>CAJGYO010000013.1:62514139-63114139 GCA_904845875.1 Miscanthus lutarioriparius
ATAGCCGCAGGGAGGAAACCAGGAGTACATAAGAGAGCTACACACGGAGCAAGGACTATTCGAAGACGTATTTACTCCTGGAGCAGCATGGCGTTGTCGTGGGAGTTCCCGTAGATGTCTAATCGGTATGGTCTCCACTGCAAGTAACATGCTGCGCATTTGTTGACTTGGTGGATTGCAGAGGCTCGGGGCCATCATCGTGGCGGTCGTCCGTGCCGAGGCCCCTATCGTGTGGAGGCTGTTGTGCCGAGGGGCCGCCGCGCGGAGGGCCGAGAAGTGACCAGTGCGGATCACGGGTCTCAACGACCATCGGCGGAATAGTGCGAGACATGCGCCTCACGGGATCTGGTACTGTATTTGTCGATGAAGGGATGGTAGAAAAGGTGGTCGACCGTTGTCCCGTCGCTCTGTTGCGAGCTGCTTGCCGATCGTGGCTTACGTGGCGGGTGCGGTGGCGCGTGTCGGATGTGATGACCTACTAGAGAGACTTTTGAGGCGGAGGCGACGAGGTTGCGGGACGAGCCCGGCCTCGGGCGAGGCGGGCGTGGTGGTCGTCCGAGGCCCTACAAGGGGTCCCAGGCGGCGGCGGGCGAGCGGCGAGTAAGATCGGTGAATCGAGGCCCCGTCGAGGGGGCTCGGGCGAGACGGAGCGGTCGGTCCGCTGATTCCGAGGCTATAGGAACCCGTTCTAACTCCCCATGTTGCGATGTCCTTGGTGCAGGAGTTAGGCAGCACAGTGGTCGGTAACCCCGCTGCTGTGCCGTCCACAGATGGCAGGAGGTTGACGCGACTGGCGTGTAGTCGGTCACTTCGCTATAATGTGCCATCGTGCGTCTGTTGGAGTGGTTGGGCGCTTGGATGCGACGTTCGGTCAGAGCAGTTTGGTTGAAGAGGCGGCCCACGGGCTGGTGCCGAGCCGGCCTGTGAATCGGAGAATCGGCACTTCTTCCGAGGCCCCGGCGAGGGGGCCTCGACGAGGGGCCTCGGCGAGGCGGTCTCAAGTAGTCGGAGAATCATTCGCTTCATTGGGGCTCGCTGGATGGGGTCTCGGGAGAATCGGAGATTTTGGCCGAGACCTCGTTCGTTTATTCCGTTGGTTCTGTTCTTAGGGTCTAAGCAGTTTTTTTGACCTTTGCTTGGGGTACCCTATTTTTGGGTATCCGACAGTAGCCCCCGAGCCTCGGGCGGGAGTGTGGGATACTCTCCCTGAGGTTTTTTTGAGACTTTTGTTTCTCAGTGGCTCTTGTCGGGTTCGTTTTATACTTACGATTCCGGTGGGTGCGCGCGAGCGCACCCGCCAGGTGTAGCCCTCGAGGCCCTAGAGGAGTGAGTTTACTCCTTTAGGGGCTTTTTCTTCGTTGAGTAAGGCGCTCTATCGCATTTGCTTGACCCATGAGAGCGAGCTCGGGTCGCTTGTTTGGGGTGCAGGAGGAGCACCCGAGCCTGCCGAGCCCTCGCGTGCGATCCTAGGTCGCTGGGTCTCGGCAAGGTTTGCAGGAAGAGCCCCCGAGCCTCCGTATGGAGCGAGAGGGCAGTCAGGAGTTCTCCTGGCTTTTTGTATGACCCTCGCGCATCCTTTTCGCTCGGAAGGAGGGGTTGTTTGCCGAGCCCTTCGTGTGCGAGCTTAGGCCGCTGGGTCTCGGCAAGGTTTGCAGGAAGAGCCCCCAAGCCTCCGCACGTGGCGAGAGGGCGATCAGGAGTTCCCCTGGCTTTTTGTACGACCCTCGCGCATCCTTTTTGCTCGGAAGGAGGGGTGGAACATGCCAGGCTACCCTCGGTGGGCGTGAGCGGTGACATTTCCGGTGAGCTTTTATCGGGTAAGTCCGATGGAGGCCCGTGCCCCATTCGATAAGGGTCGGCTAGTGGTCTAGAGACGTGCTCCAAAAAAGTACTAGAAGGCTTCTCTAGCGGGTGCCAGGGCCGTTCGATTGGCCCTAGGGGCTCGGTGCCTCCCTACGGTGGGATCCCCTTTAGAGAACTCATGCTGGTCTCGGACACGACTTAGGGCATCCCAAGCAATCGCTTGCCTAGGCCTCGGCCATGTGTGGGCTCGCCCATAGTTGTCCCTGACTCTGTCGTCCTGAGGCGGCTGTCGAGACCATAATGGTCCAGCCTTCAAACCTCTGGACCGTAATGGGCTTGGTGCCCTTTTTCGTCGCGTTTTTCCGACCCTCGGGGTGTGAGAGGTTGCAGGAAGAGCCCCCGAGCCTCCGCGTGGAGCGAGAGGGCGATTAGGAGTTCCCCTGGCTTTTTGTGTGACCCTCGCGCATCCTTTTCGCTCGAAAGGAGGGGTTGTTTGCCGAGCCCTTGGCGCATGAGCCTAGGGGGGCTGGTCTCGGCAAGGTTGCTTGAAGAAGAGCCCCGAGCCTCCGCCCATAGCGAGAGGGCGATCAGGAGTTCCCCTGGCTTTTTGTGCGACCCTCGCGCATCCTTTTCGCTTCGGAAGGAGGGGTTGTTTGCCGAGCCCTTCGCGTGCGAGCCTAGGCCCTTTGGGTCTCGGCAAGGTTGCAGGAAGAGCCCCGAGCCTCTGCGTGCGAGCGAGAGGGCGATTGGGAGTTCCCCGGCTTTTTATGCGACCCTCGCGCATCCTTTTCGCTCGAAAGGAGGGGTTGTTTGTCGAGCCCTTCACATGCGAGCCTAGGCGGCTGGTCTCGGCAAGGTTGCAGGAAGAGCCCCGAGCCTCCATGCGTAGCGAGAGGCGATCGGGGAGTTCCCCCGGCTTTTATACGACCCTCGCGCTTCCTTTTCGCTCGGAAGGAGGGTGGAACATGCCAGGCTACCCTCGTGTGGTATGAGCGATGACATTTCTGTGAGCTTTTATCGGGTAAGTCCAGTGGAGGCCCGTGCCCCATTCGATAGAGGGGTCGGCTAGTGGTCAAGAGATGCGCTCCAAAAAGTACGGAAGGCTTCTCTAGCGGGTGCTAGGGCCGTTCGATTGGCCCTAGGGGCTCGGTGCCTCCCTACGGTGGGATCCCTTTAGAGAACTCCTCTTTGGTCTCGGACATGACTTAGGGCATCCCAAGCAATCGCTTGCTTGGGCCTCGGCCATGTCTGGGCTCGCCCATAGTTGTCCCCGACTCTGCTGTCGTCCGAGGTAATTTGTCGAGACCATAAACGGCCCACCTTGAACCTCGGGATCGGACCGTAGCGGGCTCGGCGCCGGTTCCTTAGCTCGGAAGGAATCGGTGGGGTATTTCCTTCCATCGGTGACGACGGCGTGTCTTTTGAGGCGGTCTTCTCGGGAGCTGCCGTTGCTGCGTGACGTGGTGTCAGTGGATGGGACATAACCGTCTGCGTGATTAAATGTGGAGAAGGTGGGCACATGGGCGGAGATATCGGATCTGGATTATATGCGCCGGATCTGAGGGAAACTTCCCCGATTTCATCGCCCAGCGGTTTCATCTTACCCCTGCATAAATACGTAAAGAGCCTCGCCCCTCCCCTCCTTACCTTGCCTGCATTTGCTTTCGCCGCCTCCAAGCCGTTGCTGAGAGCATAAAGCGGCGGGGAGAAGAAGGGCGAGAGAGAGATCGATTGAAAGAGAGAGAGAGAGAGAGAGATTTACCGCCGTAGCAGCGTCCTCCACCGCGCAATGGCTGGCGGTCCTGTCATTCTCCTGGCGGATCCCTAGGAGCGGTCTGACATCACCGTGGAGAAGCTGCAGTTGCTGGTGGACGCCGGTCTCCTCCGCCCGATCACCGATCCTGACGAGCCGGAGTGGATTGCTCTGGGGAATGAGTCGGAGCCGAGGCCACGTGATGGCTACGTGGTGAGCTTCGTTGTCTTCCATGAGCGAGGCCTCGGCTTGCCAGTGGACCAGTTCATGCGGGCGCTCCCGCACTACTACGGCGTGGAGCTCCACAACTTCAGCCCCAACTCCATCGCACAGGCGGCCATCTTCGCCCGCCGTTTTGCGAGGGTACTGAGATCGCTCCCACTTGGGGCTGTGGCTCCATTTGTTTCAGGCGGTTTTTACCACCAAGTTGGTGAGAGCGAAGGGGGCTCGGAAGGCGCTGAGGGCCGGCGGCTGCACCCTTCAGGTGCGCCAAGACCGGCAGCACCTCTACATCCCAGCCCAGTTGGCATCATCCAACCGTCGTTGGTATGACAGCTGGTTCTACCTTCATAACGACGACGGCGGGCTTCCCCCTTACACCGGGCGGGTTGTGGAGAGTCAGCCGGAGAAGTGGGGGTACGGCATCATCAAGCCCGATCAGCCCAGGCTGGAACCGCTCCTGAGGGCCCTGGGGAAGCTGCGTGATTGCGGCCTTACGGCGGCCATGGTCGTGGCGGCTTTTCACCGCCGGAGGGTGTTGCCGCTGATGGCTCGGTGACGGCGCCTGTTCGAGATGACCCCGTGCGATCCGATCGAAGGCATCAAGATGTCCGCCTTCGCCCTTGCTGATGAGGAGATCCTACATCGGGTAAGGGAGGCGGTGGATGGGAAACCGAAGATTGACGGCTTGATGCCGTTCCCGATGCGCCCGTCGTGGGGGTACATTTCCCTGGTAAGTTGGGTGTTGCTGAGGCCTTCGCGGCCTTCTTGCTTATTGCTTTTTTCGCCCATTGCCTTATTTCGTCATTTCTGCAGGGGATAAGGGACGTGCGAAGCTCCCCACCGCCCGTTCCTGAGGACGCCCAGCGGCGAGCCATGAATAGGGCATACGCCGAGGAGCAGAAGAAGAAGAAAGACGCCAAGGTGGCAAGGCGCACGAAGAGGATCCTTGAGCGCAAAAAGCTGGACGCACACCGCCGGCAATAGAGGCTCGACGGTCTCCCATTGGAGTCGTCTCCCTCAGTATCGGTGTCGGGTTCCTCCGGCGACGTTGGCGCGGTCGAGGAAGGGAAGGGTACCCTGGACCACCTCCTCGACGTTAGGGAGGTGGCGACCGGGGTGTCTCTGGTAGACGTCCGTCTCGTTGTCGAGGGCGACATGCCCGAGACGTGTGCTATCAGCCCGGTGGGCTCAGCGGAGGGGGTAGCACGAGCGATGCCGGGGACGGCTCAACCGTCTCCACGGACGGTCGAGGGGGTGCCGGGGTCCGGCGGAGACCAGCCGGTACCGGCAGATACAGAAGTCGTGCCATCGCCGCTACCACCGCCGTTGCAGAGGAGGGACGCTATCCAGAAGCGGTTGTGTCCTCGTTCGCAGTAAGTGTATTTTTTGGCGGAGTTTGTAGTATTTCCTGCTTGCCCCCTGGTCGTATGCTGACCTTTAGGAGCGTCTTCGTTTCCAGCCAGAAGCGTCGGGTGGAGGAACCTGCCTTGGTGCCCCGTAAGGCGCTCAAGGTGAGCACCAGCTCCACCGCTCACCGGGTGGCGGAGGCGCAGGCTGCCGTGCAGCATGGCGCGACGTCGGGCGGGGTCGGCCCGGAGAAGCCGACTGCTGAAGGAAAGGGCGCCGAGGTGGCCATGGAACGATCGGGGGAGGACGAGCCCATGCCCCGTGAGGTCGTGGGTCTTGGGGCGAATGAGGCCGAGGCGTCCACCACTGCTGAGGCCATCGGGGGTGAGGCCAGAGCCCCCAATCCTTCCGAGGCTAGGGCGGTGAACGCCGGGGCCACCGAGGTAGAGATGGCAGAGGCCAGAGCCCCCGGGTCCGTTAAGGCCGAGGCGGTCGGGACAGAGGCGGGGCAGGCTTTGGCACCGCCCCTGGTTCAGACGATCTCGTTTGAGGATTCTTCCCAGGGGAAGGAGGCGGCGGACGACGAGGCGGCCAGTACTATGGAGCGGCCGGTCCCGACTCCTGCCGAGGGGAGTTCGGTTCTTGTCTGGGTCCGACCCGAACCCCGCGGGTGGGATAGCCCGCGTGTTGTATGGGGAAATTGGGCCGACCCTGAGGGGGAGCCTGTGTTTGCCCTTGAGGACGTCGCCGAGGGGGGGCGCTGGGACACCCTTGAGCAATACCGTCAACTGGCGGTGCGTTCGATGCAGACAGCGATGTCTGTTATGCAAAGGGACCTACCTGGTGTTACCCAGGTACGCATTTCTCTTTCTCGTGTCGCGTTGTTTTTTCTCCGAGCCCCCCTTGCGGCGTTTGACGTACGTCTTTGCCTGTTTCAGGAGCTCGAGACCCGGTCCCTTGGAAAATCGTTATTCCTACGAAGGGAGAGGGGCGTCTGGGAGCAGCTCCGGCGGCAAAAGGGCCTGCTTGCCGATGCCCAGGAGCTCTTGTCGGTGCGGAGTGCTGAAGTGGAGGACCTCCGCCTTCGCTGTGTCGACCTAAAGGCCGAGGTGGCCATGGCTAAGGAGCAGTCTGCCCCTTTGGTGGCGAAGATCAAGGAGCTAGAGGAGGAGTGGGATTCCCTCAAGTCTCGGGCCCAAGAAGCAATGGCCTCTGCCACGGTCACCGCCGGGCAGCTGGGCACAGAGCAGAGTGAACATCAGCTAACGAAAGTCGCTTTGGTAGAGGCTACCAAGGCGGCCGAGGCCTCTCGAGTCGAGGCTTTAGCCAGGAAGAACAAAGCCGAGGGTAAGTTCCGTTGAACCGCGCTCCTTGTTCCGTTTGCTCTGGTTTGCGTTCGACCCCTGACTCTTTGTCGTGGTGTAGGTCTGGAGAAAGAGGCCTCCCAGGTGACTGAGGCCTCCGTCGTAGCGCAAGCGGCGCTGGACGTTGATGTTCAGGAGCACGAGGCTCTACGCAGCGCCGCCCGTACCGCCTGCGAGGCTCTAGAAGTTGAGGGGGTCCAATCAGCCAGCTCCCTTGGGAGCCGCCTGATTGCGTTGAGCGGCTGCATCCACGAGAGGCTCCGGGGGGCGTTGCACACAGGTGTCAAGCGTGCCCTGGACGTCGTCTCCTCGCACTATGCCATCAACCTCGAGAAATTTGTCGGTGACAGCTACGTTTTCTGCGGAAGATGACGAGGAGGCCGACGCAGAGGTCGCGATGGGTGATGGAGGCGAGTGGAGGCGCCGGCACAGCGTTACATGACCTATTTGAAGAAGAGGTGGTCCCTCCGTGCTGCCCGCCGATCCTCGAAGTTTTGACTTGGGCGGCGAGGGGCCATGTAAACGGATTGGTTTAATTGTCATACCGTGACGTTTTGTGGCCGTCGAGGTCTTTTAAAGTACTTGCGTATGTGCGTTTTTTAACCGCTTTCTTATTCCATTTCCGAGCATGTGCCCCCTGTCTCATTCTTGGATACCCGCAAAGAACTTCCTTGGAGCCTAAGCTGTCCCTTGGCGAAGGGTGGCGAGGGAGTTGCCGTAGCCCGGGGACGTAGGCTGTTCTCACGGCTCGACCGGCCCTTTGGCCTCGAGACACGCTTTTGGTCCTTAGGTTTCTTGCGATGGTCCTGCCGGAGCACGAGAGAGTTTGGCATGGAAATTTTCAAAAGATGGTTAAGAAACGGCGTCCAGGACTTAGGGGGTCCCCCCCTTTTTAGCCCCCGAGGGAGGTTCGGCTCTGCAGAGGCAGAACCGAGTCTCTCTTGTAGCGTTATTGTGATGTCGAGCCCCTATCGATAGACCAGCTCTTTGTAAAGAACTTCCTCGGAGCCTAAGCTGTCTCTTGGGCGTAAAGGTGGCGAGGAGCTGCCGTAGCCCAGAGGCGTAGGCCATTCTCATGGCTCAGCCGGTCTTTTGCCTTTGTGACGAACTTTTGGTCCTTAGGTTCCATACAATCGAGTTGCCTATTAAGGGGGGACCTCGAAAGATTGTAACAACTAAAGAACGCTTCTTTAATGTATTTCGAGAAACAATATACACAATGCTTGGAAATTTAAGGGTAGAAACGACGTAGCTGTTCTATGTTCCAAGCGTTGGTGAAGATATCGCCCTTCTCGTTGGCCAGCTTGTAGGTTTCGGGCTTCAGTACTTGGGCGACGATGTACGGCCCTTCCCATGGCGGGGTCAGCTTGTGGCGGCCCTTGCTGCTCTGCCTCAGCCTCAGCACCAGGTCACCCACCTTCAGGTCTCGGCTCCGAATGTGCCGCGCTTGGTAGCATCGTAGGGCTTGCTGGTATTTGGCCGAGTGTAGCAGGGCAACGTCTCGGGCTTCCTCAAGTTGGTCGAGGGCGTCCTCACGGGCAGTGCGGTTGCTTTGCTCGTTGTAGGCCTGTAGTCTCGGGGAGCCGTACTCCAAGTCGGTGGGGAGGATGGCCTCGGCCCCATAGACCAGGAAGAACGGTGTGAATCCCGTTTCTCGGCTCGGTGTATTCCTTAGGCTCCAAATGACCGAGGGGAGTTCGGCAAGCCATTTCTTGCCAAACTTTTTCAACCGGTTGTAGATTCTTGGCTTTAGGCCTTGTAGGATCATGCCGTTGGCACGTTCTATTTGACCGTTTGTCCTAGGGTGTCCTACGGCCGACCAGACCACACGGATGTGGTGGTCGTCGCAGAACGTCAGGAACTTGTGGCCGGTGAATTGCGTCCCGTTGTCGGTGATGATGGTATTTGGGATTCCGAACCTGTGGATGATATCCGTAAAGAACAGCACTGCTTGCTCGGATTTGATTTGGGTGATTGGACGAGCCTCAATCCATTTGGAGAATTTGTCGATGGCTACGAGCAGATGGGTATAGCCCCCGGGTGCCTTCTGCAGAGGCCCAACCATGTCCAGCCCCCACACGGCGAATGGCCATGTGATAGGGATGGTTTGGAGGGCTTGGGCCGGGAGGTGCGTCTGTCGAGCGTAGTACTGGCATCCTTCGCAGGAGCGTACTAGCCCCGTGGCATCAGCCATCGCTGTTGGCCAGTAGAAACCTTGGTGGAAGGTGTTTCCCACTAGTGCCCGAGGCGCTGCGTGGTGCCCGCAGGCTCCTGCATGCAAGTCCTAGAGTAGTGATTGGCCAGCCTCGATGGTGATGCACCGTTGGAGAATACCAGACGGGCTGTGCCTATACAACTCGCCGTTGTAGAGAACGTACGTCTTGGCTCGTCGCGCAAGCCGTCGGGCCTCGGTCCTGTCCGCGGGAAGCTCTCCTCGCACGAGGCGATCAAGAAAAGGGACTCGCCAGTCCATTCCTCGGTCGGCCTCGGGAGGCTCTGTGTCAATTGCCATGGCCTCGGGCTCGGGCGGCGGGGTCTCGGTGGCAAAGGGGGCCTCGGGCCCTATGGTGGGCTCGGCCGATGGGCCCTCTACCATCGCCGAGTCATAGTCGACGGATGGCTTGTGGAGGTCTCTGGCGAAGACGTTCGGGGGGACCGGGGTCCGAGCCGACGCCATCTTTGCCAGTTTGTCCGTGGCCTCGTTGAACTTTCGTGCGATGTGATTGAGTTCGAGGCCATCGAACTTGTCCTCTAGGCGGCATACCATCGTGCAGTACGCCTCCATCTTGAGGTCATGGCAGTTTGATTCTTTCATCACTTGGTTGATGACAAGCTGTGAATCGCCTCGAACGTCGAGATGCCGTACCCCAAGTTCAATGGCGATCTGCAAGCCGTTGACGAGGGCCTCGTATTCGGCCACATTGTTGGAGGCGGTGAAGTGTAGTCGGATTACGTAGCGCATATGGACTCCGAGGGGTGAGATGAAGGGCAGACCCGTGCCTGCTCCGGTCTTCATCAGAGACCCGTCGAAGTACATGGTCCAGTACTCCGCCTGGACTTGAATAGGTGGTAGCTGGGTATCGGTCCATTCTACCACAAAATCAGCCAAGACCTGAGACTTAATGGCTTTTCGGGGTGCGAAAGACAGGGCTTCCCCCATGAGTTCCATGGCCCATTTGGAAATCCTTCCCGAGGCCTCCTGGTTATGGATTATCTCTCCCAAGGGGAAAGATGACACTACGGTCACTGGGTGGGACTCGAAGTAGTGACGTAGCTTGCGTCGAGCCAAGATTATGGCGTAGATTAGTTTCTGGATGTGGGGGTAGCGCGTCTTGGTATCGGAAAGCACCTTGCTGATGAAGTAGATAGGTCGTTGGACGGGTAGAGCGTGCCCTTCTTCCTGCCTCTCGACCACTACGGCCGCACTGACCACTTGGGTTGTTGCGGCGACGTAGAGCAAGAGGGCCTCGTCTTCGATCGGTGGTACCAGAACGGGGGGGTTGGAGAGCAGCGCTTTGAGTTTGGTGAGTGCTTCCTCGGCCTCAGGGGTCCAGGAAAAGCGCTCAGATTTTCTCAAGAGACGGTACAGAGGTAAGCCTTTTTCGCCGAGGCGCGAGATGAAGCGGCTCAGGGCCGCTAGACATCCCATAACCTTCTGTACTCCCTTGAGGTCTCGGATCGGCCCCATATTGGTCACGGCAGAGACCTTCTCCGGGTTGGCCTCGATGCCGCGCTCTGAGACTATGAATCCCAGGAGCATGCCTTAGGGGACCCCAAAGACACACTTTTCGGGGTTTAGCTTGACGCCCTTCTCCCTGAGGCATTTGAAGGCTACCTCCAGGTCATTGACGAGGTCATTGGCCCGCTTGGATTTGACAACGACGTCGTCCACGTAGGCCTCGATGGTTCACCCGATGTGCTAGCCAAAGACCTGGGTCATACACCGCTGGTACATGGCCCCCGCGTTTCTGAGGCCAAACGGCATAGTCGTATAGCAGTATAGGCCAAATGGGGTGATGAAAGAAGTTGTGAGCTGGTCGGACTCCTTCATTTTGATTTGATGGTAGCTGGAATAGGCATCAAGGAAGGACAGGGTCTCGCATCCCGCAGTGGAGTCAACGATTTGATCGATTCGAGGTAATGGAAATGGGACTTTTGGGCATGCTTTGTTCAGACCGGTGTAGTCCACACACATTCTCCATTTTCCATTTTTCTTCTTAACTAATACGGGATTAGCTAACCACTCTGGATGGGACACTTCCTCGACGAATCCGGCCGCCAAAAGCTTCTGTACCTCCTCACCGATGGCCCTGCGCTTCTCCTCATCGAATCGGCGCAGGCGTTGCTTCACCGGTCTGGAGCTGGCCTGGATGTCGAGGGCATGCTTGGCGACCTCCCTTGGTATGCCCGGCATGTCCGAGGGACTCCACGCGAATATGTCGGCGTTCACGCGAAGAAAGTCGACGAGCACGGCCCCCTATTTGCTGTCGAGGGTCGCGCTGACCCTCAGCACTCGGTTGTTTGAGCAAGTGGGGTCGACCGGGATGAGCTTGACGGCCTCCACGGGCTCGAACGTCCCGGCACGACGCTTCGAATCAGGCACCTCGCTGTCGAGCTGGTCGAGGTTGGCGATGAGGGCCTCGGACTCCACTACAGCCTCGGCGTACTCGATGCACTCAACGTCGCAGTCGTATGCATGCTCGTACGCGGAGTCAATAGTGATGACACCGTTGGGGCCTGGCATCTTGAGCTTGAGGTAAGTGTAGTTCGGGACCGCCATGAACTTGGCGTAGCACGGCCGTCCCAGGATGGCGTGATAAGTCCCCTTGAACCCCACCACCTCAAAGGTGAGGGTCTCCTTGCGGTAGTTGGAGGGGGCGCCGAAGCAGACGGGTAAGTCTATGCGCCCGAGGGGTCGTGCGCGCATCCCTGGCATGATGCCGTGGAAGGGCACGGCGTCGCCTCGGAGTTGTGACCGGTCGAGCCCTAGGAGCTCCAGCGTGTTGGCGTACAGGATGTTGAGGCCACTGCCTCCGTCCATCAACACCTTGGTGAGTCGGGTGTTCCCGATGATCGGGTCAACGACGAGCGGGTACTGGCCGGGGTTTGGGACATGATCGGGGTGGTCATCCTGATCGAAGGTGATCGCCTGCCGAGACCAGTCGAGGTACCGGGGAGTGGCCACCTTAACCGAGAAGACCTCTCGGTGTGCCCTTTTTCGCTGTCATGCCGTGAGGCACGTTGAGGGCCCACCGAAGATCATGAAGGCATTGTGTACCTCGGGGAATCCGTCATCCTTGTCGTTGTCTCCGTCGTCCTGGCCCCTCTTCTTGGCATCGTCGTTGGGGAGCCTGAGCTTGGCGTAGTATCGCCGGAGCATGGTGCACTCCTCGAGGGTGTGCTTTACCGGGCCCTGATGGTATGGGCAGGGTCTTTTAAGCATGTTGTCAAAGAGCCCTGGGCCTCGGGGATTCTTGCGGTCTGCAGCCACGACGAGCCCGGCCTCGAGAACCACCTGTTTCCCCTGGTGTCCCTTCTTTTTCTGGGGGGTGAGACGTCGAGGCCCCGGGGGTGTCCTCCCGCCTCTTCCCCTTGGAGTCGTTGTTGGGGAAGATGGCCCCGACGGCCTCTTCGCCAGAGGCGAAGCTGGTGGCGATGTCGAGGAGTGCGGATGCCATGGTTGGTACGCTCCGGCCTAATTCTCGGACCAGGTCTCAACAGGTGGTGCCGGAGAGGAATGCCTGGACGATTTTCGAAGTCGCCGATATTTGGGCAACTCGGTGCATTGCTTGAGAAACGTCGGATGAAGTCTCGGGAGAGACTCTCGTCCGGTCTCTGGCGGCAGCTCTTGAGGTCCCAGGAGTTCTGGGGGCGCAGTAGGTGTGCCTGGAAATTCCGACGAAGACCTTTACCAAGTCGCGCCGATCGTGGATTTGCATAGGGGAAGGTGTTCGAGCCAAGCTCATGGTTGAGTCCGACAAGAATAGGGGAGGTTGCGGATGATGACGAAGCAGTCATCGTCCGCACCGCCTAGCCGACAAAGCGACGATGTAATCGGCCAACCATAGCTCGGGGTTGGTCTCGCCGCTGTACTTTGAGAGATTCGTTGGCTGACAAAACCGGGCCGGGAAGCGGGCGCTGCGGACGGCCTTACTGAAAACTCTAGGGCCAGGCGGCCCGGGAGAAGGACTGCGGTCCTCCCCACTATCATAGCGACCGCCTCGGTGCAATTGGTAGCCCCGGGCGGCCCCATCGTGGTCGTGACGCCGTCATCTGCAGCCCATGTGGTGGCCGTTTTGCGCCTCACGTTGGTCGTCGAGGCGGTCGTGCACCGAGGGGGCCCTGAGGCGGTCGTGCACCGAGGGGGCCCTGAGGCGGTCGTGCACCGAGGGCTGTTTCGAGGCGTCCCAGCGTCGTCGAGACGCGGAGCTTTCGGCCTGCTGCATCGCGGCAGTCTCGAGAAGGCCCCGGAGTTCGCCGTGGACTCGTCGCCCCTCCGTGGTCGAGGGCTCGGGCATCGCTCGGACCAGTATTGCCGCCGCAGTGACGTTCTGGCTAGCGTGATTGAAGACAGGGGGTTGCTCGCCCCCCTCATCATCGTTAATGTGGCAGTTGACGTCGCGAGCCCCCAGCCGGGCCATTCTGCCATCACCGCGCCCCCGCTGCTCTTGCTCGAGGGTGGCTCGGAGCTGCTACAGGAGGAGTCGATCTTGCTCGACCTTGGCTTGAAGCTCATGGAGCTGCTCTAGGTCTATGCGTCGAAGTTGCTCGGGGGTGGGGACACCTGCCGCCGCTAGCGGGGACCCCGTGCGTGGTGGTGTGGCGTTGGCTGCTCTTCCTCCATTGTTGCCCGTGCTCGGCATTCCGAGTCCGATGTGGAAACACTCACGAGTCAGGTCGTAAGCGTCCTCGCCGTCGGAATCAGAATAGCCGAAGCAGTAGTCGCTCGCGATCATGAAGCGGCGCATCACCTCAGGGTCGCGAATCCCGGAGAAGTCTACTCCAACCCACGCCTCGTCCTCCTCCGAGGAGTCAGAGTAGGGGTGGATTGGAGTTATGACTATGGGGTTATGGGCATGACGTCGATGAAAGGAGACGAGGGTGGTGGCGTAGGAGGCGGCGACATTGGTCAGCCCGAAAGGGTACGGGGATGGCGTCGTCGCTAGGCTCTGCTCCGTCAGAGCTGGCTCCTCGGGAGGAGGTGGGACAGAGCTTGATGATGGGGTGTCGTTGTGCGCCACCGGCCCTTTTCCCCTGTCGAGGCTTAAGCCGGACAGGTCCCTGTGCAGGGACTCAGTGCCAGCAGCGGGGTATGGGATTCCAGTGGAGCACAGATCGGCATTCTGTACTTGCGTGGTGTTAGGGTGGGATCGCCCGCGCGGCTATCGGCGAGCTTGACGGGAGCGGCGGCCCGGGCGCCGCCTGCGCGTGGGCTACCGGTGCAAGACGTCATCATCGGTTGAGGGCGCTCTGGGTGAGAGGAGTACCATGTCGTACTCGTGCCCTAGAGACATGAATTCTAGGCTCCCGAACCAGACGATAGTCCCGAGACGCAACGATCGCACGGGATCTGCCATCCGGAATCTGGTGGGATGACTAAGCTGACACGCAGAGGCCCCTACCTAGCGCGCCAACTGTCGGTGTTTCGGAACCGGGGGTCCTTAACCGACTAGTGAATTTGTGCTACGTGCTCCCAATTCCGAATGGTGATGCAAAGAGACACAAGGTTTATACTGGTTCGGGCAATGGATGCCCTATGTCCAGTCTGAGAAAATGTTCTTGTATTCCTTGCACCGGGGTGCTCGTAGTAGGGAGTTACAAGCTAGGCGAGAGAGGGAGTTAGTCCCAGGTCTCTGTGAGGGGAGGTGATATGAATTACAGAATGAGGCGTATTGTTCGTGCGAGTATTCGTGATTCTATCCGTCGTCCTAGAAACGGTCCTGGCTGCATGCTTTTATAGCCGCAGGGAGGAAACCAGGAGTACATAAGAGAGCTACACGCGGAGCAAGGACTATTTGATGACGTATTTACTCCTGGAGCAGCATGGCGTTGTCGTGGGAGTTCCTGTAGATGTCTAATCGGTATGGTCTCCACTGCAAGTAACATGCTGCGCATTTGTTGACTTGGTGGATTGCATAGGCTCGGTGGCCATCGTAGCCGGTCGTGTCGAGGCCTGTCGTGCCAAGGCCTGTTGTGCCGAGGCCTGCCGTGTGCGAGACCTGAGAAGTGACCCAGGTGCAGATGCGGGTCTCAGCAGCCATCAGGCGGAATAGTGCGAGACGTGCACCTATAGGATACAGTACCTGTATTTGTTAGTAAGGGATGGTAGAAAAGGTGATCTGACCGTTGTCCCGTCGCTCCTATTATTGCAAAGACACCGCCGATCGTGGCTTACGTGGCGGGTGTAGTGAGCGATTAATCGGATGTGATGACTACCGCTAGAGAGAGACTTTTTGAGGCAGAGGCGACGAGGTTGGGACGAGCCCGCCTCGGCGAGGCGGAAGGGGGCGTAACCTGGTCGTCGTCGAGGCCCTACCGGGGGGTCCCGGGCGGCGGACGGGCGAGGCGGAGTAAGATCAGTGAATCTAAGGCCCCGTCGAGGGGCTCGGGCAAGACAGAGTGGTCGGTCCGCTGATTCCAAGGCTATAGGAACCCGTTCTGACTCCCCACATTGCGATGTCCTTGGTGCAGGAGTTAGGCAGCACAGTGGTCGGTAACCCCTGCTCTGTGCCGTCGCAGATGGCAGAAGGTTGATGCGACTGGCGTGTAGTCGGTCACTTCGCTGTACTATGTCATCGTGCGTCTGTCGGAGTGGTTGGGCGCTTGGATGCGACGTTCGGTCAGAGCAGTTTGGTTGAAGAGGCGGCCACGGGGCTGGTGCCGAGCCGGCCTCGCGCGAATCGGAGAATCGGCACTTCTTCCGAGGCCCCGGGCGAGGGGGCCTCGACGAGGGGGCCTCGGCGAGGCGGTCTCGGGCGAGTCAGAGAATCATTCGCTTCGCTAGGGCTCGACAACGGGGTCTCGGGCGAATCGGAGATTTCGGCCGAGACCTCGTTCGTTTATTCCATTGGTTCTGTTCTTAGGGTCTAAGCAGTTTTTTCGACCTTTGTTTGGGGTACCCTATTTTCGGGTATCCGACACAATGTACAAAGAGTTAAACTGGACTAACCTGAAGTGCGTCGACCCGCTGCTGTGAAGGGGACGGCAGTTGGCGTATGGTCGGGCCTCCGCTCGGGGTACTTGCTCGGATCTAGGAGAGGGAGGGAACAGAGCCGGACTCGAGGGTGCCATCGCCAAGCCAGTACCGCCCATGCTTCTTGCCTGTCCGATCCTCATGACAGTCGTGCCATCAATGTCGTCGGTGCTCGGATCCTAGTCTGGCCCCTGGACCGACCTTGCCTCCGACACGTAGGAGCTGATGCGGGTGTGGGCGCTCGGGTTGTCAGATGACTCGGGTGGTCATCATCCTGGGCTGAAGGTGACAATGAAGTCACCTTTCCCTTGCGGGCCAGTCCATACGCCATAAACGTGGACAAAGGCTGGCCACCATGCGACGCCGACTGCGAGAAAGACAACAAGATGATTAGAAGAAACATGTAGAATGGAGCATCAGAATACTAAAAATGAATTCACGTACCCAAGCTTGCTTGTACGCGCCGAGGCTGTGGCTGCCTTCGTGGTGTGTGGGGCCCGTCGCCTACAAAGCCCGCTCCCGGTGGGCTTCGTGTTCCTGTATATAACCCTCTGTGAACCACCTGTCCACGATCATCTCCCAGCAATCGGCAAAGGACTCACACCACCATGGAATCATCTACATGTCATAAAGAATTTGAGATGTAAGATGACCAAATGAAAGCTACTTAATCTCAAAACGAATCAGTATTATTCTTCTTCATTTACCTCAAGGAATTGTTCCCGGGTCAGAGGCATCTGTCTTTTGTGTCTTTCTTGATTTTTTCGACCAAGTCGCGTGGCGTAGTACTTGATGATGCAAGTGAGGCGCTCCTCGTAGTGCATGTCGCTGATGCATTTCCTGGCACTTTTCACCAAGTTCCTCTCCGCCCTCTCCTCCTGTCCCTCTTCACACCTAAAAAAAGTCTGCAGACAGACACAATGTATCAATTCATTATGTCAAAAAGTGTCAAATGAATGCGATGTATTGATCAAAGTTGTGCGAACGAGACTTACCCAGAACTCTCTCCTGACCCGCTCCTGCTTGTCTTCATAATCTACGTCGGGGGCAGATTTGTAGTGGTCCCACGATTTGGCCGGCCCCACAGTCCCCTTGTGTGTGACAATGCCAGGGTAATAGTGCCTGCACACAAGCCCCAAGATGTGGTTGGGGTTGCGTGAGTCACCAGGCGACACAACCTCCCAGTGCCTGCATAAGTCATTAACAAACATTATTAGTTTCTCTGACAATTTTCAACAGGTTATATGAAGTAGCTGTGATTAAATCTAAAGTTAGTTACCTGTCCCCCTGTGGGCGGATCACTGGGCGTAGGGGAGGAAGCAGAGGCCCAGGGAGTTTTGAGGGACCTCGCAAGTAGGGTCTAGCCGCAGCAGAGGTAGTGGAACTACTTCCGGCCTCGCCGCCCTCCTGTGCCTCTCCCTCGCTGTCCATCGCCCGAACCTCGTCCGTCGCCAGAACCTGCTCGTCCTCCGAGGAGTCTGTGGTACGGCGCTCCTCCGGCACGTCACGTGGCCTGACTAGAGGAGGTCGGCCCCTCCTGCTGCCGCTCCCGCTGCCACTGCTCCTGGCCCTCTGCCTCCTCCCGTCCGATGCGTTCTCTCCGGCATCTGCGTCCTCACGTGCCCTCTGGTACCTCGAGTTCATGTTCCTTGGCCCACTGCCGCCCGCCATCTTTGTTCAATCACCTGCAATTAAAAAGAAACAAACAAGACATCATTACATGTATTAGAAATAGATGCTAAGTAAATAAACAAAACACGATTACAAAATAACATAGTATTACATGTATTAGAAGTAATCATCATTATTGGGATTATCTGGATCTTATGTCTCGTCATCACTATCAAAATTGTCCAAATAAACAAGACGGTCCGAAGGTTCAATGTTTCCTTCATCGTCATCATCTAAATGTAATCGCTCAAGCATTTCTATGTCCTTGTCATTTTGCACCTCATCTCCTTCTTCCTCGTCATCAACCCTATCATTGTCTACTTCCATTCCAATCGCCTCGGTTAAGTCTATCACCAACCTCCCTTGTAGCCCATCTTCTTGATAGAACTCTCCATCATATGTGTTTGGGTTGAAGTTGTAATCTTCATCGTTTGGGACAGCTAGTCTACCATGTGGCGATACCTGGTGCACAATAGACCAACCCTAAAGAGCCTTGTTGCCTTGGCATGCGTATGACAAATAATAAACCTGCACGGCCTGATCCGCCACAATAAAGACATCTTTTCCTTGATAGATGGAATCGTGTCGAATCTTGACTTGACCAATATTAGGGCTCTGTTTCGTTAGTCGAGGATTGAATCAGTGGCATTTGAACATGACGAGACGAAGAGGTTTCGAACCATAAAATTCAAGTTCATAGATATCTTCAATTATGCCATGATACTCGAGGCCATCAGTGCCGGGAGTACAAACTCCGTTGTTTGTGGTTTTTCGATGGGGCCAAGCTCGCTCGTAGCTTCTTGTGTGAAAGCGATATACATTCACATCATAACCTGAATAAGCTTTCACCTTACTGTCGAAGCCATTTGTAACCTGTCTCAACTCCTTACTCATAGTTGCATCGGTTTGGGCCTGCAAGCGCAAGAAGGAAATATTGCCGGACTAAGTATGCGAAACTCGGAATCTCGAACTAGGTACGAGGTAAATTGGACAATACCTTTGTTTTGAACCAAGAAATGAAATCGGGCCTCCCTACTCCCGGACCCCATGAAAGAAGGGTGTCGGTTTGCCGTGGGGTAGGATCCCTTGGTTGATGCCATGATACACGAATAAATTCCCTGTGCAAACGAGAAAGAATCAGTTAGATGCAGAATAGTGACAGCGTATTTAAACAAGTTCTTTGAGAACTTACTCAATGAATGACTTCACCTCGGGTAGGTTGTGGAACACATATAGCATGATCATGCGCCACTCTTCATTTTCCAACCTCTTATTGGTCGATCCACTTGACCTGCCGAGTTGCCCTGGGAAAAGGCTAAGGTTGGATTCATTCTCGTCAACATTGTAGCGAGGGAGTGGATTATGCACGCTAGGAAGGTTCTCCGTGTAGTATAGCTGTGTGAAGTTTGTCACCTCCTCCAGAATGGAAGCCTCTACAATGGAAGCCTCAATTTTGGCTTTATTTCTATATTTTTTGCGAACGGCCTTCAGACATCTCTCGATTGGGTAGCACCAACGGGCCTGCACGGCCCCCGATACGTGCCTCATACAGGAGGTGCACAATCAAATGCTGCATTAACAAGAAGAAGCCGGGTAGAAAGATCTTCTCCAACTTACAAAACAACTCAGGTTTTAGGCATGTGGAGATGTCTGGGTTTTAGGCAGTCGACGTCGCAACTTGCTCGAAACTTTCCCAATTTTTTACCAGGGCCTCCACATGTGATAACAAGACACATCGACAAATTTCGTGATTTTCGGACATCGTTTGGATTTTATATAATTTAAATAAACTTCCCCCGCGAGTACATCGTCATGTTACGACAACATGATGCACGACATTTCATGTCACTTCCTGCATACGGCCTCGACATAGCCTAAATATCATGAATACTATTTTTTGAATGACCAAATTCCATTATTTCATGTACCTGCAGTTCAAATTTGGAATAGTCGAAAAAATTCAATGAAACGGAAAAAATAAAGGAAATATAGTTAAAAAACACATAATTGTCCCAAATTTTGAAATAGGGATATATTTACTGTAGCAAGTCCCCACAAAAAAATGGGGTCAAAAAAACAAAAAAATAATAATAATTTGCCGGGTGCTAGGTCATGGGGCACCCGGCAAAGAAATTTAAAAAAAAATAAAAAAATTCTTTGTCGGGTGCCTAACGGCGTGGCACCCGGCAAAGGCTGAAGGCAGCTGGCCGCCGTCAAGCCGGCCACCTTTGCCGGCGGCTATATTTTGCCGAGTGGCCGGCACCCGGCAAAGACCAATTTTTGCCGATGGCTGGAATTTGCCGAGTGCCCGACACCCGGCAAAGGCTGCTTTGTCGGAGGCCTTTATTTGCTGGGTGCCGCCAGGCCTGGCACCCGGCAAAGAATTCCTTTGCCGGGTGCCCGATAAAAAACACCCGGCAAATTTTTTTGCTCGCGGCAAATCCGAACTCGATCCTCACGAGGGTCAACTCTCGTAGCTAGTCTAGGATAGAAACTCAACTCTTGCCGTGACCAGCGGTGGCACTCATTATTGTTATGTATTTCCTTTTACGCACGTGGACGCTCACATACACCTATGACCGCACAGATACCATACCTCCATGAGCATCTTCAAAGGAGGAAAGACTGAGCTGACAGCTCTTAATGATATTGACGGAGGCATCTAATACTTACAGACACCGTAAGCGTCTCGTTGTCGATGAGTGCATCGTCTAGTGTTAGAAATTAACGATGCTAAATACTATATATAATAAAATCTAGAAAAATACGAGCATTGTATTGAGTCGAGAGATTTTAAACCCTGACGGTCATGTTTGAAAGAAACAAAACTAGTAGACCAGCTCGTTCATCATTGTGTACCCCTACAATTTTGTAGGTACTCCTCTTGTGACCAATGAGAAGTTAACTCTGTCCAAGAATTTTAGACCATGTTCGCTTTGCTGAAAAGTCATGGCTAAAAGTACTGTTCGCTAATTTGTTACGAGAGAAAAACATTGTTCGTTCGCTGAAATAGTACGCCTCATAAGACAAGCGAGCAGGGCCTTAATCTATGCATGCTAAGGTCTTGGACTTCCGTTGGCTTTTACCCAACTTGTAGTTCCGATAGGAGGATATAAGAAAAAACCTACATATAATAGGAAGCCCTCCATCAAAAAATAAGTGCACATCTCGCACTTCGAAGAGTCAATCAATATCTTTTTTTTGAAACAAAAGGCAGGAGCTCTGCCACTCAATTAAGACGAAAGAAAGTAATAATGTACAAGAAGGTTAGCCAACCGAGTAGCCAAAATGGCACCCGAGAGGCTAACCACCCCACGCGACGCGATTGAGCACAAACACGACACACTGCCATGGATCATCGTTGCCGAGCATGGAAGCAAAGCTGCCAGCAGCTTGGACTTCCCATGGCAGGCCCCCCACTGGTCACCTCCCGACGGGTCCAAAGGAACGATCGCCACCGGTCATCGTTGCCAAGCTCAACCCACGAAGAACAGCTCCGACTTCCAGTCGCAAACCCGTGCCTCGCATCGAGGCCGCGGCGATAATCCAGATGCGACGCCTTCAGGAAGGGAGTGACGCCGATGGCGCCACCGTCGCACGTCCAAAGTGGACCGGGGTTTTCGCCCTTGGATGACTGTCGATGTTTCACCACCGATAGCCTGCCACGGGGGTACCCAGGGCAGTATGTTCGGGCTTCGGCGTATGCTGAACTCGATGGTAAACGCAAGAGACAGTCGATTTATCCTGGTTCAGGCCCTCGATCGTATTTCGAGTAACGACCCTACGTCCAGTCGGCGTTGGCCTTTGCGTTGGATTGATTATGAAGTGTTATGTTGTACAATTGTCGTCCTCTCTCAGGAGCCCTGCCCTCCTTTATATAGTCAGGAGGCCAGAGTCCTAGTCGGTTTACAATGAGATTTCCTAGTAGGATTACTTAATAGTTCTATTACTAAGATTACATGGGAAGAATCCTAGTTGAACTAGATCTTCTCTCTCCCTTGCGGGGTATCCTGTGGGTCCCGCATCGACAAGCCCCCGAGCACTTCATGGTTGAGCTCTGAAAGTCTCGCTTTGCTCCTTCAAGTCTTGTTAGGTAGGAACAAAATGTTATCCGAGTGCTTTCTGGAGTGAAACCTTGTAGCGCTTCTTGGGACCTTCGAGTGGTGAGTGTTTTGTGAAGAAAAAGTACATCCATCTGGTTGTAGCCCCCGAGCCTCTTGCTATTTGGAACAAGGAGCTGGAGGATCTTGTCTTGAAGTTGCTCTGATTTTTCGTTGAAGTTTTGTCAAAAAGAACTCGAATATGGCTCGTTCCGGGTTCTTTTTGTCGTAATGTCTTGAAGTGGTCTGCGTTGAGGAAGTCTTTTGGTGACGTGCGCTTTTTCGAAGAAAAAGTGCACTCACTGAGTGTAGCCCCCGAGCCTCTTGCTATTTGGAACAAAAAGTTGGAGGGTCTTGATCCTTTATGTTGTTTGAAAATTTGTGTTCTGAAGTAGTCCCCGAGACTTGAATTATGTCATCATCCGAGTAGTTTTTGTGGCATCTTTCCGAAGCGGCCCTTTAGTCTTGGATTAAACCATCATCCGAGTAGTTTCGCGGCATGCAGCCTCCGAGCCTATGTCCGGGTTCTTTTTGGGTGAATTCTTGTCTTCAAAAAATTCTGGGGCTATGTATCCCGCAGCCCCGTGCTTTCTCCGAGTTCTTCTCTTTAGAAAAGAAGTCGGATGAAGAGTCTTGATGTGTCGTCGTCGTTGTAGTCTTGAGTTTCTTGTATTCTTGGTCCTTTGTCTTTGGTTCTGAGCCTCCGGGAGTAGTTGAAATGAAGGTCGAGCTCCCTAGCTTAGTGTTGATTAAGCTATGATGCTGGCCGAGCCCCCGAGCATATATCCATGTTGTTTCGTTCAGGAAGAACTCGGATGCGAGGTCTTGGCGTATTCTTTGATAGTCTGCTGTTGTCAGATGTAGTTGTATGATGGTGGTTGAGTGTAAACGCCTTTTGTTCATGGGTTGTACTGTGCTGGTATATTCTTCCGAATATGCCCGTCTTCGAGTACTGTTTCCTCTCGCCTGAGTCATCCATTATTGAGTCATGTCTTTTCACTGTGTCCTTTGTTAGGCTTATTTCATTGGTACTCCTAGTCCATGTGCGCCGCTCCTTTGGTCTATAAATACTGTCCCGGAGTGCTTGTTTTCATCTATTGGATATTCTGTTGAAACTTTCGTGGTCATGAACATGGTAGTTTGTGAAGTAGAGCAGCCCCCGGGCATATTTTGTAGTTCTTGTGTGTCTTGTCGTAGCTGGAGGAAGTCTTGTGATAGGGATTAGAGGTAGGCTAATCCCCTTGACAAAGATTGTGCCGGGATGTACGTGGTGGTAGTTGGAGGAAGTCTTGTGATGTGGGCTTTGTTTCTTCATCTGGCGTTCTGGTTGATCCTCGCCGCTGATCTTGAGATCGTCCGGTGCAGATCAACACCATATGCAAGATCACATCGGTCTTGGGTAGACAGATGCCCGCCGCCTTCTCTGCTCCATGTTGTCTTGCCGTGTGCCGATTTCCGCTTTGGGTGCTTGCGTCCGTCCTTTGAAGAAAAGCAGTGTATATGATGGCGGTTTGTCCTTCCGAGTAGCAATTTGGGACACGAGTCGTTCCAGAGCCTAGTCGTGTGTCCGCGTTCCTCTTTGCTACCTTGCTTTTCGTGGTGCCGAGTTCGTTGGGTCTTGTAAGATTTGTAATCTTCTATTTTTGAAGTCGCTTATAATGTAACGAATCTTGTCTTTAAGATTTGTAATCTTCTATTTTTGAAGTCGCTTGTAATGTAACGAATCTTGTCTTCTGAGTTGTCTTTTACTTTTCTGTTGTGATCCCTGTTGTTCATGAGATTACCGAGTTCTTTCTTAAATAACCGGGTTCTTTTGTTCCTTGTGAGGTAGCCCTTTCTTTCTTCTTTCTTTCTTCTTGGTTTGACGGGTTGTTCTTGTAGTGATCGATAACCCGTGGTAGTCTTTGGACGGATAAGTCTGAAATCGCCGTTGGTTTGTACCGTTGTGGATTTGTGCCCTCGTCGTGCGTTTTAGTTTGCGTCGGTAAATGGACCGCTATGCGTTCACACTGTGTGTTTTATCGGGCCTTGTGGGCCGTTTGTATCACTTGAAAAATCTATTTAAAGACCCTTTATCTTCCTTTCCCCTTGCCTGACTCTTGCCTTTAAACCCTAGCTTTGAAATCCACCGCCGTCATCGTCGCCGTCACCCGAGCACCATCATCCTAGCTTCATCTTCCTTAGTGCCTTTTTTGCTTCCGCCAGTTCATGGGAAAGAAGAAAACCGCAAGCAAGTCTCAAAGCGACCTTCAGAGAGCGAGGAGTCATCCCTTTCTTTGATCGAAAACCAGGAGTTCGTGGCTATGAGGGCTGCTCAGAAGGTTTGGCTGGCTCCAACAACAAGCGAAGACCAGCTGCACGAGTTCGTTAGCGATGGCTTGATCCAACGCAAAGTCATCGCTGAATGGAGAGTTCGAGGCGAGCATCGGGTTCCAGCTCCGGTCCTGGTGAGATTGTCCTCTTCGTTTCCTTTGTCGCGCCGGACTTTGCCTTCTGCTTCGCTTTCCTTCATCAGTTTCTTGGTTATTTTGGGGTTAGTCTGAACCACCTAACCCCAATCCCGTTCTCCATCTTTTCTTTTCGTTCATCTTTGTGAAGCTTTCCTTGGAATCCCTCCTTCTGTCTCTTTTTGCTTTTTCTTTCGTTCGAAACCTCAACCCCGCCGTGAAGAAACCAGCGTTCTTGGTGGGTATGGATTGATTCGCTTGTGGTCTCAAAATTAAGTTTTTGACTATGACCTGGTCGATTCTCGTAAAAGATTGGCGCGCCGAGTGGTTTTACGCTTCGCCAATTTGATCCCTTCCTTGCCATCCATCCCGGATCTGGTCCTGTGGTGAATGACCGATGGGACAGGAAGCTTGAATCGCCTGCTGAGATTCAAGTGATCCAGCCACTCCTTGATAGGATTAGCATGCTGAAACAGCAGGGTTTGACCGGCTTTGGTATTGTTTCGAGCTTTCTTCATCACTGGGTTCAGCCTTTGAAAGAGCGGGAGCATCTTGGCTTTGAGTATTCTGGGGCCGAGGATCCTTCACGCATGGTCCCAGCTCTTGAGCTGACCGATGAGGAGGTACTCGAGTGTCTCCAGAAGATGCTGAAAGGAGTGAGCGTCATTCCTCCTGCTGTGTCCGAGTTCTCAGCCAACAACCCGCCCCCAGCTGTGAGTTGTCTATCTTTTTGTTTGAGTACTTTATGCACTCTTGCCGCATCCATTCTTGCTTAGCTTTTCTTTGTCTCGGTGTTTTATCCTTTTTCGTAGGGGCTTGGGCGGAACTTTGTCGACCCAGTCCCTCCTGACGTTCTCCCCGCTGTGGCGGAGACTAGGGATAGACTTGCTGAAACTTCTACAATTAGTAAGTCCCAAACCTCTACCGCCCTTCCTGGGGTTTCTTCCGGATTTGTTGATGTATATGAAGAATATGTTCCTCGTCTAGTCCCTCGCGGTCCTCGCAGTGTCCCAAAGAGGGGGCGAACGGATGGGTCTTCATCTCGCGCCCCGCTGTCTCCAAGAAGCCTCGCAAACCAAGTACTCCCTCGGGTACTCTCAGTTGTTGCTAGCATGCTCTTAGGTGAGCACATTTAATACTCTTTGTTCCTTTATTTTCCTGTTTCTCTCTTGATCCGAGTACTTTTTATCCTCTTTTCAAAAGCAGTGCTCTGGTTTCCTTGGTCGAGGAGGAAGAAGATGATGAAGTACCCTCATCATCATGCGGCGGTGAGTTGTTTTTCATATTCCTGTTGCATTGAATTTCTCTTCTTTGTCTTGACTTTTAGTCTTGAACTTTTTGAAGTAATTGGAGGCCGGGTGTGAGTTCTTCCGAGGCTCCCGTGCCGACTTCTTTTGAAGCTCCGGTGTCGAGTTCTTTGGTAGCCCCGGTACCGAGCTCTACCGCTCCTCCAGTACGGAGTTCTTCCACGGCTCCAGCCCTGGCTCCTTCCGCGGCTCCGTTGTTGGCTATTCCGCTCCCGTCGCCGGGTGGCGGGGACGTTTTCACCGTCGTGGTTCCCCCTGCGAGGCCTTCTCTTGGCTTTGCGAAGAAGAAAGTGGTTGGGTGAGTAGATTCTAGCTTTATCTTTTTGGCTTCTATCTTCCTTCCTCTGGTTCTTATCGGTGCTTCCTTTTATCACTTTTCAGTGTTTCGTCTTCTCTCATTTCTTCATCGACTTCTTCTCTGCCTCCCGCCGTGCCAACGAGTTCCGAGCCTCAGGACACACAACATTCTGTTGATGAAGTTGCTGCGGGGGCTTCAGAGCTACCTGGCGAAGTTGCGGTCTTGGCCGCTCCGGAGGTGACTGTGGCCGTCGCGCCGGGTCCTTCTGAGGTTTTGACTCCGGCTTCCCTGGAGGTTGCTTTGGTCGTTCCTTCTTCGCCCCATCCGGCCTCTCCTTCCCCTTCTCTTGCTTCCGGCGGTCCTTCTTTTTCTGGTGACATGGTGCAATAGTTCGATGCCACCCATCGGTTATCGAAGCTGACTGTAGCCTGGGGGAGCTTGTCGACCCTCGCGACTTCTTTTGGTGAAAAGCTCCAGGTAGGTTTTACTGCCACTCCTCTTTTGCATGCTTGTTTTTCTTCTGTCCTTACGCCTTGTTTCTCTTTGCCTCTTTTTGCTCAGTCTTTCTCTCGTGATCATTCTGGCTTCTTTTTCTCATCTGAAAATAAGATAAAGTTGTCTTTCGAGGTGGGACGCCTCAAAGCCGATCTCAACCTTCTCGGGCTGAGTTGGAGACAGAGCGTCAAATGCCCCAAAAGGAGGAGAAGACCCTCCGTGCCTGGGTAGTGGAGACGGAGAAGCAGAGAGATGCTGCGGTGGAGTCTGCGAAGAATGAATGCAAAGGTGCCGCGGGTTCTGCCTGTTTTTTCTTGTATTTTGACTTCTTCTTTTTTCGTTGACTTGTTCTTGGGTGTCTTGTCTAGTTCTCCGAGCTGAGAAGCAGAAGCTCTCAGAGAGTATCGATGAAATGAAGGCTCTTGTCCGCTCTAGTCATAATAAGGCCGAGGAGGTAATTACTCATGCTGAGGAAGAACTCGCCCTTGCTAAGCTGATTAGGCGCGGAGCTGACAGAGATCTTGTGCAGGCCCAAAAAACTATTGAAGGCTTGTCCGGGAAGCTAGCGATGGCTACTGAAAATTGGAACGTTTTGTGGAAATCTTTTCGTTCGAGAGCCGATGTTCTCCGGACTCCAGCGGATGACGGGCAATCTTGGGCTTGATTCATTCCTCGGATTCCGACTGCGTTTCAAGAGTTCGCGAAGAAGTGTGCCCAAGTATGTACCAAGAATGTGCTAGCCAGTCGGGTCCTTGCTCGAGGCGCCTCTGTCCAAGATAGCAGAGGAAGTGAAAGCCAAGAATACCTTGACGCCGTTGAGAGGATGGAGCACGAGGTCGAAGGTTTAGCACAGTAGGGTTGTAGAGCAGTCTAAATATTGACATTTCCTTCCCGATGACAATGCTCGATCCGATTGACCAGACTTCTTGTAATATTACACTCCTCTTTAAATGAAGATTCTTTGTTTTCGTTGATGTATTCTTTGCCTGGGTGTGGTCAAAGTTACTTGACTTGCTGAGTACTTTGTCCCATTTTCATTTCTGTTCCACAAAACAACTCTGTGTGTTATCCTGACGAGACCCCTCGATTTGTCGAGTACTTTTCTTTTCTTCCTCTTTTGTGATCCGTCGAGTGCTTTGTCCACGCTGTGACTTGTTAGATGTAAATCTTTGTGTTGACAACCTTTCGTAATTCATCGCTTAAGTAAAAATGACTCGGCATAGAATGTCGCCTTTTGAGTGGCGCTTGTACTTTTCTGAGGAAAAAGTATTCCTATCTGGATGTAGCCCCCGAGCCTCTTGCTTTTTGGAACGAAGAGCTGGAGGGTCTTTTGAAGTTCAATTTCAGTTGACTAGTTTTGGGTGTTAGCTTTTAGCTACCCACATCGGCGGGCTCAAGCGTGTTTTCACTATTTTGCTCTCGCCGGGATGCTCGGGCATGTTTTCAACCATTTTGCTTTTTGTTTTGGTGTTAGATTTTAGCTACCCTACCCTCATCGGCGGGCTCAAAGCGTGTTTTCAGCTATTTTGTTCTCTACGGGATGCTCAAGCATGTTTTGACCATTTTGCTTTTTTGTTTTGGTGTTGCTTTTAGCTTTCCCTCTCATCGGCATGTTTTCAAACCATTTTGCTCAAGCGTTGATTTTTTTTAGCTATTTTGCTCTCGGCGGGATGCTCGAGCATGTTTTCAACCATTTTGCTTTTTGTTTGGTGTTAGCTTTTAGCTACCCTCATCGGTGGGCTCAAGCGTGTTTTAGCTATTTTGCTCTCTACCGGGATGCTCGGGACATGTTTTCACCATTTTGCTTTTTTTTTGTTTAGGAAAACAACTCGTTGGAAGTCATGACAAGACATTTTGCTTTTTGTTTGTTGGAAGTCATGGATGAATATCATCTTTATTGATCATGAATATGAACTAATACATATGTTGTCGAAGAATATCGTCCTTCGTCGATTGTGAATGTTGGTCCCTTGTGGCTTGCATATCTGTTTTATCTTGAGTTGTTTTTACGCCGTAGAATCTTCTTAGTTGGTGATGTGCCATGTATTGTTGACTTCTTTTCCATCTTGGTTATTAACTTGTATGTGCTGGTCCGGTGACTTTTGTGACAATGAACGGACCTTCCCATGGACCTGAGAAGCTTATGTCGTCCGTCTGGGTCTTTTGTATCCTTCTTAGCACTAAGTCTCCGACTTGTAGTGATCGACGATGGGTACTCTTGTTGTAGTGCCGTCTTAAACCTTGTAGGTATCTGGTGATTGGAGGGTAGCGTTTACTCGACTTCTTACGAGTCAGTGTCGAGTTCTAATCTTCTTGTGTGTTTCGCTTCTCCTTCATCGTATTGTTCTATCTTTGGTGATGTCCAGATCAAATTGGTGAGCGAGACGACCTCGACCCATAAATTAGGAAGAAGGGTGAGTGGCTGTTGCTCGCTTATTTGAGTTCGTAGTCTCCCCATACTACTTTTGGTAATTCTTCAATCCATTTGGACCCATAGTCCACTAGTTCTTCGAGATAACCTTGGTTTTAATCCGGCTAGTATGAGTCCATTGGCCCTTTCTACTTGTCCGTTGGCTTCGGATGTGCAGCAGACGCATAGTCTATCTTTGAAACCACGGTCTTGTGCCCGACTTACAATTCATGAGTATGTGAAGGGGAGCCTAGATCCGTGATGATTCGATTGGGCATGCTAAAGCGGTGCGTAATTTCTTGGATGAATTGATTTGCTTTGGTTTATATTTGTACTCCATGAGTGGTTTGTATTCAATCCACTTGGTGAACTTATCGATTGCTACAAAGATGTACTCGAAGCCGCCTTTTGCTTTCTTCAGGGGTCCCACTTGATCCAGCCCCCAGCAGGAAAAAGGCCAAGCGGGTGGGATGCGATAAGATTGTGGTGGCACATGGGCTTGTCTTGCAAACATTTGGCAACCTTTGCATTTTTTCGACAAGTTCTTCTGCGTCTTTCAAAGCGGTTGGCCAGTAGAATCCGGTGCGAAATGCTTTGCCAACCAGTGTCCTTGAAGCGGCATGATTTTCGTAGCAACCTGAGTGTATCTCATCTAGGATCTCTTTGCCTTCTTCAAATGAGACACACTTCAGGAGTACCCTTGATGATGCTGCTCTTCTGTAAAGTCTATCTCCTACTAGAACGTAGTTTTTTCTGCGAACAACTTGGGTGGCTTCGCTTTTATCTGCTTGGTAATTTATTTTCTTTGATATAGTCGATGAAAACTTGGCTCCATGAGGTGTTGATTACCAAGATCTGAACGCCTTTAGACTGAATTTCATGGGTTGTCTCACCGGGTTGTTTGATAGAGAGGAACCGATAGCTCTTCTATAAATACGCGGGTGGAACCTTTGCTCTGTCTAATCCGAAGCTTGGCAAGGACATCTGCACGCAATGTTGGAAATCGCGCAGACGTGTAAAATTTCTAATCCTTGGAAATGTTTTTCAAGTTTCGTATTTCAAAGACTGAAGAAGCACCCATGTTTTCTTTTGTGCAATCCCAATCTTTGTTTACTTGGTTGATGACTCTTCTTTGAATCGCCATATACGAGTAATCTCTTTATTCCAAGGGTAATTGCCACTCGTGAGCCCGTGGATGAGGGCTTCATATTCGCTTCGTTATTTGTAGCTTGCCATAATATCTCGAAGGACGTACTTGAGTTGTTTTCATACGGAGAAATGAGGAGAATGCCTGCACCGGCTCCACCTAGTTTGAGTGACCCATCAAAGTACATCTTCCAATTGGTCAAGGATTGTATCTCGATAAAGGTGCTGAATCTCTCGCCACTCTCGCCACAAAATCGGCAAGGGCTTGAGATTTGATTGCTTTCCGTGGGGTGAAGTCGATGTTAAGAGCTCCAAGTTCAATCGCCCACTTTGATATGCGCCCCGTCGCATCTCTGTTGTGTAAGATGTCTCCGAAGCGGGAAGTCTATCACCACGGTAATCTTGTGGCTTCGAAATAGTGGCGAAGCTTGCGTGAGGTGATAAGTAGAGCGTAGAGTAGTTTTTTGTACATGCGGTACCGGATTTTTGATTCGAGATAATACTTCATTTGATGTAGTATACGGGTCGTTGTACTTTATACGCGTCCTTCTTCTTCTCTTTCACGACTATTGTCGCCGACTCTGACGATAGTCGCCGCAATGTATAGCATCATATCTTTGTCTTTCCTTGGGGTGTGAGAATTGGTGAGGATGTGAGATATGCCTTAAGTTTCTTGAAAGCTTAAATCTCGCCTCCTTTGTCCATTCAAACTTGTCTGTCTTCTTTAGTAGTTTAAAGAAAGGTAACCCCTTTTTCACGAGTCTTGATATGAAACGGTTGAGGGCCGCCATGCATCCTGTTAGTTTTCAGTACATCTTTGATACTTCTAGGTGGCCCCATTTCTGTTATAGCTCGAATTTGCTTGGTGTTGGCTTCAATCCGCGTTGGTGACCAAAAATCCGAGTAGTTGTCTGAAGGAACTCGAATATACATTTATTTGGGTTCAACTTCCATCTCCATCTCTTCAAGTTTTGAATGTTTGCTCTAAATCTTCAATCATAGTTATCGGGTTCTTTGTTTTCACCACTACATCATCCATGTATGCCTCCACATTTTCACCGATTTGATCCCCAAGGCAAGTTTGGATAGCTCTTTGGTATGTGGCACCGGCGTTCTTTAGTCCAAACGACATGGTCTTGTATGATAAGCACCGAACGAGTAATAAAAGATGTCTTGCTTTGGTCTTGTTCTTTTAATGCGATCCGGTGATACCACGAATAGCAATCGAGAAAGGATAATAGTGCAGACCCCGTTGTCGAGTCGACTATCTGGTCAATGCGTGGTAGCCCGAACGGATCTTTTGGGCAATGTTTGTTGAGATCCGTGTAGTCGATGCACATACGCCACTCGTCTGTGTTCTTCTTCTGCACAAGGACCGGGTTTGCTAGCCAGTCTGGATGAAGGATTTTCTCGATGAATCCGGCTGCCATCAGTTTTGTGATTTCCTTTTTAATCATTTGCCTTTTTGTCGGGTGAGAATCATCGTAGCCGTTGCTTTATAGGCTTGGAGTTTTCATTAACATCAATTAGTGCTCACCAACTCTCTTGGGACACACGGCATGTCGGGCCGGCTCCAAGCGAAGATATCTTTGTTGTCCCAAAGAAAGTTGGTGAGCGCGAGTTCTATTTTGCCGAGAGGTGAGCACCGATGGTTCTTTGTCTTGGAGGTATCGCCGGTGCCCAAGTCGATTTGCTTGACGTCGGCTTCTTTTGGTGGTGTGATGATCTTTGGGCTTTTTAGCCGGTATTTCTAATTCTTCTTGGCTCATCTCCGCAGATAATTGTGGCTATTTCTTTTCTTCTATTGTCGGCTTGTGCTTTGGCCGCAATTTGGATTGCCTGAACGTCGCAGTCAAAAGCACGCTTCAAATCGCTTCGAAGAGAAAGGATACCATTGGGTCCAGGCATCTTAAGCAATAAGTACGGATAATGTGGTATTGCCATGAATTTTGCCAGTGCTAGGCGTCCAAGGATTGCATGATATGATGAATCGAAGTCTGCGACCTCAAATTTGATAAACTTTGTTCGGTAATTCGAAGGAGTTCCAAAAGTAACGGGTAAAGTAACTTGTCCGAGTGGCATGGCTGCTTTGCTGGGTACTATTCCATAAAAAGGAGTGCTTGTTGGTGTAATCATCCCGTGAGTTGTAGTCCCATCTTCCTTAGTGTTTACGAAAAGATGATGTTGAGTCCGGCTCCCGTCGATTAGTACTTTGGTGACGATCATCATACCGGCAATAGTTGGGTCTAGAACTAGTGGGTAATGGTCTGCGTTCCTCACGCTAGTCCATTGGTCTTCTCTTGAAAATTGGATTGGATATTGTGACCAATTGAGATATCTTGGTGTAGCCGGTTCTGCCGTCATGATAGTCCGTAGTGCTAGTTTTTCTTGATGTTTGCTTCTGCAATCTGGAGCCCCTGAGAAGATCACTGCTACCGTCCCCCTGGGTTTTTGAAATCCTTTGTCCTCGTGGTTGTCTTCATCTTTCTTCTGATTGTCCTCTTTGGTGTTCTCCTTACTATCTTTTCTTGTGTATCCGATCATTGAAAGTGTAGCAGTTTTCGATGGTGTGTCTCCGTTAGGGTACAATGGGCAACGTATGTTTTCAATGTCATCATATCTTTCGGGTTTGGAAAACTTTTTTGATTTGTCGGCCATTGCCACGGTATTGTCGGTCTACATTTTCTTTCTTGATGTACGCTATTTCGATGATTTTGCTCTGTCCGGGTTGTCTGGTTGCTTCTATCCAGGAACCTTTTCGCGTTTTTTCTTCTGTAGTAATCATTTTTTCTCTTGTTCATCGATCTCTTCATTGTTTCTCGGATTTTCTTTGCGAAGTCTTGAAATTGCCACCTAGCCATGATTCCGTGAGAGAAAGCTTCAATTACCTCTCGTTCGGTGATGTCATGCACTTGAGCCCTGATTCACCGAATCGTCGATAGTAATTTTCGAGACTTTTGCCCCCCCCTTTTGCTTGAGTCCTTTCATTCTCGCATGAGTGATCGGGTGTGTGATGATACCCGCAAAATTTTCACTGAAAGCTCTTTGCAAGTCTTCCCAAGTTCGATCGACCACAGGTTCAATTTGTCGAACCATTGGAGGGCATCGCTTCGATGCCATGGGAAAGAACAAGGTTTTGATATCATCGTCTCCTCCGGCTAGTTCAATTGATTGTGAATATATTCTAAGCCATTGTCTTGGTTCGGTTTTGCCATCATACTTGGAGTGGTTAGACGGTTTGAATTTGTGAGGTAATCGTGATCGATGCCAACCTATTTGCAAAACAGGGAATCGTCGTGCGCTCGCTTCTTTGAATTCGGATTCGGCTCCTTCTTACGGCCAAGTGTTGTTTTGATGGGAATAAGTCTGCGAGGTTTGTCTGGGTAGGCACCCTACTCTGGTCTTCCTTGGTTGTTCAAATTGGTGGCCCCGACTATGTTCCTTCCTACTTTCTCCGTTATGGCTTCCACCGCCCAAGTCTTTCAAAAGCGGACTTCCTTTGATTTTGATCTTCTTGCTCGTGGGTTGTTGATCTGGCGGGTAGTCTCGATCGGGCTCTCTCTTCATGCGTTCTTGGGATCGTCGACCGAGCAAATCCTCGGAGCTGTTTCGTATTTCTCTCCGTAATGTGAAGTTGCCCCCGAGTTCTTCTAATGCTTCTCGAATCTTATCGTAAGGCGTATTCACCGTGCGTCTTTCTTGGCTTCTTGTTGTGATTTTCTTTTATCGTATTCACCAACTCGACTCAGATCTCTGGTCCAGCTTCTCACTTTGCCTAGCTTGCGGTGTTGGCGCCCTTGTTTTAACTTGTTTTTCCTTTCTCTAGCTCGCCTCTCGACTCTCGGTTTCTCCATCGTAGCCACGGGCAAAGGGTGATATGTTGGACTCGATTCATCGATGACGACGACATCGGGTGCTTCTAGGGGATTTAATGGTGACCGAGGACGTCGAACCATGAGCACCTCCCGTGCGTGAGCCGTTCCGTTATTGGTGTTAGTTTTCATACTGTCGGAGTTGCTGATGACTTCAGTATGCGCCTCGATGTCGCAGATCGAGTCTCCTTCTTGGTAAGGTAGAATAGCTTTTGTTGTTGTGCCAACTAGTTGGGTTCCGCTATCTTCAGGAACAGAACCTGGCCAGTGGATGATACAGTCTTGCGATGTTATCGTTAGCACGAGACCCTCCTGAGCTCCTGTTAGTGGTATCCCAAGCATTGGATTGAAAGACCTTTTGAACTATCCCTGATAGGATTTGTCGTGTTGTCGAGCCCAAATGGAAAAGAACTCGACCTTTTGAAAGAACTCTGAGGATAATCCGAGTTGTTTTGGGTTGTGCTCTGGAATCCTACCAAAAAAGAACTCGGTTTCTTGAAAGCACTCGAATAAGACTTCATCTCGGACACGGAGCTTGAATTCGAGTCGGATGCGCGTAGCCGTGAAATCTTATTCGAATCGGGTATTATGAGCTGCGCGGATCTTCTGGTGAGCTGATCCGTCATAGTTGTCGAAATAGGAAATTCTTCATGATGATCCGGATCTTTGAGGAGGTGGCTTTGAAGCCTGCCGTAGTTGTCCGCCTCGCAGATCCATGAGCCGAAGATGAAAGTTAATCCCGTTGGGAAGATCATGTTATCGAGGTCCATCGAGCTCTCGGATGCAAAGTCGTTGAAAGCCCCTACCTGGCGCGCCAGCTGTCGATGTTTCACCACCGATAGCCTGCCACGGGGGTACCCGGGGCAGTATGTTCGGGCTTCGGCGTATGCTGAACTCGATGGTAAACGCAAGAGACAGTCGATTTATCCTGGTTCAGGCCCTCGATCGTAGATCGAGTAACGACCCTACGTCCAGTCGGCGTTGGCCTTTGCGTTGGATTGATTATGAAGTGTTATGTTGTACAATTGCCGTCCTCTCTCAGGAGCCCTGCCCTCCTTTATATAGTCAGGAGGCCAGAGTCCTAGTCGGTTTACAATGAGATTTCCTAGTAGGATTACTTAATAGTTCTATTACTAAGATTACATGGGAAGAATTCTAGTTGAACTAGATCTTCTCTCTCCCTTGCGGGGTATCCTATGGGTCCCGCATCGACAATGACATGCTAGAGGGGAACACGACGCCCCCAACAGGGAAGCGGCGCCTAATGGCGTCGCTGTCGTCAAGGCTTTCGCCCAAGAACCCTCTAGCACGAACGTCGGTTCACGAAGCCGGACCCCCTGCCAGCCAACACCGCCATCGTCGCTGTCCCGCCGCTCCACGGAAGCCCCTTCAGAGGGGCATCGATGCGTCGGCTGCACGCAACAGCCGCACAGCTACGTCGGCCATCACCCCCTCCGTCCGGGCCACGCATAGCCGGACCTGGCTCTGCCGCTCGCGTCCCAGTGCCGCACGACGAGGCCACCACTGACCATCTTCGTCGGCCCAGGCACCCGCCGATGTCGCAGCCGACCTCGCCGCCAGCCGCAACAGGGCGTGTGCCCCACCATCTCGGGCGCCGCCCCTTGCCCTGGGACCGCCGGATCCGGACACCAGACCCCGAACCCGGCGCCCCATGCCGCCGCCACCGCCTCCGTCTTGACCATGACCGCAGGCACCGCCCGCGCCGGCCCCGAAGCCGAACTGGCCACCTGGAGTCCAGATCCGGCCACCCGGGCACCGGATCTGAGCTCACGTGGCCCGGACCGGCGGCCCCAGCCGTCGCTGCCGTCGCCGTCAAGAGAGGAGGACGGAATGCGCGTAGGAGAAGGAGAGCCCGCCGCCGTCCCCTGCGCCAGCTCGGGCACTAGCCGACGCCGCCGTAGCCGCGACGGCCCTCCCCGCTGAGCTCCACGCAGCTCACGCGAGGGGAGGGGCCGTCGGCCTGCTGCCGCACGCGCCGCCAAGAGAGAGGAGAAAGGCCCCGCCGCCGCCATCCCTACCGGCTGGACGGCGATGCCGGCGGCCAGCTCCGGCGGCGACGCGGCGGGGGACGGGAGGGGAGGGGCTGCTAGGGTTTGGGGGGAGGAGCCGCCCGAGCCGCTCGCGTGGGAGCGACGCGGGGGAAAGCCGAAGGGGTATCCACGAGTTTGACTAAATTTATAGAAAATGGTATTAACATTTGTATATGTAAACATGTCTGCTATGAAAATATAAGATGTGACCAATCTAATGTTGTTTATATTAGTATTTTTATATACATATTTGGTCAAAGCTAGGATTAATTGACTTCTCGAAATACGAGATATGTACTTATTTTAGGACCGAGGGAGTAGATTATATAAGGAAGCGGCTCGGTTCCTTCACGAAAAGAAGGGGGGCACCTTTTGTGAACAATGTGATGAGGTTTTATGGTTATTACCTACCCGTTTTGCTCGTGGGGTTGGTTTATATTTTACAGTAGGAGCCAAAAGGCATGCGAGCAAAAAGGGCCCAATAATACAAGTTGTTTGTGGAAAATTTATCAAAAAAAAAGTTGTTTGTGGAAAAAAGAGTCCCAAGGACAAGGAGAAAGAAAAGAAGGGCGTGGTCGCGTGGTGCTTCCCGCGTGTGGGACTAGTGCAGGTGGGTACTAGTAGTAGTAGTTTCCGTTTCTCCAAACTTATCAACGTACAGCCGCCCATATGCACGCACATCCCTCCGTTCCGTTAGGCAAGGCCAAGTGCCCTTATTCTCTTCTATCCTGCCCCTTATCACGCTCACGCCTTGCCTTGCCTTGCCTGCCCCCAAAATCGTTTTTTTTTTAATATTTATTTACGTATTTAGTAAGTATGTCAAAAAAAGTAATAACTGTTTTGCATAAATAAAAGGCTGCATGCATGTTAGTATATGTTATCCACCCTCCTGTAACTGTCCACTGATCCGGGGGGGGCCCACAGAGCACTCGCGAGATTCTCCCGGAAATGCCCCGGCGCGAACGGTTATATATAGCGGGCAACGCCCAGCCCAGCCCGGCAGCGCACGGCAGTCCGCACCGCACAGGCACAGGCACAGGCACAGCACAGCGATCCACCCATCCAATCCAACCAAACCGAGAGCAGCAGCCGGTGCCGGTGCCGGCCGGCAATCGCTCGCAGCTGGTCTGGTCTCTGGGTCTGTCTCCCCAGCCCTCCCGTCTCGTCTCCTCCCAAATCCTTACACGTAGCCCCGCGCGCCACCTCGCCGGCCGCCGGCAGTAGGGACAGAGGGAGGCGAAGAGAGAGAGAAGATGGTCGGACTCCTCCCCGAGACCAATGCCGCGGCGGAGACCGACGTCCTCCTCGACGCCTGGGACTTCAAGGGCCGCCCGGCCCCGCGCGCCACCACCGGCCGCTGGGGCGCCGCCGCCATGATCCTAGGTACGTTGTTGATTGCAGGCAGATCTGGCCGGGCGGCATGCGTCGATCGAGCTCGCTCGCTCGCGGCTCCTTGACGATCGAGGCTGAACGTACTGAAGGATGAGAAATAATGCATGGGCTGTCCTGTCCTGACTCCTGACCTGTGTCTGTGGTGTCGCTGCAGTGGCGGAGCTGAACGAGCGGCTGACGACGCTGGGCATCGCCGTGAACCTGGTGACGTACCTCACGGGCACCATGCACCTGGGCAACGCCGAGTCCGCCAACGTCGTCACCAACTTCATGGGCACCTCCTTCATGCTCTGCCTCCTCGGCGGCTTCGTCGCCGACTCCTTCCTCGGCCGCTACCTCACCATCGCCATCTTCACCGCCGTCCAGGCCTCGGTCAGTACTTACTTTTTTTTCCCCCATAATCCTCCCACATACTTGGGACTAATTCTTTTAGATTCTTTTTTGCCCTTTTGCATAATTTATTATTAATAATTCATTCATTCCATCATGTTTTAGTATATCCACCATCATCCATAATCCATCCATTCAAGTCCATTAATGTCACCGGCGTGCTCTGCTCTGTCTGCTCTGCTCTCTAGATGTCGGTCAGTCAGTTTTACTGGATGGGTCCGCCGGTCAATCCCCTCCGTCATTTCATCATCGACAAAAAAAACTATCTGCTTGGGCTTTTCTTTTCATGTTATTATTATCATTATTCCCTTCCCTAGTAGGAGCAGGAGTAGTAGTCAGTAAAAAACAAATAAAAATTGGAACTTTCCATCCACAAGATGCTCCTTCTTTCTCTGAAAAGAACGCGCACCCAATGAAACAAACAAACAAAAGGAGGCTATGTAATCAATTTCAATTCAGCCATCATCGCCGTCGTCATATATCTCCCGTCCCTGTGGATGGAACATATATACATGCTGACAAGATCCATGCCCATCCCATGCATGGGGTGATGGTGCTGGACAGCCGGGGGTCCAAGTCACTCCAATTTCCTTTCCATTATTACCAGTAGAGTTAGATTCCATCCTTGCATCATCTGTCTGTCAATCTACCTCACCTGATGAAAGCGTAAAACAAAACAGATTTCTAATTTATTATTACTGCACACTGCACGCCCGCCGGAAAAGAGCAGTAATTTTAAATTTAATTCTGCACGAGTTTTGTTTGTTTCCGTTTATATACTACTGATAATCACCCAAAGATTTAGAAGTTTGGATTTTGACAAATATACATACAGCTGCTACCTGATGACACATACAAACGATCATAGTCATTTAAGTAATTTGTTGGCGTACGTGCGCAGGGCGTGACGATCCTGACGATCTCGACGGCGGCGCCGGGTCTGCGTCCGGCGGCTTGCTCCGCCAGCGCCAACAACGGCGGTGAGTGCGCGCGCGCGTCGGGCGCGCAGCTGGGCGTGATGTACCTGGCCCTGTACCTGACGGCGCTGGGCACGGGCGGGCTCAAGTCGAGCGTGTCCGGCTTCGGGTCCGACCAGTTCGACGAGTCGGACCGGGGCGAGAAGCACCAGATGATGCGCTTCTTCAACTGGTTCTTCTTCTTCATCTCCCTCGGCTCCCTGCTGGCCGTCACCGTGCTCGTCTACGTCCAGGACAACCTGGGCCGGCGCTGGGGCTACGGCGCCTGCGCCTGCGCCATCGCCGCCGGGCTCGTCGTCTTCCTGGCCGGCACGCGCAGGTACCGGTTCAAGAAGCTGGTGGGGAGCCCGCTCACGCAGATCGCGGCCGTCGTCGTGGCGGCGTGGCGGAAGAGACGGCTCCCGCTCCCCGCTGACCCCGCCATGCTCTACGACATCGACGTCGGCAAGGCCGCCGCCGCTGCCGCCGAGGAAGGCTCCGGCAAGAAGAGCAAGCGCAAGGAGCGCCTCCCCCACACCGACCAGTTCCGGTTAGCTCTCTCGATCTCTAGCTGGCTGGCTTTTGCCTACCTACCTTTTACTTACTTACTACTTTCCAAAACATGAACATCTACTGCTGTTTACTTTTGCCCATCGTCATCATCACGCTCTCTAGTAATTACCTTACCAATGCATGTGGATGCAAACGGATGGATTGCACAATCGAGTGCACTGTTTTGTCCGCTCCATCTCCCTACATCGTTTTCTCCCAACTTGCATCGCCCACTCACGTGGTGTACCATGGATGAATTCATGGCAAATTCATTCATGCCACGGCTGCCAATTGCATGCCTTCCCTACTGAAGTCCACAATCTCATTAACAGCCGACGCCGTCCCTCGCCGGTGGCCAGCCAAAACCATTCCATGCTTGGCATGGCAGACGGGTCAGTCACTGACAAGCGGTCCTCTACGCCCCCTCTCAACGGAGAAGGGTCACGGACTGTGCTGTGCTCCCTCCCTCTTTGCCTGCCCTGTTGCTGTCTGTCCCCCGGCCATCCTGGTGGCTGGCGCTGGTGCGCTGCTATCCCTTGTTGTCCTTCTCTGCCCGGTGCTCTGCACTGCAACTTCTGCATCCAGCACTAGCAAATATCTGCACACAAATTTCAGAGCAGAGTGTAGATATTGTACAAATTATAAATATATATGTAGATACGGTCCAAAGGAACACCTGCTGAAATTCAGAGACGCAGAATATACTAGTACTACTAGTATTACAAAACCGGAAGAAGATGCGAGGAAAAACAGGAGGGAGGTCGGCATGCGAGGCCAAAAGGCCTTTACCCAGATGAGAGGCATTCAAAAAAAAAAAACAGTCAGGAGGTCGGCATGCGAGGCCAAAAGGCCTTGGATCGCGCTTGTTGTCTAGCTGCAGTCCTCAGTTTTGGTCTCATTAGCGAGCTTTGGGAGTCTTGCGAGGAGGAAGGAAAGCAGCCCCTCACCCACCTAGTAGCTTGTAGTTCCACATTCTCAAGGCTTGGACTGACATCAGTTTTCGGAGTTTGAGGCTTTTCCTGAGAGCTGCAGCTGCATTGAGAATGTGATGGCAAGGCGGCGTAACTTTGACGGTTTGAATTGAGATGTTGAATAGTGGTAGTGAGTAAGTAGCTCCAATGGGATGTAGACAGGACTGGAAGAGTGTACACATGGGATCTTGGTATTGGGGGTTCAGAATCTGCATCCAGATTTCCAGAAGGTGTCATGGAGTATGTTTAAGATTAGTTAATTATTGGCATTAGCTCTGCATTCCTCTCTAGCCTACAGCAGAAGAACCGTGGAGAAGAACGGTTTCTTGTTGGCGATGTGATGATGACATGACCAAGTTACAGCAAAAGCTAACCTAATTTACTCTAGCATAGAAGAAAATGCCAGACTCATCGGCATCACCTTTCCCCCCTTTTTCACTCACTTGGAAATCAAGTTCCAGTAGAACATTATCTGTCCTGTCGATATGTGTAGCCAGCCAACAATAGTAGCCTTTCAAAATCTCGAGACTTTCGCTGTAGAATGACATCAGGGAAGAAAAATGACACGGACATTTGCTTCAAAACGAAACCAAAATCGGATTCAGCTAGGGTGACGGCTGACGGCACAGCAAAGTTCAGTGACCAGACTTGATCGTACACGTGTGATGTGTGCGCTGAAACTAAACATATTCCTCCATGTATATATGATATATGAACTCACAGTACAGTGGGCCACTACATAACATGACACTAGAAGGCTATAGCTAAACTGAATCCCCAAAAGAGAGCCCTACAGATACGCATTCCTTCAATTATTAGATCACTGTTTGCGAGTATGACCAGGACGTGTGCACTGCACACCGAAAGGCCTCTGGAAAGGCAGAGGAAAGGCGGGTGCATGATTGTTAGTTTCAGGGGGCAAATGAAATGGAGATCGGCAGCATGATTCAGTGGTGGACTTCAGGGGGCAAATGAAATGGAGATCGGCAGCATGATTCAGTGGTGGACGCGAAAGGCTCAAAGGAACAGGGAAGTGGTGATCTTGCATTGGAGAGGAACAGAGGAGCAGCAGCAGCAGCAGCATGGTGTGTTGTGTGTGGGGAACGGCAGCAGCAACGGACGGGCGACGAGTGGGCGCCATGGATGGGGACGGCCAAATCTATCTATCTAACCGATCGAAGCAACCTTTTGCATCCCTCTCACATGCTGCTGCTGCCGTCTAGGTAGGTTGGCCGTCGTCTTTGGCACTGCATCTCTTTCTTTCTCTCTGTGCGTGTTTGGTGGCTTGGTGTGGTGATGGTGTGGCCATGCATCATGTCCTCTGGAAAAGAAAGATCACTGGAGGGATCGAGATGGACTAGACCATTTCATGGACGCATGGACCATCACCATACGCGCGTCCGGGAGATAAAGCAGCCTGCACTGCAGGCATGGCATGTGATGGTGCCTGCCGTTGCCATCCCCCATCCGTGCTCTCTTATGCCGGCCTGATCAAGATTAGTGGCTGTTAACCCTTGCTTACTTGCAGCCATCGAAACCGACCCTCCTCCTTTTTTTTTTTATGGCCCTTTTGCTGTTGCTTTTAGAAGACGGTGTTTTAGTGAGTGGTGTCCGGGACCTGAACACGTGATCTCGCTCGTCGGGGTTTGGGCAAATGGGCATGGCGGTCGGCATCGGCACGGACATGGCTGGGACTCCTCACGGTCTTCTGAAGGGTTCGAGGCCCATGTCCTCCTGCTGGCAAATTCCCTGCCGTGAGTTCGTTCCATCTCGGTCGCAATGCTTTTGCACATGACTACATGAGCATATGACAGAGACAGGGGAGGGGTATGGTATTCCTTTTGCTGAATCATCACATGACCAAGCCTCAGATTAACGCCAGACACGGGGAGGGATAGATAGATGTGCCCACTAACCCTCCTCCTTTTGTTATCTTATCGATAAGGCATCGCAGCTGAGCCTGACCACAATGCTTGTTTAAGTCTCTTCAGAGTTCAGAGCTCAGACTTCAGAGTCGTCGTCGATGACGATGATGCTATATTCTACCCTGTCTATCTGGGGAAGGAAGGATGCTTTACTTACACCTGCATCATTCCATCATTGCATATATGCATATTTGCATGAACAGGTGTTTGTTTCTTGTCCCTGATTGGTCCTCAACAGTCCACCAGTCCAGCATGTGGAATTGGGAAAGATTATTGCCACACCTGACGCACTGAATCTCTTGTTTCTTCAACTTGAAAATAAAAAATACCCGGCGTGCCTTGCTCTCATTCCATTTCCATAGCAGGGCCTCTGGCAGGCAGGCTGATACAGATGATGACCTGTTTAAATGATAAGCTCTGATGACGCATTAAGTGTCGTCGACGATTCTCTTCTCTTCTCTCCCGAGTGATTATTATTGAGATGGCGATTGCATCTTCTTCTATAATAAGAAATACAGATGCCCCTGCATGCTGGACGCATCGTCGTATGTAGGCCGGCCATCTGCTTAGACAAGCACTAGCTCTCTGAATTGTTTAGGTGTCTGATTGGGTTGGTGTCTCCATCTCGTGCAGAATCTCGCGCCTGTGACCACTGCTTTAGTCTGCGCATGCCTTGCTTGGTGTTTTCCTCAAAGCCCAAAACCACTTTGCATTCTGCATGCCTCTCTGTTTCATCTTAAAGTGGTCCTCTGATAGCTACATGAATGCTTGAAAAGAACAAATTTTTTTTCGGAGAACATTTCAAGAATGAACTTTTTAATAACCATCTTATAATATATATATATATATATATATATGTGTGTGTGTGTGTGTGTGTGTGTGTGTGTGTGTGTGTGTGTGTGTGTCACTGCTTGATTGGAAAAAAAATGATATTATAATTAACTTTACTGTATGTCTTTGTTTTCTGAAGAAAGCACGAGAAAAAAAAAAACAGATTTACTCTGTTTGAACTCTGAACAGAAGCTCCTGCTTGTTTATCCTTTCAGCTTTTGATTGAATGTTGTTGCTTGAATTTCTTTTTTAAAAATAAAAAAAATCTAACAGCAGCAGCTGACGGTTGGGTTTTCCCGCGTGTTTTAATCTGGTACTGCAGCTTCCTGGACCACGCCGCCATCAACGAGGAGCCGGCGGCAGAGCCGAGCAAGTGGCGGCTGGCGACGCTGACGGACGTGGAGGAGGTGAAGACGGTGGTGCGGATGCTGCCCATCTGGGCGACCACCATCATGTTCTGGACGGTGTACGCGCAGATGACCACCTTCTCGGTGTCGCAGGCCACCACCATGGACCGCCACATCGGGTCCTCCTTCCAGATCCCCGCCGGTTCCCTCACCGTCTTCTTCGTCGGCTCCATCCTCCTCACGGTGCCCGTCTACGACCGGATCGTGGTGCCCGTGGCGCGCCGCGTGAGCGGCAACCCGCACGGCCTCACCCCGCTGCAGCGGATCGGCGTCGGCCTCGCCCTCTCGGTCGTCGCCATGGCGGGCGCCGCGCTCACGGAGATCAGGCGGCTCCGCGTGGCGCGCGACGCCGCCGTCCCGGCGGGGGGCGTGGTGCCCATGTCCGTGTTCTGGCTCATCCCGCAGTTTTTTCTTGTGGGCGCCGGCGAGGCGTTCACGTACATCGGCCAGCTCGACTTCTTCCTCCGCGAGTGCCCCAAGGGGATGAAGACCATGAGCACGGGGCTGTTCCTCAGCACCCTGTCGCTGGGGTTCTTCGTCAGCTCCGCGCTCGTCGCCGCCGTGCACAGGGTCACGGGCGACCGCCACCCCTGGATCGCCAACGACCTTAACAAGGGAAGGCTCGACAACTTCTACTGGCTGCTCGCCGTCATCTGCCTCGCCAATCTGTTCGTCTACCTCGTCGCCGCCAGGTGGTACAAGTACAAGGCCGGACGGCCCGGCGCCGACGGCAGCGTCAACGGCGTCGAGATGGCCGACGAGCCCATGCTCCACTGATCGATGATCGACGAGGCACGCGACCCCCTATACCAACAAGCATATCCGTCCGATCGTCGATCAAATCCAACGGCTCGGATTGATTGCTCCGTCCGCGTGTTGTACCATCGTGTCATGTGTTACTCAGTCGTCAGTGTGTACGAGTGTGTGTACAGCACGCGTCGTCGATCGGCGCGCGTGCGTACGCGTGTAGTATAAAAATTAATAACTTGTCTCTTAGAAGGGAGGGGGAATGTAAAATCGCGCAAGGGTTTACTTAATTAGGCGGAAGGATGGTGGGGCCTGGGTGTCGGTGACAATAGTGTAACTGCATTTTGTATATCGTCGTGGTGGGAAGAAAAATCCTCCACTGCAATCTTTAAATCATGCAAGAAGAGAGGACCAGAAAACAGAGGATGTCATGTGTGCTGCTTTTGATTGATTGACCTTCAAAATTTTGGTGAACCTTTTGTCAAGAAAACTATCCCGGCGTTGCCATGTGAACTCTGAGAAATTTCAAAGGTTGGAGCCATGGAAAACTCGAACTAGTAGGATAGGATGTCTAAATCTCTTCATGTCATATGCTACTTGATACTTTCTCCGCCTCAAATAAATCAACTCATAGAATCGCCCTAAATCAAAACAATCTTGAGTTTGACCAACTTTATAGTAAAGAATAACAACACTTATATGATATAAAATAAGTAAATTATGAAAATATCTCTCATGATGAATAGGTGATCCAAACTTCATGTCATAAATATTGGTGCTATTATTTTTATAAATTTTGTTACACACTTAAAATAATATTACTTGATATAACTCTAGAAGTTAATTTATTCTATGACCGAGGGAGTATAATTAAAACTATTATGGCTTGCAAAGCTCTTCTAGGTTAAGTTTAAGACATGCTCCCTTTATCCTTGAATAAATAGATTTCTTGAGTTATCTTAAGTCAAACCTTTTAAACTTTGACCGAATTTCCACAAAAAAATGTCAAGATTTATGACATCATATATCATAGAATATATTTTCGTTATATGTTTATTTTATGTTATAGATGTTGTTACTTTTTTCATTAAAGTTTGGATTCTATAAATTGGTTTATTTGATGACTGGAGGAGTACCTCCTACCTTTTGTCAAGAAAACTAAGAAGGTTCGTCAGTCCTTTGTTTTGACGACAGAGTCCTCTAATTGGTCCGCTTCCGCGAGAAGAGAAGAAAATGCATATACACAAGCTGAGAAGGTTCATCAAGCAGGAGTTAAGTAAGAACATCGAAAGATACCAAAGCAGAGGAACTCGTGCTCATCCCTTCCCGCAAGTTTCACAGAAACGGCACGATTTCATGTGAATCTCGCCAAAAAAAAAAGCAGGTGCCATCCCTTTCCCATATTAATTAGGAACGAACGTTCTCATCATATGGTAATTTCGTGGTTGCACTTGCACCAACATAATCTCGGCGGCGGCTGTTGATCTGACGGCCCACATCACGCCGCACACGGAACGGACTCGATCCGACGGCGCGGAGCCGCCGCCGAACCGACGCGTCCGTAAAGGGCGAGCCGTGTATATGCATGTCAGCGTGCGGTTCGTGGACATCGCAACGAACAAAAACAACGAAGCCTTTACTGCCAAAAATCTGTCCTCTAGACCTACGTATACGAGGACAACAATGGAGAACGCACCAACCGACGACACGTCCAGGCCCAACGCCGGCGAGCACGGCCACGACTGCAAGGGCGGCAGTGGCCGGACGGCGGCGCAGGACAGCGTCCAGAGCGCCTCCGCCGTGACGGAGGTGGGCAGAAGCGGCAATGCGCCGGCGGAAAAGACACGGCGGCCCAGCGGGGGAGACCTAGACGATGGCCACGGCGACGACGGCTGGCTTACGGTGTTGGAGAGAAAAGCGGTGGACGACTACTACGACCCGGTGGAAGCAGAGACGATGGCAGCCAGCGGGGACGTGCCATCCTCTCCGTTGAGGCTCGCTGCGGCAAGGTTTGGGTGGCTGCTGGTAGGGTTTCTCGCTGGCGCAGCCGCCGCAGTGCTCTTCTTGATGCATCAGGAGTCGCCGACGACGTGCACGGTGACAGTGCCAACCTGAATGATGAACACATACATTTTTTTTTTCAGGTGCACTAACTTCTTGATTACATAGTTGGAACAGAAGCACGTATGATGTTGTAATCAAACATGAAGCTATTTTACTAGTTGCTCTGAATGCTCAGTGATTACATACTGTACACACCTAATGCATCTATGTGAGTTCGGAATACTTCAGACTAAATGAATCAAATATCTGGCAAATTCATCAGATTGGCACCAACAGTTCAAACATTTTCAGTTGGGTAGAAACATCCCAGCAAATTTGAGATCCATCAGAATCAGAAAGAATAAAGGTTATGGTGAATGGTAACAACATTGCAGCAGTTAGGTTTAAAACAAGTCTAAAAAACACTCTGAAAAGAATTCTGAAAGAAAAAAAAAGTATGAACCGCCATAATGTACACAAACCAAAGGCTTCTAGGAGTGCTGCTGTTGTTACACGTTAGAACAGGGAGCTCCGTTCAGGAGCACAAACACATGGGGAGGGATACCACGTGTGGGTATCCTTTCACGGTAGTATAGCTCTGCTGTAGACACCATTCCAACTATGTTCTCTTGAGGATATAGCCGACGACGATGCCCAGAAGGCCCACGACAAACAAGAAGGTGATGGAGAAACCACCGCTGCCACCTGTTTTGCTGCTCTCTTTCCGTAGAAGCTCCTGATTCAGATAGACAGGAATTTATGAGTCTGAAAAAACTCTAAATAAAACTCATATGTTTGAGTTAGCAAACTGGTTTTGATCAATTATGCTTTTTGAATTTATGCTAGGGCATTGCCATGTTAAAGCTTTTGATTTATTGGTGTACTACCTTTTCTAAATATGCAGCTACTAGGTATTCATTCAGATAGCATTAGATGCAGTTGCTTGAATATTGGAGCAGGATAGTATTCTCACCACAACAGGACCATACAAAATTTCAGTCACCACATGTTATCAAAGAACAAGCAAACTAACAGAGACCTTTATACACAGTTCCACACCAACCTTTATAATTAACTGGATCTTCTTAGTATTATTACCTCTGGCAAAATTATAAAGTTTTTCCCCCCTCAAATGCAAATACAGATCTTAGTTTCTTGACTTGAAATTGATTATTAAATGTCTAACATGAGAAATCAGTTTAGCTTGCAGAAAAAGCTGTTGATTTTGACAATTGCGCAGTTTGTAGGAACAAGAAAAAATTCACTTCAGTAGCTTTCAGTGTCCTTTTCCCTTGTGATGACAATGGTGATCAAAGAAGCAAATGAGAATCATACAATAATAGCATCAATGGACAATGTCACCAAAGTAATATTTTTGTGTGAATTTAAACAATAAAAAGGAAATTTAAAAAACAAATGGTCACAAACTACAGTACTGATTCATCAGGACTACTAAAATGTCTGGAGACTTACAAGCTCTTGTCGTAACTTCTGGTTCTGCTGAACAGCAGACATTTTCTCCTCAGTTAGCTTGGAGATCACAGACGTTGCCTAGTAGTTACCAACCAGATTGAATTAGTCAAAAACGCATAACTTCATAAAGTATGTTACAACTTATACACAAACTAACAACCAAATTAGGTCTTGTATTCTGGCTTTCTGCTGTCAAGGACTTAATAGATTGGACATGGAAAAGCTAAAACTGCAGAGATCAGACAAATTATATCTTCCAATTTGTTACTACTCATAGGGTGAAGCATATTCATGTCTAAGAACTATATGAGCATTCAAAGCAAGATGGTTCATGTGAATAAGAAATCATGAAGGCATCAAGTTTAGAAAACTTGCAAGGGATTTGTTCCCTAACCTACTTACGTTCCACTTAGTTTGCCTCTCTTCCTAAAAGTACAGAGTTTAGTGATAATGAGGCATTAATATTTCTCAACTATAAAATGGATAGTGAATCTGATCACAAAATCTCAGAAAACCAGAAATCCATTCTGGTCATAAATAGATGTGATAGTAAACTTCATCTAAGAAGTTACCATGCTGGTGCTGGATTATTTGAGACCAACCCATAATTATATGTGGTAGATCTAAACATCAGAAAAACCTATATCGATACAGCAAGTTTTCTGATAGTATCATTTCTTTCCAAGGGTCAAAAAATCTTTTATTACTATGAATCATGAATGGATATTACCACCAAGGGATATTGCTTCCCATCAAGCTTTTGTAATCAGTTGCAATTTGCAAACCAGTATATGCTTCCAAAATTTTAAGGATTATCAACTACTGAGATTCATCATGGATGTATAGACCAATTCTGCCCATGAGTTCATCTCCAATCTTTCTTATCAATTAAACTTTGAATTGTATGCATAACTGGTTAGTTAGGGCAAGTCTAGCAAGGGCATATCACATAACTCAAACATTGTCGATGTGCAATTCACAAGATGTTTTTGCAAGTTGCAAGCTTTTAAATTTAATAGCACTGATGTCTAATGAGGAAAACATAAAGGGCTACCTCAGAGGGCTTCTCCTTTGTTGTTTCAGCAGACGATCTAGATACCTAAAATTTGCAAACTGATTAGAAGTAGCAATTCACTAGACCCTCAAATGAAAATCCGCAGCAACCTGAGTACAAATATATATGTGAAACAAAAGAAATGAGATAGATCAGTGTCTTACAGATAGTGGCATCGTGGAATGACTGATCCCATTTTCTTGTGAATATGAGGGAGCGGAACTCCCTAGTTCAGATTCTTCAGGGATCAGGTTGGGCATAGTTGTTTGCACATAAACCACACGCAGCTTGAATTCATCAACAACCTTCCCTGGCTCCTTATTGAACTGTTATCATGAAAGCATATAGACACATCACACATCATGATAAGCAAGATTGTATGCACATAGCAACCTTATGAAAATAGAACTAATCAAGAGTGGCAGAGTAGCTACCATTGCTGCATTAATATCTTGAGCTGTTGCACCATTCTCAGCTGCAACGCTTTGAACTAGGAACTTGTCCTTGCACTGCATGTCAGGTGGTGAAGCCTTCTGTGCTTGCATTGTCACTAACAACAGACAAAGGTTAAGTAAACATAAGTACAAATTTGAGTTACGGTATAAGTGGATTTCCTCACATCAAGCTGTTGTTTCACGTTGTTATGCATTTGGGTGCTACCTGTAACATCACAAGTTGACCCAGGTAATACAACGCCAATATTAGGACGCACGCAGTACTGCTTCGGGTTGGTTGTTTTGACCTGCAAACCATAGATGAGATATAAGATTTGCATCTAACAGTGCAACCTGTCGGAGCAAGTGAATATCTTGGAGCATGAAAAAAGTGGCATTGAACAATAGTTACCTTGAATGCTACATAATGGTCAGTCTTATTGGTCAGTTGCATGGAGCATGAGCTCTGCCTCACTATCTCAACTGCATGTACAGAAAAGCAGTTCAGGCACATAGCAAGACAGTTTAATCCACTTCCACTGTATAGTCAATAGAAAGACCTAAGGCAAACGAACTCAACAAACAGAGCACACTTAGGATAAGTGCTAAATAACACATTGCAGTTATTTCAAGCTAAGCAAGCAGACAATGACCAGAATGTCAAGTCAAAAGCAGCGCCAAATATACAGGCAAATTTCATTTCACGCTACCACATGAAAACAAACAGCACACACCAATACAGTTACAAAGCAATCTTTTCTACAAGATCCCAAAGCCCCGGAAAGGCCTAGTAACTACCAAACCGATGACTCACCACACACACAATGCACACTGGAAGCATGGATCAACAAACAAACAAACAAACAAATCTAGCCCACTCAAACCCCAGCAGACGAACAGATCGGTATACAAATACTAGTACCTCAATGGCATTATGAACCTACTACAAGAAGGCATGATTTTACAACCCACTCCACAAACCTAGCAGATTAGGGGGCCGCAAATCCACCTAGGGAGGATCGCCGACCATGTTTCGTACCAAGATCCCAGCTTTGACCAAGATCCAATAAAAAAGAACAGTCACGGCAGCATCCCAACATGATCCAAACAGCTCGATCTAGATACGAGATCTGGGAGGACTTACAGGGGAATGCCAGCTCCGATGGCTGGATCTCGAGGAAACTCCCGCTTCCGCCGCTCATGGCTGCTTCCTTGCTCGATCCCTGATCCAACAAGCCCTCCTCCTCCCACAGGGACAGAGCAAATCAAGAACTCGGGCCACAAATCCGACCCGAAAGGAAATAAGTTCCTTTTGCTTCCGACGGAATCGAATGCGAAAGCCAACAGCACCGGGACCTCTGATCGATGGGAAGTTGGGAACAAGGAGGGGAAATCCGTAAGGAATGACGAAAAGATGGGAAATTTCGGTCGCTCTCCTGCCTCGCTGCAGTGCCCGGGCATAAAAAAAAGGTTGCAGGAGAAATGCGCTAAGACATGGGGCCACGGGGGTCATTTCCCTTGGATGAACTAAGCGTGACAAATGACGGTTGTACCCTTTGGTTGGTGGAGTAGGCAGCCACTATCCAGAGTGTATAGAGTGGAGAGGGAAGGTCATACGTGGTAATAATGCACTAATGCAGCTGAGCTGGATGAATCCGTGACGTGGTGGCTTTACGCCGTGCGCAGCTGGCTGCCAAATGTTCAGGTACAGGTCGGAACATGCAGTTGCATCACTGTGCAGCCTTTAGTTGCGTATGCACCATCATTTTGGCGCGTGTTCAGTTTCCCTCTAAATCTCAAAAAGTGCTACGGTAACTATCACATCGAATATTTACGGCCCGTGCATAGAGCATTAAATGTAGACCGAAAAAAAACTAATTGCACAGTTTGGTGGGAAATTACGAGACGAACGTTTTGAGCCTAATTAGTCCATGATTGAACACTAATTGCCAAATAAAAACGAAAGTACTACAGTAGCCTCCAAATTCCAACTTCCTGGAACTAAACCCGCTCTTGATTCATCTGTGTAATGATATACAAGATCAGGTCAAATCCTTGTGCTAAACCTTAGTTAACATCACATACATTCTTCCCTACATTTGGTAGATCTAAAGAAATTTTGCCAATAAAATCTAGATTCAAACAAATACACTCCTGCTAAATCTTGGTAAAACCAAAATCTTCCTTCTCCTCAAGGATTAATGAACCCAACATCCGCTTTATCTCAAAATCTAGAGAGTGTTCGACTGAGCTGAAAATTTCACTGTTCATACTGAAATGTTGTGAGAGAAAAATATTACTCCGGCTGGAAAAATAAGTCAAACAAGCCAGATTTCAGCTCAGCCGAACAAGCTGCTAGTTAGGTCAAAAGATCAACAAAAAATCACAGCATGAGCAAATTGTTCAATATGGTGATACTATCGAACGGTCGGTGCTCACGATGGATAGTCTGACGTACTAGCAAAAATCGCATTAGCCCCACCTTACCCGCGTGTGTCACCTGTGGAGAGCCCGACACATTTAGTCTACCTGGCCAAGTCAACTGTCAAATTTCATGTGTGGTAAAAGATTTGCCTAACCGTCAAGTAGTCTACCAGATCACAATGACATATGTTTTGTGCAATATTAAGGTGTCACACACATATATTGTCGGTGTAGAAAGTGACCAACGCGTAAATATTTATAGTTTTGTTGTACGTTGTGATTAGAGGTGGCCTAGCACTTAATGACATAGGGTTTATACTGGTTCAGCAACGTGCCATATGTCTAGTTTGAGTCGGTCGGTGACTTTATTCCTGGGCCCAGGTGCTCGAAGTTTGCAGTGGGGCTACAAACGAGGAGGAGAAAGATGGGGGTACAAGAGGACACGGGAGCTCCGCTATAAGCTAAGTGTTCGAGCATGTGCTCGTGGTTTGAACCTGGTGGTTCTGCTGTTGTGTCCTAGTAAACTTGATTGATCTAATGAATCTATCTGTTGGGAGAGAACGCATCCCCTTTTATAGATGAAGATGATAGCCTTACAAGTGAGAGGAAGAGAGTACGTATGCTATTAAGCCTTGTTGCCCATGCGGGTGGGTACAGAATGATGATAGGCGCCCACAATCACTACACCACAACACCAAGATTAGCGATAGACGGTCTGACGCTAAAAGCGGCTACAGCGACGGACAGTCTGACGCTAAAAAGTTATAGCGACAGACTTCTGCAGACGCTGTAAGTCCTGACACTAAAAATCTTTAGCGTCAGACAATACTTTTAGCGTCAGACAGTCCATTGCCCTGAATTTTTTTAGCTACAGATAGTCTGCTACTACTCTTTAGCGACAGATAGCCTGTCAGGACTCTATAGCGACATACAATTTGAAGTTAGAAATATTTTTAGCGACAGATGGTTTAACGAGATCATTTAAATGCATTTAAAAAATAAAAGACCATTTGGTTGCAAATTAATATAAAAGTAGCATCATTGTGCACATTTCTCATACAAATAGATTCATTCATGAACCTAAAACATAAATCCATGATCAGATAAAGTTACTATGCTTTGACAATCCTTTCAGACAAAATACACTAAATATGGTCATAAATCCCTCAGAATGCCACATCTCAACAGTGTATACAGAGATATTGGTTCCTTCAACCTCTCATCAGAGTGATGAGGAGGGAGCACAAACCGAATGAGCACTCAGATTACTAAAATGTTCATCACAGGGATATGCAGAAATTACATGCACAACATACAAGAGCCAAGAAAAAGGGAAACTGACATTCTGCCAACATGTCACAATGCAACTGCTGATTTGATCTAGTCTTACTTATATCAAGTATAAGCAAAACTTTCTGAAGCAAGCAAAATACATCTCAATTTATCAGCTTGATGAGAAACCTTTTCCCCATCTGTACATAGAGAACTTCCAAATGATAGGCCAGGAGTATATGCTCTATCATATCATGGCTAATGCTACTGTTAGAAAAAATATGTCATTTAATCTTGACCCAATTGAACTATGATCAGATTAAGCTTACACAACATCAAAGTATTTCTCAAGCAGTCATGCTAAGTGCACAAGAACCATCCAAATAGCATCAGACCATTACATTGTAGCAAAATGGAGGGCAAAACTCACGAGCTTCTAAGAAAATACTGAAAAATGATGTTTGAAAAACAAGATACAAGAAAATAGAGCCAAGAGGAATGAGCTAGTATGGACAAATACTGCATTTCAGAGGCCATCTACAATCACAAAAATACGAATAAAATTCATACTACCTCTTGTTATCTCATATAGTAGTAATTAGAAATTTTGATAACTGATTACAGACCAAGAGAAAAAAGATATAAATTCATACTAGCTCTTGTTATCTCATAAAGTGTTATTCTCAAAACAGAGAAGGCCTAATTCCCTGAAATACATGTACATAAATATCACTTCGACAATAATACATCATTGGAAGCAAAAAAATAATGGATTCAATTTACTAATCTGCCGGCTACTAAATGCTCTAATTGATTTAACTTACTAATCTGCCAGCTAATAAATGCTCTAATTAATTAAACAAGAGAGAAATTAAACCAAAGGCTAAATAAGAAAAACATCACATGCTGTTATTGATCTAGTGCTACTGTCAACACACATGCAAAGCATTCTATAAAGCTCAGTGCAACCGTCGAAATGATGATGTTGTTCTTTGCAATGTGAAGAATAGAGAGTTGACAAACCCGATGTTGTCAAGCTGTGATCAATCGCCATTGAGTTGCTAACATCCTTCATCATTTGCATTAAATGAGTAAAACATGTCTTCAATACAAAGGAGGCGGTGAAGATTCATGTTCAAATTCAAACAATAATACAAGGTCATGGATTTGTGGTTCAAGCAAAACTCGTGAATGGAACCATACGGTATAAACAGGTCTTAAAGTTACTACTAAATTTCAAGTTCGGGGCCAACATCACGACCTCATCGACAAGGCCCGCATCATCTTTGGAACCGCCAGTGAATCCCACGATCAGGTTTAGAGCTTCAAGGACAAGACGTAGTTGCTCCCCACTAGCACCTTGTCGCTTAACTAGTCTTGTACCCATACATGTGAGCATCATATGCTTGTGCAATAAAAGATAGTGTTGCGACTTCTTTGTAACCATACCTACCATAGTAGAATCTAATTGGCAATACATACCTAACGACATAAACAATAGTTGACAAGTGAAGAGGAATTGTAAGTTTTCAGGGAAGATGTCGGCGTCACCTGCGAGAATCACCCCATCGACGGAAAGTAGAAAAAAAGATCGTAGTCGTGACCATATATATTGGCCACCAACAAAGCTAATACAATAAAAGATCTTTTGATAAACAAAGAGCCAGGTCCTTCCAAACTGTTCTAACCGAAAAGCAAATGGAATCCATTAGATGTTGCTCGAGATAATACTCATCTATGTATCAAGAGGAAACAACACAAACCGGTATGGAACAAACTCCTAGAAAGGTTACAAATGAGATAGTTTGGCTAAGATAACCTTGGTTTGGTTCAGTTCATTTTTTGCGTTGACTTCAACTTTTGTTTTTACAAAAGAAAAGAGATTGCCTATGGCATGCAATGTGAAAAGGCAAGATCCAACCAAGCTGTAATTTGATATTACAAGGATGCATAGCAAGAATCTCCCAAGAAACAATAATTATAAGCGGTGCCTTTTCTTGTCACGCTTGTTGACCTACTCCAGAGAGCGACACCACCAACTAGATAAACCACTAGTATCTCGGGTGAGGAAAAATACCTGAATCGAAGACCAAGTTTCGGAAAACCTCAAACCAGAACCCGACGGGAAAACACACGAGAGACTACAAGATGTTGGATGGTTTAACAAATTTTTGTCATCCAATAGTCATTATTTTCTATTTTCCTCGTATAATCAAGAAAATAACCTTAAGCAATATTGTTCAGGGAAAAATAGATAAACACTAATCAAAATATCTGAAGTGATTCCACCAAACAAGAGAATGGATCAGCCAACTATAACATATTAGGGGCCTCAACCAAAGCATGTAAGCAAAGGGTATTGTAATGTAAAGGAAATGCACAAAATGATGTGCTTTGTCTAAAATGTTCAAACAAAACATTATGACCACAGATGACAGATACAAGGGCAAGACAGTATGACCAATATGAAATCGTAGACAAAATATTATAGCAATTGACATAAAACTTTAATAGAAATACCTTCTTTCCGGTGATGGGTGATGCCGCTCATCTCTATACCTCAAAGTTCATCAATGCATTGTCCGGGTTGGCTTGTCAACCCAAATTGAGAACCTCCGGATGAGGAACTCAATGAAAGCATCAAGTTTAGGCTCGATTGGAACAAGAGTCTGGCCGATATGAAGAACAAGCATCAAAAGCTGAAAGCAATAACTAGCTAGCGGCGCTTAAGTTCGGTGCAAACCTCAAACAACGCAAAGCAAAAAGCAATGAGTTAATAAAGAAAGCACCTTCACCAAGGAGAACACCTTGAGTAGCTACTCTTTCAACATGGTAGACATCTCAACATCTAGCCTTGCGACATCAAACTGGTTGACCCTAGATATTGAAATCGGGATAATGACACCGCATAAGAAAGCGACATCAAATTCCACATTAAGCGTGCTATGTGCTGCAAGCAAGTATCACGCCTGATTCGACAGACGGGTCAAAATCACAAAACCACTCTTTGCTTAAGAACCACTATATTAGTGAAATGAAAAAATTACGAACCAACAAGCTGCATCAATGGTGGCAACTAAATATGCTTCCAATTCCAAGAGGTCAATATTATCCCAAAATTTCATATCTGTAGTACTTGATAAGCAAAACTGTAACCCAGAACAGCAAAACTAGCAGCCATGAGGGTCGTGAAATTAGTTGACTTCGCCCTCGGAGAAGGGCAAATTCCATATGCTTGTGAGGGGTTTCAAGTCTCTTCCACTTCACATCTCAATATGCAGCATCGCAAAGTGCCATACAACAAAATTATAAAACGAAGCTAAGAACACTAGGGAAAACACAGGGGCATCTACCTTTAAGGAATCACGCAGTGACTCCCACCGCAGGAGGAGACGGCGGAACTCAACGACCCATGCGTCCTACGGCGGCGCCGGCCCCTCCAAGGCAGTGGCCGACTCGACTTGGGGCATAGGGGTAGGGGCGGATCCCCTATTTTCTAGAAAAGAAATAAAATCAAAATTTCTCATTTACCCCACTGTTCGCCTAAAGGGCCGTTTAGCTCGTTTACACACCGTTTAAACGCTACACGGTGGTACACCGTTTCCGTTTAATCGGTTGTTTTGACTGTTTAAACGGTCGTTTTCCCCGTTTAAACACCCGTTTTGCCCAAATAATGGGCTAAACGGTAGGTGACCGACTGTTTACCGTTTAGCGTTTAGGATAACACTGCATTTACCACATATGTATGTGCATGTAATTAGGTCTGTTGCGAATAGAAATGATGCCTAACTATAGCGGGAGTAGAGAGGAGGGGTCGAGGGGGTGTACCTGTACCTGGTGGATGCTGAGGTCGCCGGAGGACCGCGCCGCCGTCCGACGCCAGCTGGTGAAAACACTAGCGTCGCGCTTCCAATCGTGCGTGACTCGCGAGTACGCGCGTGGTCGAGTGAAAGAGATAGGGCGCCCTCCTGCTACCGCTCCTGTTGCTCCTACTGCCACACCAGGCCCCCATCACCGTCTCCCAATTTGCAGATCCTCATTTCCCACCACCACAACAGCTCGCGAATCCTCGCGCTGTCGAGACGCCTCCAGCATCCTCCTCCGCTTCCACATCGAGCAGATCCGTGGAGGAATGGAAGAGGAGGGGAATCGGTGGACCGAAACACTTGTAATTAGATCAGATCTGGATGCGAGCCAGCGTCGGGGTGGGCGGCCTAGGGAGGAGCCGGCGACCCATGAGCCTGGACACGAGCAGGAGGGGGCGGGGTGGACTGGGGAGCAGCGGCCCCGGTGCGGCGGCCGCCGGCGTCTGGCGGGCTCCAACGAGCGGAGCCCTCGGGTGTCCAGCACGGGAGAGACAAGACAAGAGAGAGAGAGGGGAGGGGATAAGGGAAATTTGGGATTTTTGAGGGAGAGGAGAGTCTAGGAAATTTTTGAGGGAGAGGAGAGTCTAGGTTCTTCTGTGGGCCGAACAAAAATCTACAAGTGAGCTTGATAGAGGTGGGACACGTGAGCTTAGCATGGGGCCCATTCTCTTTAGCGTCAGATAGCTTGACGGTGTACTTGACTTCAGCGACAGATAGTTCAACGTTAAAAATCAATATTTTTAGCGACAGACAATAAATCGCTAAATGAGGAATTAGCGACAGATGGTCCGTGAGTTATCTTTAGCGACAGATCATCCATCGATAAATATAATTTTTAGCGTCAGATGTCTGACGGTGATGCGGTGTTGTGGTGTAGTGAATACTGTTGTATGTCAGATGCACGTGGGAGGTCGTGTTATCTTCTTTCGGTATGGAAGACGTCACCGCCTGCCACACTATTGATATCTGGAGGCATGCAAGGGATTTTACCATGTTCGCCTGGTACGGTAAATGTCGGCGCCTACAACACTGCTTGGGTTCTATCATGCCAGGGAGTCGCAAAGTACTGTTTCTGCAGGTGTATAGGGTACGGTCCCCAGTATTGCGGTTTGACTTGTGCGCCCTACCTTACTTTCCCCGTCCATTTCTTGGTCCTTACCGAGCGGGCATCCCCGGTCGGTTGGTCCCAGCCGGCTCTGAATGCGCTAGTTGGAGAAGAGCAGTGAGCAGGGGTTTGATGCATCCCCAGTCGGAGACGCGGGTCGGAGTCGGAAGTAGTGCTTTGGCCAGGCCTTCCGGTCGGAGAGGCCGTCCGAAGGCGGGCTGGAGACCGAAGCGAGCGCTTTAGTCGGAGAGGTGGGCCAAAGTCAGAAGCGGGTGTCGTTCCTCCTCAGCTAGGCCTTCCAGTCGATGATTGGATTGCCCTTCTAGCTTGTCGTTTAGGTACTTGGGTCAGGCCATGAGTTGTGCGTTGTTTGCAACATTACCTATTGGGCCGAGCCTTTATTGGGAAGCTGGTCCATGAGGGACCCCGGGTTTATGAACCCGACAGGAGCGCCCGAGCCTCTAGACGATTCGGGTAGAATCATCTGGGGAAATTTTATCTTGACGGACGGGTGCGCGCGAGCGCACCCGCGGGCGTAGCCTCCGAGCCCTCGGGCGATTTGGGCAGAATCGTCTAGGGGGTTTCGTGTTGCCAGCGAGGGAGGTTTCGTTTCGTCAGCGGGTGCGCACGAGCGCACCCGTGGGTGTAGCCTCCGGGTGATTCGAGCAGGATCGCCTGGGGGTTTTGTCAGCTGGCGTGTATGCATGTTTTTTAGTTGAGACGGAGTCGTCATCCAAGGCGTCGTTATGCAGCCGAGGTGGTTAGTTTTAGGGATCGGGCGAGACGGAGCTCGTGGATCCTGGCGTCGGTGCGCGCCGTGGGATCGAGGTAGTTAGTTTAGGAATCGGACGAGACGAAGCTCGTGGATCCTGGCATTGGTGCACGTCGTGGGATCAGGCAAGTCAGAGTCTTAGATCCTGGCGTTGTTGTAGTCCCGCGTAGCCGAGGCAGTTAGTTTAGAGATCGGACGAGATGGAGCTCGTGGATCCTAGCGTCGGTGCGCGCCGTGGGATCAGGTGAGTCGGAGTCGTGGATCCTAATGGGGCGAGTTCGAGGTCATAGACCTAGGCATTTTGGTGTGCAGTCAAGGCGTAGCAGAGGGATGGGCATGAGTTCAGGGTCGCAGACCCAAGCGTTTGGTGTGCAGTCGAGGCGTAGCCGAGGGATGGGGCGAGTTCGGGGTCGTAGACCCAGGTGTTGGTGTGCAGTCGAAGCGTAGCCAAGGGATGGGGTGAGTTTGGGGTCACAGACCTAGGCGTTTGGTGTGCAGTCGAGGCGTAGCCGAGGGATGGGGTGAGTTCAGGGTCGCAGACGCAGGTGTTTTGGGTGTCTTGAGCCCCCGAGCCCTGTTGGGCTTTGGTAGGGGTCGGTTTGAGTTGTGCGCGTTACCCCGTCCTCAGTTTCTCACAACCGGAGGGGCTGAGCTTTGTCGCTTTCCTCGATCACTCGGGCTCGAGTGACGTGCTCGGTGAGCTCACTAACGGGTATGATCGAATGGAATCCGAGTCCGTCGTTCATGACGAGGTCGGCATAGCCCTCTTGTGACATTCCACTGCTCCTTTACCTGCAACCCGGCAGATGCCTGGGTTGTTCCGGAGACTGACCCGGGTGGCCCGCTGGCCTCCCCTTCGATGGAGATTCTATGGGTTTGCAGAGGTTTAGGATCGAACGAGAAGGTTGAGATAACCCTATCTGCTTTGGGGCAGACTGGGCGAGGGCCGCAAGGGGCTCATCTGTGCTTTCTCCCATGGCTCTGTTCGACGCGAGGCGGCCTCGAGCCCTTTGTGGGCCGATCTTCGAACCCCGGTCGGTCGTTGCTCATGTTTGAATGAGGCAACTGCCGCTTCATGACGCAACACAGAGCGTTGTGATGCATTTCGCCACATGTGGGATGCCTTAGTTCCCGAGCCCCCAGGCGATTCAGGGCCCAAATCGTCCGGGGGCACGGGCATATGGAATGAATGCGTGGATGGATGTATGAATGATCATAAAGAAATAGTGGGGGTTGGTAAGTTTACCTTGATGACTCGAGTAACGGGGTTTGAAGAGCTCCAATCGGAGATGTCCGATCGGGGCCCGTGCTCATCGTTCATGACGGAGCCGACATGACCTTCATGGGGCGTCCCTTTACTCCTTACCTGTCTCTCAGCGTTTTCCTGAGCCGTTCGATCGACTTAGGAAGTCTGATGGTCTCTCCTGGCGAAGATCCCATTGTTTGGGTTTTTTCAAGTATAGCCTGGGAAGGCGGGAGGCCGCCTGTGAGAGTGGTGGCGCTTTGGTGCCTACGCCCAGTGTGTGGTAGTGGTGGGCCATACCCAGGCCACATCCCGTCTGACCAGGCGATGTTCCGTCGGTTAGTATGCATCCCATCGGTCAAGGTGCGTCCCATCGTTTCCCATCCACATTGAATGGGGGAAGGGAGAGAGTTTTTTGCTCTGATCTTTTGCCCTTCTTCAGCTGCCACATTTCCTCCTTAAATAGGGGAAGGGAGAGGGCTTATCGTCGTAGTCCTTTGCCTGTTCTCCAACCATTGCCTTTCCTCCTTCTTCCTTCTCACCAAGAGTGCCTGTATGTCATGGTGGTTCCTAAGTGAGAGAGAGTAAGCGAGGGGGAGTACTCATAGATCCCTCCACGAATCCAAAGTGCAATGTCGAGTTGGAGGCTGTCCGAGGTGGTGCTGGACATCTTTGCCTGAGGAGGGGCGGCTTCCGCTGAAGGAGGTGGCACGCTGGATTCATCTTCGAGGCCTTTTTCGGGATGGAGCCGTGCGTGGATTCTTTCTGGTGGATCTTCACCGGGCGAGCCTTGTCAGAGGGGAAGTTGCCTAGGATCATGCTGGTGGAGGGTTTCATGCCTGCAGCTGCTCAGGTTGGCCAGTTCATAAAGTTTAATGAGATGTCTTCTAGCCACGGTGGCCATACCTTGGCAGGCAACGTCCCTGCCCTGGAGCTGCCTCGACTGCATGAGATGGTCGGGAGCTCCATGCTCTTCTGTTGAGCATCTATGGGTGCGATGCCCTTGAGGTACCCATTGTGTTCGTCGAAGTCGAGGGAGCGGAACCGGGTGGGGTCCTTGAGGTACCCGTTGTGTTCGTCGAAGTCGATGGAGCAGAACCGGGCGGTGTCCTTGCGGCGGTGGTCATGTTCGGTGGCATGTGTCGTGGCCTTCCTTTTGGCGTCAGCTGATGCCACCGAGTAGCCATAGTAGTATTTAGAGTAGAAGTAGTCAGCGAACGTAATCGTTAAGTTTGGGGGAGCCCCCGTGTGAACAGTTTTTGTATCAATGAATACATTGGTTCTGTTTTTTGTGATAGAATCACTATCCGTTCCTTATTTTTTATCCTAGCATAGCTTTGTTTTTATCCTTTCTTTTTTGCACCTGCCCGTTCGTTCTATAGGCTGCAGCTTTTAAGAACCTAGGCATGGCCCACGGGGCTCGGCTGCTCGTCATCGTAGGTCGTGGCGGGGTGCGTTCGGTTGGGAGTAAGAACAAAGTCACATAGAGTAATTTAAAGGGATGGAATGCCCTTTTGTTCGGGGAAATTTTTTTTACCATGTGATAGTTAAAATGAGAGGTAGTATTTAGTATTGTACCCTCATGGAACCCCCGAGCGACCCGGGCTGAAAATGTTCGGGCTGGGGTGCTTTATAGGAGCAAGTGTTGACTAAAAAAGCGGTAAGACCAAATTTAGGGAAAAACGACGTAGTTGTTCAATGTTCTAAGTGTTGGTGAGAATGTTGTCGTTGTCGTCCTCCAGCCGGTTGGCGCCTGGTCGGATCACTTCGGTTACGGTATAGGGTCCTTCCTATGGTGGAGAGAGTTTGTGTTTTTCCTTCGTTGATTGGGTCCTCCGGAGCACGAGATCACTGACTTCGAGGGTCCTCCCCCTGATCTTCCTTTCGTGGTACCTGCAGAGAGTTTGTTGGTAGCGAGCGGAGCGAATGACGATCGTCTCGTGAGCTTCCTCGAGTAGGTTGATTGTGTCTTGCTGAGCCTCCGTGGCTCGATCGCGGTCAAAAGCCTTCACTCTTGGGGTGCCGTGGTTGAGGTCAGAGGGCAGCACTGCTTCAGCTCCGTAGGCCAGGAAGAAGGGTGTGAACCCTGTGGATCGGTTTGGGGTCGTTCTTAGGCTCCAGAGGATCGCTGGGACCTCTACAACCCATCGTCCGATGTACTTGTTGAGTCGATCAAAGATGCGTGACTTGAGTCCTTGGAGGACTATGCCATTGGCATGCTCGACCTGGGCGTTAGTACGTTGGTGCCCGACCGAGGCCCAGTCGATTCTGATGCCGTATCCATCACTGAAGTCTAGGAACTTCTTCCCGGTGAAGTTAGTCCCGTGGTCAGTGATGATACAGTTAGGAACACCGAACCGGTAGATGATGTTGAGGAAGAATTTGACCACCTCTTCCGAGTGGATGTTGGTGATGGGCTTGGCCTCCATCCACTTGGTGAACTTGTCGACTGCTATGAGTAGGTGAGTAAACCCGCCTAGGCCCTTTTTGAGGGTCCCACTAGGTCAAGGCCCCATACCGTAAACGGCCAGGTTATGGGGATGGTTTGGAGCTCCTGTGCCGGCAAATGGGTTTGCCGAGCGTAGAACTAGCATCATTTACACCTGCGGATGACCTCCTCTGCATCTTGTAGCGCGGTGGGCCAGTAAAAACCTTGGCGAAAGGCTTTCTCGACCAGCGACCTTGGGGTTGCGTGGTGTCCACACATCCCGGCATGGACCTCGAGGAGGAGCTGCTTCCCCTAGTTGGTGGGGATGCACTTCATGAGCACCCCCGATGGACTCCATTTGTAGAGTTCATCATCGAGCACGACGAAGGTCTTGGCACGTTGAGCGATCCATCGGGCTTTAGTTCTTTCGAGTGGGAGAACCTCCTCGAGGAGGTAGGCGAGTAGCGGCGCTCGCCAGCCGGTTTGATCGAGTGCCAACACGGCGATGTTGGCGGGTGATGTCGTCATGGAGGTACTGGGGTCGGAGCCCCCGAGTGCTGGCTTGGCATTGAGGTCAGAGCCCCCGAGCGTTGGCTGGGCGTCGAGGTGTGTCTGAATCGGACCTTCCAGGATGCGGGCGGACGGCTCATGGACGTCGTTAATGAAGGCCCCGCTTGGGGATGGATCGGCGACATCATTGTCCTTTCGAGGGACATGATGTAGCTCGATCCTCTGGAATTTATCCTTGAGCTTGCGCATCTCTTGGCAGTATGCTGCCATGAGGGGGCTTTTGCCGGAGGACTCCTTCATGACCTGATCAACGACCAGCTCTGAGTCACCATGAACGTAGAGTCGCGTAGCACCAAGCTCGATGGCGATGCATAGTCCGTTGATGAGGGTCTCGTACTCTGTGGCGTTGTTTGAGGCTACAAAGTGGAGGCGGATGGCGTAGCGGAGCCTACTCCTATCTGGGGAGATCAGAACCACTCTAGCCCCCGAGCCGGGCACCATGACGGACCCGTCAAAGTACATTGTCCAGTACTCATGGGTGACGTCTGGAGTTGGTAGATGGACCTCCGTCCATTCGGCAACAAAATCTGTGAGAGCTTGAGACTTAATGGTGGTACGGAGGATATACCTGATGTCGTGGCCCATGAGTTCGAGTGCCCACTTAGAGATCCGTCCCATGGCGTCGCGGTTGTGGACGATGTCTCCGAGTGGGTATGAAGTTACGACCGTGACTTCGAGGTCGGTGAAGTAGTGAAGGAGCTTCTGGGTCGCCATCAGCATGGCATATAGGAGCTTCTCCACCTAGGGGTACCAGACCTTGGGGTCAGTGAGTACCTCCCCGACGAAGTATATGGGCCGCTGGACCTTAAGGTGGTGTCCCGGTTCCTCCCTTTCGATGACCAGGGCGGCGCTTACCACATGGTTGCTGGCCACGACATAGAGGAGGAGGGGTTCTCCTCGTTCGGGAGCAACGGGGATTGGGGCCGACGTCAGGGATGCTTTGAGGCTCTCTAGAGCCTACTGAGCTTCCTCAGTCTAGACAAAGGCATCTGTCCTTTTGAGGAGTTGTAGAGTGGCATCCCTCGTTTGCCGAGCCGAGAGATGAACCGGCTCAGAGCGGCCAGACAGTCGGTGAGCCTTTGCACGCCCTTGATGTTGCGTATGGGGCCCATGTTGGAAATGGCCATGATTTTTTCAAGGTTGGCCTCGATGCCACGCTCGGACACAATGTATCCTAGCAGCTTCCCCTTTGGAACCCTGAAAACACATTTTTCGGGATTCAATCTGATGTTGAACCTTTGAAGGTTAACGGATGTTGCGGCCAAGTTTGCAATCAGGTCGTAAGCTTGAGCCATTTTGACCACTATGTCATCAACATAGACGACGGTCGTTGGTCTTGGCCGCTCGGCTTGATCAGGCTAATCGAGCGGGTCGATTTGGTCGACGAAGCATTGCTGCATGCACCTTTGGTAGGTGGCGCCAGCGTTTTTAGGCCGAAAGGCATGGTTATGTAGCAGTACGAACTATACGGGGTGATGAACGAGGTTGCGAGCTGATCGGACTCTTTCATCGCAATCTGGTGATAACCCGAGTAGGCATCCAGAAAGGAGAGGATCTCGCAATCCGAGGTGGAGTCAACTATCTGGTCTATGCGCGGCAAAGGAAAGTGATCCTTTGGACATGTTTTGTTGATGCCAGTATAATCAACGCATATTCTCCATTTTTCGGTCTTCTTTTTAACAAGAACAGGATTGGCAAGCCAGTCGGAGTGGAATACCTCTCTGATAAATCCGGCTGTCAGGAGTTTGACGATTTCTTCGCCTATGGCCCTGCGCCTTTCATCGTCGAAATGGCACAGACGTTGCTTAGCGGGCTTTAAGCCCGGGATGAGGCGCAGCGCGTGCTCGGTGACGTCCCGCGGTATGCCCGACATGTCGGATGGCTTCCATGCGAAGACATCGCAATTGGCGTGTAGGAAATCAACGAGCTCGCATTCCTATTTGGCCAGGAGCTGGGTCCTGATCCGCACCATTTTGGTTGGGTCGGTGGGGTCGATTCCCACCGCCTTGGTTTCCTTGAGCGGGTGGAAGGCTGTCGAGGAGTTTGGTTTGTTGTAGTCTAGGACTGCTGGGGTCAACGACTCCCCGAGCCATGGAAGCTCGAATGAGTTGATGACCGCGGTGGCGAGCTCAAAATGCTCGTGGTCGAACGTGAAGGCGTGCAAAAGGCGCTGCTCACGGTGATGACGTCGTTCGGTCCTAGCATCTTTATCTTGAGTAGGTGTAGTTAGGGATTGCCATGAATTTGGCATAGCATGGCCGCCCCAAGATGGCGTGGTAGGACCCTAGAAAGTCCACCACTTCAAAGGTGAGGACCTCCGAGCGGAAGTTGGCTTGGTTGCCAAACATGACGGGCAGGTCGATCTGCCCGAGCGGGTATGCCTGCGCTCCTGGGATCACCCCATGGAAAGGAGAGCCCGCCAGGCGGAGTTCTGACCAGGGGATGCACATGGCGTCGAGGGTGTCGATGTAGAAGATGTTAAGGCCACTGCCTCCGTCCATCAGCACCTTGGTGAGGCGCTTCTTACGGACGATGGGGTCGATGATGAGCGGGTAACATCCCGGTCTCACAAAGTGAGAGGGATGGTCCCTCTGATCGAAGGTGCTCAGAGATTCCAACCAGCTAAGGAAGGAGGGGACGATCGTCTTGACGGCGCATGCCTCCCTATAGCACACCTTGTGCTGGTGCTTGGACCAGATGGTGTCGGATCCATCGAAGATCATGATGCATTCCTCAGGGTCGAGGAAGTCGTCTCCGTCCTTGCCCGCTGCGCCTCCTTTCTTGGCTGCCGCCTCTTTGCCGTCTCCTTTTGGCCCATCGGCCTGTCGTAGGAAACATTTGAGGAGCTCGCAATCCTTGTAGAGGTGTTTGATGGGGTAGGCATGGTTGGTGCACGGGCTGTCCATGAGCTTGTTGAAGTGGTCAGGCAGTCCCTGTTGGGGGCTGCTTGCCCGTGCAATCAGCCGCGGCAACCAACGCGGTGTTGTCCGATCGGCGCCGATTCTTTTTGTTCTTCTTGCCCCTCTGTGTGGAGGGGCCCTCGTCTTGGTCCATGCACTTGGCCTTGCCTTTGTCCTAGCCTCCGTTGAAGACCGCCTCCTAGGCAGAGGCGTGGTTAGTGGCGACGTCGAGCAGGTCGCGGGTGGTACGGGGCTTCAGGCAGCTAAGCTTGTGGATCAGGGACTCGCAGGTCATCCTAGAGAGGAATGCGCTGATGATGTCCACGTCAATGACATCAGGGATGGAGTTGCATCATTGGGAGAACCTGCGGATGTAATCCCGTAGGGACTCACTGGGCTCCTGCTGATAGCTCTTGAGGTCCTAGGAGTTTCCAGGGCAGACATACGTCCCCTGGAAATTTCCGACGAAGACCCTCTTGAGGTTCGCCCAATCGTGGATGCTGTCATGCGGGAGGAATTCAAGCCATGCCCGAACATGTTCCCCCATGCAGATGGGGAGATACTGAATGATGAAATAGTCATCATCCACCCCTCCGGCTCGGCAGGCGAGCCAGAAATCTTCGAGTCCAAATACCGGGGTTTGTCTCCTCGGTGTACTTGGTGATGTTGGTGGGTGGTCGGAAGCGCGTGGGAACGGCGCTCTCCGGATACACCGGTCAAAGGCCCGTGGTCCCAGGCCCTCAGGGTTGGGACTTTGGTCGTCTGGCTGGCGACCATGCCTGGGGCGTGTTTCACTGCTCCCCTCGATGGTTTGCTCGGGACCCGTATCGCCTGCCCTCATCGCCTGCCCTGATACCGGTTGCTGATGCTGCTGCGAGCGTCTTGGTGCGAACCGGGCCGTTCGTGTATCGGCAGTCGGTGTAGAGCAGGCGCCAGGTCGGACCACGGCGCGGCCACTGCCTCCCGAGCCGCACTTGGCGGCTGTAGCGGCGAGCGGATGGAGCGATCCACCTGGTGCGTCCCCACTCCCCCGGTGGGGAGAGAGGGCGCATGTCGGAGTCACGATGCAGAGCTTTCCGTTGAACAGCGGCGGCTTCTACCAGCACCCGGAGGTTCCGATAGAATGCCCGCTCCTGGGGGTCGACGGGCTTGGGAACGTCGCGCAGAAGCATTACCGCAGCAGCGATGTTCTAGCTAGCCTAAGCGAACTGTGGGGGATCGTTCCCTCGTTCATGATGTCATGTTGGACCTGACGAGCACAACCCTGGGCGCCTCCCGCTGAGTCATGCGCATGGGGCGCAACATGCCGCACCGAGCACGCCGGCGCAGGCGACGGCTGGTTCTGCCGCCGTTATCGTAGTTCCTCGGCGTGCTCTTGCGCTAACGCGAGGGCCCCCGCACGCTGGTCCAAAGGGGTGAGTCTGCACAGAGTCCACAACCACAGGTGGCTATCTCGGAGGGTCCGCCATAGTGCACTCCTGGGCCAGACGGTGGCTAGGTGCCACATCGCCGATGCTGGAGCCATCGCTCTCACCCTCGTCATTTGGGAGTTCGTGGAAAGTGGTAGGAGCATAGCTCGCCATTCCCACGAATTTGGATGTGAGAGGGGATGGCGCCAGCGTCCTTCGGAGCCCTCGAGCGCACGCGTCCGCAGGGGACATGAGGCCGTAGGGGAACCGATCGTACGGTGTTCGTGGTGCGATCAATACGGTCCCTCTGGATAATCGGCAGGAGATAGTAAATAAAGAGTAAATAACAGTATGCATATTACTCACAGCGGGGTTTGAGCAGAGAGTTTGCTCGGAATGAAGCATAGATGCCTTGTCGTTGAAGTCGTCGTGCGTCCTAGAGCCGATGGAGGGCACCCCTCCGATGGGCGCCGGAATGAGTGCCTCCTCGTGAAGGTGTAGTATGCCAAGCCGGTCGACGACGAAGTCCAGGCTTCCGAAGAGGAAGGCCTGGGATGGCTCAAAGACGGGTGGAACCCACATCCCAACAGGTGGGAGTGCGGGCAACTCCAGTGAGCCAAAGCGAGTAGTATCGCTTAAGCCCGCCATGGCGAAGGTGGCAGAAAAGTGAGCTATCCGATGACCAAAAAGTGTTGAACGTACATCGTCTTCCCCACGAACGGCGCCAACTGTCGGTGCAGAAAGTGACCAACAGGTAAATATTTGTAGTTTTACCGTACATTGTGATCGGAGGTGGCCTAACACTCAATGACATAGGGTTTATACTGGTTCAGACAACGTGCCCTACGTCCAGTTTGAGTCGGTCGGTGACTTTATTCCTGAGCCTAGGTGCTCGAAGTTTGCAGTGGGGTTACAAACGAGGAGGAGAAAGATGGGGGTACAAGAGGTCCGGTCGGACTCTGGTCAGAGGGACCGAGAGCGACGGGAGCTCTGCTATAAGCTAAGTGTTCGAGCGTGTGCTCGTGGTTTGAACCTAGTGGTTCTGCTATTGTGTCCTAGTGAACTTGATCAATCTAATGAATCTACCTGTTGGGAGAGAACGCATCCCCTTTTATAAATGAAGGAGATGGCCTTACAAGTGAGAGGGAGAGAGTACGTATGCTACTAAGCCTTGTTGCCCACGCCGGTGGGTACAGAATGATGATAGGTGCCCACAATACTGTTGTATGTCAGATGCACGTGGGAGGTCGTGTTGTCTTCTTTAGGTATGGCAGACGTCGGCGCCTGCCACACTGTTGATATCTAGAGGCATGCAAGGGGTTTTACCATGTTCGCCTGGTACGGTAAATGTCGGCGTCCATAATACTGTTGATGCCCAGAGGCATATGGGGGGCGCCTTACCGTATGGGAGTTAATGGCGCCCACAATACTGTAGGGGAAAATGTCAGCGCCTACAACACTGCTTGGGTTTTGTCGTGCCAGGGAGGTCGCAGAGTACTGTTTCTGCAGGTGTACAGGGTACGGTCCCTGGTATTGCGGTTTGACTTGTGTGCCCTGCCTTACTTTCTCCGTCCGTTTTCTGTTCCTTACCGAGCGGGCATCCCTGATCGGTTGGTCCCAGTCGGCTCTGAATGTGCCAGTTAGTGAAGAGCAGTGAGCAGTGGTTTGGTGCATCCCCAGTCAGAGACGCGGGTTGGAGTCAGAAGTAGTGCTTTGGCCAGGCCTTCCGGTCGGAGAGGCTGTCCGGAGGCGGGCTGGAGACCGAAGCGAGCGCTCCTGTCGGAGAGGTGGCCCGGAGTCAGAAACGGGCGCCGTTCCTCCTCGGCCAGGCCTTCCGGTCGGTGATTGGATCGCCCTTCTGGCCTATCATTTAGGTACTTGGGCCGGCCCATGAGTTGTGCGTTGTTTGCAACGTTACTTGCTGGGCCGAGCCTTTATTGGGAAGCCGGGCCATGAGGGACCCCGGGCTTATGAACCCGACACATATGCTCTCCTCTAGCCTCACATATTAGCCCCCTTACCAACCCCCAACAATCAGTCCTCACACTCACTCCATTCTCACCTAGATCCAAACAAAGAAAAGAAAAGGGATAACAAAAGAGAATAGGATGAAGGAAAAGAAGATGGGAGGAGGACCTCACCTCACCAAAGGCCATCGCTGATGAACTACTCCACCTTATCCATGCCCTCAACCGCATGTAGATTGGAGGTGGAGGCACCGAGTCACCTTCATTCTCAAGCCACCATAAATGAACTTCGGCAATTTACTCCTTCCACAAGCTACCCCGAGGAAAGGTGTTGCAGGTAGAGCACCTCCCAACATTGTTTCCATGAGCTCCATGCCCCTCCAATAGCACATATCTCCATTGTTAGGTGGAGCCCCCAAATACTCATGCCTATAAAATTCAACACTTAGAATTAGTTCTCCATAGTCTTAGGAGGCCATAGCAACAAATCAAATCCAAAACACAAGCCAGAGGTGCATGAAATTGTCCCTGTCGGCCTTATCGAAGTTTTGGACACATGTCATGACATGATAGTCTGCAACCCGAGCCACCGAATGGTCTGTTATTGTATTGTCCGGACAGACAGTTACAACTGTTAATACACACTAGACAATTCTTATGCATACATTAAATGCCATTCTAGTTCTCCAATTATAAGGGCAACCACAATGTTGCTCAAAAGCAATCCATAATGAGTAAAATAATACCTACCAGCTAGCTGAAACACTGTGAGACCGGTTCATAGAGTAGTCCATAGCAAAAAGTACCCATAAGCTTATGTACTACTCATAAAGAATAAAAAATGTTACTTTATCTTTCTCCTCTCTTTCTCTTTCTTGATCTTGCATAGGATTGTAGAGATGAATGAATAATTTTTTATCTTAGATTTGACCCACCTTATATACTACTTATTGGCTGAAACATTATGGAAACAAAATAATAGTTATGGACTGGTTATGTAGGTCTCATATGTATGGACTACTTGGTCCATATATATTATGGTTGCTCTAAGGCGCAAGATGGTCCATCTGATATATGACCCATTTCTAAAAGTTTTTTATACAGCTACCAAATATAGGTGACTAGAAAAACCTTTTTTTTCTTGGCCAATAAATTTTGCAACCCAAAATCCTATTTTTTTTTTCCAGTGGAGATGCTCGTGAGTCCCCTAGCGAAGAGACAAATGGCCAGTCGTGCAAGCCATATAGGCCCATATTCGTAGCTATTAAGTCGAGGAGCGCCAACTCCGCCGCCGCCGCCGCCGCCGCCAACGCTGGAGAAGAACGAAACTGAGCTGCTAGGGTTTATCGCCTCCGCCTAGATCACACGCCTAGGGTTTTGCTGAGTCTGGTCCTGCGCAAGCGGAGAGGAGGAGGTGGGAAGCGAAGATGATACGGCGGCGTATACGGGACCGGCGGCGGTACCTGTACTCCAAGAGCGTCGAGGCCTCCCAGCGGGCGCTGTTCGAGAAGAAGGGCCGCATCCGGGCGGTGCTCGAGGAGGGCAATCCCATCCCCACCGAGCTCCGCAACGAGGAGCACGAGCTGCGGAGGCAGATCGACCTCGAGGACCAGGAGCCTCGAGGTGCGTGTTGTTCCTGTACCCCCGGCTCCATCCCATGGCTTCTTTTTTGCTCGAGCGAGTGGAATGCAGTGTCCTTGCTCATTTACATTTGTTTGTAGGGAGATCTGTCTAACGATGTGTTGCTCTGTTGTTGTTTGGATTGGTCATTCGGTGCTACAGTTCCTAAGAGCATGGTCGATAACGAGTACGCTACTGCCTCAGTTAGGGAGCCCAAGGTACTCTTGACCACGTCTCGCAATCCCAGCGCCGCCCTAACTCAGTTTGTTAAGGTATTTCTGTTGTCCTGAAAACTTTTGGGTGCTTTCCGTAGGTCCAAATGGTGCATTGCATTCAGCTAACTGCCCGTTCAGCTTCTCTTCCTAGAAGCTGAAGGTTGTCTTCCCCATGTCACAAAGAATGAACCGTGGTGGCCAGGTATATTGCAGCTGGAGTTAGCATGCTATTGTTCTTTTGTTTACCATATCCAGTACCTGCTATGCATTCCTTGCAAGAAATTAGAACTTGTCCATGATTTTTATAGGTAGTAAATAACTGAACATATTGCTGCACACGATTTCTTTGCTTTACTGCTTACACTCTAGTATTTTGTTGTCGTGGTGTTTGTTCTTCACTTTTTACTGATTTGCAGGTTATATCAGAAATCGTTGAGTCATGCCGGTTGCATGATATCACTGATCTTATTTTGGTGCATGAACATCGTGGTCAACCTGATGGTTTGATCGTCTCCCATCTACCGAATGGTCCAACTGCATACTTTGGGTTGCTCAATGTGGTAGGTGTGCTTAACCTTTTTGGAAGTGTATATATGCTGAGATGTTGTGTAGCACAAGTGTACAAAATGAGCGCTCGAACTTGGTTGTATCCTTAGTTTTGGTTGTTGTGGTCAGGTGACACGGCATGATATTAAAGGCAGGAATGCAATGGAAAAAAATGTCAGAAGCATACCCCCATTTAGTACTTGACAACTTCTCAACCCAGGTAAATCATACACACATTGTTTCATGGAAGCAGTTAACTGATTTGCCCTCATACCTTATCTTTGTTGTCATGGTGAGCTGTTCACTATGTGTGCTTGAAAAGTTACACGCTTTCATAGCAAGGTAAATAACTTCATACTTGTGATGAAAATTCTGGTGTCTGTGGGGTTGGTGATGGTGGGGCGTGGTGGTGGCAGTGGTTACCATGGTGTTTTTGTTTTTTCTTATTTGTTTATTCCTTACCGGCATGGAAATCCATGCAACCATTGGGAACTGGAGGCTGCCATGATGATCACTGTAGGACTTGGGTTCAAGCTTTCCCCAGCCCCTTTTCATCAATGGACTCCTGACGCCTTGCCTTTTCAAGAACTTCTGTGTGTGTGTGTGTGTGTGTCTTCTCCATTCCAAATTATAAGTCGTTTTGGCTTTTCTAGATACATAGCTTTTGCTATGCACCTAGATATACACTATATTACCAATCTATCCCTCCCTCCCTCCCATTGAGACCTACTTGTTAAGCATACACTGCTAGTATGATGATGGTGATGATGATATTCATTTGAATAATAAGCTGCTGAGCACCTCCAGTTCCATAATCTGCTGCTGCTATTGCGTTATTCCTTTCTACATTTTCTGCTTCCGCTGCTGTTTCCAAGCTAAGTTTCTTGTTTTGTTGATTTGCCTATGTTGTAGATTGGTTAATTTAACAGTAGTTCCATTCCAAAATATAGTGCTGATCACATCAAACATCATGTTAAGTGCAAGCAAATGTTCACATTACAGTTTGTAGTTTGCTTACGGTTTGCGTGGCTGTCATGATGGACTTCTTGTTAACCTGAGACATACTATGAGGATAGCATCTATCCATTCAAAAACTATAACTGAGCAGCATCGATATTGTCCGAAGACAACAAGTTGAGGGTGTTGCACACTTTTGTAACCATCTTTTTCATTCGCCTTTTGTGCCTTGCTGCATCCCAGCATGTGCATGCCTATTTTACAATATTGGGAGGCTGCAATGATGTCTTTCTCGTTAACCTGATACATCTTTATTAAAGACACCTAATCCATTCATAACTCAAGGCTGAGAACCTCCACTCTCACTAGTTTGGTATGTTTCCCTTTTCTTGTTTATGGTTTTTGGTGTCTTCATTTAGTTCTGTCAATCTCTGTTCAAAGGTTGCATGTGAATCCTAATATTTCCACAGAATGCCGAGGTTGTGATGATATATGTCTCATTAACCTGTGATGTGCTTGCTATTCATCTTCTTTTAGTGTTGGAGGTTTTCAATGATGTCTTTCTCGTTAACCTGAGACGTTCTTTCCATGAAAGGCACTTAAATCCATTCATATCTCAAAGACGTTCTTTCAGTGTTGGATCGTGAAGTACCCGGCCATGACGAAGAGGAGGAAGCGGTGGTGTAGTGGATGGTGGAGTTCCCCGAAACGGCTTGAGAACCCCAACATGGAACACATCATGAATCCGAGCACCCTCCGGAAGACGCAGGTGATATGCCACTTCGCCAATGCACTCAATGACCTGAAATGGACCAGCAAATCGTGGACTAAGCTTGCCACGGAAACCTGGCACCAAGGTCTGTGCTGGCCGATGGAGAAGGTGCAGGAGAACCCAATCATCGACGTCAAACTGAAGAGGGCGGTGGTGAGCATCATAATGCCTTTTGGCATACTCCTGGGCTTGCATCAATCGATCACGAACATCGGCGAGAAACTTGTCACGATCACCTAGAAGCTGGTCCACCCTATACTCGCTTGCCGTGCCATGACGGCAAAGATAAGGCAACAGAGGCGGTGGAGGCCGCCATAGACCACACAAGCGGCGTTGTCAAAGTGAGAGTGGAATGAAGTGTTGTAACAATATTCAGCCCACGAAAGCCACTGAAGCCAAGAGCGAGGGCGATCACCGATTAGACATCGCAGATACATAGCAATTGTACGATTGACCACCGGATTGTCCATCGGTTTGTGGGTGAAAAGCTGTACTCATCTTTAGCTTTACCCAATGAGCACGAAGATATCGCGCCAAACATGCCCCCGTAAATCTTTGGATCGCGATCACTAACAATGTATCTTGGGAAAACCATGAAGTCGGACGACGCCTCAAAGAACACTCCGTGTGTGACGACGCTGCGTGTATGGGTGACTCGGTGGTAAAAATGAGCCCGATTGGAAAATCATCAACCTTCGTTAGAATCACACTTTTCCCATGTACACGCGGAAGGCCTTCCACGAAATCCATGAAAATATCGAGACCAAACTTGCGAGGAACCTCCAAAGGTGAAGGAGACCGGTAGGGTGTAGATGGTCGGTTTTATTTTCACGACATGTGAAACAAGAGCTCACGAAGTCCCGGACAAGGCGACGGTCATGGTCGATCACGAACTCCTGACGAAGGCGCTGCAGCGTCTTCTGTGCGCCTTCATGACCAACACCGTGCGCCAACTGGAGAACAGCGGGAAGAATTGAGGGCTTTGCTGGGACAAACACACGGTCCGCGCGCATGATCAGACCATCAGCGAGACACCAGGGCTCACCCCGGTTGGTCACAATGGAGTCGCAGCACAGACGCGACGTCATCATCATCCAATTGCATTCATGGCGTAGGTCGTCGAATAACTGAAAGGAAGGCGCCGTGACTGCATGAAGCAGCAAATCGTCCCCCTCCCTCCGAGACAATGCATCGGCCACGATATTGAGGGTGCCCGGCCAATATTCAATCGTGAAATCATACCCAAAGAGCTTACTCACCCACTGATGTTGGGGAACTGTAGAGAGCCGTTGATCCAACAAGAACTTCAACTCTTAATGGTCTGTGCGCACAATAAACTGCCTGCCCCATAAATACGGACGCCAGTGCTGAACTGCTTGGACAAGGCCGATGAGTTCCCTCTCATATGCGGCTAACTTGTGCCGAGCTGCGAAGGGTCTACTGAAGAACGCCAAGGCACCTCCGCCTTGATGAAATCATCGCTTGCGCGAATCCAGAGCCGGAGGCATCACAATCGACGATGAATGATTTGTCCCAATCGGGAAGTTGAAGAACCGGCACCTTTGGATGGGGCCTTTTTTGAGGGCATTGAAAGCGTCGGTGGTGCAGATGACCACATAAAGCCTCTTTCTTGAGCTTGGCTAATAATGGTGCGACCACCAAGCCGTAATCTTGAATGAACCGACGATAGTACCGGCGAGGCCGAGAAACCCCGGAAACACGGACATTGCCGAGTTGAGGCGGTGTAGCGACGGCCGCAACCTTCTCTCGATCCATTGCAACCCCAGTGCAGATATTACATGTCCCGGATAATGAACCGATGTCGTAGCAAAAGTCGCATTTAGATCTTTTCAACCGCGGTGATGGTTACGAGGGCGATGAAGACTGCGTTGAGGTCTTTGCGAGATGTGTGGACCAAGATGGACTATAGATCAAGATGTCGTCGAAAAACACAAGTACAAACTTACGCAGAGCAGGCGAACCTTTGTGTTCATGAGGCTTTGGAATGTTGCGGTGCATTGGATGACCCAAAGGCATGACTAAGAACTCAAGTGACCCTCATGAGTTGAAGGCCGTCTTCTCAATGTCATCAAGATGCATACGAATTTGATGGTACCACGAGCATAAGTCCAGTTTTGGAGAAAAACCGTGCCCCATGGAGCTCATCCAAAGTAGTTCTTCAACCATCGGAATTGGGAATTTGTCTTTAACGGTGAGCTTGTTCAAGGCATGGTAATCGACCTGAGAACCTCCAAGAGCCGTCATGTTTCTTGACCAACAAAGCAGAGCAGAGAAAGTGAAATCTTGGGACGGATCATCCCCATTTGTAGCATAGCGGCGCATTGGGATTCAGTTATTCTTCTACAGTAGTTGTGGGTAGCGGTAAGGCCTCACAGCCCATCTGGTACCGCATTGGGCACTAGGTGAATGCGGTGATCACAGCGCGAAAGTGGGCAAGCCTTGGCGTGCGCGAACACATCTTCAAAGGAGTTGAGTAGCTTGTCAAGCAATCTCTTTATTCGGTGGTACGGCCCGTGTCGTGAAGAGCATGGGAGGCGGCGAGTGGATCGCACGTCATCTTGGGTGGAGCCGATATGGCGCCCAGAACACGCGTCGACTGCTGTGGTGAACGCGATGCACAAGTCATCAAAGTCCCACAATATCGGTTCGAGGGTGCGCAAGAAGTTGACCGAGCACCATGTCCCAATGGTCCAATGGGATGGTATAGCGATGACGACCGAGAAGACTTCTTGACGAATTCAGTATATCCGAAGCGTCGCGAGAGCCCCCCGGAGTTACGCGGTCACCATTTGCGACCGTGACTCGGCACTGGGCATGGTTCAAAGTGGATGCCAACGCGTGCGTGCGACGTTGCCGTGATGAATGTGTGAGTAGAGCCCGAATCCAAACAACGCCACACACCGTGACGTTGCTCACACGGACATAAACCCGCATAGTATCCTCGGTCCGATGCTCGCAATGGTCGATAATGATATGGTGGGTTTATGCATGCTTGCATTGGCCGACGTCATTCATCGTCATCGGACTCTGGCTCCTCCATAAGATAATCTGTGACTTCAAGGTAAAACAGCCGCTGACACTTGTGTCCCTGCACATATGGTTCGTCACAGTTATAACACAAGCCCAACTTGCGGCGGTCTGCCATCTCTACTGGTGTGAGCTGTTTGAAAGACCGGGTTGGGGGGGACGCCGAGGCTGGTGATGATGGCGGGGCGACCCCTGGAGCCGGTAATGCGATTTGTACCGCCGGAACGCGCCGAGACTGGCGGCTTGGTGGTGCTGGAAGCGCGAGGGCGGTTGCTGACGCCTGACGACGCTCATAAGCCCGAGCCAAGCGCATGGCGCGGTGTAAATCCTGAGGGTCATGGAGCTCCACGTCGACCCTGATGTACTCTGGGAGTCCTCCGGTGAACAGCTGTGCTTGTTGTAGCGGCGCCAGATGCCCCACGTGCGCCAAGCGCGCCTGGAAGGCGTCCATGTATGCATCAACGGAGGAACCGAACGGTAGGCGGGCGAGATCAGCAAGATGGTTGGTGGACAGCGCCGGTCCGAAGCGTTGGTGGCAGAGCAGATGAAAGCAGGACCAGGACGGCCGGCCGGAGTCTCGTTCCAACACATAGTACCATTGCTGTGCGGATCCCGTCATGTGGAAGGAGGCGAGCCAAACCTTGTCCGCCTCATGTGTCAGCTGGTCGCGGAAGAAGGACTCACAACGGTTGAGCTATCCGAGCGGGTCTTCTTTGCCGTCGTAAGTGGGGAAGGACAGCTTATGGAACCTGGGAACGCCCTGGCTGTCTCCATGTTCCTCAGGTTGATGGCGCGGTTCATGCACCATCGTAGCAGAAGAGTAGATCGGCCCGTGCATGATGGAGGACAGCGACGGTACCGGTGATGGAGATGCCGGAAAAGGGATCTACTGAATGGGCAGCCCCGTCGTAGCTGGCTGCGAGGTGACGCAAGGAGGTGCAGTCTCCAGGCGCGGCGCCATGGACCCTGGCATTGACGGCGAGGGCAGGATCTCCGAGACGACCGGTTGTGACGCTGGAAAACCCCCATACCCCGGCATGCCATATTGTAGTAGCGGCGGGGTGGAGTACGGCAGACGTGGTGTCATCGAAGGGCCCGGCTGGCCCTCGACAGTCGCCAAGTGCAGGGACATCTCCGCCATCTGCCGCTGCATGCCTTGGAACATGTCTCCCATCTGCCGCTGCATGGCTGCCAAGGCGGCCAGGGAGTCCTCAAGAGTAGGCGGTGTGGGAGGCGGTGGAGGGGAGCTCGTCGCGGCGACAGGAGCGGCCGCCGCCGCGGCGGCGGCGGCAAGAGCACCCGAGGAAGCCATGGTCTCTGATACCAAATTGTTGTGACTTAGGGACCGGAGAGCGTAGGAGTGGGAGACAGGGGGCCTGGGCTTGGAACCCCGGCGATGGACTGGTGGTGCCGTGCTCAGCGGCTGGCTGGAGACGGCTGGAGAATCGGCGGCAACGGAGAGACCGTGAACAGTAACGCCCGAGGGCCCAAGGTGAGATAAACTCAATCTCAGGCTGATCCTTCTATTAGAATTGTTTAGTACTTATACAAAGAGATCTCCAACCAACTCAAACCTAATTAAATCAAATAACAAACTCTCAGAGATAAACATCCTAGATTCTAGGACTTGATAACCAACAGGCCGGCTAGTCCGGACTCCTAGCCAACTGGCCGGCTAAGCCGGACTCCTAGCCCGTTGTCTACGCCTATAGACCTTACCGGTCATAACATGCTACTGCGGTGTTCCCTTCATTTTCTGCTTCCAGTGCTGTTTCCAACCAAGTTCGTTGTTTTGTTGACTTGTCTATGTTGTACAGTGGTTAATTTCTCAATAGTTCCGTTCTAAAATATATTGTTGGTCACATCAAACATCATGTTAACTTTGTTTTATTGCAAGCAAGTGTTCACATTACAGTTTGTAGTTTGCTTAGTGCTTTGTGTGGCTGCCATGATGGACTTCTCGTTAACCTGAGACAATACTATGAGGATAGCATCTATCCATTCAAAAGCTATAACTGAGCAGCATCGATATTGAATGAAGACATAACAAGTTGAGGGTGTTACACTCTTTTGTAACCTTCTTTTTCATTCGCCTTTTGTGCCTTGCTGCATCCGAGCATGTGCATGCCTATTTTACAATATTGGGAGGCCGCAATGATGACTTTCTCGTTAACCTGATACATCTTTATTCCACGGAAGACACCTAAATCCATTCATAACTCAAGGCTGAGGACCTCCACTCTCACTAGTTTGGTATGTTTCCCTTTTCTTGTTTATGGTTTTTGGTGTCTTCATTTAGTTCTGTCAATCTCTGTTCAAAGGTTGCATGTGAATCCTAATATTTCCACAGAATGCCGAGGTTGTGATGATATATGTCTCATTAACCTGTGATGTGCTTGCTATTCATCTTCTTTCAGTGTTGGAGGTTTTCAATGATGTCTTTCTCGTTAACCTGAGACGTTCTTTCCATGAAAGACACTTAAATCCATTCATATCTCAAAGACTGAGAATCTCCACTTTCACTTGGCCTTGATGTTTTGCTTTTCCTTCTATTTTCATGTCTTTTTTGTTGGGTGGGGGTCTGGTTTGTTGGGTTCAAAATTTGACAGGATTGTTTTTTGCCTTCATGCCTTATCATTATTGTCATGGTGACCTGTTCACTATGTGTGCTTGAAAAGTTATGCCTTTCCATAGCAAGGTAAACAACTTCATACTTATGATGAAGTGTGTGTGGGGCTGGTTATGGTGAGGCGTGGTGGTGGCAGTGGTTACCATGGTGTTTTTGTTTATCTTGTTGCTTACTTGCATGGAATCCATGTCCATTAGGAGGATATCCATGCAGTCATTATGAACTGGAGGCTGCCGTGATGATATCTTTTTCAAGAACTCTCTCTCTCTCTCTCTAACACACACTCTTCTATGTGTGTGTGTGTGTGTGTGTATTATATATATGTATCTATCTATCGATCCATCCATCCATCGATCCCATTGACAGCTTCTTGTTAAACATACATTGCTAGTATGATGATGATGATGATGATATGATATTCATTTGAATAATAAGATGCTGAGCACCTCCAGTTCCATAATCTGCTGCTGCTACTGCGGTGTTCCCTTCATTTTCTGCTTCCAGTGCTGTTTCCAACCAAGTTCGTTGTTTTGTTGACTTGTCTATGTTGTACAGTGGTTAATTTCTCAATAGTTCCTTTCTAAAATATATTGTTGGTCACATCAAACATCATGTTAACTTTGTTTTATTGCAAGCAAGTGTTCACATTACAGTTTGTAGTTTGCTTAGTGCTTTGTGTGGCTGGCATGATGGACTTCTCGTTAACCTGAGACAATACTATGAGGATAGCATCTATCCATTCAAAAGCTATAACTGAGCAGCATCGATATTGTTTGAAGACATAACAAGTTGAGGGTGTTACACTCTTTTGTAACCATCTTTTTCATTCGCCTTTTGTGCCTTGCTGCATCCCAGCATGTGCATGCCTATTTTACAATATTGGGAGGCTGCAATGATGACTTTCTCGTTAACCTGATACATCTTTATTCCACGGAAGACACCTAAATCCATTCATAACTCAAGGCTGAGAACCTCCACTCTCACTAGTTTGGTATGTTTCCCTTTTCTTGTTTATGGTTTTTGGTGTCTTCATTTAGTTCTGTCAATCTCTGTTCAAAGGTTGCATGTGAATCCTAATATTTCCACAGAATGCCGAGGTTGTGATGATATATGTCTCATTAACCTGTGATGTGCTTGCTATTCATCTTCTTTCAGTGTTGGAGGTTTTCAATGATGTCTTTCTCGTTAACCTGAGACATTCTTTCCATGAAAGACACTTAAATCCATTCATATCTCAAAGACTGAGAATCTCCACTTTCACTTGGCCTTGATGTTTTGCTTTTCCTTCTATTTTCATGTCTTTTTTGTTGGGTGGGGGTCTGGTTTGTTGGGTTCAAAATTTGACAGGATTGTTTTTTGCCTTCATGCCTTATCATTATTGTCATGGTGACCTGTTCACTATGTGTGCTTGAAAAGTTACGCCTTTCCATAGCAAGGTAACCAACTTCATACTTATGATGAAGTGTGTGTGGGGCTGGTTATGGTGAGGCGTGGTGGTGGCAGTGGTTACCATGGTGTTTTTGTTTATCTTGTTGCTTACTTGGATGGAATCCATGTCCATTAGGAGGATATCCATGCAGTCATTATGAACTGGAGGCTGCCATGATGATATCTTTTTCGAGAACTCTCTCTCTCTCTCTCTCTCTCTAACACACACTCTTCTATGTGTGTGTGTGTGTGTGTGTGTATTATATATATGTATCTATCGATCCATCCATCCATCGATCTCATCGACAGCTCCTTGTTAAGCATACATTGCTAGTATGATGATGATGATGATGATATGATATTCATTTGAATAATAAGATGCTGAGCACCTCCAGTTCCATAATCTGCTGCTGCTACTGCGGTGTTCCCTTCATTTTCTGCTTCCAGTGCTGTTTCCAACCAAGTTCGTTGTTTTGTTGACTTGTCTATGTTGTACAATGGTTAATTTCTCAATAGTTCTGTTCTAAAATATATTGTTGGTCACATCAAACATCATGTTAACTTTGTTTTATTGCAAGCAAGTGTTCACATTACAGTTTGTAGTTTGCTTAGTGCTTTGTGTGGCTGCCATGATGGACTTCTCGTTAACCTGAGACAATACTACGAGGATAGCATCTATCCATTCAAAAGCTATAACTGAGCAGCATTGATATTGTTTGAAGATATAACAAGTTGAGGGTGTTACACTCTTTTGTAACCATCTTTTTCATTCGCCTTTTGTGCCTTGCTGCATCCCAGCATGTGCATGCCTATTTTACAATATTGGGAGGCTGCAATGATGACTTTCAAGTTAACCTGATACATCTTTATTCCATGGAAGAGACCTAAATCCATTCATAACTCAAGGCTGAGAACCTCCACCCACACTTGTTTGCTATGTTTCCCTATTCTTGTTCTATGTTTTTTGACGTCTCCATTTAGTTCTGTCAGTCTTTGTTCGAATTGAACAGAGTTACATCTTGCATGTGAATTCTATTGGTCCCTCGGCTGCCCTGCACAGGTAAGCTGTAAGCTTACTAGCACACTCACTCACTATGGCTAGAGGTAGAAGAAGATATTGAGAACAACTTACACACACAGCATAAGCCCAGCGCTGGCCGAAAGCTCTGCCTCTGGATGTGGCAAACTAAAATGAATTGCTGTATTACCTTTGGATAGAATATATACAACTCTAACTGTATCTCTATTAGGTACATAGTTGTTGGTGAGTACATCAACTACCTACTACCGGAGTACAAGAGTATGCCAACTACCTACTCCTAAGGTACAGAGTACACCAACTACCTATTTCTAAGGTACAAGGGTACACCAACTACCTACTCCTAAGATACAGAGTATATCAACTACCTACTCATAAGGTACAAAGCTTAGCTCAGTCATCTTTACTCTATATTGCTGAAGTAAACCACTACTACTATGGCCTACTGCAACAGCTACAGGAGCTGGTCGACAGAGCCAATCAGGCTCCTACTCCCAATAGGGAGTGGTCGGCCGAGCCGACCATTCTCCAACAATGGAGAAACGGGAGCAGCAGATTATGTCTTACAATTCTTCCCTAATCCTGCTGCTAACTCGATGCTTTGACCTCATCCATGCCAATCATCTTCCTCAGCTCCATAAACCGCAGGCGTCCAAGTGACATGATGAGGATGTCAACGAGCTATCTATCGGTCTCGACAAACTCGATATGATTTGCCCCTCCATCGGTGCAGTCCCGGACAAAGTGGAACGTGATGTCGATGTGCTTGCTCCGATCGTGGAGGACATGGTTCTTGGCGATGGCGGGCTGGTTGTCCACCATCAGAGCTGGCGGGTGAGCTTTCTCGCCGGTCAACTCGCCCAGCAGCCGGCGTAGCCAGACAGCCTGGCATGTCGACGTGGCCGCTGCAACGTACTCCGCCTCACACGTCGACAGCGCCACGATCTTTTGCTTCAGCGACTGCCAAGCAATGGGGGCCACTCCAAAGAAGACGAGCACGCTGGAGGTGCTCCGTCGCCTATCAATGTCGCCCGCCATGTTCACATCGCTGAAGACAGTGAGCTTCGGCTCACATTCCTTTGCCTTGGGGGGTGCCTCATTGAAGATCGTGAGCCGCAACCCACCCTTGCCACCACTCTTGGGGAAGATGATCGCTTGATCGAGCGTCCCCTTGATGTAGCGCCGCAACCTTTTTATTATCGACCAGTGATCTTCGTGCGGGTCCTCCATGAAACGGCTGACGTACCCAACCGCGAACGCAATGTCCGGTCGGGTATGACTGAGGTAGCCCAACCCGTCGACGATGCTCCGGTAGCGCGTCGCGTCCACCTTTGCAACAGTGCTGTGCTTGCTCAGCTTCAGCCGCTCCTCCATCGAAGTCGTGCACGGCTTGTACTCCACCATGCCGCCGCGCTCTAGCAGCTTCTCCGCGTAGGCGCGCTGACCTAGGGAGATGCTCTGCTTCCCCTGCCTCACCTTGATGCCGAGGTAGTAGGAGAGCGCGCCGAGATCACTCATCTTGAAACGAGCCGCCATCTCACGCTTGAAACCGTCGATGTCCTCTGCTCGCGTTCCGATGACGATTAAGTCATCCACGTACACGCCGACGATGAGCTCCTTCCCCCGTCGCCGCGTGTAGAGCGCATTCTTTGTAGCGCAGCGAGTGAACCCAAGCTCGCCCAAGGTGGCATCGAGTTTGGCGTTCCACGCCCGAGGGGCTTGCCGCAGCCCGTAGAGCGCCTTGCGCAGCTTGAGCACCTTGTGCTTAGCGCCCTTGACGGTGAAGCTCGGACCTTGCTTGATGAAGACCGTCTCCGCGAGCTCGCCGTTGAGTAACGCAGACTTGACGTCGAGGTGGTGGACACGTCAATCCTTCGTTGCTGCCATGGCCAACAGTAAGCGAACGGACTCCATTCGCGCCATCGGAGCAAAGACTTCCTCGAAGTCGATGCCCTCACGCTGCACGAAACCGCGAGCGGCGAGCCGAGCCTTGTACTTGACAATGGCACCGCGCTAGTCCCGCTTCACCTTGTAAACCCACACTTCAAGCTGATCGGCCTGTAGCCCACCGGTGGATCTATCAGCTCTCATGTGCCATTGTCCTCGATGGCCTTCACCTCTTCCAACATCGCCTGTCACCAAATGTCGTCGTGTTCAGCCACTGCAAACGTCGGTGGCTCCTCGGCACTAACAAGGAGTAGCTCTGGATCGTCGAGCAGCCGACTCGCTAGGCCTATGGCCCCTGTATTTCTGACGATGTTGTCCAGCCCGCGGAACCGCACCTCCTCGCCATCGTGGAAGGCATCCACGAACTCGCTGATGTCGCTTGGAGGGGAGGTGAACTCGATCGGTGGTCCTCGGCCTCCCTGTTCTGCTCGAGTGGTCGGCATCGCTGCTAGACCGCTCGGCACCACTGCCGGAGTGGTCGGCATCGCTGCTGGACCGCTCGTCACCACTGCCGGAGTGGTCGGATCCACTGCTGGAGCGGTCGGCACCACTCCTGGAGTGGCCGGCTCCACTACTGGAGCGCTCGGCACTGCTGCTGAAGTGTTCGGTACCCCCTCTGGAGTGGTCGGCATTGCTGTTGGACCGCTCGGCACCACTTATGGGGTGGTCGGCACCTCTTCTCCAGTGTGTCCACCGTGGATGACTAATTGTTCGACGACGAAGGTGTTGCTCAAACTGCCAGCTTCCCCTGTACCCGGACCCTCCCAGTCCCAGGCCGCCATCTCATTGAACACCACATCCCTAGAGATCACCACCTTGCCTCTCTTGGGATTATAAAGCCGATAGACCTTGCTTCCCTCCTCTTACCCCAGGAGCACTATCGGCGTGCTCCTGTCTTCCAGCTTGTCGAGGTGAGGCTTGGTGTTCTTCACATGGCCGACACAGCCAAATGTCCTGAGGAAGGACATATTCGGCTTGCGTCCATGCCAAGCCTCGAACGACGTCTTGCCCTTCAAGACCTCAGTGGGCGTGTGAAAGGTCCTAATGGCTAGAGAGGGGTGAATAGCCTAATAAAATTTCTACAATAACACTTAACAAAAAGGATTAGACAATTATAAGGCGAAGCGAGTTTTGCGCTAGCCTAATAAAATGCAAGCCACCTACCACAATTCTAGTTTAGATGGAATATATCCACATAATAGCTATATCACTACACTAAGTTAGTGTGCTCTCAAAAGCTAACTAAAGAGCCACACTAACCAAACTAACAAACTCTCATAACTAGTTACACTAAAGAGTTTACAACTAGTTTATGGTAATGTAAAGAGTAGGTAAGAAGGTTATACCACCGTGTAGATGTATGAACCAATCAATCACAAGTGTAGATAACAATGAAGATCAATCACATCGGAATCAATGACGAACACAATGATTTTTTACCGAGGTTCACTTGCTTGCCGGCAAGCTAGTCCTCGTTGTGGCGATTCACTCACTTGGAGGTTCACGCGCTAATTGGCTTCACACGCCAAACCCTCAATAGGGTGCCGCACAACCAACACAAGATGAGGATTACACAAGCCACGAGCAATCCACTAGAATACCTTTTGACGCTCCGCCGGGGAAAGGTCAAGAACCCCTCACAATCATCACGATCGGAGCCAGAGACAATCACCACCCTCCGCTCGACGATCCTCGCTGCTCCAAGCCGTCTAGGTGGCGGAAACCATCAAGAGTAACAAGCGAATCCCACAACGAAACACGAACACCAAGTGCCTCTAGATGCAAACACTCAAGCAATGCACTTGGATTCTCTTCCAATCTCACAAAGATGATGAATCAATGATGGAGATGAGTGGGAGGGTTTTGGCTAAGCTCACAAGGTTGCTATGTCAATGCAAATGGCCAAGAGAGAGCTTGAGCCGGTCATGGGGCTTAAATAGAAGCCCCCACGAATAGAGCCGTTGTACCCCTTCACTGGGTACAGCGCGGGGTGACCGGACGCTCTGGTCCGATCGACCGGACGATGGCCCTCAACGTCCGGTCACATGATACTCGCCACGTGTCCCCACTTCAAATACAGTTCGTCAGATTTCAACGGTCATCTTGTTAACCGGACACTGCGCACAAACTGACCGGACTCTGAGCCACCAGCGTCCGGTCGTTTTCAGTAAGGTTCCAAACACGAATTTTCACGACCGGATGTGTCCGGTCATGCCCGACCGGACTCACCCAGCGTCCGGTCTCTCAACGTCTCTCCGAAAGCGTCACGTCAACAGTCGTCAAGCCTTCGCCGGACGATTCTCCCCCGGCGTCGGTCGTGAGCGACCCAGCGTCGATCGTTTGACCGACGCTTTTCGTCTTCATTATTACACTGACCGGACGGACGCGCCGGTCCAACCGAGGCCAGCGTCCGGTTACACCCAGTGACCTCCGTCTTTTTTGTCTAGGGCGCCGGTGGCATCGTCGGACTGTCCGCACTCTACGGGCGGACACTCCGCCATTGGAGTTTCTTACCCTTGCACCTAAACTTCACCACCCTTGATCAAATGTGTCAACCACCAAGTGTATCACCTTGTGCACATGTGTTAGCATATTTTCATAAATATTTTCAAGGGTGTTAGCACTCCACTAGATCCTAAATGCATATGCAATGAGTTAGAGAATCTAGTGGCACTTTGATAACCGTATTCTGATACGAGTTTCACCTCTCTTAATAGTACGGCTATCGATCCTAAATGTGATCACACTCACTAAGTGTCTTGATCACCAAAATAAAAATGGCTCCTACAAATTATACCTTTGCCTTGAGCCTTTTGTTTTTCTCTTTCTTCTTTCCAGGTCCGAGCACTTGATCATCACAATGGCATCACCGTCATCATGTTATGATCTTCATTTGCATCACCATTTGGAGTGTGCTATCTATATCATGATCACTTGATAAACTAGGTTAGCACTTAGGGTTTCATCAATTCACCAAAACCAAACTAGAGCTTTCAGCGTGCGGTTGAGAATAAACACCGCCGTGGTCACCGCCTCTCCTCAGAACTCCGCCGGCATCTTCTTGGCCTTCATGATGGATCGAGCTGTGCTGACCACCGTCTGGTTCCGTCGCTCCACCACGCCATTCTGCTGTGGCGAGTATGGCGCGGTGTGATGTCGCACCACGTCCTGATCCGCGCAATACGTAACGAACTCCGCCGAAGTGAATTCGCCGCCGCGATCAGTCCGCAGCACGCATAGCTTCTTGCCGCTCTCCGCCTCCGCACGCGCCTTGAACTTCTTGACCGCTTCCGCCGTCTTGGTCTTGCTGGTTAGAAGCTGCAGCCACATGTACCGGCTGGAGTCATTTACCAGCAAGATGAAGTACTTGTGTCCGCTGGGCGTCGCCGGCGTGATCGGCCTGCAGAGGTCACCATGGATCAGCTCGAGGGCCTCTGCCGCACGGTACTTCGCTGTCTTCGGGAACGGTAGCCTTCTTTGCTTCTCGGCCAGGCAGCTGTCACACAGCTCGCCAGCGTGCTCGATGTAAGGCAGCCCAGTCACCATCTTCTCTAGCCGACCAAGAGCGTCGAAGCTGAGATGTCCATACCGGGCATGCCACAGCCACGGCTCCTCCGTGCGCCGTGCAGCCAGGTAGATGTGCTGCTCCACCTTCAGGTCGAGCAGGTACAGTCAATTCCGGGACCTCTTCACCTTGGCCAGAAGCCGTTGCTCTTGGTCCCTTATCCTGAGGACGCCGTCCTTAATCAGTACCTCGCTGCCGCGTTCATCCAGCTGGCCAATGCTGATGATGCTTGAACGCTGCTGCGGGATGTAATATACATCCGTCAGCGCGCGGTGCTCGCCATTCTGACACCTGAAGATAATGGTGCCGCGCCCTCGGATCACCACCCTTGAGCCGTCATCAAACTTCATCGTGCCGGTCACGTTGCCGTCGAGCTCGGAGAAGGCTTCCTTGGAGTTTGTCATGTGGTTGCTGGTGCCGGAGTCCAGGTACCACTGCTGCTCCTTCTCGCCGCCCACACATCCGAGGTGGACTTAGGCGCGCTGTTCGTCGAGGTTAACAGCCTTCAGAGCCTTCCCAGGCCCTTCCACCGCCATCACCTCTCCCTTCTCCTTGGCCTCAACGTCGTTCAGTGCACAGAACATCGCCATCAGGAGAGTGGCCTCATCATCATCATCAGCCTGCGCCAGATGAGCCTCAGCCTTCTTCTTCCGCTTGCGATTTGGGCATTCCTTTGCCCAATGGCCCGTCTTCCCGCAGCGCCAGCAAGCGTTGGGGTCGACCTTCTTCTTCTCCGAAGAAGCCTTGCCGCAGCGCTTACCATCGCCACCACGGCTGGAGGAGGTTTCCCCAGACTTCTTCTCCTTCATCCGGGTAGCCCACTCCTCCTCTGTCAGCAGCAGCTTGCCGCTGTCCGTCGATGTTGTGGCCTGCTCCATGCGCTCGTCCACCGTCCGCAGACGGTCTGTCACATCCTCAATGATGAGGGTGGACAAGTCCAACATCGTCTCTATGGAGAGAGCAATCTGGATGTACTTCGCCGGCACGGAGTGGAGGTACTTGGAGACCGCCTCTTCTTCGTCAATGGTGACATCGTGGCTCCTCAGGTTGCTGATGAGCGTTTGCAGGCGGAGGGAGAAGTCCTCCACCGACTCACCATCCTTGAACTTGAGGTTGGCGTTCTTCTGCTTCAGCTGCTAGGCCGTCGCCTTCTTTGCGTGGTCGGAACCGACGCGCATCGCCGCAATGGCCTCCCACGCTTTCTTAGCAGAGCTCTTTGCCCCCAACGGCTCCTTGTACTCCGCTGGCACAACAGCGAGGATGGCATTCAACGCTGACATGTCGTCTTCTTCGTTGTCGGTGCCCTTGTCAATGGCATTCAAGAGCCGTCGGGCTCTGAGCTTGACCTTTATGGTCACCGCTCACTCGCCATAGTTGGTGCGGGTCAGCGTCGGCCAACTGGTGCCGCTGACCTCCCGCACCATGCGCACGACGACCTCCTGTTGTGGCTGGGCAGCCAAAGCAGGGCCGCTGCTGTCGTCCATCTCCGAACCGTCCGTCATCGCCAGCGGTTGGTCCGGCGACGGCGCTTGTATGGCTCTGATACCACTTGTTGGTCCCTCGGCTGCCCTGCACAGGTAAGCAGTAAGCTTACCAGCACACTCACTCACTATGGTTAGAGGTAGAAGAAGATATTGAGAACAACTCACACACACACAGCACAAGCCCAACGCTGGCCGAAAGCTCTGCCTCTGGATGTGGCAAACTAAACTGATTTGCTGTATTGCCTTTGGATAGAATATATACAACTCTAGCTGTACCTCTACCAGGTACATAGTTGTTGGTGAGTATACCAACTACATACTACCGGAGTACAAGAGTACACCAACTACCTACTACCGGAGTACAAGAGTATACCAACTATCTACTCCTAAAGTACAAAGTATACCAACTATCTACTCTTAAGGTACAAGGGTACGTTAACTACGTACTCTTATGGTACAGAGTACACCAGCTACCTACTCCTAAGGTATAAAGCTTAGCTCAGCCATCTCCACTCTATATGGCTGAAGTAAGCCACTACTACTATGGCCTACTGCCTTACTCCTACAGCTACAGGAGCTGGTCGGTAGAGCCGATCAGTCTCCAACTCCCAACAGGGAGTGATCGGCCGAGCCGACCATTCTCCAACAATGGAGAAACGGGAGCAGTAGATTATGTCTTACAAATCCTACTATTTCCACAGAATTCCTAGGTTGTGATGATATTTGTCTCATTAACCTGTGAATGTGATGTGCTTGCTATTTATTCTTGTTTCAGTGTTAGTGGTTGCAGTGATGTGTTTCTCGTTAACCTGAGACATTCTTTCCATTGATGACACTTAAATCCATTCGTGACTCAAAGACTGAGAATCTCCACTATCACTTGTATTTGATATGTTTTGCTTTTCCTTCTATTTTTTTGTCTTTTTGTTAGGTGGGGGTCTGGTTTGTTGGGTTCAAAATTTGACAGGATTGCATGTAAATCCTAATATATGCGAAAAACTCAGGTTTTGATGTTTTTCTTGTTAACGTGAGGTGTAGTTAGTTAGTTACTACTGTGAAGACTACTCTCAGTCCATTCAAACCTTCTAAACTGAGCATCTCCACTTCCATATGCTGCTTGATTTAGCTTGAAACACTTGACATCTGACCATCACTTTCTGTCTGCTTGAGAAATCTCAAATTAGGATGATGTTGGTGGGAGGCATTCTGGGCTCTGGTTGATTGCTAGAGTGCTTAGATTGGATTGTAGGAACTTAGACACTCTTTGGAGTTTCATTACTAGGGAGAGTAGCTTGTTTTTTTTTTCTTTCTTCTGCAGAGGTTAGCCATCCTTGTATTCTCTCTTTGTACAGGACAGTTTGGTAACTCCCTATTTGTATTCCAGATTGGTGAAAGGACTGCCACTATTCTGAAGCACCTTTTTCCTATGCCAAAGCCAGATTCAAAGCGAATAATTACTTTTGCTAATAGAGACGAGTACATATCTTTCAGGTACAATATTTCTGTCGTGCTATTGTGTAATTGTGTATGTGCTCTGCTTCCTGAGAAGCTTTTATGCATATGACTGACAGCTCCTTTTGCTTTGTGACATGCAAGGCATCATGTATACGAAAAACCTGGCGGCCCCAGATCAATGGACTTGAAGGAGGTTGGCCCACGGTTTGAGATGCGGCTGTACCAGGTATCAGGAACACTCGCATCCGATCATTGCCACATTTTCTGTGTTACAAATACTGGTTGCTGGTACTAACATGTTGATCGCGCTTGCCTGACAGATCAAGCTAGGAACTGTGGAACAAAGTGAAGTGCATAACGAGTTTGTGCTGCGGCCCTACGTTAATACTGCCAAGAAGCAAAAGACTGTTGGGGGCGTGAACTGATTTGAAAGAGTCGGTTGATGACCAGCATTGCAGTACATCTCTAGGGTAGTAGTAACATTAATGCACAGGGTAGGTTAGAGCATCTCCGAGAGTTTCCAAAACGTTCTCCCAGTTCTTTGATTTTTGGCAAGATTGAAAAAAACATATCTCCAACAATTCCTAATCACACCTCCGAAAAAATGACCTCCACGTGCGGATAAATCCGTGCAGTCGCGCGTCTTTTTAAGCTTGCCGGCCCGTGAGCACGGCGACGCGGTGGCTTTCGCCAGAGCCCAGCCCGAGAGCGCGCTGATCCGGGAGCCGTTGTTTCCTAGTGGAATCTGCAGGTGAAGCGCTGATCGTCTTCGCCTCATCGCGCTGAGGTCTTCAAGATGGACACCAGGAGCAATCTGCTCGAACGTGTGAAGAACCTAGGTAGCCAAGCCCTCTTCGTCGGGGACTGCAGGTGCCTGTCTATGGATTTCGATCGATTTCACACCGGAGGGATACTTTTTTTTTTTAGTAAGGACGGCAAAAGCTTCGGCGCTGTTTTTATTAGACGATAAAAAGGAAAACAAAACTGTACAAGAAATTACAAGAGAGCAGTCTTGCAAAAGGCTGCCTGACCTCTCCACCACCGAGCAACTAATGATAGAGGAACCACTGAACTGACACCGAGTACAATGAAAACAAAAAAACTACCACCTGACTAGGAAAACCTAAAACTAGGCACGACAACAACTAAGGGAGAACTACTTAAGGTCCCTAGGTCTTCAATTAGCTTAAGGCCCTTGAGGCATCGGTGCCATTGCCAGACGATACTGTGTGATCTCATCTTTGCAAATAGAAGTCACTTGTCTTGGGCTGAGAGATTTCTGTTGGAAAATCCTTCTATTTCTCTCTTTCCATATATTCCACCAGAAGTATATTAAAATTCCGTCAACTTCCCTTCTCTGAGTTTTGTCAAATTTCCGCCGACATTTCCACCAATAACTATATATTGACCCTGTAGTGCTAACTGAATCCATAACCGACAAATTGAACCACTGCTTTAAAATGCCCCAAACCTCCTTGGTGAATGGACAATCCTTGCATAGATGAACTGGAGTTTCCTGATCGTTATCGCAAAGCTTGCAATCTGTATTGTTGGTTCATCCACGTTTGAACAGATTATTTGCCACGTCCATGCAAAAAAACGACATTTTTGCTCCGCTTTAGCCTTCCAAATCGGAGTTATTTTCATCCTACTGAAGACTCCGACAAACTGCACCTGATAAGCACTTCGTGTGGTATATACACCATCTGCTGTCCATCTCCAAGTGATATCATCGTCGGCCGTATCATTCAGATGAACTTCCCTTAACGCCTCCCACAGCCTAACAAACTGCAGCACTTCTTCCTGAGATGACGGTGGGTAGATGTGATCGATCCACTTGTTATTTGTCAGCGCCTGACGTACTGTGATTTTCTTTCTTTTCGTCTTTTCATATAGCAGCGGTGCAATGGACCTTGGCATGGTTCCATCTATCCAGTTTGATGACCAGAAAGGGGCCGTCTTTCCATCCCCAATAGTGACTATTGTTGATGCATAAAAAAGCTCCCGGTCCACCTTATCACACGGAATTTCCAAATTGTTCCAAGCTCTCAGCTTTTGCTTCCATTTGAACCACAACCAGCGAAGCCTAAGAGCTCTTGTAAACTTTTCCAAATCCAAAATCTCCAATCCACCTTTTGTCTTGGGTAAGCATGTCGTGGGCCAATTGATTAAGGAGTGGCCACCACTTACATTCTCCGGGGTTTCACCCCTCCACAGGAAGCTTCTTCTAATGCGATCAATTTTCTTTATAAACCATTTTTGTGCCTGAAAAACTGTTAGGTGATATATCGGTAAGCTTGAAAGAACAGTTTTAACCAATGTTTCCCTTCCAGAGGAGGACAGGAATTTTCCTTTCCAACCGGGGAGTCTTGCACCAATCTTGTCTATCAAATTAAGGTTGTACTTCTATTCTCCTTAGTTTTCTTGTGTGCAAGGGGAGTCCCAGGTACTTGCCTGGAAATGTAGAAATCTTGCCTGGAAAGTTATGGACAACTGATTCGAACGTACTAGTCTGCATCCTGATCGGGAAGATTTCAGTTTTGGCCATGTTCACTTTCAGTCCTGAACTTTCACCAAAAAACAGAAGGATTTTTTGTAACCTGTCCAATTCAGCCGGCAATGAATTTGCGAACAGGGCTGCGTCATCGGCGTATAGAGAGCACCGTAATTTAGCCTGCTTTGGTAGCACCGGCTGCAATAAGCCATGCTAGGCTGCCTTTTCAATAATTCGTTGAAGGGGATCAATCGCGATTATATAAAGAGTAGTGGTGACAAGGGATGCCCTTGTCTCAGTCCCTCGGCATGTTTGATGTTCCGACTTGGCCTACCATTGATGAGAATTTTGGAGGATGAAGTTCCAAGGATCGAGGAGCAATTTTGATAGCTTCTGCAGATTAGCTTAACAAATCTGTTGGTATGTCGCCGGAGAGTTTTTATTGTTGGCCAGCTTCAGTTGCTTCAGCAATGGTGTGCCGTAGAACAAATCTGTTGGTATGTCGCCGGTAGATATTTCGGAGAGGCACAGCGAGCGAGAGGCCTAGTGGGATGGAGCCATTCAAGCGATTGTTCGAGGCAGCGAGAGTTAGTAGCTGGCCTCCGGTGCAGAGCCCCTCTGGGATCCCACCAGTGAGCTCGTTGTTATCCACCTGAAGTAAGCCTGTTATTGAACAGCATTAGTACCATCAGTGACGGTAACCGACCGATGCTCACGGGGGTATCTCACCGATGAAGTCGTTCCCGTACAGGTATAATTCAGTGAGGTTCTTCAAGTGACCGAAGATTTCAGGGATGGTACCAGTAAGGTTGTTCTTTAAGACGGAGATAACGATCAAGCTCATCGCCTCAAAGCCGTCAACCACCAGATGTCCCGTGAGGTTGTTCATCTCCACAACAAACATTTCTAGCTTCTTGAGGCTCCATATCTCCGGAGGTATGGTTCCGGTGAGCGAGTTGTTCGGTAGCCACAATACCCTAAGGTTTGTCAGCTCGCTGAGCTCTGCTGGGATAGTACGTGCCGGTGAGGTGGTTGTCGTGCAGGAGGAGATGCTCGAGGTTTTGAAGCCTTGATAGAGACGATGGCATGGTGCCGTTGAACTCATTGCCGCTGAGGTCTAGCGTGCTCAAGTTCGGCGAGAGGCCAAGACCGATGTCATTAGGGATCTCCCCTTCTATGTAGTTGTGGGAGATGTTGAGGTACCGAAGCGAGCGGCAATGGTAGAGCGCCGTCGGGAACATGCCGGTGATGCGGTTGTACTGTTCCCGAGAGATAGTGTTTCCAACTCCAGCATGTTCACCACATAGCTCGGGAAATTGCCGACGAGGTTGCACTGGTCTGCGTAGAGGTTGAATAGGTTGGTCAGGTTCTTGAACGACACCGGTAGCTCGCCTGCATCAAATGGGTTGTATGCCAGCCACAACCTACGAAGGCTCGTCAGTTCGCCAAGCTCTGCAGGGATAGCGCCGGTGAGGCGGTTGTGGTCTCGAAGCCTTGACAGAGACGATGGATGCTGCCCTTGAACTCATTGAAACCGAGGTCCAGAAGGCTGAGGTTCGCCCCGAGGCCCCAGCCAATGTCATCGGGGATGTAGTTTAAGGATAGGTTGACGAACCGGAGAGACTTGCAGTGGTAGAGCGCCGTCGGGAACGCGCCAGTTATGATGTTGTGGGAGACGTCGAGGAGTGCGAGGCTGGAGAGACCGCCAATGGCGTCCGGGACAGGGCCCCTGAGGTCGATGCTGGCGAGGGCGAGGGCCGTGACGCGCCCGGCCGTGTCGCACTCCACGTATGGCCGGCGGCAGTGCGCGCCTGAGGCCGCCGACGCGGAGCTCCATGCTGCGAGCGCGGGTGGGTCACCCCATTCGTGCTTGATCTGGAGGAAGAGGAGCTCCCCATCGCTCACCGGCGAGGAGGACTGCGCGGCCGCGCGGTGGTGCAGGAGGCATGCTGCTAGCACAAGCAAGAGGCAGCTTGCACACACGCGGCGAGGTGTTGCCATGTCTTGGCTGCGGTGGAGAGTGGAGGCGGCGGTGGGAATTACATTAACTGAGAGGCCGGGGGCGCTCGTTCCGTAGCTGAAGCGGGTGGGAGTTGATTGAGAACAGTGAAGTCAACACACAGCAACTTTGAACGTTGCCCGTGGCCCAACGGCAATCACGGTCACCGTGCATATAGTAGTACTTTCATTCGAAAGAAAAGATGAGCGATAGGGTTGAGGTTTGAGTTTTAGAAAATATAAGATAACATATTTAGATGGGCTTCACGTCGAATTTGAGTCAGAGCACGAATTCAATCTAATTTTTATTCTCGGAGAAAACCATTTTGTTTTAAAAGCGTGATGCTATGTCATGTCTTTGACTTTGTCAAAACGATAACAAGAGAGTTTTATTTGCACAAGTTTCTGAGTTGGAAAACCGAAGTTGGGAGAGGAGAAAGGTTTGGCTTATGTTTGACCTGATATTACATGCAACACGCAAGCATACAAACAGCGTGTTCGTTTCGGCTAAAATGATCGTGGATTATAAGCTAAAAGTACTGCTGGTTGATTTGGTGTGAGAGAAAAATACCGTTCTAACTTATAATCTACTATAAGCCGAAACGAACAGGCTGAAAAGTTCTAAAAAGATTGGGATTTTTGTCATTACAAACATCTAGGATGTACGTCGTAACAATCCCATAGGTACGTTGGATTGTCCGTCTGATCACTCAGTGGTGGGATTTGGTTCTGCAGAAGGGTTGAAGTGTTGACGGTCCATCCATCAGTACCGATGAACTGTCCAGCTAGACGTGCCACAAAAGTTCCCTCTTTGGAACGAAGATAAACACGGTTGGACTGTTCGACTGGCTCGTCGGACCGTCCAATGATTAAGTTGGACCATCGGCTTGTGCATGCAGTGATGTAAGGCTAGTTTCAGTGGGAGTTTTATTTGAGTTTCATTTGTATTCAATGTGTTGCCACGTAGTTATTTTTATGATATGGCAGTGTATTTAAGAAGAGAGAGAAGGAATTGGTTTCATCTAGATGAAACTCTCTTGGCACGAATACTAACTCTCTATGAATCATGAAATTAAATGTCTATAAAACTATAGAATGAAACTCTCCATTGAGAGTGGGTGTTTCATCCGAGTTTTATTTCATTTCATATGACACGGTAGTCTTGGAAACAATGCCATGAAACTCCCCACTGAGGCTAGCCTAAGCCTAGTGTCAGTGGAGAGTTTCCTAGCGTTGTTTCCAAGAATGCCACATCAAATAAGATGCAATGAAACTTGAATAAAACAACCACTCTCAATGCATAGTTTCATTCTATAGTTTCATAAATATTTAATTCCATGACTCATTCCGAGTTGGTAACTGTGCCAGGAGAGTTTCATCCCCATGAAACTCATTTATTCTCTCTCTTCTTAAATATGGTGCCACATCATTAAAAATGCCCACATGGCAGCTTATTAAATCCGGATGAAACTTCAATTGAGACTGACCTAAGGCCAAATCGGCTAATTGTTGTTCTCACCCTCCATGTCCTCAGGCCAAACCCTTCTCCTTCTTCACCAAATGCAATGGGATGAGAGAACTCCTTGGTCTCCTCTAGCAATGGTGATGACTTGGTGCTTGTAAAAAGGCCTTCCTCCCTTCTCCGATCTCTTTTCCTCTGGGCCTCCTCTGATCCTCTTCCTCCCTTCTCTTTTCCTCCTCTTCCTTGGAGTTCTTGGAGTGGTGCTAGAGAGAGGGGGGGCGGAGGACACGGAGGGCGAGTGATGATTATTCTTAGTGTTGTGCTTTGCTCATGGAGTCCTTGCCACGTCATCCGCAACCGAGTAAAGATGACCAAGCAGCCACGCCGCCCAAAGATGAGCCCGTGCGCTGTGCATGGCCCAACACGACACGGCGTGTCTTTGCCGGGTCATGCCTCTCTAGGCTTCGTGCACAGCCAACGGCCGTGCGCGGCCCTGACGGGCTATTTTTTCGTGCTGGCTGGCCCAAAAGCCCATCCTTTTTAGCAGGCCGGGCCGGCCCGAGGCCCACCAGAAGAGAGCCAGAGAGAGTGGGGAAGGGGACATAGCCGGATGTGGGAGGTGGCGGTGGCCGCCCTGCCGGCGCGCTCGCAGCTCGTGCCAAGGTGCTCGGGTCTGGATCCACGGCGGTAGACAACGAGCTAGACAATGCGGCGCTCGTCCGAGATCCAGCCATGGAGGAGGTTGACGTCGCTGCAGTCAAGGCCGGCGCGGTGGAGCCGTGGAGGAGGTCGGGCGCGAGCCGTGGGGGGCCGTGCTCGTCTACCGCCGTATGCCGGGGGTGTGGAGGGTGGAGCAGAGAGGGAGGACGCTGGCGGTGCTGGCCTGCTAGGGCCGTGGAGCCGAGAGGGAGTGCCGCCGCCTTCCACGGTGGAGCGTGGCAAGGAGGAGGGAGGAGGAGCCGCGGAGCCCTTGACCTCGGAAGAGCGAGCGGACTCGCGGTCTTCGTGCGGCACAGCCACACGAGGGTAGGGTGTAGCCTGGTGGGAAATGGAGTTAGGTTAGGATAGGAAAGGGGTGGGCTGTTAGCAGGCCGCCAGGCTTCGGTAATGACCGGGACGACACCGGGCCTTCCCCTAAATGGTGGGCCGTGCCGTGCTAGCCCACGTGCCTGAGTAGCGGCCTAGGCACGGCCCTGTGCATCGGGCCGGGCTGGCCCAGGCCCGCACAACACCGGGCCATGCTGTGTTTGGTCTGGGCCAAAGAAATCATGCTTCAGGTCGGGCCACCGGGCTGCGGGCTGCATGGGATGGGCAGCATGACAGCTCAAAACTGCATGTTTTGTGCTCTAGCAGACTGGTGTCCCTGCTATCTGTATGAGTACGACTTAGACTGGTTGACATATTAGATGCCAGACTATTAGGCACTACACATCATTGTCGAACTTAATAATTTTAAGATATAATTTCAGCATTAAGCTTTTATGATGCTTATGATCCTGATGATGTATGATTTTCAGAATGCAATGCTGGATCATTATAGGAATTTTCACCAAATTTTTTAGAGACTTCAGTAGGAGGTATGATTTTCTAAAATTTTTAGATCTCAACAAAATATATTAGCAAGATTTATGACTAATTGACTACACATCTATTGCAGTTGTCATCTTAGTCTTTGTTTATAGTGAGCATATGCCCTTTTTTAGTTCGCGAAATTTGTATTTTGGGGCTACTGTAGCACCTTCATTTTTATTTGGCAAATAGTGTTCAAACATGGACTAATTAGGCTCAAAACGTTCGTCTCGCAATTTCCCACCAAACTGTGCAATTAGTTTTTCTTTTCGTCTACATTTAATGCTCCATGCACGGGCCGCAAACATTCGATGTGACAGGTACTGTAGCAACTTTTTGAAAGTTGGGGTGTAACTAAACAAGGCGTATATACGTTTCGTATGGCAGCCTCCTCTGTATTTAACTTATCTCTTCTATGTCAATCTTTGATTTGAATTTCTAAGTATGTGTCCATCCTTTTACTGTGCTCGATTTGTATGAACAAGCAATGTTTGTAATATACACCTCATGATAATATCACGTACAGAACATACATCAGATCCATAACTATGACACGTATTCATGTATGACTCTATACGTGGAATCTATCACGTCTCAATCAAGTAATAATATGCATACATGTCTAACCACGTGTGTGATAAAACGTTCAAAAAACAAAGATTTTTGAAAGCTCCTTAGCAGCTTACGTCACGTGAAGAAATCGATCATCTCGCACTGACTAGCTTGTGATAATGTCGCGCATCTTACAGCTTCATCACGTTGATCACAAGTTATATCATTTATGGAAGGTAAGATTTAATAGAAAGATAATTTTTTTTCTAAATAGAAAATATATATTTCTTCTATTATCTCCTAGGAGGTAATACTTTCAGGTTAATGACCCATAATTATTTTGGAATACCAATTAGAACTAGTGAAAAATGAAAACAAACATTTGGCATCAGGATGGGTTTGATTGCTGAACGCGAATTCAAACAGGGAATCAGCTTTTTTTAGCTTAGGATATGTTTCCAACGATGTGATCATATACCATTACATACATGAATCACACTTATGTTCTTGCTCATTGCCTCCATGACAGTACTGCCCATATGATTTTATAATGTTATCGTTTACATTGCCTTTTTCTTTTAACAAACACTACCTTAGAAGCATCATGAGCTACTCGATTCCTGCAAGCTATCACAAGCTACTCAATCCACGTGTATCAGGATGGATTGAGATGCAGGGATGGTGCCGTAGAATCCGTTGTAGCGGAGGTCCAGCGTCCTCAGGTTCGCCCCTAGGCCACGGCCGATGTCTTCCGGGAGCTCCCCAACGATTAAGTTTTGGGAGAGGTTAAGGTACCGGAGCAAGCCGCAGCGGTAGAGCGCCATCGGGAATGTGCCGGCGGTGACGATGTTGCTGGAGGCGTCGAGGTGAGCGAGGCTGGAGAGGCCGCCCACGGCGTCTGGGACAGGCCCAGTGATGTTGCCCTGTTCACTGAACTTATCACCTGGCTTATCAATCGTACTTCAGCTTATTCTCTCTCACGGAACACTATTTAATCATCCGAAATCAGCCATGAAACGTACCAGCCAAACAACACCGTTGGTTCTGGCGAGGGCGAGGCTGGTGACGTGGCCAGCAGAGTCGCACCCCACGTATGGCCAGCGGCAGTGTGCGTCCGCCACTGACGAGGTGGTGCTCCATGCCGCGAGCTCCAGCCGGTCGGCCCATGCACGCTTGATCTGGAGGAGAACCTCCGCCTCGCTCGCCGACCAGGACGGCGCCGCCCGCCACACGCTCCAGGAGGCAGCAGGTTAGATTTTTTTTTAATTTTAACAATTTTTTAAAAACTAATTTTAAATCTAACACTGTCTGTTTTTTTAAACTAACACTTTTGGCCGCGCCTATTGCCATGGCGCGGCCAAAATCCCCAAAAGCCTGTACCGCGCCATGCATGTTGGCGCGGCAGCGGACTGACGTGGCGACGACCGAAATCGTTGACTGGTGACGTGGCTGGGCTTGCCGCGCCACCGATCTTGGCGCGGCAGTGTTGCGCGCCCGATCCGTGGCGGCGGCAGAGCGAATAAAACCCATGGCCAGTCCCAGCTGCCGGGCAGCAAAGCCCCGCCGCCGCCGCCACGCCCGCGTCCGCGTCGCCCGCCACCCACGGCCGAAACACGCCCTGCCCGCCCGCGCCAGTATCGCGCTTCGCGCCGCGTGGCCTACTCAGCCGCGCCATACGCCACAGCCAGCTGAAAGACGCGGCCGCCAACGCCATTTAACGCCGGCAGACGGCACGCACGGGCGGCGGCCGCCGCCGGCCGTGTGCGCACGCCACTTTTCACCCGCCTTACCACGACACGCGGCGGCTGCCGTCGAGGCCTCGCGAAGGCTCAGCCCGCGTCTCGGCCGGTCTAGCTAGCGCCACCACCACCGAGGATGGCGGCACACATGAGGTACTCCCCTCACGTAGTTAGTATAGTTAATAAAGTTAGTAAAATTAGTAAAGTATAGTTAGTATAGTTAATAAAGTTAGTTAGTTTAGTTAGTATAGGTAATATTGTAAGTTAGTATAGATAATAAAGTTAGGTAGTTTAGTTAGTACAGTTATTGAGTCTAGTTATACATTGGATTTAGTCTGATTAGTTGTTGTAGTTAGCCTTATATAGATGTTAATATTAGATTAGTTAGTATAGTTATAGTTAGAATATGTATTAATATTACTATGGACATTACGTCCGACGAATTCAATGACTTGATGAAGTTTGTTGAAATGCTTTTGCAGATGGATTGTTGTGTTAGAGTTTTATACGGAGGAAGTGTTAGGAGAGAAGATGGTATGTTTGAGGATATGGAAGAAGAATTGAAATGGTTTGATGAACCTCCTAACTTCAACGACCTCTGTGTCCGTTTGAATGCAAAGTTTGACGATGATTTCACACAAAAGGGGAGGTTTGATACTGGGAAGACTAGGGCACACTATGTCCTCATGCCCTTGCGCGACCCTGCTCACTGGTCCCGCTACACTAGGGTTCTCCAAGGTTCCAATATGCCCATGGCTGAGGTGGTGGTGAAGAATGGATACATGATACAGGGTGTTCAGGATGGCCCGTCCATTGATAGTTTTGGAGGCAATGAACAAGAATTAGGGGTTGAAGGGGACGCAACTCAGGATAACATGGATTTGGATGGTCAATTGATGCAGGAGCAGTTTCATTCAACTGTAGTAGGCTGTATAAGCAATGACTTCGATGTGAATGAGTTCGAACGGAAAGAGGAGGAGCAGGAGGAGGACAGGATCGGTGATATAGTTAGCAGTGATTCAGACGATTCTAATGATGACCAAGGAGGTACAGATGCTATGCCAACACCAACTGATGTCATGCCAGTACCGGTTCATACTATGCCATTACCAGTACCAATTGTGGTTTTGCATGGTGTCCAGGCTCAGGGTAGACTAGTCATAGATTTGGCTACAGATGATACCCCCTATGATTCATGGGCCAGAATTAGCGAAGCGCAGCATTATGTTCCACCACCACCTTACACAACGACTGAGCTTGAGCAACTAAGGTCCAAGAACGTACCTTTCATGGGCGTTCCAAACTATAGGGATGTTAGCATGACGGATATGGCAGTTTGTGACACCGGTCTCTAGATGTGTAGGAAATCATTGTATGACCACGAGAAAGAAACCCTTAGGAAGGGGATGATATTCAACACAATATCAGAGATGAAACTCTTCCTTCAAGACTATGCTGTGTACCACCATAGGCCGTACACCGTCACTTATTCGGACCAGGAGTTGAGGTACCACGTGATATGCAAAAACGGCAAAAGAGACAGAGTGATGGCAAGTGGAGGATAACTAAAGTTGTCGAACCCCACACTTGCCTAGACAATAGGGGAAAGGAAAATCATCAGCAGCTCACTGCATGTTACCTTGCCCGTCGTATATTGGGGCTTATTGATGACAATAACGACATTTCGGTGTCTTCTTTACAACAGTCCATATCTGGATTCGTTAAGTACGATGTGACGTACGAAAAGGCTTGGCGTGCCAAGCAAATTGCTCTGGCGATTCGATAGGGTAGTTGGGAGAAAGCGTACAACAGGGTGCCCCGTATCTTATGTGCAATGCATTACTACAACCCTAGCTTGAAATGGTTTGTGGACACCAGAGGGATGTGTTTTCAGGACCTATTGAGGCATGTCCTCTATCGTGTGTTCTGGTCGTTCGCGCAAACAGAACATGCATTCCAGTTTTATCGGCCAGTCGTACTTGTTGATGGCACTTTCCTGACAGGAAAGTACAGGGGCACCTTGATGGTGGCTGCTGCTGTTGATCCTGAGGACCAGATAGTACCCATGTCTTTTGCTTTGGCAGAGGGAGAGAACAATGAATCATGGTCATGGTTCATGCGGCTTCTACATGTACAAGTGCTTGGCCCATCTCGCACTATATGTTTGATCTCAGACCGTCACGCAGGGCTTCTTAATGCTGCAGCTGAGCATATAGATGTGTTCCCGCCTCTAGTACATAGATGGTGCATGAGACACTTTGCCGCTAATTTCTAGCGACGTCAACGGAAGCAGGAGGTATGTGATAAGGTAAAGGCTCTATGTTGTGTACGTACAGAGCACCAGTTCAAGGAGACAAAGAGAGAACTAGACAAGATGGTAAATAAAGCGGAAAAGGCCTGGTTAGAGGCGTAGATGGAACAGAAGGCTCAGTGGGTGTTAGCATATGACGAGGGGGGTTTCAAGTATGGCATCATGACCACTAACTCCTCGGAGTCCTTCAACCATGTATTCACTGGAGTTCGATCGTTGCCTGTGTCTGGAATTGTTGAGTTCTCCTTTCATAAGTGCAACGAATATTTTGTGAAGAGGTGGGAACTTGCGTAGAAGAATATAGCTGAGCAGGGGCATTTTGGACAGAGCTGAACATTTGAAGGAGGCCGAGGAATTGGCCAAGCAGCACATCGCCGAGCTGTATGGACCCCGCCACCATATCTATAGTGTACGGGGCAAGGGTGGCACAAGCTTGGGCGGCAAACGTTATGGTGGACAAAACTACCGAGTTGATCTTGAAAAGGTAGAGTGCAGTTGCAACGTCTCTCAGATCATGCATGCCCCTTACTCTCATATGATCACGGCCTGTAGGGTTCGCGGGTACAACTATGAGGATCTGCCATATATGTCACCCTTGTATCTCTGTGGGGGTATGGCCCCCGGTATCCACAAGACAAGACATGTGCCACACCATCAGAGGTGGCCCAGCCCACAAGATCAAGACGTGCACGGCGCTGCTCGGCGTGCACCGCAAACTATTGTATAGTACCAAATAGGATACTTTCCTTGTAACCCAACCCCTCTAGAGTATATAAGGAGAGGCAGGGGTCCCCTAGCGGACACGACCTACAAACGACCTACAGATGATCTATTTACTATAGATCAATACAATACACCAAAGACACAGGACGTAGCGTATTACGTCGATCAGACCGCCCGAACCTGTCTAAATCGCTGTCTCCGCGCCTTGTGTCACCATCCGGTTCCTGATTACGCGCACCCCCACTGACAAATCTACCATCGCGGGATACCCCTCGGTGGATTGTCGAGCATCTTTTGTCGACAATCTCCGTTCGAACACCGTTAGTATTTGGGAGATGAGCTTTGAGCCATACCTTGACCCCACACAGTGGCCACCTTATAATGGTTATAACTACGCGCCGCATCCGGATCTAATGAAAGTAGGGAAGAGTAGGAGAAAGAAGAAGCGACTCAAGGGGAACATGGACGCTATGAGAGGGTACGACAAAGACATGTACGGCGAGGGAGACTTCAACGAGACCCGTGGTAGGAATCTTTGCTCTGTTTGCAAACAATCTGGTCACAAGGCTAGCAGGCATAGAAGACGAGGGCAGCATGTGCTTTCATATTGTGTTCGTATTGCATAACAAGTAGTTCAAATTTTGCAATGCTACATAATGTTAATCTAAATATTGTTAATTTAAATACTCTAACCCTTTGTTTATCAATTTGTAACAGGATGGCCCATCCCACGCTGCACCAGATGTACCCCCTTCTTGAGGTGGAGTACAATGACCCCCTTCTTCCACCGAACGACGAGGTTTCCGAGAGGCGTTCGAGGGATCTTTACATTCCTAGGACTTAGTTCGTTACGTTGAACTTATGTCGAACGAATATTGTCGTCGAAAACTTGTAGAATCATAAACCAATGAAAATGTTATGTGGCAACTTATCGTCCATTTATTGCTTCATATTCGTTTCAACTTGCGCACGGTCGCGGCAACACTTGTAGTTTTTTACAGCACCGACAACAGCTCAATTGAGGCTGGTCGGTTTCTGCCCGTGTCACTGCCGCGCCGTGGTCTATGGCGCTGACGCGCTGTGGACTATGGCGCGGCAGAACGTGGGCTATGGCACGGCTGAACCAGTGGGTTATGGCGCTGTATTCGAGATAATTTCACTCGATTACGTTCGTTTTAGAAATTCTCAACGCATGATACAAACATATGTGATAACTTAAGATTGAACATGGGTAATCTGATTACATGATACATGGGTACAATACATCAGTAGTTCAAATGGAATATAAGACAACACAATGGAATTTCTAGTACATAACTACATTGATCATTAATAAAGCATGGAACTAATAGGACGGCGCAATAAAAACCCTCGATCGAAACATACCGAGTAAGCAACTCATCGTCCAAGTACCAATCCTCAACCACAACCACATTCTTTGTGGCTAAGCTCACTGCATTGCCACGATCCATCTTTTCGCTTTGTAGTAAGCGGCTCTCGCTTCATCTGCTGGCCTCTGCTGACTGAGTGAAGAAGCAGCGTCGTCATCCTCCTCCTCCTGCAAGCTTGCCTCTGCTAGAGCGATGAGCTCGCTCAGTCTGGCAGTGTCATCCTCAGCCTCCTCCGCCTGCAAGCCCGCCTCTACTAGAGCGATGAGCTCACTTAGTCTACTAGTGTTGTCTTGACCTCCTCACTTTGCAAGCCCGCCTCTACTAGAGCGATGAGAGCTCGCTCACCAGTAGTGTCATCTTGACCTCCTCCACTTTGCAAACCCACCTCTACTAGAGCGATGAGCTCGCGCTCATCTCTACCAGTGTCGTCTTGACCTTCTCGCTTTGCAAGCACACCTCTGCTAGAGAGCGATGAGCTCGGCTGAGAGTCTGGCGATGTCGTCCTCATCCTCACCCCTCATTAGACAACACAATTGGTAATTCAACGGTGCGACCCTTTCTGTGCTCATCTAACTTCTTTTTCTCGTACCTTGCACGAGCCACCTCTGCAGCATGTTCCTCGCTGCATCCAATCCCTTCATGTATAAAATGCAATCAGTTAGCAACACGATTATATTACATTTAAAATCAGGCAACCAAAAAAAAGGCTTTCAAACACTCACTGGCACATAATGCAACAATATGCTCGTTCAAGACCTACATCTATACTCTTGTCTCCTCCCTTGCCTCCTTCCTTGCCCTCTCCTCCTCTAACGTCATCCATCTCTTCAATTCCCATTTGTCAAGCCCAATGTCGATCGGGTTACAAATACCGCGCTGTCTAGCAAACTCACGCATCTTGTCTTTGTGATGTTTAACGAAAAGGTTGACGTAGTCAGGTCCATATCTCCTCTTTCGTGCAATTACTTGCTTCCCCTTCAGTTCATCCAAGAACTTAGCTTGACCATCATAACATTCCCACCTGTATTTTCTAGTGCTATGTTCAAACGAAAAATTATATCATATATGTCTTAGCAAAAGAAACAAAATACGATTTCATGGTTACCACAAAAATAACCAACCTCATCATAGTCAACCATATGGTCGCAATAATGGCCTATTATAAGCTCCGAAGGGACTAAACCGTAGTTGGATTTAACACCACATTCGCACTTGACTGGAGGTGCTTTGTAAATTAACATTTCTTTCTTCTTTTGCTTTGCCTTTGGAGGTTCTTCGGGCCATTTGTTCTTAGGACCATACAACCACTCCTTGAAACGACACTTCACCATTGAATACACCTAAAAAACATGACATTAGTACGTGAACACATATAGCTCAACATTTCAACACATACACTTTGCACTTACTTTATGCTTGTTTGGACACACAAACTCCAACGTATTCTCAGGGTTTATCACAACTCGATCTCCGCAATCGCACAGAGGATGTTCCTCGAGTCGTCTAACTGTGGCTAAGTGCTTCTCCTTAGCCGTCATTGGAGGGGGTTAGGGGAAGGTGGAACCCACCGCTCGAAGTGCCCTCGTGGATGTCGTCCTCTCCACCAATCATCGAAAAGGAGGTACCTGCAGTCAAACTTGTCTGCGTCGTCGATCCACTAAAAGAAAAAACACCTCTCATGGGCATACACAACAAAATTTCAACAAAATATTAGTAACATAGTAATACAAATGAAGAAAAAAAACATACGGAAACAATTAATTACATTAAAATGACTGCATGTGTAGAAGCAACGAACCGCTGTGTCCGGATGTCTCGATTGAAACACGTTGGTCGGACGATCACAGTCACAGTTAGGGACAAGAGTTCAGGAGGGACGGGGGCATCTTTGTTAGACTCGTCGGGATACAACTCTCTAGGACGACCCCATTTTCGCCACAACTGCTCTCGAAACATGTCTTTCATCTAATAAAACGGTTCAAATTAAACATCAATAAAAAAACGAAAATTAGTGTAAAATATAATCATTTGCATTGCAACTAAAATAATATAACCAACACTTATAGCAACAAAAACATACATGGTAAACATACTTCTAACTAAATAATTAACCTTAACATTGATAAAATTAAACTAATATCTTTTTTCAAACCGTAGCCCATAGTTCCCAAACATAATTTTACTCCTAACCTTAACTCCCATTCATAATATCATATCCACCATTTAAACGAAAATCAAAAGTGCATCATTACCTTGAACGAGGACGAAGAGGGGGGTAGGCAGCCGGGGAATAGAAGGGAAGGGTGGGAGGCGGCAACGGAGGGCCGGGCGGGTGGCGGGTGCGGCGGCCAGGCGCGTGCAGGCGGTCTTGCTGCTCGGGCAGAGGGGAACTGGCCGCGGAGGTTTTATTCAGTTATGCCGCGCCACGGATACATGGCGCGACACAGGCCAAAAGTGTTAGTTAAAAAAAACAGACAGTGTTAGATTTAAAATTAGTTTTCAAAAAGTGTTAAAATTAAAAAAAATCGTAGGTTAGCACAAGAACGAGGAACAGGTAAACGCACGCGCAGGTGCGGCACGGTGTTGCCATCTCTAACTCTTTGACCGCCGCGGTGGAAGCGTGAAGTAGAAGTAAGCGCGTGTTTAGTTTCCATCCAAATTCCCAAAAAAGTGCTAAAATAGCCATCACATCGAATCTTGCGACACGTGCATGAAGCATTAAATGTAGACGAAAAAAAACTAATTTGACAGTTTGATTGGAAATTGCGAGACAAACGTTTTGAGGCTAATTAGTCCATGATTGAACACTAATTACCAAATAAAAACAAAAATGATACAGTAGTCCAAATTACCAAATTCAGGGAACTAAACACGCGCTAACTTTTGGTTGGTACTTTAATCTGTGTCCATGACAATGCTGCCTAATAAAGAACAAAGTACGGGATTGTCATTTTCAGGCCAGCGAGGACGAATGTTCAATCATTAAAAAAAAAATAATACGAGCATTTTGTTTGCATTGGGATTATACTATACTAACTGGCTGACAATGCCCTCCACTACCAAATACAGTCTCCGTCCACGAAAGATTGTAATTCGCGTTTTCCCAGGAGTCAAACGGTTTGAACACAAAACATGATGTTCTTTATTACCTCATAGAATTTGAAGTTGAAACATGACTTACACATGGACAAACAAAAAAAAGGGACAAATCTTAATAAGATGTAAATTCGACCAACTGAAATAGTTTGGGAGAGTAGATTGAACCAAATGTTATTTTTGGCGATAAAATTGACATATGCCAAACTTGAAGGGAGTAATTTGATTAGTGTCAGGTCTTGGCGAATGCATCTTCAATCTTCCTCCAATTACTGGCCCTGAACTCCTGTAAATTAAAAAGGCGATTATAGCTTGCTGTGTTGTTTATAATATGACTAGGACTTTTGCGACGAGGAAGAAAAAATTAATGTTTTAAGAAATCTGAATTTTTTCTAGCTAGAAAGGAAGGCATTATTTATGCTTGATCTCTGAAAGGCGTGTAAAATAAATTGTGCTGTGTGGAAAGACGTCGTATAGCCTCAGGTTTAGTCCCCGCTGACTAACTTAACAAATCCTCCCGGAGAGTTTGTTGTTGGACAGGTTCAGTCTCCGTAGCAATGGCGTGCCGTAGCCCAAATTTGTTGGTATCTCGCCAGAGAGACGGTTATTGCTTAGGTCCAGAATTTGCAGAGTCGCACGGAGCATAAGACTTTCTGGGATGGAGCTGTTCAAGCGATTGCTTGAGGCTGAGAACCTCGAGATTGCCTCCCGCGCACAGCCCCTCTGGGATCCTGCTAGTGAGCTCGTTGTCATCAACAACAACTAAATATAAGCTTGGCGAGTGCTTTCCGAGCTCTGGCGGCAGCGTGCCAGCAAGCTTGTTACTGGATAGGCTCAACATTGTCAGCAATGGCAACCGGCCAATACTCGTTGGTATCTCGCCGGAGAAGTAGTTATTGTCGAGCATCAACGTTGTGAGGTTTTCCAAGCGCCCGAAGGCTCCGTTCGCTTATTTGAAAAAACAAAGCGAAACACTTGTTCCGTCTGATTTGTTTTTTAAACTAAACTGTAGGGATTTGCACCCCTACAGCATTTATTGATAAAGAACAAGAACCGTACAAATACAAAGCAGCAAAGAGTACACGGAGAAGCAGCAGGAGGGGGCAATTGAGATAAAAAAAGGAAACTAAGAAAAGCAGTATAAGCACTGCAAGCAACCGAGCTAGTTGAGATTTGCAATCCGTTGACCGAGGCCTGGGGAGTAGCTTCTTTTCGCCCTTAGTAGCAATAGCTGGAGCTCAACTTTGAAATTCTGTAAAGCTAAGAGAATACTTGGGTTTACTTGCGAAAAAATTAAATCATTTCTTGATCTCCAGATGGTCCACGCCATTAAGATAATAACTTCCATGAAGAAAGGCACTCTTAACTGATCTCTGAAACTTTGTAAGTTACGAAAGGGGTCAGAATGCTGATTTGTCTGAATGTTAATCAAGCCCTAACACTGGGTGGCAAAAGGACATTCCACAAAAAGATGTGACAGTGATTCCTCCACAGCAGCATTTACAGAGCACACAATTGAAATCCTGCAGAGCCATGTTTTTCCTTCTCAATAGTTCTCTTGTGCTTATCCTGTCTTTCAGCGGAAGCCAAAGAAGACCTTATGCTTGCTTTGGCATGAGCAAGCCCACAGCCATTTGAAGGCTGGATGAACAACTTGGTGTACACTCAAGTGTCTGTAAGTCTTTTTAATTGAGAATTTATTGGAGTTTCAAATGTAAACCCATTTATTTGAATCCCCATTTGTGTTGGTTTCGTTCCACAATTCCTAGAGCATCAACATTTGGGGTGTGCCTGCTATGAGAGTGGCAGATGAAAGAGGTTGTGTGAGAGGTGTTTGAGCACACCCATCAGCAAACACAATTTGCTTGTTTTTTTGCAAAGAGAACAATTCTAGAAACTTACGGTTCAGAATCTCATTGCCCCACAGGTATTCCCAAAGAAAATAAGATGGTCCATTTTCAATTTCCACTCTTGCCATTCCTTTGAACTTGTTTAGCAGCTTAACTATATCCCTTCATCAGAAGGATCCCTTCTTAGAGCTTCCAGGCAACTTTCCTGATTCATAGTAATTTTCCTAAACTAATGACACCCAGGGTATATCTTCCTTGTTGAAAAATTTGTGTAAATGTTTGATCAACAGAGCTTCATTTTGGGTTTTCATGTTGAGAACTCCTAGCCCTCCCTCCTCCTTCTCTCTGCAAACAGTTGGCCAGGCTGCTTTGGGTTTCTGCCTTGCATTGAAATCGGCACCCCTCCATAAACATAATTTCCTGAACTTATCTATCTGGGCAATCACAGTTTGTTGGAGTAAGAATGTGCTCATACAAAATGTTGGCACTGCAGTGAGGACATAATTTGTGACCTCAAGCCTTCCAGCCTGATTTAGAAATACTGATGTTGTAGCTAGCCTTCTCTCACATCTAGTAACCAATGGTGAAAAATCAATGGCTCTAGGCTTGGTGAGGCTTAGAGGTAATCCCAAATAGGTGAAAGGTAAGCTTTCAGTTTCACAGTTGAAAGTTCTTGCTAAATGTTTTAGCTTCTCGTGGCTTATGTTAATGGGGACCATGATTGATTTGCTATAATTCACCTTTAATCCAGTTGATTCACCAAAGGTATGCAGAAGAGCCCTCAAGGTTACTAACTCCCTGCTGCAGGCCTCCATGATCAAAAGAGTATCATCTACATATTGAATGATTGGAAAATCATCTGTATACCCTAATGGAATTGGTGGATTCAGGAGGCCTTGGCTTTTTGCCTTGTTAATCACACATTGTAATAAATCAATAGCCAGGACAAAAAGCAAGGGGGAAAGAGGGTCACCCTGTCTAACTCCTCTTCAGCAATGGAAGACTTTGCCCGGTACCCCATTGAGAAGGACAAAAGAAGTACCAGAGTTGAGAATAGCATTTACCCAACTAATCCATCTCTGACCAAACCCTTTAGCTCTCATTACTTCCAGAATTGCATTGTGTTCAATCTTATGGAAAGCTTTCTCAAAGTCTAATTTCAAGATGATCAAATCCTTCTTTGACTTGTGGCAATTATGTATAAACTCCAGAGCCTAGGCCAAACAATCCTGGATGGTTCTAGTTTTGATAAATCCATACTGATTTTGGTGAACTAGCCCCTTAACTAGCTTCTGAAGCCTATTAACCAGCAACTTTGTGATGAGCTTTATGGATGAGTTGAGGAGAGAGATTGGTCTGTAATCTAAAACATTCTGTGGACCATCTTTATTTGGGATTAGGACAATGTGAGAATTATTAATACTTCTCAGGCAGACCTAACCTCTGTGGAAATTTTCACACAACGGCATGAAGTCAGCAGCTAAGAGTGGCCAACAACCCTTAATGAATTCATTAATAAAACCATCTAGGCCTGGAGATTTATTGTTTGGCAAACTGATGACTACCCTCTCAACTTCCTCTTTAGTGAAGGGTAGCTCCAACTGTTCTAGGCCACCCACAGGTTGGATAAGGTGGTTTAGGTCAAAGATCATCTGATTGTATTATGTTATGCCCATCCTTCCTTTAAAAGAGTTCCATAAAAGTTCAGCTTTTTATTCATGTCCACAAAGGGTGTTCCCCAATCCATCCTGCAGAGAAGTGATCTTGTTGTTTCTGTGTTTAATTGTTGCATGAGCATGAAAATTTTTTGTAGCAGCATCTCCTTCTTTTACCCATCTGACTTTCCCTCTTTGCCTCCAGTAAGTTTTCTTTTGTTTCAACAGGAATATTAGCTTTTCAGAAACCATGTTCCTGAAGTTCCATTCTGGCAATGATAGGTCCCTGGACAGTTCAATGGTTTCCAAGAAATGCAACACTAATTTGATTTTCTCAATTGCAAGGGCCAATTTTGGTAAGGTTGATTTCCATTCCTTCAGCTCCCTCCTTAAGTTCTTGAATTTGGCAGTCAATATCTTGGCATGGTCTGTGATGTGTTTAGGGCCTTTCCATCCATTAACAGCAACTGAGATAAACTCATCATGGCTGAGCCAGTGATTTTCAAATCTGAAAATTTGAGCTTGGGGAATTGAGGTGCCAATCTCAACTGTCAGGGAACTTTGAGGTCTAGGAGTTAGAGGTAAAAAACCAGTCTAGCCTCTACAACAGTGGTGAAAACTGCTTGTTTGTCCAAGTGAACTGTCTTCCATGAAGGGGTAACTCAATCAAGTCTAGCTTATTAATGGCTTCATTAAACAAAAAAAAATTATTTAGATCTGCACCTTCCCTGTTCCTATCCATAGGTTTTCTTAGAAGGTTAAAGTCACCCACAACAAGCCAATCAACATCTTCAGACATTTGAATTTCTCTGAACCAATCTAAAAATTCCCTTTTACCATGAGGTGTACAAGGGGAATAGACAGTTGTTAAGAGCCAAGTCTCATTATTGAGTTTTGAAGTAAACTCCACTGACAAGGCAAACCTATTACGGAAAATAAGGTTTCCCTAGAAAGCAGTGCTCTTCTAGGCCACTAAAATTCCACCAGATGCACCTACTTAGGGAGGAAATTCAAAGGAGTCAAAATCCAAAGGACAGATTTTCTTGATGAAGTCTGAGTCAAAACTGTCCTTTATGGTTTCCTGTAAGCAGATGATCTCACTCTTGCTTTCAACCACTTTGTCCCTGATGGAGTTTCATTTTCCATCAGAGTTCAGCCCTCTGACATTCCAGTTTAGTATTTTCCAAGCTCTGTTGTGTGCCATAAAAACAAAGGAAAAAACAGGCTAAGCAACTGGTAGGAGTACAATCCTACCAGGGAAACACCACCACACCCAGGAAAAAGATAACCAAGGTAACAGAAAGACACGATAATAGCCAATTCAGTGCTGAAAGCACACAAGTTCAGGTATAGCCAGTGCCAACACAGGGCCACAAACTAGGACAAAAGATTTAACAGATTACTGCTAAGGAAAGAAAACAACTAAAAAGCTAAACAAAAAGAGGGAGACCAAGTCTCAACCACCCTGGAGCAATGAGTTGTCATTCTATTCATCATCTTTGTTCTTCTCCTCATCTTGGCCTTCAGGGGCCTTGCCTTTGTCCCCTTTGCTTTTCTTCACTTTCTTTCCTACTAGCTCCAGCTTGTTCTTCCCCATGAGAACCTGTTCCTCTAGCTACTCCTCCTGAAGCTGGCACAAAGAAGTTCCAATATTCTTCAGTGAGAGTGGTGACAAGATTGGTGGGTCATTGGAACAACCCAGGCAATTCTTGATCCTGCACGTGCTCACCTTGAAACCATTAGTGTTAGCTCTCACCCTGACGCTTCTTCTGACAACTGAATCCACAATGGGTGTGTCTGCCTTTCCCTTTCTTCCTCTCTTCTTGTTGGCCGAGGTCTCCTCACTGTCCTCTTTGGGTAGGGCTTCTTCAATCTCTCTGACAGAGGATGGTTTAGAAACAAGCATGCCACAGGGCCCAAGTGGATGACGGTTTGCAGCCAGAGATAAAGGACACCCCCCTGGGCCCCCATATGCAAAAGATGCGGGAAACTAGAATCAAATAGACTTTTGACCCATTTGTGTTGGGCCGGTGCTTGAAGAAGGGCCTAAAAGAAGCCCACCCATTCCTTTGGGACCATTAAGGCCTCCTTGTCTGCCAATTTTCACTGATTTGAAAGTTGGCTGGGTTTTTTTGACACCAACAAGGACAGATCGGTGGGTCTTGGCAAATCCGGGGCATTGAAGAAGAAGGTCCTGACCATACCAATTTGGATATTTTCCTCAACCATCAAACCATCCACATGCCCAGACGTAGCTGGTCGACTGAGCCAACTGCTGGCCGGCAAATGTTATCATCTCCTTTACAATCAACAGGGTCTTTGAACTCTAAGAAAATTCTGGATCTGTAACATCATATCAAGTGCGCAAGAAAGAAAGAAAGAAAGAAAAGTAGCTGTGGGCTGAGTCATTCCGCGTTCCGGCCAAAGCCGGCCGGCTGTGAGTCAAATTATAGATTTGACACGGCACGACAGCTTTCTTAGGTAGTGTATGTCGTAATAGAGGCGCCAAATGGAGCTGTGCAGCAAGAGTCGTCTCGCTTTGCCACGCTAGCTACACAAAATCAACTTGGGTACAGTGATGATGAGTGATGCACGCGGCTGCGCCCTGGAAACTGAACTGGAATTGGTCGCCGCTCGATCGATCGGAACCATTGCTCCTTTCCTTTTCAACAAGTATGTATAGTAATCATGAAAGAAACAACCCATCCATCGCGCGCCTTTGTTTGTTGTCTTCCGCGCGCGCTTGCTTGGTACACGTACAGACAATCTAGTCCACCGACCGACCATTCCTGAACGAATGCGCGATGAAGCACCTCCACCTCCATGCCCTCCTTCTACTCTCCTGTATCTCTCTCCTACGGTGCGCCGTCGTGCCGGCGGCGGACGACGGCGGACGGCGGCGCGAATCCCGGGCGCTGCTGAAATGGAAGGCAAGCCTGAGCGGCGGCGACACGTACCTCAGCTCGTGGACGACGGCGGCCAACTCCTCCAGCCCATGCAGCTGGGACTTCATCACCTGCGACTCCGCCGGCGACGTGACGGGGCTCAACATCACCGGCACGTTCGCAAGCCAGGACCTCGACGCGGGTCTCCGCGGGACGCTCGCGGCGCTAGACTTCTCGGCGTTCCCTCGCCTCCAGACCCTCCAGCTGTCGCAGAACAACCTGTACGGCGCCATACCCGAGGGGATCGGCAACCTCACCGGCCTGGTTTCGCTCAACATCTCCTTCGATTTCCTGACGGGGCCCATCCCACGCAGCATCGGGCAGCTCGAGCGCCTCAGCGTTCTGGCGCTGCAATTCCTGCTGCTGCAAGGCAGGATCCCTGATGAGATCGGCAACCTGACAAGCTTGCAAGTGCTGGAGCTCACTCACAACGCCCTGACAGGCTCAGTAATCCCGCCAGCAGCAGCTAGCGGTAGCAGGCTTACCTGGCTTGGTCTGAGTCAGAACAGTTTGTCCGGGGGGATCCCTCTAGAGATTGGAAACATGTCAGAGTTGCGAGGCATCGACTTGGGGTACAACATCAACCTGGAAGGACCGCTGCCGGGCACGCTCTCCCGTCTTGGCAAGCTTAGATACTTGCTCCTGTCCAACAATCGCTTCGGAGGCGACCTGGCCTCGTCGCAGCTCGGGAGCAACAACAGCAACCTGCTCCAGATCGATGTCGAAAGCAACGACTTCACCAGGATGTCCGCACGGAGCATCTGTGCAGGGGGAGCGCTAGATGATTTCAAAGGCAACAGCAACAGTTTTGCAAGCGTGCAGGATCTCGATTTCTCCAACTGCACTTCCTTGGCAAGTCTTGAGCTCGGGCACAACAGTATTCTTGGAGACATCAGCGAACTGCTTGGCAAGCTCCCGAAGCAGATCATTCAGGAGATCTACCTCAGCCAAAACCAGCTCGGTGGGACGCTTCCACTTGAGCTGCTGGGCGAGTTTGCGAGACTTTATTCTCTCGGCCTACATGGAAACAAAATCACTGGTGAGATACCTCCTACGCTTGGGAACATAACTGGCTTGACGTATCTCGACCTAGGAAACAACCTACTCACTGGCACAGTTCCTCCGGAACTGGGAAAACTAGTCGGTATTATCTCACTAAATCTGGGTTACAATCACTTGCCAGGTCCCTTGCCGCTCACACTACTGTCGAACCTTTCTAAACTTGTCTCGCTTGACCTGTCAAATTGTGGCCTCCAAGTTCATTCATATGACCTTTTCACCCATGAGTCCACTTCTTCATCGAATATCTCATTTCCAGAAATTGGGCTCCTTGCCCTTTCCTCTAACCACATTACCGGCACCATACCAACACTTCTTTGCAATGCTAAACGTCTAGAAATCCTAGACCTGTCAAACAATGGCTTATACGGAGATCTCCCAGATTGTCTGTGGGGCATGCCGGCATTACGGTTTATGGATTTATCCAGCAATTCGCTTCATGGCCTACTTCCGCCGTGGACGAGATCATCAAGCGTCACTCTTCTTCAATCTCTACATCTAGCCAACAACCATTTCAAAGGCGATTTTCCTTCAGTCATTAAGAAATGTGGCAACCTTATCACACTGGATCTTGCGAGCAATAGCTTCACGGGTGAAATACCCTCTTGGATAGCTGAGAGTTCGCCACAGCTCAGATTTCTTAGGCTGTCATCAAACATGTTTGCTGGAGCAATACCCGGTCAAATTGTACAACTTCGCAAGCTCCAGCTACTGGATCTATCAAACAACAAGCTCACCGGCCCCATGCCTGTTGATTTTGCAAACTTTACCGGCATGACACAAGAACAAAGTACTGGGGTAATAATCATATATGACTATTCATACTTGGAGCAGATTCAACTGGTCTGGAAGAATCAGGAGTATGAATACAGCATCCCATTCGTTACAGGTATTGACCTGTCGTGCAATTTCCTTTCACAAGCGATTCCTCAAGGCATTACAGCCCTCCCTGGACTCAGGTCATTAAACCTGTCACGGAATAATTTCTCGGGAAATATTCCCAGAGATATTGGTAACCTGGCATTGCTGGAATCCCTCGACCTGTCATGGAACCATCTGAATGGTGAAATTCCTCCTAGCTTAGCAGATTTGAAAGCTCTAAGCACTCTGAACCTTTCCAACAACGGTTTATCAGGAAGGATACCAACAGGTAGTCAGCTACAGACACTAGATGATCCATCAATATACAGCAACAACCCAGGGCTATGTGGTTCTCCTTTAAAAGAATGTGCGAACAAGGCATCTGTGCCAACGCAGAACGAAATCAGTAACGACGGTGTTGGTAGAGAGACACTGTGGTTCTACTGTTTTGTGGTTGCTGGATTTATCTTTGGGTTCTGGCTATCATGGTGCGTCTTATTTTGCAAGGAGAATTGGAGATATGCGCTCCAGCAGCACGTCGACAACATGCAAGAGAAGGTCGCCAACAAGATTGCTGCACACTGTCGCTCCAGGGCCAGGCGCTGAATGTCACAAATGTGGGGTTCTGAAGCATATGTGTTGACATAAACCAATGTCATCCCTCCCTTTTTGGGCTTGTTTGGATCATTTGTATCCACATCGTGTCAGGAGCTAGTTTAATTTTCACCCTAATTCACCTCGACACACGTGGATTAAGGTAGATACGAGATACGAGTGTAGCTAAACAAGCCCTTAACGTTGTTTCTCCTATATTATTTGTATAATCCAAAGTACACTACCCCAGAACAGGTAATCATATCACTGCCGAGTCTCAACCCCTAATCACTGCCGAAAAACGCAGGCGGCAGTGGGCAATAAAGTAGCAGTTATGGGTTTTTTCTGTCACTGCCGGTTGCCCTAACCCGACAGTGATTGTCTTAAGATCGCTGTCGGCTAGGTAAATAAACCGTCAGTGATTAGTTGAGTAACATTGTTGGCTTCCTGTGTAACGGCAGCGATATCCTTAAGATCGTGACGAATAGGTAGTTTAGCCGGGAATGATTATTTGAGTAACACTGTCGACTTTAGGTTTTAACACGATAGTGATCTAATTTTTGCATATTCCCGTTTATTAATTTATTTTATTATTTATGTGCAGTACTTTTTATTTCCTATATGGTTACTGAGGGAAGAAATTCAAAGGAGTCAAAATCCACAGGACAGATTTTCTTGATGAAGTCTGAGTCAAAACTGTCATGATCTCACTCTTGCTTTCAACCACTTTGTCCCTGATGGAGTTCCATTTTCTGTCAGAGTTCAGTCCTCTGACATTCCAGTTTAGTATTTTTCAAGCTCTGTTGTGTGCCATAAAAATAAAGGAAGAAACAGGCTAAGCAACGGGTAGGAGTACAATCCTACCAGGGAAACACCACCACACCCAGGAAAAAGATAACCAAGGTAACAGAAAGACACGATAATAGCCAATTCAGTGCTGAAAGCACACAAGTTCAGGTATAGCCAGTGCCAACGCAGGGCCACAAACCAGGACAAAAGATTTATGATTCATCGCTAAGGAAAGAAAACAACTAAAAAGCTAAACAAAAAGAGGGAGACCAAGTCTCAACCACCCTGGAGCAATGAGTTGTCATTCTATTCATCATCTTTGTTCTTCTCCTCATCTTGGCCTTTAGGGGTCTTGCCTTTGTTCCCTTTGCTTTTCTTCACTTTCTTCCCTACTAGCTCCAGCTTGTTCTTCCCCATGAGAACCTATTCCTCTAGCTACTCCTCCTGAAGCTGGCACAAAGAAGTTCCAATATTCTTCCGTGAGAGTGGTGGCAAGATTGGTGGGTCATTGGAACAACCCAGGCAATTCTTGATCCTACACGTGCTCACCTTGAAACCATTAGTGTTAGCCCTCACCCTGTCGCTTCTTCTGACAACTGAGTCCACAATGGGTGTGTCTGCCTTTCCCTTTCTTCCTCTCTTCTTGTTGACCGAGGTCTCCTCACTGTCCTCTTTGGGTAGGGCTTCTTCAATCTCTCTGACAGAAACAAGCATGCCACAGGGCCCCAGTGGAGGACGGTTTGCAGCCAGAGCACCAGACACACGTCTCAGGCTACCTTCTACTCCATCGAAAGCCTTCATCACTACGAACATGGCGCTCATGGCAGGGTTATCACTGTTCTGTCCTTCTACTGCACCAATCTCCAGAGATCTTCCTCTTGCTTGCTGCCATTAGTCAGTGGAGAGGTTGCCCCTCGGAAAGACTCCAACTAAAGCGGCTGCCAACTCCTGAAGGAAACGATCCATGATATCCCTCAGTATCCCAAAGGCTGCCCTGTCAGCTGCTTCTCCAGCGGTCCTGCTAGTTGACTCATAATGCCAACCAGTCCACTCAGAACCGTCATCTCTAGGACGAACAATGGCCTCCACAGTAACCAAGAGACCTTTCCCCAACTGCTCATTTGTCCAGAAATAGCGGGGCTCCATTCCATCAGGATAGCCTACATAGCTAAGCACTCTCCACAAGAGTGTAGGCATCCCAAACTCTCCAAGAAACGTGTGGCGCTGATGGGTACGTGGAGCAAGCGGATGGCGGGGAGCTCTGCCTCTGGTGGACTTGCGAGCGGTCTGCTTTGTGCGTGCCATCTGTAGCAAATTTTGTTTTATTACTCATGTGAGAACAAGGTTAAGTTGTCATTTTTATCAAAATGAGATAATCAACTTATAAGGGGAGGAACAATGCCATGAATGATATGTAACAACATGATGCATGCACGTTCCGTACGTTCTCACAAACTTAGGAAAAATAACAATTGCTAGCGGCATAGACGGTGGCATACAACGGTCTCTCATAACGTAGCTAATACGTACTACACGATAGCGCTGTTATGTACCTGCAAAAGATCCACTTCAGCCCAAGCCCTGACATTATGAAAATTATGCATGAAAGTAGTAAAGTAATCTACTCGTTCTACACGTATTCCTAGATACACGTACAACGGTAGCAACTACCCGAACCATCGTCCTATCGACGGCATCGTCACCACAGGACGGAATTCCCCACACATTGGATACCTTCATACAAACACGCATATGGCATGTAAATAATCCGGCATCATATAAGCACTTCCCTAGATCGCCAGTGTATCCGATCATGCTCTCACAACTCTCACTTACCGAGGCGTAGAGGCAACGGATCCATATATTACCACTCAAGTGAATGGCACTCATACAATAGCACGCCGTATGAGCAACGAAATAGAAATATGATGCAAAGACCCCCAAGTTAGTACTTAAATAAGCCACCTAGAGTCCTTAACTGGGCATACAGGACATGACCACTGGCACACTCTTAAGTTTTAAATTAGAGGTTGAAACACCTATATACTATAAGTTTGTAATTAGTTTTGTAACACAAAACCCTTTTGTTTTAAATACACGCATGAACAGTAACCTGCTAAACCTTGCTCTGATGCCAACTGTAACAGAACTGACCAATTATACGAGATTAAGTAAGAAAATCTTCCGCCGAAGCAGATAATTTAGCAAACTTAAGCCCGTATAACCCGGTAGACCGTGAAACCACGAAGGATTTCAAACCAATCGACATACAAACCAAGATCGTACAAGTTTAGCAAGTACCGTCACACGTTACATAAAGTTCGCAATCACAGTTCGGAACATCAGAGTTTAGAATATAAAGTTATTACAACCCAAGTTCAAACTGAAGTAGCGGAAGCAAATAGTTTTAAAGCCACACACACACTTTTAGTTCAGATACAATGCCAGTAGGTAGTCATCTCCAACAAAAACACCAGATGAGAAATACGGAGTGACCATTGCCCTTGGTCCTAGTTGTCACCCATCGCCGGGTACAGGCAGTTAATGCAATAGTCGTAGTACATTTGACCATCTGCAACAACAATGGGAACAACGCCCTGAGTACGAGAAGGTACTCAGCTAGACTTACCCGTCTTAAACCAAAATAAAACGACACCAAGGATTATGCAAGGCTTTCTTTTGTGGGCTAGCTGACTTGTTTACGAAAAGCATAAGTATCATGAAGACATCATTTTAAATATTTTGCATCATCTTTATTAGGACCTATCCATCTAGGTAAGCACATGTACTATAGCAATCACTTGATTAACCAATAATATCCGGTTACCAATTTAGATTTAGCATATCCCATACCATCCAGATAACCATCATTGTTCCATAATAATTACTACGATGCCGTAGCTCGAGTCAAGTGCTCACTATCCAGGAGCGATGGCGATTCGAATCGATTCCTAACCAGCTGGTGATTTATTCCTCACACAAACCATGCTTCCCCTGCCAGGGTAGCTTAGATCACCAAAGACACTATTCAGGTAGCCGCGGGACAATCTGGAGCCACAGTACCTAGGGACCGCCCGACTGCCAGGAATCAGGGCGCACCTACCCTTGGGCTCATTCTTCGCGTCCCTGTCATACCCCCATCAGCACCAATACGCGCACTCGTGTAGATCCCAGCCCGAATAGTGCCACTAGCTTCGCGATCGAAAGGTACTTTATCCGGCCAGCTAAATGTGAGGCATGCGTTCAACATGACAAGAGGGACGAGCAACGATCGGTCCTTAATCGACACAGACGGAAACTAACCGCACCCCAGAACCCTGTCTAGTTGCCTCAAACTTTTCCGTCCGGTCTCCAATTATCCATCACACATGGTTAATTCCAGGATATCATTCTTTCCATAGCTAAATTCTTCCAGTAACCACCTATAATTGGCCGGTTATGTTACTGATTTATTAGAGGAAGACGGTGCAGCATCATGCCTTATTGATACCCCACCGAGGCATAGTTCAGTCCCTGGGTTGTGGGCCTCCGGAACCATAGGCCCACTCGTCATACCCACTGACGGTGTCCACTGCGCTGTGATTGGTTCTGGCTACGGCAACGCCTGAGAGGTGGACGCTTGAAATCTGGCCAAGGCCCCAAAAGAGTCAAAGACTGGCGGGCTGTGATGCGGCCCAGTCCCCAAATCGGTTTCCAACGCAACGGACTCGGGTTGCTCAACAATTTGCCTTTCATTTAAATCGACCCCGGCCACCTTCTCGTATCTGCTCGGCCCTTTTCCATTTCCTCCCCAATAACTGTTGCCTGAGCAATTAAACGCGATGTGTCCCCACGTAGGCAAGAAAAGCATCTTATGGGAGATTTGCACGCCTCCCTAACATGTCCCACGGTCAGACAGCGCGAGCAAATCCCAGACGTCAGAGCTGCTGAAGGATTGCCTGCAGTGGAGCATTGACCCAAGGCTGCTCCAGGCTCCAAATTCAAATAGGAGCCGATAGGCTTTGGCCTAGCCTGATGAACTTGCCCAATAGGATTCTTTCCTTTGTCAGAAGCAGGCCCTTGGTTAGCAGGGAAAAGCAAACGATCGAAAAGGCTAATTCGAGGCTGATGAGAAGCAATGGGAACTTTGTTGGCTCCAGTGAGCGGAGTGCTTTTCACGGCATCAGCAAAGGTGGTTGAAGGTCTGATCAGATTTCCGTTTGCGGTCACTGCACTTTTCTGGACAGCAGTCCACGAGGCTTCTTCCTCGGCACATAAACTTCTCCACTCCCGAATTCAGTTCGGGCTGCCATTGCTCCAGAGGTGGAAAAAGACTTTGAAAGACGAACACTCAAAAGAACGCAAATTGGCAACATGAAAACCAACAGATCGTAGCCTACGTGGGGAGAGCTTGTACTTACAGCGGCCAAAAGAAACCGAGAACCAAAACACCCTACCAGAAAGCTGAAGAACCGCAAAATCCAAGGCGACACCCCGATCGTAGCCTGAAGAATGGCTCCAACCGAAGAAGGGGAGAGCTTGTACTTACAGCGGCCAAAAGAAGCGACCAAGAAGAATGCCCGGCCCCATATCGTCGGGGACACCGAGCAGCCGAACTTGCTCTTGATCACCTTTTGGTCACCGACACCAGGACGAGGGTTTATGCCCTGGAGCTCCATGACCAGCAGCGGAAGCCCCGACGATGGCAGGAGCGGCCTGAGTCGGAGCCAGGAACCTCACGAAGCGGAGGAGCAACTAAAGGCAGGGCATGGATGGTGTCCACCCATGGTGGCTGGGTTGCCCGAGAGGGGAGGAGGGCCGGCTAGCTCCGGCGGCGCCATAGGCGACACCAAGAGCGGCTAGGAGGAGGTGCGCACCGCCGAGTCTTGTCTCACTAACAAGTGACGACTTGTTCCATAGAGGCATACTTGACGTTTGTTCCGGCTAATTTGTTGCGAGAGAAAAACACTGTTCCGGCTGAAAAAACAAGCTGAAAAGTATGGATTATAAGATAAGTGAACAGGGCCTTCGGCCACAAAACCGTCAACCACTAGATGTCCGGAGAAGTTGTTCATGCCAACATCTAAGAACTGAAGCTTCTTGAGTCTCCAAACCTCAGGAGGTATGCTTCCGGTCAATGAGTTGTTTAGGAGCACAAGTTCCTCCGACTCGGTCATATTCACCACGTAGCTTGGGAAGTTGCTGACCAGGCTACAATTTTCAGCCCATAGGCTGACTAGCTTGGTCATATTCTTGAAAGAGACGTCGGCAGCTCCCCTGGGTCGAACAAGTTGTACGACAAGGACAATCCCTCGTGACGCGGCCGGCTGCGTCGCACCTCACGTATGGCCAGCGGCAGTGCGCGCCTGCGGCCGAGGCGGTGGTGCTCCGATCCATGCCGCGAGCACAGGCGGGTCGCCCCACGCACGCTTGATCTGGAGGAGCAGCTCCGCCCGGTGGTCCGGACTGCGCCACCGCACGACGCAGGAGGCAGCAGGCTAGCATAGGCAGGAGGAGGTGAACGTAGACGTAGGCTCGCCGCTGTGTTGCCATCTCTAATTTCTTGACGCGGGGAATGTGGGTGCTCGGTTCAGTACTTATATTAATATTATGGATTGCTCATAATGTTTTCAACACCGCCACCGGAGACACGGAGACTAATAGAATACCGATCATAATCTTTCCAACAACCACCGGAGAGAGACTTCTTGACAGTCCCCAGAGACACGGAGAGTTGGAGACTAATAAAATACCGACCATAATCTTTCCAATAACCACAGGAGGGACTTGACACAGTCTGTGTGACCGGAGACAAATAGGAGGAACTTTCTGAACAGCCGGAAAATTGGTTATTGTTGGCAGTCAAGTACAGCAGTGCAAAAGCGGTCGATGGGATTCTACCAACAAACTGATTGTTCCCTAACCTAACGTTGCTGGAAATCGTGTCAGGGAGACTCCCAGTGAGCCGGTTATTCCATAAATCCACGTCATTAACCAGCATCGTTTTCCACACAGCCTCTGGCACCTTACCAGAGAGTTGGTTACTGCTCAGGCCCAGTTTCTGCAGAGCGCCACAGTAAAAGAGACCTATTGTAATGGAACCATTGAAGCAGTTGCCGCTAGCGCTGAAGTGTTGGAGCTGACCTCCGGTGCATAGCCACTCTGGTATCCGACCAGTGAGCTCGTTGTTGTCAACTGAAACATAAGATAAGGCGGGTGAGTGCTTACCGAGCTCTGGTGGGAGTGTGCCGGTAAGATGGTTACTAGACAACACCAAGTTTGTCCATGAAGGCAATCGACCGATGCTCGCGGGTATTTCACCGGTTAAGTTATTGTTGTCGAGGTACAATTCCATCAATGATGGCAACCGGCCGATGCTCATGGGTATCGCACCGTAGAAGTTGTTTCCAGAGAGCCACAAATGTGTGAGGTTCTTCAAGTGTCCGAAGATTTCTGGGATAGTTCCAGTTAGCTTGTTATGTGACAAGTCAATTGTTATCAAGCTGATGGCGGCAAAGCCATCAATCACCACGCTGCCACTGAGGGCCTGTTTGGAACGAAGGAATCCAAAACATAGGAATAGGAAAAAACGCAGGAATAAGGTATAATGAAAAGTGAAAAACTACGGGATTTCAAAACACATGAACAGAAAATTTAGGCTGTTTGGAACACAGGAATTTATAACACAGGAATCTTCTCCACCCAGCAGACGATAACCGTGCAGCTGCATCGGGCTTCCGCGAAGGATCGAAAAACCAGAGGCAGGAGCAGATGTTTTTTCCCCGTGAAATCATATTGTTGCTACAGTATTCCAGAGGAAAGGATTCGCTCGTTTCCTTTGTTCCAAACGCCGTGACCATCTTCCTTTCCTCCATTTTGATTTCCTTCACTTTTCCTTTGAAAAAACCGTGTTCCAAACAGGCCCTAAGGTTGTTGCTCTGCACACACAAGATCTGCAGGTTCTTGAGGCCCCATATTCCCGGAGGTATGGTTCCTGTCAACGAGTTGTTCCCGAGATAAAGTTCCTCTAATTGCATCATCTTTGTCAGGAAACTTGGGAAGGCACCTACGAGGTTGCAGCTCTCTGCGTTAAGGCTGACTAGGTGGGTCAGGTTCTTGAACCACCTTGGCAGCTCGCCTGGGTCGAACATGTTCACCCCCAGCCAAAATGTGTGAAGCCTTGTTAGCTCACTAAGCTCTGTTGGGATAGTGCCAGTAAGACTGTTGTCATCCAGTGTCAGACGGCGAAGGTTCCTAAGCCTAGACAAAGACGTCGGGATAGCACCGATGAGATAGTTGTTATCCAGTGAGAGATACCTGAGGTTGTGGAGACTAGACAAAGACATCGGGATAGCACCGGTGAGACTGTTGCTATCCAGCGAGAGATACCTGAGTTGTGGAGACTAGGAAAAAACGCGGGGACAGCACCAATAAAACTGTTGCTATCCAGCGCGAGATACCGGAGGTTCCGGAGCCTAGACAAAGACTCAGGAATAGTGCCATTAAACTCATTCCCACTGAGGTCGAGCGTACTTAGGTTTGCTGCGAGGCCGTGGCCGATGTCATCAGGGAGCTTGCCCGTGAGGTGGCTCGATCTTCCCATGGCAGCCATCAGTCCATCACCAGTCATCCAACAGCTTCAACGAGTGCTCTCATCATCCTTGTCATTAGCTTGGCCTGTGGATGATGGGGAATATATAGCCCGCCACTACGTGAAAAACAGTTTGTAGCAACAGGCCAAATTTTTTTTAGGAGCGGCTGATGATAGAGCCGTCCCTATAGTGGCGTGTTCGGGATCCATGAGACCAGCCGCCCCTACAAATGGAACAGCAGGGGCGGCTAGTGATACGAGCCGCCTCTACTAGGATTTGTAGGGGCGGCTCACTCACGAGCCGCCTGCGGTGTTGCTATTTGTAGGGGCGGCCGGTGATTGAGCCGCCCCTACAAATGGAATAGTAGGGGCGGCTGTTAATACGAGCTGCCCCTACAAATGCGTGGCTGCTGGACGAGCGCGGACCCGAAAAAATTATCTAATCCGGTGAACCGAAGAGGTCAGGTCCGCACTTATCAAGCCCCGTCCTCTCTCCTCTCTCCTGCCCCGTCCTCTCTCCTCTCTCCTCTTCCTCTCCCTCCCCGCCGTCGTCGCCACCTCTCTTCCTCTCCTCTCCCTCCGCCATCGTCGCCTCTTCCTCTCCCTCCGCTACGGTACACGGGTAGCGAATCCGGCCGAATCTGCAGCCCTCTTCCTCTCCCTCTGTCGTCGTCGCCACCTCTCTTCCTCCTCGCCGCTGCCACCGCGCCTCCCCCTCCCCCCAACCACGACGGCTCCACGGAGGCCATATCTGGTGAGGAGGCAGGCAATCTGAAAGCGAAGGCTGGGCGTGGCCCTCCACGGGAGAGATCTAGAGGGAGGGAGATGGGCGACGAGGTTGCGGCGGCAGGGATCCCGCACCAGATCTCCATTGTCGATGGCGCCCTAGCGTCCACCCACGCCCCAGCGAGTGGCCGACAGATCTAGCGAGGTTGGTCCATCCCGTGCCTCCATGGCGGCCACCACCCGCCCCTCGGCGAGGTCAAGGGCGCTTCGGGATATGTTGAGGTTCCGTCTCTTTCTCTCCCTCGGTAATGGTGATTTCGTCCCTACTTACTCTCTCCCTCGATTTCTCGATTTGATCCCTCACTGGAGCAGTAGTAGCAGCTAGTCGAGAGGTCGGCAGCGTGGTGCAGCAACATCAGTTTCAATTTGCCAAACTATTGTCATGTTAAAACATTTCTGTTTTTACCTTTATTTTATCTGTATCATTTCACCACTTGAAACAAGTCCGGATCTACGCCGCCTTGCCGCTGATGTGGTTTTGGCCGGCCGGATCCGCCATCGATTTTGGTCGCACGCTTGATCAATCGACGGATGTGGTTTTGAATCTTATGGCGGATCTCACGCCGCCTTGCCGCTACTTTGTTTGTTTTTCCCGCCGGCCGCCAGATCCTCCTCGATCGACATATCCTTTCTCCTTTCCAGCCGCATATACATACCAAACAACGCAAAGGATGGAGGCTACTCCATCCGGCAGCAAGGTAACCCGACTTCTTCAGTATCTTTGGATGGTACAAAGCACACTTATTGATGTTTTTGGATGGTACAAATCAGTTACATCTTGTGTCCTCTGAATTATCTGTTGAAACCTTTTGATCGTTAACATCTCTGCTAGACCCCATGTTGTCTAATTTTCTAATAAGTAAAATAACTTCCTTGGATAAATTTACTTTGATCTGACATGAAAAGGTATTGTATCATGATTGGACATTTTTCTATAATTGCAACTTAATTCTTTTAAGAATTTTAGAAATGGATATCCATATTCTAGTCGGGATGGCAATGCTAAGAAAATCATTGAATATTTTAGAAAACATCTTTTATCGAGTCATCATCGGATCTTTATCATTAATCATTTGCTTTATCTTACATTTTTGGTGGCAATATTCTTTGCTCGACCTCTCAGTACTCTTTCCCCAACAAGCCAGACCTAAATGCATGAATACATGTGAATGATGTGAGCTTTACTTTTGTTTGCTGGATGGCATATAATGAACAGCCTCCTCCATTATGTGTTGCTGCTGTAGCTTAAATGATTTCTGCAGTCATCTTTACTCCTTATGTTATTTATAGGAAGAAACATGAGATAATTGTACTTTGGATGACAATGTTGATATATGAGTCCTGAGCAACAAAATGGTTGAACAAATTGCTTCATTTTGTTATAAAAGTTAAGTAGGAATATGCATAGCCTTTTGTGATTCTTGCTTATGTCCAGGTCATATCTATGTCACGGTATATCGCATAAAAAGCTTTCAGCTTTCAAGAGCTAATAGAGAAATGCTACTGACAAGTTGAATGCGATATCAGGTGAATTCCATTTCCTTTTTTTTTCATTCTCCTTGAACCATTAGGTTTGTTTAGGATCATCATGGAATAATCAACACGTGCTCCTTTTTAGTTACTATTGTACTACCTGCGTGTATTGATTTCCTATCTTGAGTTTCATTTGCAGCCACTATGTTCAACCTATACGTATCCGTTATTTACTTAGACTTTGAATCGATTTTTTTCTTAAGCAGGTTTGGTGTATCCTTCTCAGTAACAAAGTACCTTTTAGGATGCACTGGCCTTTACACTCTGACATGCAAGTTACTTGTATATGCAGTGGCTTATTATGTATAATGAGTCATATTTTCTCATAGGATTTTGGTACATGTTTATTGAGTTAAAAAACTTAGTTAAGTGCCACCTGTTTGATTTTTCACAATGTGTACAAGAAAAAATGGAAGATTCATCTTTTGTTGCATAGTCAGTGATGCTTTTCTCCTTTTCTTGGGGGGCTTATTATGGGTTGATTTGTATATGCACCTCAGTCTATGCTTTATGACTTGTGCTTGTACTTGTATTTATACCTGCAGTTTAGCAAAAATAGTATTTTACATCCTTCTAGCTGTAGTTATGATATAGGCTCTGGCAGCTATTATGACAGTAAGTTCAATTATACTATATCTGAACTATTCATGTTGGTAATTCTTACTTTGTCAGGTATTTATGTTAGGGTGGTTAACAGGCAACCCACCCAAAAGTTAGGGGCCAATGGTAGAGACACCACTAGTAAGTATTTTTGGTTCCGAAATTTGCTATTCTGTTTACTTTTTTGCTAAGGCAGTGGACATTTTTTTACATCATCTTCCTGCATTCATCAGCTACAGTTTTCTATTGTATATCTCCTTTTGACCTTGAACATTTCTATGTTCCCGGTTAACAGATTACCTTAAGGAGGGACCTAACAAGATTTCTCTATCGAGAAATGACTCTCGTACTTTCTGTTTGGGTATCAGAATTGCCAAGAGGAGATCTCTAGAACAGGTGGGATTTTTAGTATATAGTCCATTGTTAAGCACTACACTCTCAAGATTCAAGACACATATTTTACTGAGCAATGATATGTGAATCAGCCATGCTTCATGTGTGCCTTTTAAGGAAGTGGATAGGCATCGGCAAACACTTTCAGATGGCTTTTATTGTTCTTAGGCATGTCTTAGACTTTTGATTATCTTCCAAGTGAATTCCATTCCATGCTCGTGTATTGTCATTGAGTTTCAGTACAATCGTAGAAGAAGATAAGTCATGATGGAGTTGTGCATGAAAAATATATGTTCTGGTCGAATTTGAATTGTAAATTAAAAAAAATTTTGGCGGAAAAATGATTTGTAGGGGCGGTTGGTACTGTAGCCGCCCCTACAAATCGATTTGTAAGGGCGGCTGGTGTTCCCAGACCGTCCCTATAAATCGATTTGTAGGGGCGGCTACAATACCAATCGCCCCTACAAATCGATTTGTAGGGGCGATCTGGAAACCGCCCCTACAAATACATGATTTGTAGAGATGGTATGGTAGGGGCGGCTGGCCGAATCGCCCCTACAAATACTTATTAGCCGCCCCTAAAAACCATATCTGATGTAGTGCGCTGTAATGCAATGCAACCAAAGAGATAAACACACGAATGGACGATAGGGTGTGACGAATGTGTGAGAGCTATATAACTTGACTTGTCTCTTTTCGGCTCTTGCATTGTCACCTGGGCGCTTTGGACTCCTAGAGAACTTGGGTTTGTTCAAAATTCCATCCTTTTTACAGATACGGCAATTGTTGCTCAAGGCATAAATCGACTCTCTGAAATCAAAGGGCGGCTATCTAGGCTATCTGGATGGATGACCAATTGTCAGTCTCACTGAAATGAAGAGTCAAGAGAAGGATGAAGACTTGATTTGCTTCTAAATTCTGATGGAGCTTCGTTTACTGTTTTTGGTGGTGCTGTACGTACGAGTTTGCTTTTTGGGGGCCCAGCCCACAGCGTCTGTCTAGTGTTTCTGCTTACCTCTGTTTTGAACTGTTTCTGTTTTTGGAGTCTGTAAGCCATTATATGCTTAGTGCCTTCTATAAAAGCAGGGAAAGACCTTTCACTAAAGAAGAAGATAACGACTGTGGGTTTTGCTAGGATCATAATGTTAACATCTATGCGGATGATTTCGAAGATAAAGAGACCAGAGATCGGAAAGAAGGTAGTAATAATTGTCTGCTGAATTATGTCAGGATCATGTAAGTTTACTGCCTCTTCTCTACACAAGGTGCTTTCCAGTCCCGGCTGCAATCGGCAAAAACACATTACATGGGCAGGCAAGCAAATGTCTTCCACAATGTAACGAAGGCCGTTATTTTTAATTACATAGTACAACATAGACGTTCACAAAGCACATACACTTACCCTATGAACACACAGAGCACCTTTGAAGACTGGACCGACAAATCCTCGAGACGAGATTGACGAAGTCACCACAAACGTTTCGCTGTCGATGGAAATCCTAAAATATTGGCTACAGACCCTTTGGCTAATGAAGGCCAATTAGCCTACTCAGCAACAACGTATAGATCCATGTTCAAAACCAGGAACCAAACAATGAATACGAGCATTCTTAGTCTTATTTGCATTGGAACTATCTTATCTTACTTTTATTAATCAGAGGCTTCAATAGAGGCACCACGTTAATTCTAACTAGACACGGTAGGAAAAAGATAAATTCTAAAAATTCTCACAATAATCACAAAACATCTAGCCTTTAATTTGATAGACTCTAATCATCATTGCTAATAATAGCCATTAGCGCTATTATAATTTATAAAAAATTAACTTCTTAATCTTACATCTAAATTACCCACGTATGTCATTATGAAAAATAGTGTAAAATAATCTCCTAAATTTGTATATAAATTTCCAAACTCTTCTATTATGAAAATTAATTCAAACCAACCCCCTAAATTTGCATCTAAACTATCAACATTTGAGATTATTAAAGATAATTCACAATAAACTCCTAACATTTCATCTGAATTACCCACATTTTTCATTATGAAGATAACTAAAAAATAACTCTCTAAACTTGTATCAAAATTATCCACCCCTGCCATTATGAAAGATAATATAAAATAATGCCTAATAGTTTTATAAATTACCCATCTCTGTCATTATGAAAGATAATGCAAAGTACCCCTAAGTTTGCATTCAATCTAACCATATATGCTATTATGAAAGAAAACATAAACTAATACCTTTATATTTGTTTCTACCTCAGCTGCTATAAATAAATAAATAAAATATCTCTAAGAAATACTAATATATCTTTTTACGAAAAATAATTTCACATCCATAAATTACGTATATATATTTTAAAAAATGACACATTCTATAGCCATGAAGTTAAAAGTAAGCATAATACTGTGTTCCATCGTATCGGCCAAGTTAACATGTATACCTAGGATAAATATTATTTTAATAGCTTATGAAACATGAAAACATATCACGCAACAAACCGCATACCACATAGATCATCCAATGGCTAGGAAAGATCAGACCACACCGTGTCGGTCCATTAACCGTCTTTGTGCTGTCATGTCGTGCTCGCAAACAACATGGGATGAACCTACGGCCACTAGTAGAAAAACGACCTTTCGTCGATGACCAAGAAATATTTAGTCCTATTTAAAATTATAAACCGAGACTAAAGGAGGTCTGAGGCCTATAGTCTCGATTTGTAATACAAACCGGGACTAATTCCACCCTTTAGTCCCTGGTTGTACTTGCGGTTACCAAAATGTATCAAAGTCGAGAGGCTTTAATCCCGTTTTGAGACACGAACTTGGACTAAAAAGTAGTTTAATACATGAATCTAGAATAAAAGTGCCTCTAGACTATCTCACAATTAAAAAGAGTAAAAGATGAACACCCTTGGCGCGACAATCATCGCCTCACCTCGTCGGTCTACCCTGCGATCCTCAACCGCTTTCATCGCTCGGTAGAAAAGGAAACCACCATCCCAGCCATCTCCGCCCGCTTTCACCGCGCTTTAGAAAAGGAAACCGCCATCCGCGTCGCTCTCCTGCGATTTGTTCGCAGACAGTTTCTCTCCACGCGCGTCATCCTCATCCACCTCCCCAGTCATCACCGTCGCGGGCAGTCCTCGCCGTCATCGCCCTGGCGCCCAGCGATTGCGTCTCCGGCACGCTCACCCGGCCACCTGCCCGCGCGCCTGATACTGCGCCGCCGTGCACGCGCCGCAGCCGCTGCGTCCACAGCGGCCGCGCCCACGCGCCGGCGAAGGCCGCGTCGCCGGGATCCACGACGACCGCGCCGCCGCCCTCACCGGGATCCATCTTCCCTCCGTCCTCGCTCTGCCCTCGCGCTCGTCGGGTCCGCGCTGTCGCCCGCGCCATTGTCCTCGCCGCGAGAAATTGGGCCGGGGCGCCAGCGACGAACCCTAACCCTATCTCCTCGGTGCAAGGAGCGCACCACGCCGTCGTCCTCGCCGCGGGTGATTGGGCAGAGGCGCCTATCCGCGCCGCCACACGTCGCCGACCCCGCCGTGCCCGTGATGCTGCTCCGCCGTCGCAAGGCCATCCCCGACCTGTGCCGGTGCCTCACCCATCCCCGATCCGCGCCTGACATTCCCTGCTCCTAGGACGGAGCACTGAGAAGAAGGAGGTGCCGCTGCCGCACGCCAGGTGCTCAGGTCTTCGTCGGACCCTTCGTCGGCGACGAGCACCCAACAGGTATGCTCACCCTTCTTACTGTATGCTGTGCGAGACCGAGCACCCGAACCCTGTCGTCATTTATATTCAGATCTGATCTAATTGCAAATGTATACATGTATCCCTTTCAAAGATATCAGAGGTACATGTGCACGCTCAATGTCCTTTACTGGATCTGCACCTGTGATTCTGTGTGCTTTGAGTTAGTGGACTTGAATATGGTCGAAAGAGCGTGCCTGTGCAAAATAATTTGTTGTGACTGAAGGAGAAATGGAAAACTGAGAAAAATGGCTAGAGAAAATGTGCAAGTCGATGTTGCTTTTATAATTGTAATAACCTTATGTTATTCTGATATATTAAATATCCTAAAATTCCATTGTTCTTATCCTTTTATTCTTATTTATTTATAGGTGCCCACTTTTAACTAGATTGCGCTGCAATGGCTATGCATATTTTAAACATAAATTCTCATTGTAATAGGGCAGCGTCAGGATAGCAATATGTGCAAAGGGACAGTGAGGAGTGAGGAGCCACCTACTGTTACATGAAATATATTGGGGTTTCTGGTTGAAATATTAGAAATACACTAGAACTGAAAATGCTCGGATTTGTTTGAGTTTATATACAAATGGTTATTAGGAATACTGTTTCAAACTTAATCTTGCTGAACTATGTTTGTAGATTTTTTTTGGGTAGAATTCTACAATGCATTGGGTGGAAGTTTCTTTTCTTCAGAATGAAAGGGATTTATTGCGTCCCAGAATTAGCTTCATTAAACTCCTTGGAGAGGAAGCATCATATATGTCAGATAGGTTGCAGCCAAACAACATGGATTGGTTACAAAGCTGAATACACAACAATGAAAGGCCACACCTAATTTTGGGCAGGTTCAACTTGTTTCTAAATTAAAATCGGCAGATGCCCCTAGGAAGCACTTGAACAAATTGACAACTTCATAAAAAAACCCGCACCTTGGGCATCGCACATTCTGACATTCCCTTGGTTGATGCGGCTCATTTGTCTCACCTGATGGACTGAGATGCTTCTATTTCCATTGGTCAAGTTAGTTTGCTTGGAACGGCCCAGCGATCAACACAAGAATCTAGGTTGATTAAATTATAACCCATCCATGTTTTGTCTCTGATGTTTTTAGTCATCCATCTGTGTTCTTATTCAGTCTGAATATATATTGATCTCTCATCCATCTGTGTCTATTTCAATGATAGAGAAGAGATTTATTTTATTCCATGATCCGTTCTATTGCGTGCATCTGATTTTTTTTATGTTTTTCATATTATGTGGTCGGATGCAGTCATGGCAGTAAAAAAAATAAATTTTATCTATGTGTCATCTGTATTGGTAAATTCTTGCAATGCTGGTTTTGTTGGAATTATTCGTGAAGATCAGGTATGAATTTCTCAGGTCTCTATGTTTGCAAATGATGAATGGAGCTTCCCGAAGAATTTACTTAAATGCGCATTGTTCAGTCACTAGAAATTTAGCTTTGACATGCATGTGGTTCAGTCCCTAACAAATTAGATTATTTTTTAGGCTCAGTTTGTCCATGTATCTGAATTGTTCGGTCATTGAAAATTTAGCTTTGACATGCATGTATTCAGGTTTGTATCGAATTTTTTGGGCCATATAGATTTCTTTTTCAGTGAGCTTTTTTCTAAATAGCAAGGTTCTGCTCTGACTTCTCTGCTGGTGCTGACTGCTGTAGCTTTCATTGTCCATCGTGTGGCTACCGCACTGCTGCAGACCGCCCTAGCAACAATCCAGGTTTTCCTCCCTGCCGTTCAGCATCCAGCATGCCTTATTGTTCATGATCCGGCACACCCATAATCTGTTATCTTAGTTGTAAACTTATTTGTTCAAATATGCTCTGCAATATTCCGTTATCTAATGACTGAGCACACCAGGAAACAATTTGTCAACTATAATTTTGCTGGATCTTTCTGAACTTCCATGCATCATGACTGAAACTGCCAATTGACATTGTTGAAATTAAACTGAGCACCAATCTTTCAGTCTACTCTTGTCAGTCAGCATTTATGGTAGTTTTTTTAACCAAAGCTGAATTTTGGCCTCTCGGTCATAAAAAAACTATTTTCAATTTCCATTACCTGTTTGTCTGTACAGAAAAAACAATTTTAGTTCTTATTTAATGTGATGGTGAATATTCATTCAGAAGTATATCTATTTTAAAGGATGCTCACATGTCACTTCCAATTTGTTGTACTAAATTTTGCCTCTGTAATATGCAGGTGCGGCGCTTCCTCCTCTAGATCCAAGCACTAGAGCTCTTCCTCTGTGCTGCCCTCCTTCATCCTCGCTTGGCCGTGTGCTGGCCTCCCCAGCTCCTCACGACGGACACCGGGCACCCCAACTCCTCACGGGATGTCGTGCCTCGTGCATATGGCACGATGATGATGGAGCGGAAGCAGAGGACAGCGAGAGCGGAAGCAGAGGATGGTGGTCGTGCACACCTGTTGGTGGGTGTGTCCCTGCATCCCTCGCACAATCAAATCGCCACCTGCCATCAAGTCACCACCTGCCTTGGTAGGTGATTTCAAACTGTTTCAAACTGCTTCTGTCATCTAAAAGGTCTTTGCCTGCTTTTGTTTTGAAATTACTTCTATATTAACAGATCTTTGCCATGTCTCTGTCATGTCATAGATTTATCAAAGGTTTGGTTTAGCTCTCACATGCACATATCAATTATGCGACAGATTATAGTGCTAGCTTGACATGTATGCAGGCAAAATTAAGATCCTTCTTTTATGTTCCATTTTCAAGGAGATACTAATTTAGAGCAAGGGTCAGTGGATGGATCAGATCTGAATAAATTATTGCTGAGTTGGCCCTAAGATAGTTATGGTTTTTCTTTTTGCCTGAAGTGACAAAATAGTTTACTTTCTCAGGTGATGCTTGGTCTATTAGTCTTCCATGGCACAAGTGGATCATCCTGCAGAGTAAGATGAGGTCTGATATGCAGAAGCCAACTTCATACAAATTGAGACTATTTGTATCCAGCTCTTTCATTAGTTCTTCATTTCTATGTGATATCACTACCACTGTTTTGCCAGATGATGACACTGCTACTGATGCTTTCTGATCAAATTGGGGTTTGACTGTCATTTTTGGAGCTCCTTTTACTTTTTATTTCATTGGCTTGATTTGTATTCTAACCAACTTCGTGAACTATGATGATTTGATGTTATTGGAAACAGATTTTTTTGACGGTCTTGGAGCAATCTGCTTGGTCTTTGCATGAATAGGGATAGTATACAAGGTCTTTTTAGCTGTAAATGCTCTATGATCAAGAATATAAGCTGCACTAGATTAGAATGTCAATATGTGGTTCTCTAGAACTTCTCGGGGAATAAAATCCCAAGCCACTTTTCTTCTATTTATTTAGCTTCTCTACAACTTCTTGTGTAATCTAAAGTTGGAATTGATTGTAGCTCATATACTGGCAGGAACAACAGAATAATGATCATTTGTGCTTAGCCTCACCATCTCAAAGGCCCTCATTTGATTTTGTCCCAGCCTGTGTGGTTGACTCCGCTCACCCACTGTCACCATGGGATTTTGGCATGTCCACTATGTGAACCCAAGAGTGTCTTTGTGTTATTGTATATTTTGTGTGCATTCAAGTATTTGCTTCTCGATGCCTCCCAGTTTATTGGTTGAATTCTTGAGGGCGAGATCACGAATGCTAGAAATTCTTGAGTAAGTAAATACATTGATGTAGCCACAATTGACTACGAAACTGATTGCACGCTATGACAGGGGAGGAGCAGATTTGTGTGCTGAAGGACATTGGACCAAGAAACTGATCTCGTGCATAGATTATTTACTTGATCATGATCTCTGACCACTCTAATGAAGATGTGCACAGTGGCATAATAATTGATTGAAATCATGGTTATTTGATCCCATGTTTGGGCTAAGTTATACATTTCAACTTTTTCCTATCTGTTTGAAGACAAGGACCCTCGCAACAGAGGCATGCCACACTGTTAGAGAATAATAATGTGTTAGGTGATAATTTTCTATTTAGATAGTGTCGATGGTGTGTTTTGTTTTTCTAATTTTGATTTCTTGTAGATTGGCAAGACTACCAGGAAGGAGTGAAACAACACGAGTACATGATAGAAGCTCGGAGAAAATTGAAGTAGTACCACAAACAAATGGAATGATACAAATAGAAGAAGATTGATGTGTATTTTTGTTTGTGCATCTAAGATTTTTTTTGCTCCAAACTAGATGTACATGTGAACTGAAAACCCATGTAATATTAATGATTGCCTACAAATGAAATGATGCAAATATCACACTCATTATTGATTTTTCTTCGATGTAACACACTTTCAAACTCAAAATATAAGACATTATTCGTGGATTTATTGGTGCACGAAAGAAAAGGATATCGGAGATTTCTTCTTGCCGATATAAAATATCTTAGCCGCATCACGGAAAGATCTGCGTTCTCCGTGACTATGTTAATTTCATGAACTTTACTTTTTGAATTAAATATCACTTTAACATCGGTATTTAATTTCACAGTATTGTTATCTTATCGTGCGATCCGTGTATTTTTATTACAAAAGTTTAGTTGTCCCGTAGCAATGCATGGGCACGGACCCAGTGAATGTAAAAGGCAAACATATCTTATCTGTGTCAGATATGTGGTGGAGTTGAGATGGTAACACATGCATGGGCTGAAGTGGGAGGTCTTGAGTTCAAATCTACGTACCCCCTCCTTTCTTTCCTTAATAAACACCTCGGTTGTAGGAAATCGGGACTAAAAATCGAGACCTTTAGGCCATTCTCAGTAGGAGTTTCATTTGCATTTAATGAGATACCATATAAGTGATACGTTTACCAACCCTCTATGAGTTAGGCCATTCTTAGTAGGAGTTTCATTTGCATTTAATGAGATACCATATAAGTGACACGTTTACCAACCCTCTATGAGTCATAGAATTAAATGTCTATGAAACTATAGAATGAAACTCTCTATTGAGAATAGGTGTTCCAATCATGTTTTATTTAATTATACATGACATGACTGTCTTAGAAACAACGTCACGAAACTCTCCACTAAGACTGGCCTTAGTCCCGATTGTGTAATCCCGAAGGGGGTTGGGAACTAGGATTTGTGCCTGTTTCTGCGGTAGTGGGCCAGGCACGACCTTAAATCGTGCCCATGCCAGCACTAGCACTATGGGCCCGTGCTTGGGCCATGCCATGCTTTTCTGGGCCGGGCCCATGCTTGCCCATAGTGCTTGGCCCATTTGAACATCTATAGCCACGTGGTGGTGCGGAAGGCATGCTACTAGCACAAGCAGCCTGTTCGCTTGCTCGTAAACGATCGTAAATTTCCAGCCGGAAACAGTATTTTTCTCTCACATCAAACCAGCCAGCAGTAAATAATCCACGATACGATACGGCCTCCCGAACAGGCTGAAGCACGGTCCTGGCGACGTGGTGTTGCCATATCTTGGTCGCGGCTGTATTGGTGACGGTGGGTCTTCAGTTCGTACTTGAATGAGTGATAGAGCACTGAAAAATCTGTCCTTGACTCGACGCATGGGCAGAAATTTGTGCCTCAGACGCATCTTCTATTTATGATTACTGAGAAGATTGGCTCCGTCACATATAAGCTTGAACTTATCAGCCGGCTTATTAGATAGAATCTATAGTATTTTTTTTCACAACAAAACAGCTTTAGTCAGCTTATCAACCAGCTTTAATATCAGCCGAGCATGCCCTTCAACTGCCAGCCACATCTTCAATTCACCCTGTCGTCCATGTGTCAGCAGTAGAAGATAGCAGTCCACAGAAGGATGAAAACTCGCTTTGGTTCTGATCTTCTCTAAGTGTGTACTGTTTGTGGTGGTGCTGTACGAAGCAGTTTGCTTTTGGGGTTATACGTTTCTGCTTCACTCTGTTCTGAACTGTTTCTCGAGTCTGTAAAACCATTCAGCCTGTTCGCTTGTTGGTTTCAGCCAGAGTTTATCAACCAATCAACAGTGTTTTTCTCTCATAACAAACCAGCATCAGCCAAACTTATCAGCCTAGAAACCAATCAATGAACAGGCTCGTTATATGCTCAATGCCTTCTATAAAAGAAAAACAGAATGGCAGTGAATTTTGTTAGGATCGTAATGTTAATATTTATAGGCAAATTTTGTTGTAGGACATCTAACTTCAATGAAATTGCCTATTTCACACCGCTAACTTCAATAGTTGCCGGACACCAATATAAAATTGTGATTTTTTGCTAGAAGACACAACATCCATTAAAATATTAATTTATCAAATCTGGGACGGGAAAGGAGGGGTAATAGACGATTTTGCCCATGTCTCACCTAACAGGTTTTCTTCCCTCTCTCTCTTCCTCAAGTTCGGTGGCATTGATGTCAAAAAAAAAAGTCCGGTGGCTAGATCCTCTTCTACTACCCCACCTCCGGCAAATCACGCCTCCACCCAGTCGTGCCTGCTCCGTGGTGACACCCGGCGCTCCCTCCCGCTCCTCGCCCTCCTCCTCCTCCACTTCTGCCTCCTCGCCGCCGCCGCTTCGGCACACTTCACCCGGTCCATCTCCCACCTCGCCGTCCATGGCCACCGTCATGATGTCGGCTGCTCACGCTCGGCAATGGCACTCGCCTACGCTATTGCACTTGGGGGGGCCACGTGATGCCTAGGGCCGGGCTTGCCACCATCCTCTCCCGCTGAGGTGGTGGTTGCGCCGGTGGCTGTGGGAGACGAGGTGGCAGGGCCGCGCGGTGTGCGAGCGGAGGGAGTGGGCCACCGTGAGCACCGGATGGCAGCAGATTGGTGGATGAGCCAAACCCACGGATGCAGAGGCACACATCGACTTAAGCCACGGTGGCAGAAGAAAGAAGCAGAGCAAGGGTAAAGGCAAGACAGAGGAGGAAGAAGATAGACTAGAGGGTAAAACAGACATTTTATGCCCATGGTGGCGGCAGGAGTGACTGGCAGGCCTGCTGATCGAGTGTTGGGGCGAGGCGGCCGAACTGCCTGACCCGATGAAATCACCGTGGGCGCCATATTGCGCCGCTCGAAGGAGCGCAACAAACTCATGGCGTGTTGTAGGTCCTGGGGGTCGTGAAGCTCGACGTCTAACCCCCCCCCCTCGGTGAAGAGCTGCGCCAGCTGGTGTGCTAGTGTCAGCTGACCCGCGTGCGCCATCCGAGCCTAGAACGCCCGTGATATGAGTCAATAGATGTCGTGAACGGCAGGTGAGTGAGTTCGGCTAGGTGGTTGGTGCGGAGCGGCGGCCCGAACCGCTGGTGGCACAACCATTTGAAGCCTTCCCAGCTCGGCACACTGGTGTCGCGCTGGACATAGTACCATTGTTGGGCGGAGCTGGTCAGGTGCAAGGAGGCTAGCCAAACCTTGTCGCCGTCGCGGTGCGCTGGGCCCGAAAAAACTTCTCACAGAGGTTCAACCAGCCCAACAGGTCGTCCTTGCCATCATAAGTCGGATTTCAGGGGTATTGCACATGTACCACTTAACAAGTTCAGGTGATGTCGAATTTCGATTTTGAGAGTTCGTGGACCTAGGTGGCACAACGCGGTGTATTTAACTCTCACCTTCTATAAAAAAGCAGGGAAAGTCCTTTCACTAAAAGAAAGAGAGAATGAATACTCAACCATTCAAAAAAAGAATGAATACTACCATTTTATTTTTGCATTGGGATTAGACTATACTAACAGGCTAATTTTCAGCAGCTAACTTTTAACACTAGTGAATCTAAATAGGTCTTAACATGTTGCATGCTCTTGCCCGACAGATTAAACTAGGAACTGCGGAACAAAATGAAGCTCAAAACGAGTTTGTGCTGTGGCCCTACATTAATTATACTGCCAAGAAGCAAAAGACTAGTTGAACTGATTTGAATTAGTTGATGACATGCACGGCAGCACAGCATTTTAGAATTATTGGTTTGTCACCATTTATACTGTAGTAGTAACACTAATTAACAGCATGATTAGTGCCATGTCTTGGCGGATGTATCTTCAACCTTCCTCCAATTACTGGCTCTGAACTCCTGTAAAAGCTGATTACAGCACGCACCATGCGGTGTTGTATACAATATGCTTGAGACTTTTGAGACGAGGAATGAAAACTAATGTTTTAGGAAACCTGAGTTTCTCTAGAAAGGAAGGCATTGCTTATGGTTGACCTCTGAAATGCATGTAAAATGTACGTTTAGTCCCTGTAGATTAACTTAACATATTCTTCCGGAGAGTTTGTTGTTTCCCAGGTTCAGTCTCCACAGCAGTGGCGCGCCATAGATCAAATTTGGTGGTATCTCACCTGAGCGTTGGTTACTGCTTAGGTCCAGATCTTGCAGTCGTGGCGTACCGTAGCCCAAATTTGCTGGTATCTCGCCAGAGATTTGGTCACTATTCAGGTACAGATTCACGAGAGTGGCACATCGCACGACACCTTCTGAGATGGAGCCGTTCAAGCGATTGTTTGAGGCACTGAAATACCGAAGCCTGCCTTGAGCACACAACCACCGGTGAGCTTGTTGTCATCAACTGAAACAACAGATAAGCCTGGTGAGTGCTTCCCGAGCTCTGGCGGGAGTGTGCCAGTAAGCCTGTTGCTGTCCAAGGACAACATCGTAAGCGATGGCAACTGGCTGATACTTGCTGGTATTTCACCAGAGAAATTGTTGTTATCGAGCATTAATTCTGTGAGGTTCTCCAATTGCCCAAAGACTTCAGGGATGGCTCCAGCAAGCTTGTTGTTGGATAAGGCGATGACTTTCAACCCCCTCGCAGCAAAACCATCAACCACCATGTGTCCGGTGAGGTTGTTCGTGGAAACAATTAAGAATTGAAGCTTCTTGAGGCTCCAAATCTCAATAGGTAAGCTTCCAGTCAACGAGTTACTTCCAAGGTTCAGATGCCACAACTCTGTCAAATTCACCACGTAGCTCGGGAAGTTGCCGATGAGGCCACATCGTTTAGCCCATAGGCTGACTAGCTTGGTCATATTCTTGAACGATGTTGGTAGCTTCCCTGTGTCGAACGAGTTGAATGCCAACCACAATGTCTCGAGACTCCTCAGCTCGCCAACCCCTGTCGGGATCATGCCTGTGAGGCCGTTGTTGTCTAGCTGGAGACACCGGAGGTTTCGGAGCCTAGACAGAGATGCCGGGATGCTGCCATTAAACCTGTTGAAACTGAGGACCAGCATGCTCAAGTTTGCTGCAAGGGCATGGCCGATGTCATCGGGGAGCTCTCCACCGATGTTGTTCGGGGACAGGTTGAGGTACCGGAGCGAGCTACAGCGGTAGAGCGCCGTCGGGAACGTGCCGAAGATGTTGTTGGAGAGGTCGAGGCCTGTGAGGCTGGAGAGACTGCCAACGGCGTCTGGAACAGGTCCCGTGATGTTGATGCTGGAGAGGGTGAGTCTGGTGACGCGTCCGGCCGAGTTGCACCTCACGTATGGCCAGCGGCAGTGCGTCCCCGTGGCCGAGGTGGCGACGCACCATGTCGCGAGCACGGGCGGGGCGCCCCACGCGCTCTTCATCTGGAGGAGCAGCTCCGCTTCACCTACCGGTTGGGATTGGGACTGCGCCTCCGCGCACTGCAGGAGGCAGTAGGCTACCATGGACAGCGGCAGGAGGAGGTGGTAAGCGTACACGTAGGCTCGGCGCCGAGGCGGTGTCATCATTTTCAGTTGATGCACAAGGGACTAGGGTGCTTTCAGTTGATCATTTTCAGGCCATGATATAATCATCTTTCCAACAACCGTACCACCGGAGACTCAGATCGAGACGACCGGAGTTAAGTCAGTGACAGGAGACTTGGAGACTGCTAAGGCCCCGTTCGTTTTCCCGGGAATCACCCCTGGAAGAATTCCGGACCGGAATCGTTAGTCAATTTGTATAAGTTTTTGTTAGCTGGAATAATTCCGGGTGTTATTTTACTGAAAACGAACGAGCTCTAAGTCGGTCACCGCGTGCGGCGCGCCTCAACGCATGGCGTCCATTAGTTGCACCGGAGTCAGTCACAGGAGACTCGGAGACTGGCAGTCGGTCGCCGACGTGATTTTTTTTTTATTTGTAACACTTTTTTTAACTAATTTTAAATCTGTTAATTTTTTTTCTCAAAACTAACACTTTTGGCCACGTCTATTTCCATGGCGCGGCGAGAGGGGTGACGTGGCGACTACCGGGCCGCTGGCCGATGACGTGGCAGGGTCTGCCACGCCACCGATCTTGGCGCGCGCGGCACTGACGCGCCACGGCGCATGGCGCTGCAGGACCTGGACGCAGACAGAAGACCAGCCATGGGAGCTGTTGTCGGTGAGGGTCGGCAGCGATGCGACCATGGACCCCAGTTTCGCGTCGCAGCTGAACGACACCAACAGCTCCGACCCCAACGCCTTCGCCTTCCTAGACCCCTTGCCGGTGGGCTCCGACCAGGTGCTCTAGTCCGACATGAGGTCGCGCAGCACGGTCGACTACTGCGCGTCCAACTAAGGTGCCTTCTTCGGCGATTTCGTGGCGGCGATGTCCAAGCTCGGGAGGATCGGGGTCAAGACGCCGGCCACCGGCGGCGAGATACGTCGGGACTGCCGGTTCCCGAACTAGTTGCTAGTTAATCTCGCCGGTAGTGCTGCCGCGACGCATTAAAACGAATATGAAGCAAATAAATGAAGTCCGTGCGCAAGTTGACAAGCTGCCACATAACATTTTCATTGGTTCGACATAAGTTCGACATAACATAACCAACTAAGCCTGCAAGTTTCGGACGACAATATTCGTTCCACCTAACAAACTAAAACCCAGGAGTGTAAGGATCCATCAGGACGCCTTTGTCTCTTCGGATTTGTTGGCAACACATTGGGAGTGTAGCCAGCGTTGGAGTGGTCGCGTTGCCGGTGCGTACGGCTCGTATCCTGCAAGTATATGATATGCACGATTACTTATAATCTTTATGATCATTAGTTCATGGAGTCTACGTATTTAAACAAACTACCTTTGTTAGTACCTGTGAGGCTCCTTGGGTACCAAGCGGGGCACCACCTAGCTGAGACATGCCGATCTCGTCCCGTGGCCAATCGTCCCACTGGTGGTGCTGTCTGTGGAAGCCCGGGGGGTCGTTGTCGTCGTCGTCATCGTCGTCCTCGTCATCCTTGGTTGCAGGGTCCTTCCCAGCGCTATGATGTGGTGGTGTACGCACTGCGGAGGTGGCACCTGTCACTGCCTGAGAAGAGCCGGCTGGTGTCCTCAAAGAGCCAGAAGACGTGCCACCCAACCGCGTCGGGACTGCCGGTTCCACCCAAGGAGTGTCCATGCAGCTCAGCTTCTGAGCTAGCTTCCTGCAGCTCCGCTTCACCTTCTACATAAATAGACGTTAAAGTTAGTGTATTTCCCAAACGCATATACACTAAAGAAATATTTTTGGAACGGACAAGGTTATGTTTACCTCCACAAAAGCCTCGAGAACGCCTGGCCCCTGCGCTCTAGACTCGTGAAGCCGAAATGCTGCTTCGTTGGACATCCTTGACAATCATGTCGCCTGGGTACAGAAACGTGGTTGGACAGTTTTTGTAAACATACTTAATACCAAATGGATAACAAATTCTACCATTCGAGTATCTTACCACGTATCTTTGAAGCGGGGCTCTCTGTAGTTGTGTGTCGGCCCTAGTGGTAACGTCGTACACATCTTCGATCACATCTTCCTCTGAGTCCTCATCAATCGCCTTCTCAGTGTACGGGGGCTTAATATTTGTCCTCATAGACCTGTGAAGCCACCGTAGGTACTCGTCGAAGGTGTGCTGGTCGTGTGGGGGACCCGCATGGACCGGCTGCCGGTCCCTGTTCTTCCACAGTTGGATGTACGCGTTGTGTGTCACGCGCCAATCCTTGGTCTTGTACCTCTTCCTACGGTCATACCTACAACAAAACGATTGTTAGTTGTACCACACACACCTCAGAATTATAGCTTTGTTATTAATCGATAACGCACCCGTGTAATTCTTGGTTGGTGGAGTAAAGTGGTGGTGGGTAGCCTGTCATTCTTTCAAACTGGCTGCAAACCCTGATGGGCAAGTGAATCTCGACCACGTGGAAGAAAATAAGAGGGACGTTGCAGCGATACTCGTCTGACTCATCCCTAGTGACAAGACTCAGATAGTACTCGAGCTCCGGAGCATCCCAAGGACACCAATGCACCTGAATATTTCGTATTGAGTTAGGTTGTGATATAGTGTACATCGAACAAGACACATGCATGATAGTAAAGAGAGCGTAACCTAGTGCCGTGTCAGGACATCGAGACCATCCGTGTACTCCCTGTACTTGCGCCTCGCATTCTCTCTAACTAACTCTGCTTCCGTCTAGATATACAGAGCTGTAGGGAGTGTATCCTGCTCGTTCCATTGCTGCATTGAACACGATAATGAATTAGCCATTAATAATTTCATTATATGTAACTGCCTCGAAGAATATAGTGAACCAAAGTACTTACCGGTAAACCAGTAGCAAGGGGCCTCCCAACAGGCCATCGTTCCCAACATCAAACCTGGAGTAGGTAGGAGCAACCCCCAAGGTTCGTATACCCTGAGGTGCGACGACAGGCAACGCATAGTTGTCGATACATCCATGCTAGGACTCCGCTGCCCCAGCTATACGCCACTATGTTCTCACACGGCTACCGTAGTATGTCAAGGAAGATCCAGCTGATGGTGTTGCCCGAGGCATATAGTAAGAGGAAAGCACCAAGAAAGTGCTAAATCCACACTCTAGCAAACCTATCGATTTGAGCCTCATCAGCCTATGGATCAAAGTAATCAAAGCGCTCTGTGATCCACGACGACGAAACACCGAAACTTTTCCTGAAATTCACCAAAGAAAATGAGATCTGATGGTTGCAGGAAAGCAATGCAAGTATTAAATAGGCTTGAATTGCTCACTTATTTTTCTTGGCAACTTCGTCGTCCGGTGGAACAAAGCTAGTGAACTGAGCCACCAGCTTCCTTCAGTGATCATTGTCAACTATACCTGTCACTGAAAGTTCCCCCAATCGAAGGCCAAAGATAGCCTTCACATCTTGCATGGTCAAGGTCATCTCGCCGCAAGGTAGGTGGAACGTGTGGGTCTCAGGGCTCCACCTGTTATAAGAATAGAACGACTGTTAGTTGCCTCAAATTTGTTATAAGAATGTTTACGTACAATGAAGCACTCGCACATGTCTACAGTTACAGTAAGTAGTGCTGGGTCAAGGGGCGGAAGACCGTAGTTGACAACACGGACAAGCTCGAGGAAGCTGGCACGCCGTATGTACGGCGCGTAATGCTCATCCCACTGGTGCGCCCTAGTGTGCGTGTGGGGCCTTAAAGGAGGCAAGGCCACCTCTGCGTCGGTGTCACTCAAGATGTGTGCTCGGTGCGGCTCGTCGTACTCCACCTCAAGAAGGGGGTACAACGGGTGCTGCATGGGAGGGGCCATCTTGTTACAAATTGATAAACAAAGGGTTAGAGTATTCAAATTAATAATATTCAAATTAACATTATGTAGCATTACAAAATTTAAACTACTTGTTATACAATAGGAACACAATATGAAAGCACATGTATATATTCAAAGTAACATTAATAGACATATTAAACAACTTCACTAGGAAAATAAGCAACTTCTATGTATGGACCTGCTGTCCACCGGTGTTTCTTATTAAATTATTACAATAGCTTGTCTACGTCTGCTAGAGCAGCTCATTATAATTTTAACCTAGGGATGAGTAGCCCAGTATAAGATGAATTGATTGAGAACTATCATGTGTGTCATACTTAGTCCTATACTCTATTCTAATATGTCTAAAAATATAGGTTGTCTACTTTTTTCGCACAATGCTATGATGGATTCATAGCTTTAAGCACAAGACTAGAATGCTATTGAGATTACTGTGAGAAATATGAGATAGCTTAGATAGTCACAATTTTACCTCTTTGGTCACTAAGTTTTACTATTTGTGTATGCTGATAGTAGTACGATATCAACAATGTTGTGCATAATTTTGGAAGTTCTAGTGCTTTCCATATGTGCTTGAGTAAAATGATTAATGTTTCCACGTAAGAAAACAAGCATATAACAATTTAAATCATAAAAACTCAACCAACCAAATTTGTCGCTATATATATATATATATATGTATGTCTAGTGCACAAAAAACACATAAATAAATTTATATTTCACATATCTTTTAATTAGACATTTATTTTCGCTATAATTAATAATACACTATAAGAAAATTAATAATTAAAGTATATAAATAATAATACAATGTAAGATAAATTAACGGCTAAAGTATATAAATAATAATACAATGTAAGATAAATTCACCTCAGCGAGGGTTGAACTGCGGTGAGGGTGTTCGTGGCACGGTGGGCAGCCGCCTTGCGTGGCCGAAGAGCTTGGCGGGGTGGCGCTTATTTGGCGGCTTGGGCTTGGCGAAAGCGAAAGCTGGCGGTCGGCGGGGTGGCCCGGCGTTGCGTTTCGGGCGGACGGCGCGTCTTGAGTCTGCGGCTGGAGTTGCGTGGTGGCGCGCGCGATGCATGGCGCAGCATGGCGTGTCGGCGGCAGTCTTGTGTGGCGGCGCGCTGGCTTGGGCGGTCTGTGCGTGGTGGCGGCGCGGGCGGCGGCGGCGGAAGCGGCAGCTGGGATGGCGGTGGCGGCACTGCGGGCGTGGAGGGCAGGCAGGAGGGAGGGAGGGCGGCTCGCGGGCGATATTTATCTGGTCCTGCCGTGCCATGCGCCGTGGCGCGTCAGTGCCGCGCCAAGATCGGTGGCGCGGCAGACCCTGCCACATCACCGGTCAGCGGCCCGGTCGTCGGCACATCACCCCTCTCGCCGCGCCACCATGCATGGCGCGTAGATGCGGCCAAAAGTGTTAGTTTTGAAGAAAAAATAGCAGTGTTAGATTTAAAATTAGTCTAAAAAAGTGTTAAAAGAAATCACGGCTGACACGAATCCTTGAATCCTCCCTGCTGTGCCTTATTTCCCTTTGCTGAAAACAGTAGAGAACAACGTACGACGAAACAAGATGCAATGCAACCACACACGAATGAATGGCAGGGTGTGATAGCTATAGCTTGACTGAAGGTATAAATCGACTCTCTGAAATCAAAGGGTGGCTATCCAATCCAGGCTAATCTAGATGGATGGCCAACTGTCTCACTGAAGAGAAGACTCAAGAGAAGGAGAAGACTTGCTCTGGTTCTGATCGAGCTTCTCAAGTGTTTAGATATATCCTCCATCGTTTCTGAATGGCGTTACCCGACGCGTTTTATTCTCCAGTCCACAGTCCACAGGCACAGGACGTACGTGCTCCTTGATCAGCGCACGACGACTCGGCTCGCCCTAAGCTATTCTTATTCTCGCTGTGGCCAACAACTGAACTAATGCGCGCATGGCGTCCACATGTCAGAGCTCGTGCGTGGGTCCATGACTCAACCGACCGAAACGGACTCAAACTAACTAATACTCACTCCTCTGTACCTAAATAACTGTTATTTTCGCTTCTCGAAAAACAACTTTGATTAAATATATATATATAATATTAATATTTATAGTACAAAATTAATATTATTAGATAGATCATTGAATTTATTTTCATAATAAATTTATTTGAAGATACAAATATTGCACGTATTTTCTATAAATTTAATCAAACTTATGACACGGGAAAAAAAGATAAGTTATTTAGGGACAGAATGAGTAGACCAGAATCGACGGACAAAAGCTTTATAGTTAACACATCTCCCCAAAAAGCGAGTATGGCTAACTTTAGCTTCACAAGGCTGATCCGGGGCATTGTGCGGCGAATTTTTATTTTCATGGGCCCCAGCTTACTACCACCTCTCAATATATTATAATTTTCGTAGAAAATTTAACAACTAATAGAGCTTGCTTCTCTATATATGGTTCATTCTTATTGCTTGTTACTTGAGCAATAATATACATTTTTTAGGGTATACTTGAGCAATATACATGCTCTAACAGACTAGGACTCTGATAGAATCAACATAAAAGCTTTGGCTAACACTAGACAACTCTGAAAAGCTATTATAGCATGCAATGAAGTTTACAAGATGCTTGGGACTTTTGGATGAGGGATGCAAACTAATATATTTGGAGATCTGATAAGTTTTTCTTGGTCAAGAGGAAGCCATTATTTATGCTTGTCCTTTGAGAGGCATGTAAAATATTTTTATGTCCTCTTTTTTTTTTTTTTTTTTGCGATTCGTAAAATATTTTTGTGTCGTTGCTTCGATCTTGACGTCGTGTGGGATAGACTCTGTGTACAATTGACAGTCGTTGCAGGTTTAGTCCTTGCAAATTAAACTTAACAAATCCTCCCAGTGAGTTTGTTGTTGGCCAGCAGCGGCATGCCATAGCCCAAAGTTGTCGGTATCTCACCAGAGAGTTGGTTATTGCTTAGGTCCAGAATTTGCATAGTGGCACATCGCACAAGACCTTCGGGGATAGAGCCATTCAAGTGGTTTGTTGAGGCATTGAAAAGCTCCAGATTGCCTCCCGCGCAAACCCCCTCTGGGATCCTACCCGTGAGTTTGTTGTTGTCGAGGTATAGTGTCTTCAGCTGTGGCATGCCATAGCCCAAAGTCACTGGTATCTCCCCAGAGAGTTGGTTACTACCTAGCGCCAGAAACTGCAGAGTGGCACATCGCGTGAGGCCTTCTAGGATCGAACCATTCAACTGATTGACTGAGGCAATGAAAATCCTTAGATTGCCTCCCGCGCAAACCCCCTCTGGGATCCTACCAGTAAGCTCGTTCTGAGCAACATGAACAGCAGATAAGTTGGGCGAGTGCTTTCCTAGCTCTGGCGGAAGTGTGCCAGTAAGCCTGTTAGCGCCCAAGTGCAACAACCTCAGCGACGGCAAGCGACTGATGCTCGTTGGTATCTCGCCGGAGAAGTAGTTGTATTCAAGTACCAAAACTTCGAGGCTATCCAAGCAACCGAATACTTCTGGGATGGTTCCAGTGAGCTTGTTTTCATGTAAATGGATATTGACCAAGCTCATCGCACCAAAACTATCAACCACTACGTTGCCAGTGAGGTTGTTGTTAGACACAAAGAAGAATCGCAGCTTCTTCAGGTCCCAAATCCCTGGAGGTATGGTTCCGGTCAACGAGTTATTCTCTAGGATTAGTGCCTCCAACTTCTGCATCTTTACCACATAGCTTGGGAAGTCGCCTATGAGGTTGCAACTGCCCGCCACGAGGCTGACTAGGTGGGTCAGGTCCTTGAACGATGCTGGCAGCTCGCCTGGGTCAAACGGGTTGCACGACAACCACAACAGTTGAAGGTTTGTTAGCTCGCCAAGCTCCGTTGGGATAGTGCCGCTAAGGCTGTTGTTGTTCAGCGCGAGGTACTGGAGGTTCTGGAGCCTGGACAGAGACACCGGGATGCTTCCATTGAACTTGTTGGAGCTGAGGTCCAGCGTGCTCAAGTTCACTGGAAGTCTGTGGCCGATGTCATCAGGAAGCTCCCCTCCGATGTAGTTGCAGGACAGGTCGAGGTACCGGAGTGAGCTGCAGCGGTACAGCACCATCGGGAACACGCCAGTGATGCTGTTGTCGGAGAGGTCGAGGTGGATGAGGCCGGAGAGGCCGCCAATGGCATCAGGGACATGGCCCGTGAGGTTGATGCTGGCTAGGGCGAGCCTGATGACGTGTCTGGCCGTGTCGCACCCCACGTATGGCCAGCTGCAATGTACCCCCGTGGCCGAGGTGGAGGCGGTCCATGCGGCGAGCGCAGGCGTGCTTCATCCGGAGGAGCAGCTCCGGCTCGTCCACTGGTCGGGGCTTCGCGGCCACGCGGTGGTGCAGGAGGCATGCTACTAGTAGCACAGTGCTGAGGCAGCAAGCACGTTGGCGGTGAGGTGTTGCCATGTCTTGGCCGCTGCCGTTGTGGATAGTGGAGACGGCGGGTGCTGGGTTCGTACTTGAATGAGTGAGCAGAGCAGGGCACTGAAAAATCTCTGTGCTTGACTCGACGTATGGCCAGAAATTTAGGCTTGGGAGTCTCTTCCGAGCCGTGATAAATTCTGCGGCTGTCACGTAGACTGAAACACAATAAAACTGGCCCGGTCAAGACACGGGCAATTCGCATCCCTGTTCCTGGCCCGGAGAGGGCAATGGACGATGGAGATGGAAGAAACAAGCACGCGGCTGTGTCCCTTGACCGACTTAGCGAAAGCGACAGTACGTAGTTGCAGATTGGCGTAGGAATGGTACTATTCGAAGCACCACTTTCCTGTGCCAAAGCAGAATCCAAAGCAAACTAGGAACCATGGAACAAAATGAAGCGCAAAGCAAGTTTGTACTGCGGCCCTACATCAATACTGCCAAGAAGCAAAACACTGTTGGGGGCGTGAATTGATTTGAATGAATGAATTGGCTGATGACCTTCCACTGCAGTACAGCATTTTTTTTTTGGTTCTTCACGGATTATACAGTAGTATTAATGGCATGGTGATTAGATCCATGTCGACTTTTTATATATGCAACTTAAATCTTACCCCGCTTAGGAGCCCTGGGCTCCCGAATGCAAATCTTTTTTTTCCCGATCAGGCCGTAGCCTGTTTTCATTAAGAGAATAGAAAAGTTTTAAAGTTATATGACATCGACAAGTTCTGCCTATTCCAAACCCGCCGTCAAGACGCTAGTGTTCAGGACCGACCAAAGAATGTCGATAAGTTAGAGCTAGATCCTAGCAGCTACAACACATTCAAGGGACTGTACGAAAGTAGAATCTGCGACTGTGGGTACAACACGGCAAAGCGTTGGGACTGCTTGGCCTACTCGACGTCCGTCAACAGACCACGATGACGCCGGCGCCTCTCAGGAAAGAATACCCGCATGGCTTCCCATGAGCCTTTGAACGTCCACTGAATGCAAATCATAGAATACAGTGAAGTTTATATTTGTATCCTTCAAGACATTACAATGAGAATATAAACTAGGTCCTACTCCCTTCGTTCCCTTTTACCAGTCGTGAGAGGAGTATTTACAGATACCAAGACCCTCATAGAAACTTGAGCTACCTTATTATTTACTCTTCCTTGTGATTAGCATGTGCAGCCGTTTTTACTCCATTAAAATACTAAGCTACTCTCCGTGTTTTGAGTAGGTGCAGTAATGACTAGTACCCTTGAAACTCCAGCCGGCGCCTGCTATTGTGGCCAAACTGAAAAACGCTTGCACGCCTGGTAAAAGGGAACTGAGGGAGTATTTGACATGGCTACAAACAGCTTTGGATCCTTGCTATACAGTACGCGAAGGAGCAAGAGCTATAGAAGCCCAAGGTAGCCTCACTGGCTCCTAGTTCATTTTAAGAGGGCAAATACAAATCGTTCCTTACTGCAATTAATGCACGAAGCAGGCAAGCCAGTCAGAGCTCCACCAAAGGGCTCAAATGTATCCGAGAACTCCCATTGGAGAAAGAAGATAGAGTTGGGAGAGAGAAAGAGAAAATAATTATTACTCATAGAAACCATGGGTTGGAAAACAATACTTTTTTTTATGCGATATTCTATGTTATAGAAACTACTAGTTTCTTTCATTGGGACTGCCCTAAACTGATGCAGTTCCTTTCGTGATTGATTGATGCAGAGCACTACTTACCTTACGTGTATGCAACACATCACGTCTATGGAAAACCAAGTGGCCGCAAATCTGTCAACATAATAATGTTGCTGGTACGAACATGTTGCTTTTGTCTGACAGAACAAAATAGGAACCATGGAACAAAACTAAGCCCTTGTTTAGTTCGCGAAATTTAGAATTTGAGGTTACTGTAGCATCTTCGTTTTTATTTGGCAAATAGTGTCCAAACATTGACTAATTCGGTTTAAAATGTTCGTCTCGCAATTTCCCACCAAACTGTGCAATTAGTTTTTCTTTTCGTCTACATTTAATGCTCCATGCATGAGCCGCAAACATTCGATGTGACAGGTACTGTAGCAACTTTTTGGACTTTGGGGTCCATCTAAAAGGCGTAAAGCACAAAGCAAGTTTATATCGCAGCCCTGCATCAATACTGCCAAGAAGCAAAAGAATGTTGGGTTGTGAATTGATTTGAAAGAACTTCGGTTGATGACCTGCACTGCAGTACAACATTTTTGAATTTTTGGTTCTTCACCGTTTGTACTATAGTAGTGCCATTAATGCACATGCATGGTGAGTAGGTCTGTGTCATCTTTGTGTGATCTTGATTCTTAAATCTTACTTCAATTTTGGTCCCCGGGTTCCTCAAAGGCAATCGTATACTCCCTCCGTCTCATGATAGAAGGTGCAACTCTCTTTTGTGCGCATACCAAGAAAAGATTTAATTTCTGATCTCTCCCATTATCGATACTTTGGTTCTCGTAGCATGCTTATGGAGACCAGTGCTCAACTAAATACCGTGGTGATTAGCCAGTGTCATCTTTGTGTACATCTTAATTCTTAAATCTTACTCCAATTTTGGACCCCGGGCTTACTCAAAGGCAATCATATGCTGCAGTGAAGTTTATCCTAATATGCTTCGAGACATTAAGATGAGGAATGTAAACTAATGCTCTCATGATTCTGAGTTTCCTCTTGAAAGTTAGTTATTATTTATGCTTGGGCTTTTTTTTTTAGACTTGGACTTTCATTCATTTGGATCAATTAGGGGTTGCAATCAGCTATGATCAGGTGTCCGACACAGGATGGAGCTATCTACCACTCTTCCATCCTATTGTCGCCTGAAACCTGCTTAGCTAGAGTATGAGCCACTCGGTTACAAGATCTACCAGAGTACATCAATTTAAAGGAAACCTGATGATCGGGGCGATTCTCGATCGTTGATTGACCCCTGCCTCCCATAGCTTCACAAACTCTTGGCTGTCAGTTTCCAGGTGTAGGCATTGCACTCCCCTGTCTCTTGCGAAGGCCAGGCCATCTCTCACCGCCAAGGCCTCCATAGTTAACGCATCAAGGCCATGGGTATACCCGTACCACTGCGCTCGCCCTCCACAGAAGGCCCAGCGGAGTTTCGAAGCACAACGCCAATTGCGCCCTTGCCTTGCTCTAGATAGAATTATTTATGCTTGGGCTATGGCAGACACTTAAAACATTTGTGCTGGGCGGCCTGCCCATTTAGTTGCTGGCATGTTGCAGCGTGCATCATCGCGCCAAAAGTCGCCGTTTCGCTGCAGGTTTAGTCAAGCATATTAACTTAACTGATCCGTCCAGAGAGTTTGTTATTTGCCAGGTTCAGTGTATGGGCCTGTTCGCTTGGAGGAATTTGGATAGTTTGGAGGAATGCTGGAGGAATTTATGAGAGAAAAACACTGTTCCGGATGAAAAAAGAAGCGGATCAAGCCGGATTTAACGTAGCAGTGGCGTACTATAGCCAAAATTTGCTGGTATCTCACCAGAGAGCTGGTTATTGTTTAGGTCAAGCATTTCCAGAGTGGCACAGTCGGCGAGGTCTTGGGATGGAGGCGTTCATGTTATTGCTCGAGACGTTGAGATGCCAGAGATTTTTTCCAACGCATAACTCGGGAAGGCACCTACGAGGTTGCAGCTCTCTACGGCAAGGCTGATTAACTGGGTCAAGGTCTTGAATGATGCCGGCAGCTCGCCTGGGTCGAACGGGTTCACCGCCAGCCACAAAGTCTGAAGGCTTGCTAGCTCACCAAGCTCTGCCGGGATAGCTCCCGTGAGGTAGTTGAAACGTAGTGTTAGATGTCCAAGGTTCCTGAGCCTAGACAAAGATGTTAGCATAACACCGACGATGCCGTTGCTATCCAACGCAAGATACCTGAGGTTCTCAAGCCAAGACAAAGACTCAGGGATGGTGCCATTGAAAAAATTGAAGCTGAGGTCCAGCCTGCTCAAGTTTGCCGCAAGGCCGTGGCCGATGTCACGGGGAAGTACTCCTGCAAGGAAGTTCTCGGATAGGTTGAGGTACCGGAGCGATGTGCAGCGGTACAACGCCTTCGGGAACGCGCCGATGATGCTATTGTTGAAGAGGTCGAGGCCTGTGAGGCTGGAGAGACCGCCAATGGCGTCTGGAAGAGGCCCCGTGATGCTGATGCTGGTGAGGGCGAGACTGGTGACGCGGCCAACCGAGTCGCACCGCACGTATGGCCAGCGGCAGTGCGCACCCGTAGCCGATGTCGCGGCGCTCCATGCCGAGAGCACGGGCGGGTCGCCCCACGCGCGCTTCATCTGGAGGAGGAGCTCCGCCTCGCCTACCGGAGGAGGTAGGGAAAGGGGTGGTGCTTTCAGCTGGCTCATTTCCAGGCCATGATATAATAATCCATCTTTCTAACAACCACCGGAGACTCATCAGAGACGACCGGAGTCAGTCGCCGGAGCGGAGACTTGGAGACGACCGGAGTCAGTCGCCGGAACGGAGACTTGGAGACCAATAAGTCGGTCGCCAGGTCACCGGAGACTTGGAGACTGGTAGTCGGTGGTCACCGGAGATTTGCCTTCGCTGCAGTAGATAATAACAGTGACAACTGACAACGACGAAACAGGATTGCAAAGCAACCAAAGAAATAAACACACGAACGAATGACAGGGTGTGAGAGGTGCTACACGCCGACAAAAGATGCTCGGTATGTCCATGATGATAGATTGATTGGTAGAGGTGTGTGTGATCAGAAACTAGATGGTAACACAGACACGAGATAAGATTTATACTGGTTCAGGTCGTCAATGTGACGTAAAACCCTACATCCTCTGCTTTGTTGGTTTGTATTGCTGGAATACGAGATGAGATGTGTAATGGGGATTCCGACTAGGGGATCCCTGCCTGTCCTTATATACTCTGAAGAGGTAGGGTTATAAGGAAAGTTTCCTGGTCGATGATATGGTAAAATTACAATATCTATAGTATCCGATTAAATCTTCTAGATGTCTTGCGGTGTACGCCGAGCAGTGCCATGCGCCGCAAGTCCTAAATCTTGTGGGCTGTACCGTCCTTGACCGTGTAGCCCATGTCCCTTGCCGTGGGTACCTAGGTTATACTCTCCACAGCTAGTTCTCGAGCGCCTTGTATCCTTTGAGCAGCGCCGTCTTGAACAAGTCCGAGCAGTTTGACATGAAGCCGACCAGTTTAACTGTAAGTCGAAGCCGATCAGTTTAACCGGTGACCTGGGCGGTAAAAATCAAACCGACCAGTTTAACTGGTGACCTAGACGGTGAAAGTCGAAGCCGGCTAGCTTGACTTGTGACCTGGGCGGTGAAAGTCGAGGCCGACCAGCTTAACTGGTTAGCAGAGCTCGGACTTAGCTAAGTAAGGCTTGCCAAAATCATATAAGGGGCTTAAGATTAATTATAAAAATTCTTGATCAGTGCAGTGTACACACTTAAGTGTCAATTGTGACAGCGCTGATGATGTGGTCATCAGAGCAGAGCAGAGCAGAGGCATTAAGCGACAAGTTTGACATAGTCAAAACATCATGAATAAGAACTAGTATATGCATCGCAAGGTGCAGTGTACACACTATAGTCTCCGAGCCTGAAATTAGGTGTAGGATACACCTAGTGTCAGGGTCCTGAAGAAAAATAAGCGGTCCCCGACGTAGCCGAGAATGCATCCAGTCCCCAGCATCGCTGAGAATGCATAACAGCACATCCACCGCAAGGTGAAGTGTACACACTTAGTTTCCGAGCCCGTTAGAAAATAAGGAATGAATTTTGTAGCAAGGTTAAAGAAAATAAGTCTGAAAGCTTGCCGACGTCATCTGACATGTTAGTATCAGGACCCCAGTTGTGCTGCCCAAGATCAGCACCCTGATCCGAACAACATGGAGCAACTTGATAGCACACCGATGAGACGTAACAAGATCCGACCACCAAGGGAGTCCCTAGCTTAGCTCGCGACTCTTGCACGAAGAATCCGAGCGCCGAGGTGTCCACAGCTTAGCTAGCGATGCTTGCACGAAGAATCCGAATGCTGAGGAGTCCCCAACTTGGCTGGTGACGCTTGCACGAAGAATCCGAACGTCGAGGAGTCCCTAGCTTAGCTGTCAAGCTCCCAACGTAGCTGACGATGAAGCCCAAGCGACGAGCAGTCCGACCAGCTGTCGGCGAAGAAGCAAGCACCAAGCGGTCCAACCAATTGGTCGGCGGTGAAGTGAACGCGAGTAGAAGTGAGTGCCGAACAGTCCGACCAACTGGTCAGCGATGAAGTCCATGAACCTAGCGGTCCGACCAGTTGATCGGCGGAGAAGTCCAAGTGCCAGGTGATGCGACCACCCGGACGATGATCCTCTTGTCCTTCCCAACTGATCCAGTCCCAGAGCGTAAAAAATAAGCTCAGTGACCGAACCAGGCCCCTGAAAACAAAGATGTAGAATGGGGTACATAATGTACAAATAAAACGTATGAACTCTGGCGATGAAAGCAGCAGAGCAGAGTAGATAAACATTATGTTTGTTTGAAGTATTTATATTTAAAATATGAGTAATTTCCTTCTAGTTGGTTATGTATTGTATCACCAGCCTTGACTAGCCCAAACCCTATAGCGTGGAGTGGCCGGCACCCGTGTACGCGTAAGAGAAAGAGCGTTGCCAAGGAGCCGTTGCTGACTGCCCATAACGCAAAGCGTGGCCCATGCACGTGTAGGAGCGAAGTCGAGGACAGGGCCGTCTCTGGGTGACACAAATAAGAACGTGGCTGGTCGGCGAATTGACGGAGAATATCTTTAAGATATTGCATTATGGAGAACGAGTGGAGCATCTTAAACACGGAGAATAAATGGAGTATCTTAAAGATATTAAACATGGATATTAACTGGAGAAAAAATCAATTGGAGAAAGGCCGTGGAGAAGATTGTATTAAATACAGATATATGAAGGGTACTTAGCTTTAGTCAGATCATCTGGTCGGCAGCGTACGACATTATTTCATGGGCGTCGACAAAAATGCCCGGCCCTCGAGCTTTACGGCCTGTCATCATGGTGGTGGTCGTGGTCGTTATAGCGCCGTTCTTCGCAGCGATTATTCGCTTGGCAGCTCTGGCGGCTCAGGCGGCTCGTTTAGCGGCTCGCTCAGTGGCTCGGGCAGCTTGATGTAGTCAAACGAGTACGTGAAGTTGTAATCGAACGGGCTTAGTGGGAGCCGGACGGAGTCGATCCATGTGAAGAGGCGAAGTCTTTGGGCGTGTCCGACTAGGACATAGTCGGGCTTATGCACCAAGATGAGAACACGAGCGTGGCGAAATTGTTCGTGAGAACATCGAGCGTAGATGCATGTATACATGGAAGTATCTGTGGCTTGCATGATGATCTAGCTTGCTTGTTTGTCGTTGGCTTGCATGTAGATCGGTTCTTTCAATAGATTGCTTGCTTGCGTCATCAAGCATGCATGAAGCTGTAGATGGCATGGCATGTCTCAGACGCAGCCTTCTTGTCATGGTACTGCATGTGCTCGCGCACCATCGCCGTTGCCGGGTCCTCCTCCATATAATCCGGTGTAGCGCTGAGCATGTCGATTGGCGCCGAGTAGCGATCTGTCGATGCGATTGCGGAGGTACTTATGTCATTTGGCGGCGTACTTTCCGCCGAGTTGTTTACCACACGGCACCGAAGAAATTGCCGAGTAGATTGATCTTGATGTTGACTCGGTCGTAGGTGGAGATCTTGAGCACGATCCGGCATGCAAACGTGGTGGAGCTTATGAACGACGTCTCGAGATCGGATCAAGCGGCGAGCTTGCCGTGTTGCTGCACCTCCCCAGCGGCAGCCCGTACTAGTTCAACGCACGGGACCGTCGCCGAGAAGGTGTTGTTGATCTTGAGGTACGTCATCTGGCTTGCCAGAGGATCAGCACGCACACCCCTATCTGACGCGTGAACTGTCGATAAAAGATGCTCAGCAGTGCACCGAGGGGTATGCCCACGATGGTAGATCGATTGGTAGAGGTGCGTGTCATCAGGAACTAGATGGTAACAGAGACACAAGACAAGATTTATATAGGTTCAGGCCGTCAATGTGACGCAAAACTCTACGTCTTGTGCTTTGTTGGTTTGTATTGCTAGAATACGAGATGAGATGTGTGATGGGGATGCCGACTAGGGGACCCCTGCCCCTCGTTATATACTATGGAGGGGTAGAGTTATAAGGAAAGTTTCCTAGTCGATGATATGATAAGATTACAATATCTATAGTATACGATCAGATCTTCTAGATGTCTTGTGGTGTACGCCGAGCATTGCCATACGCCGCAAATCCTGAATCTTGTGGTCTGTACCATCCCTGACCGTGCGGCCCATGTCCCTTGCCGTGGGTACCTGGGGTTATACCCCCCACACTCCAGAAACTCTAGTTTTTGTGGAGCTGCTCCACGGTGGAGTTTATGAAGCAGAGTTTATAGAGCAGTGCCAAACAACACCTAAGGTTCTCTCTCGCTCGCCAGTTTTTAAAAAAACGGATTTTTCCCCATTAGTTATATATACTAGTATAAATGCACGTGCGGCACGCACGTGGCTATAAAAATATTTACTAACCAATTGTTTAAGTTTTAAGGATGTTTTGATAGTTTTCCAGGATTTTTCAATAAAATTGTATCCCAAACTTATCTTATAACAAAAGAAAATATATTTTTGACCATACTACATAGCCAAATAAATGATTTATTAAGTATTCTAGAAATGCATCTAATTCTCTTGTATCACCGTTACAGATCGGTTATTCCACCGGTCATCTTGGTTTCCCATTATATAGTATTTAAGACTGTCTCCAATAACGTTACCCAGACGCAAAATGAGTCCTACACAGTGTTTTGCGTATCAGGAAACGCGGTCCAACGGAGCACGCAAAGAGATGACCCATTTTGCATAGCACCCGAAACGAGAGGCAAATAAGCGTCTTCCAGGGAGAAGACGCAAATCTCTGACGCCCGGTGGATCCCGGCGAGGCGTGGCCGGCTCGGCTCGGTGAGCCCACGGCGGGGAGCCGCCGGCGCTTCCAGACGGGTCCATGGCGGGGCGCGGCCGGCGGGGCAAGGCAGGGAGCGGGGCAAGGCGGCCTGCGCATCCAGGTGGGCCCGCGGCGGGGAGCCGCCGGCGTGGAGAGGAGCGCGGCCGGCGTGACCGCGCCGGGGAGCCATCGACGCTCCGAGCAGGCGGCCGCGCGGCCCAGATCCGGGTGACGCGCTCGCGCTCCATGTTGAGGAGGCTGGGGCGCGCGTAGAGGGAGGAGGATGGGGCGCGACAGCGCCGGCCGGGAGGAGCGGCGCCTCGCCTGGGGGAGAGAAGAAGAGAAGAGAGGGATCGAGCGGAGAGAGAGGAGAGGGAGCAGGGGAGGATTTTTTTTTGCATCGGCTGTTGGAGAACATATGTAATGGGTGCGGGACTCATTCACTATGCATGACTCAAATCCGGGAATGGGTATTTGGTTTGGGTACGCACGGTTGGAGATAGCCTAAGAGACTAAAATGAAGATCGAAGAGATAACAGCTTAGGCTATTATGGGCAAAGGTTAAAGTAGTTTTAGATTTTTTTGGATACCCTTAAAATAATCGAAATTCGAGACATTTGGACAAAATTTAGATGATTTTTTCTTTTTTAATTTATGATTGCACATATCTATTGAGTAGAAAAATATGTAACTTAAACAATAAAAAATACGAGTCTAGAGTTATATATTTACAATGAAGCACATGTATTAGTGTAATATGAAATTTTGGATTTTTCTTTCGGCCACACCCAAAATTAACAGAGTGAATTTAGTGAATTCTTGACAAAAAATTTAACCTTGGTTCAAAATTCTAGCACTTGTTCATACCTTGATTCCCAAAGTTTGAAAACAGAATTTTCAAATAATATATATTACCTGTTCTTGAAAACAGAATTTTCAAATTATATATATTAGCTGTTGTAGAACAAACTTAGATTGGTTCTGATCCAACTATCACTAAATTGACACCAATGGTTTTTTACCCAATGAATCCAATGTTGAATAGCTTCAGAGCTCCATAACAATATGGCTTTAAACAAAGTTCACGTTTTAGGCCCCGTTTGACAGGGCTTCTCCAGCGGCTTCAGGAGCCGTTTGGAGCCGTTTTCTGCCAAACAGGGTAAAATGAAACGGCTCCACCGATGAAGCCCCTAAAAACGTGCTCTCACAGAGCTTTGGGGTGGGAAGGAGCCAAAAATAGTGGCTTCTCCCGGCTCCTCCTCCAGGCCCCTAAAAACATGCTCTCACAGGGAAGCCATTTTGCCAAACGGTTTACCAAAACCGCTTCAACTCCACCGGTGGAGCTGTTCGTGGAGCTGAAGCCAAAAAAAATGGCTTCACTAGTGAAGTGAAGCCCTGTCAAACGGGGCCTTAGTCTTTTAGCCATCTGTAATGGCCAGAGGTCGTTCCAAAGTCACCTATGGCTACAGTCCTTCGTGTGACAACTACTACATACTCAAATGAATAATTAGTTTTCATTTTCAGAAACCACACATACAAAGGACTGGAGGAATAATCCTGAACTAGGTAGTGTGCCCGTGCGTCGCTACGTGACAACTAAACTTTTTTACTAAAAACACACGGACGCACGATAAGATAACAATATTGTAAAATTAAATTCGATGTTAAAGTGATATTTAATTCAAAAAGCAAAGTTTGTGAAATTTTCACGATCACGGAGAGCGCGGTGTCACATGCTCATAAACTCTACTGTATAGATCTTTCCACGCGTTGCAACGGGAACAAATAATACCCTGAATAATTTGAGCATGAACATGTTATATTGTTACAAAAAAACGTTCGGAATGTTAATATTATAATTGAATTATGCATGGCTAAAATTCTCATTGATGTTTGCAATCATCAAGGTATGAATTTATAGTATTGTACATTTAGAATTCTATGATATTATGTCACACGAGTAAAACATATAAAAATCTTATGGCGTACAAACTCTGGACTCATGACGTACAATCTACTCCCTCCGTCCAAAAAAACCGTTGTTTTAGAAATGAATCTAGAGAAGTAGATTGAAAAACTGATGTAATCAAGATCCAGCAATTAATTTCATCTTTACGAAATAGCAATGTGGTTTAAATTACCAGCACAAAAACTCAGGGAAGTCCACCCAACTTCTTATACCGAGTAAAAAGTTCACTTCGTATGTTAGAAATTGATCTAGCTATCTAATTCACTTTCAAAAAATATCAATACAGAACGCAGGCACCATGGAGTTGATATCAGAATACTGTCAGTAAAATGGAGCAACAATGATAACAGTGCTGACATTTTTATATCTTCATCAGCACCATGCTTAATTAGTGCTTGGTGTCTGATTGGGGTCTTCTTGCATACGCGGCGCTGGTGGCAGCCTACGCAACCGCGCCGAGGCTGGGCCCGGGTTGCCGTTCTCGCGCCAGGGCAGAATCAAGGGCCAGGGTCGTTTGGTGCCCGTGCCCATGCCACCACCTAACCATTGCCAGGCGCTCGCGTCGTGGTCTCCCGCCGCGCGATGGCTTCGACAACTAACTGGGGTGGAGGAAAGATTTGGATTAGATTGAAAACCGAATTAAACCTTAGAATAAGGAAACCATTCTTCTCCTATTTTGACGAATAATGATTTCTTCCCAAATGGCAGTACAAAGGAAATCTTGGAGAGGCAACAGAAAACTAATTAACTGAACAGCTAGTTTAGCATAATACAGTAATGTTGCAGCTTCACGCGGACACTCATTTCATTGTCACAAAAAAAAATCCAATATTTTGCAAAACTACACGGTTGCCAAGCCTGGGAATGTGTTCCACCAGAATGAGCATGATCATGAAAGATGATTAGTTAGAGGAAGAAGAAATCATTCAGCACCTAGAACTGCGCAACCACATTGAAAAGCGTCATGTTAAGTGAATCACAATTCACATGTATTATAGCCCTGATATGAATTCCTCTAAAAAAAGTCTTGATATTATTACCCTTAAAATTTATAGATATAGTGGAAATTGTATGGCATATACTCCAAAATATAGATAGGCAAGAAAAAGCAGTTGCGGGTGTAAAAGCAAATGGGGTAAGGATCAGACATATTGTGATCGAAGCATCATGTCAAAAGGCAGCTGAAAAACAATCAGGCTAGGAGAAAGATTCAAGGATATAGATTTGCCAACAGAAGGGGGGAAAATGAGAAACTAAATTAGTAAACATGGTGTGATGTTTACTCTCAGGCATTCCAACCTACTTACTATTAGGAAAATTTGAGCATGTGTTTTTCATAAACACCAGGGTAAGCATGCCATGTGTAGTGTAGCAAATCGAGTCACACTTTTTTTTATGTAAAGCATCTACATCTTCCACTTCATCTTTTCGGCGTAAGGAATAAACGGTAAGGCAAAAGCATTCCATGACGTTTTGGTACAGAAGTATTTATATTGTCCAGTAGACATCAAAGAGCATAGGATTACACCTTTTCAGTAGACATAGTAGCTCAGATGAACAGTACTCTCCACGCTCAGCATAACATACAATTCAAAGGATCCTACATCAAGTACAATAACAATCTAATATGGAAGGCACACTCTAAATAAGTGCAAACTTTTCACTTGGATACTAATCCAAGACAAGATCCTCACCGCAGACAATTAAAACTTGCGAGGCTGGCCTCAACAGGACACGCGTGTCACCACCTGTGCCTACTCCGCCCCTTTGCCCAAGGGGTTTGGCTACAAGTTGCAACTTGGGAACATTGCAATGTGGTGCCAGGCGTACCCCCAGCGCAAAGCACATTCAGGGCTAGGAACATTCAGTGCAAAGCACACAGAACTGCAGGTGCAGATCCACTAAAGGACATGGGTGTGCACATGTACGCATAATAATCTTTGAAAGAGGTCGAAGTTAGCAGGCATAATACATGTACACAAATGTAATTAGATCAGATCCGAATACAAACAACCAATCAGCTTAATTTAGGGTTGGATTTTCGGTTTCGCATAGCAGGAAGAGGTTGTCACACCTGGTGGCAGCAACGAGCGAGGGTGTAGGAGGCGTTGAAGAAGCTGGGGTCCGCCGTGATGTAGTCCTCGGAGCAATTGCAGAGCGCGAGGGCGAGCTGGATGTTGCTGCTCGACGGGATGCGGCCGCTCCTCGCCGGCCGTTCCTAAAGCTCCCGCCGAGCGGGCGGAGGCCTGAGGCTGAGCGGGCCCTAGGGTTCCGACCGAGGCCCGAGGCTTCGCTGGTGGCAGGGCAGGGGCAGGGGTAGGGGCAGGGCGGGCGCGGGTGGTGGCGTTTGCGCAGGGCGGGAGTGGGCGGCGGCGACCGCCGCTCCTCGTCGGCCGTTCCTAAAGCTCCCGCCTAGCGGGCGGAGGCCTGAGGCTGAGCGGGCCCTAGGGTTCTGGCCGAGGCCCGAGGCTTCGCAGGTGGCAGGGCAGGGGCAGGGGTAGGGGAAGGGCGGGCGCGGGTGGTGGCGGTTGCGCAGGGCGGGCGCGGGAGGCGGAGATCGGGCGGCCGCACCGCGGGATCTCACGAGGGGGAGCGCACGCACGGGAGAGCGAGTGGGATTTCGTGAGGGGGAGCGCATGCTCGGGGGTGGGGAAGCGAGCGGGATCTCACGATGAGAAGCAGAGCTGGATCTCGGGACTCGGGCGAGGGCGATGGCGCGGGCGCGACGAGCGCAAGGGCAGAGCGAGGGGAGGTGGATCGATACCTAGCGCCGCGGGAGGAAAGGGCGACGGCGCGGGGGAGAGGTATCGCACGGGGCAGAGTGACAGGACGAAGTTGAATGTCACACAAAAAAAATATCCACACTTTGTTCTTTTTAGTTGTAGGAGATAGATATTATTATTGTCGAAGATAGGATCCCCTGACATTCTCTTGGTTTAGTTCTTTACACATCTCAAATTTCATGCAATCAAGTGGCCAAGCTAGCTTCCCTATTATAGAGAAGGGATTATTATTATTTAAAGTAGAACATATGCATACAGGATCACATGTGAACTTACTATTATTGGAGACAAACAAAATGAGTATTTCTGTTGCATCTTACAAGGACAAACACAAAGGACCAAGTTTTTTTTCGAAAGACCTGGTAGGAGCTCTGCCTCTCAATTAAGGAAGAAAAGAAATTTATATGTACAGGAAGGTCCGAAATACCGGACAAAGGACCAAGTTTAAATAGGCTTCTTGAGGAATACAACGTTCTTCATGTTACTTGTAGGGCATCTTGAGTTTTTTCTTCAATTATATGACACTTCTAGAGAACATAAAGCTTATGTAAATAAGCTGCGACATAACCAGGGAATAAATGGAATATTTTATACAGATACATTTAGTGAGTGTAGCATACACCCTTTTCCATCCAAAGGATATAAGAGCGCATTAAGCTTATGATCAAACATGTTCTCCATTTTATATAGAAAAATTAATTGAGTGGAGCATACTCATCTGTGTTCCAGTCAAATAACCCAAATATGCATTATTTTTTGCAGATACAAGAGTAACTGAAAAATTATCACCCACGCACACTCTGCTAAAGTGAGAGGGGTGGAGGTTTGATTATACCAAAACATAGCTTGTTAGGTCCCAAAGCCGGAGCACCAATCCAGTCACTGACAGAAGGAATCTCCCCAAGTGCACAAGGCTGCAGGTTGAAAGAATGTTGAGGGTTGAACATTAGGACCTCCAACCAAAAACAAACTGAATAATAAAAACAACCAGTGATATGAAGTAGTTCCACAAAAGTCATATTACTCACTTGACCACTAATATTGTTCATGGAAAGATACAGGAGCAAAGTAGCAAATAGTTACTGAGATATTACAAGATCATCTTAATTATATCAAAAAAAAACTAACAAGTGAAATGTCAATCCCTAATTCCCTTTCTCCTTTTCCCCTCATACATGAAAGGATGGCTGGCCTACTCTACATTCTCAAAGCAAATGAGAAAAGAAAATACATCAAATTTGTGAAAGACATAATTCTTGTACAAAAATTGTTTTGATCAATAAATATATAGATAGAAATTAGGTAGAAATTCTGGTTTGGATTTGATACAAGCTTTTCAAAAATAGACACCGGGACCAATGGAGAGTATGTACATATTTAAGGCTAACCTTGTTTCGCAGATCAATAAAATCAACTGAAAAATGAATCAGCAGCAATAAATTTTTAGAATCAGTTTTGTGAAAAAAAACCATACATATGATTGCTTGAGAGTGAACTCTACTACATATATCTTAAAAATATTTGTTGTACGAAGAACATTATCAACCTTGTAAGCTGAAAATAATCAGCGCCAGACACCAGCGCCGCCATGTGCGTGGAGCCCGGACGCCGTCTCCTCCTGTCCCACAAGGTCTTCACCATGAGTGGAGGGTTGAGATGGCTCCTACCCAGCAAATTAATTTGGATCTAGAAAAGTAAAAAAAAACAAAGGTATCATAATCAATAGATTCAACTGGAAAATGAATCAGTAGTAGTAGACTATTATTAACTCAGCTCTGAGGAAAAAAAACACCATATCACCCAACCAATTAATTTTAATCACATTCTAATTTGAAAACTCTAGAGTAGAAAAGTAAAAAAAATGAAGGGAAAACAACATCTGCCATAGAGTGGCAGAGAGACGACAAATGTGAACTTTAGGGATCCAATGTAGCAATATGAATGCTTGCAAAATATGTCCAGGATTTCCAGATGCCATGAGTAGTTTTTTGTATTATCTTTCTTCTTAAATGCTTCTGAATGAAGCACATCCTTAGGTGTTTTAGAGTGAACACTTAACAAACTTCAGAAGTGCAATTTCTTGAGAAACCTTTGCATGACTACCTGGGTCAATAAGCAAGAGATGTTTCTTTATGGCTTCCAGGCAATCAACATGAGATTCAACCTTGGCACTGGTAACATGAAAATGACTGACCAATTGAATTCATGATAAATATGATTCTATTAGCTAAAAGAACATTGGAAAAATAAGCAAAAGAGTATCAAGCACATTATTTTTGACCACATTAGCTCAATCCATGTGTAGGTCAAAGCATCGCATATTTCCACACTTCCACCCCGGTACATCGGCAAACCTTGTGAAACATCAGCAACCTAGCCAACCTAGCACCAAGTGTTAGTGAACCATGATTATAGTCTCAGTCCGCATCACAGTTTCACAGGAGAATTTCATCAAAACATTGGTGATCCCAAATCAGAAGGATGCAAAGAATGTGCCAAAACTAAATCGCCAACTGGAGATTTTTGGATTAAAATTGAAGTGAAAGGTAGAATGGAGGTGACATGGTTTAGGGCTTTAGGCTCATGTTGTAATCTGACTAAAAAACCTGTTCCCTTCAAACAAAGATTATTTAGGTAAAAAATGTATTATCTCCTACTAATTTGAACTACTGCATAATCTTGTCCATACTGCTAGGTGGTTAATGTTGTGTTGAATGCAATCAAGATCAGAATATTAAGGTATATTTTCAGGGTTCATTCATAAATATTTGAATTGTAGAAATAAGAAAGATATAGATGGAACCAAACCTTACCATTGGTGAACATCACTTCGTTAAGCCAAACAATAGTGATCAATGCACAATCCTCTTGAGCATGAATCCTGGAAGTACCCAAGATGGCATATCGAGCATTTACAAAAACAAATGGTTATGCATATTTTGGGTAATTAATAAAATGCTAATCTAATGGTAAAACTTCTTAATAGAAGCATGAAAATTGGCATTCAAAGTGAAATCCAAATTAAATCTCGAAGACTACAATTTGGCAAAAAAAAAGGCAACAACAGCACACTGCTTACATATTAGGTAATAAGGGTGAGTTATCCATATTTTATACAAAGCACAAGCATGCATGAACAAACTGGAAATATATTCTAGTCAAGCGATAAACTTTTAAGCAATTGAGGTTTAGCTGCTAGTTGGCAAAGAGTAGAATACTTTTTCGAAACATGCAGTTCCAAGAGAGGTTTAGCTGCTAGTTGGCAAAGAGTAGAATACTTTTTAGAAACATGCAGTTCAAAGACACTATAAATCCTTCACACATTTGAGGCCAGCTCATCACATATTAAGAGCATCCACCTCAAGGGAGAAATAAATAACAGTAGTAATCAATCTGTATTAAACCCTATCATCTTCAGCTCATCACAAAAATAAATAATTGTATAGCTGTATTAGTCAATCTTCTGAGATGGTAGTATTGTTTCCTTTGTTTTTTTCTCACATGATGAAACTGATTAAACAATAGTAAACCCTATAATCTTTCTCTCCAACTCAGATCCCCAAATACTCATCACAAAAATAAATAATTGTATAATACCAATTCATCAAAGCCGGAGCATGCAACACAGTAAAAAACATTCCTTGAACATGTTTGAGGTTTCATAAAGCATGGCTATCTCAGGCAAGCACATTAGTTAAATCTTTGTTCCTTCATGGACGCAGAAACAGACATCCAGCATTTTTTTTGGGAAAATCCTAAAATCTTGACTCATGTGCAAAGGAAAATCCTATATTTTTTATGAAATGTCAATGTAGCAACTACTATCCACTAATTTTTTTATGCCTATCGTTCTCACTTGGGCTAATCTATACATATATAAATATATAGACTTGTTTGTACTCTTTGTTTGATCCATTGTCTCAAACCATCGCCCCAAAATTAACAATTTTTTTTGGACTATAAATGTGGATGCATGAACCGTGACTTGGGGTTCTCGGTGGGTTTTAATTCTAACCTACCCCAACTTGCTTGGTCATGTTGTTGTTGTTGTATAAATGTGGATGCATCTATAAACCAGCTGTCACAAAATCAACTGTTGCAAACCAAAGATTCTGATGACTGAGTGGAACAAAGTAAAGTTGGATAAACGAACAGAGGTGCAATAATTACCTTCCAAGGTTGAAGCGTTCAAGAAGAAACTGGACACGACACCTGGGGCCGCGCCATGGAGGGCCGGCGGCCGGCCTAGGCCAGCGCATGGGAGGGGCCACGGTCGCGGGCAGGCTGGAGGCGGCGGACAGCGTCTCTTTGGTTGGATCGACTGCTGCGGGTGCGGGCCCGCATGCAAGGTCAGCGACAGTGCCCGCACACCCTGCTAGATGCGGCACACACGCAAGGCCGACGGTGGCGCCCGCGCACGGCGGCAGTGATGCTCGGACGCCCAAAAATTCATGACGACCTTACCTTGAGATCGAAGATGCAAGAATCGGAGAACTCACAAAGAAGTGGCAGTTCGCATGGTGGTGTTCTAGACCGGAAGCGCCGTCCTCACACCGGACGCCCCACGCGCGCGAGCACAGGCGAGGCGGCTCCGGCTGTGGCGTGCTGCACAGGCGCCGGAAGCGGAACGGCGAGGTGAGCGGTTGACGCTCCGCGAGACGGGGACGACGAATCGGGGCGGACTCTGGGCAACTTTTGTGGAGGCGGAGGGGAGGCGGCGGCTGTGGGTAGGCTTTTTTGCGAAAGCAGAGCGGACGCGGCGGGAGATCTAACTTTTTACCGTTATAAGGATTGACACCTCTTATATAGCACTTTAACAGTTACTGATATAATTTCACTAGTAGAGAGTGAAAACAGATAAAAAAAATACTATTTTTGCTCATGTGGCACGCCAACACCTCACGCCAGCATGGATCCAAGTCAGCACGACATGGGAAAATGTCCCTCCTGCCCCAGCTCTCTCCTCCATCCTCTTCCTCTCCACCACGCGACGTGCATTTCGTCGAACACGCTCAGGGCGAGCACCACGCGCTGTCGTTTGGAGCAGGCCCTGATCAGCACGCTGTACCGTCGAGCTGGAGCTCGCACTGCCGCACTAGCCCGAGCAGCCGGTGCACGGTACACTGCTGCCCGCGCACTCCCCCACGTCAACACGCGATCTCCTCGACGTCGGACGAGTAGACCACCAGCTCCCGTAGGCTCTCCTGCACGCCGCCAAGCTTCGGTGCGTGCTCCGCGGACAGCAGCGGAACGGTGCGCACCCCTTCTAGCTTGCGCAGGTGGAACGACCGGGCGCGCACGCCCTGTACGGCGCAGTCCACAGACATGGAGCAGCCGACGACGTGGCCCTCGTCGTCATGGCGCGACGACGATCGCTGCTAGCGAGGCAGTAGCTGAACGCGCCGCCGAGCTGCCCGACGAGTGACATGGGGCCACAGCACGTGGACAGCCTCGCACGACGACGAGGACCTTCTCAAGATGTGCGTCAGCCCCAATGCCGCGTGGGAGCGACGGAGCCTCGCCGCAGAATGGTGGAGGACGTCCCGCTCGTCGATGACGCCTGCCTGCGCATCGACCGCGTCATCACCGCCGACGCCGGGGACAGCGACGCGCTCGGCCTCTCGGGATGCCTGAGCCCGTGCACATGCACGCGCAGCAGCAGCAGCACGACTCGCGCGGCCCAGGTGCTCAAGAACTTCACATGACCGCGGCGGGCGTTCCCTACCCACGCCTCGCCGCGTGCACGCTCCTGTACATGTCCGCCGTCTCCAAGCTGCATAAGCGGGACACTTTGCCGCGGTGCACGCCCTGGAGACCTTCAGCCTGGGCGTCTCCAAGCTGTAGAAGCGGGAGCCTGACTTTGGTACCACGGTCGCAGAGCACGATCTTGCCGGCCACCTTCTCAGGGATGAGGCTGCCGAACATGCAGAGCTAGCCCATGCTGTTGTTCCTGTTCGAGGCGTTCCCTGCGTATATAAAAGGCACCCTCGTGTTGGGCAATGGCTTGCCTCTGTACAGGGACGCGCCAATGTAGTTCTTGCCGTTGCCGAGCAACGAGTATGACGTGAGCAGCCACCGCAATGCTGTCGCGGTAATACTCCGTCGTGCCGCTGCCGAGGGAGAGGGAGAGCACGTCCACGCCGTCCGTCACCGCAACCTCCATGGCCTTGAGGATGTCGGAGCTGAAGCACCAGCTGACCCAGCACACCTTTGTCGAGCAGCGTACCCGAGCAGCTCCGTGCCCGTCGCTGTCCCTCGACGTGTGCGTCCCGTGCCCGTCGCTGTCCCTCGGCGACCGCGCCAAGCTAGGCTCAAGCACCCCCCCTGCGGACCATGCCAAGCGACTCCGGCGTGGCCAGCGCCGGCGAGGACGAGGAGACGGAGGAAGACGTCGCCGGGATGGACGGCACCACGGACGGCACGGACGAAGAAGGTGGCATCTGCACAGCAGGAGGTGCTGCTGCTGCACGTCTCCGTCGAACTCCTCGTCTACGGCTTCGTCGTTAGCGTCCAGTTCGCCGCCGACCTCAACAGCCTCGTCGTCGCAGCTGCTGTCCGAGGTCGCCAACCACGGCCGTGAACCTCGCGGTCCCGAAGATTGCACGCGAATCCGCGCGGGCACGCGGAACAGAGTCTCATGGCCATGGTGGCGGCCGCCCTGACCCCGGCGAACATGCACGACGAGCTGCGAGCCCACGCGGGAGGTGGAGGAGGCGTGCGCCGCGGCGGCGTGCGTGGTGACCATGGACGAGTGCAACGTGTCGCTGCACGGGGAGTACCTCCGAGACCGAGAGGTGTGGGACCTGGACGGCGAGGGCGCGCCGCCGTCGCAGCTCTTTGTGATGGGGCGGGGGCAGCCGTGGTCATTTGCCATACCCCTGTTGACTCAGATCCCATCTGGAGCGTGGCGCTGGTGTGCCACATGAGCAAACATGGTATTTTCATATGATTTTTCTCTCTCTGCTGGCAAAATTGTATTGGCAATCGTTAAAGTGCTATCTAAGGAGGTGTCCACCGCTATAATAGTAAAAAGTTTAATCTCCCGGAGGCGGCGGGTGTGGATATGGGGGTGGGTAGGCATGGAGCGAGGAAGCACAGCTTTGGCGGCGTAGGAGGAGTGGGTACTTGCGGGCGGATAAGAAAGGTTTGGGTGTAAAAACTTTGGAGGATGATTTCTCCACGCAAACACGTGTTTCGTATGTTAGAATGTCAGGAAACACTCCGGGCCCACAATTAACGCTTAATCAGATGCGTTAGATGTACATCAAAGGGAGGAGATCTAGACCCTGTTTGGATCCATTTGCCATGGCAAAAGTTTAGCCCATAAACTTTTGGTGCTAAACTTTAATCCTTGCTCGGGTGTTTGGATACATGAAAAAAAAATGGGTTAAAAGTGTAAAATGAGGTGTTCTTCGCACTCCCTAATGCTTTTAGCTCAGTTTTGCACATCTTGAGGTGCAAATAGACTAAATTTTAGCCTCCTCTTTTGCTCACTTTTAGCCTACCTGTTTGGATCCATTTGTCAAAAAAAAGACTAAAAGTTGAAAGTGCAATCAAGCCTTAATTGTGGGTTTTGATGATAATGACTACGCAATTAGAGAACTAATGAGATTTATCGATATGACGAGCAGAAAATTTATATTCGAGGATACTACACGGAACGGAGGAGCCCCCAATTATAAATATAGATGGCTTCAAACTCAAAGGAGGTTTAAATTCTTTTATATATTGAATTTGAGTATAGAAAAAGGCGTACTATAAAGAGGACACAATGTTTAAGCTAATATGTGCTACCAAGTGCTCAAACAATCATATGCATCCTCAGATTCACAGCCAAAACAGTCTACACTTCACTATTACGCTTGCTGTCTTGCGTGGTGCGGCACTGTCGCACTTGAAGAGAGGCTCGTCCGACCCCTTGTCGCGGGCTCTGGCTCTTCCGACCCTTTGGTCGTGGGATCCGTCTCGCCCGAATCCTTGGGTGCGAGCTCCGTCTCGCTCGACCCCTTGGGTGCGAGCTCTGTCTCGCCCGACCCCTTGGCCATGGGCTCTATCTCGCCCAACCTCGAGGCCGTGGGCTTCGTCTCACCCGACCTCTTGGGTACGGTGTCCGTTGAGGGTCGGGGGTATATATACCCTTTCCTTTTCTCCCCAACGGTTATATACGATTTAAGTGACCGTTGGGGGCTGGGGGTTACATATACATTTCCCCTTCCTCCCCAACGGTAACCTGCTCTCTTCTTCCTCACTTCAGCATGTCCAAAACAGAGAAGAAGCTCTATCTCTCTTTCACTCCATTGTTGACCTAAAGCCCACAAGCAAATTCATTGATTTCTCCATCAATCCTTGCGGAAAAAGAGTCCAAAACTTGATTAGAGAGCAATTCCATTGATTCCCAAATCTAAAGAGCACTTGGTTCATGTTTTAGCTGGCGGTTGTGTTTGTTACTCTTGGAGCTTGGCTCCTAGCCAGCTAGAGCGTCGTCCGTGGAGCTTGCCAACTTGTGTGAAAGCCTCGGGAGGTTTGTAACCACCTCTTGCAGCAAGTAAAATCACCCATCATCTTAAGAGTTCACTCTCTTGACTTGAGAACAAGGTATGGTCGCAAAGCCCTAAGCCTTAGTGGTATACCCCAACAATGTGGACTTAGGTAAGCTTTGGTGACGAGCTGAACCACGGGATAAATTATTGTGTCATCTTGTGCTTGTGTTGCTACACTTGTGTTCTTGTTGTTGTTGAGGTGATTTCCAGAGTTTGAGGTCGATCTACTTGTGTGTGGTGTTCCCACTACTTTCAGCTGTCGATCTGTGATCTACTACCCTGCAGGAAGCTAAGAAATTTACCCGATCTAAATTTCGTTGGGTAGATTTTGAACTGTGAACTAATCTCTAATGCAGGTACGACAGTGCCGCTGTTTGGTGCCGTGGGTAAATTTAATTTTAGTTTGAGTTAAATTTTTACAGGCCTATTCATCCTCTCTGGGCGTAACAGAGATCCTATAAAAATACAGGGTAAAAGTTTTGACGTAGAAAACAAACAGAGCCTACCGTGGGCAAGATGGTTTCAGGTGACAGGTGTTTTCCCATTCATTCATTCCTTTACAGAACAGATAGATTCGTCAGTCGTTTCGAATTTCATCCCTCGCAGTTTTTTCCACGGCAAATCCGATTACCTTCCATTAAAGAATGTCTCTCCGACTTGGAGACGAACGGGTTCGGCCTTATGGTCTCCAAACTCGTGCGAGATCAGCGAGTTTGATTCGTTTCCAATTTTCATGTTGATTGCCACCCTACCTGTCTATAAATTCTTATGCACGCACAAGCGCAATACATAGCTCTGCCTGCCTCTGCTGGTAATTTAACGAGCCCACTCTTTGTTGTTGCATTTAGGCCATGGACTTGATTGCCGCGAGGAATAAGAATAATCTAGATTGGAACAACTCAGACTCAGAAGAGAGGAATTCTTTGAGGACATACGAGAGAAGGGTGCGCCGGGTGGTGATGCCGGACGAGCTCGTCTGGGAGATCCTTCTCCCCAGAAACGAGTGGGAGCCGTCCTTCCTTGTCGCTCCGCACACCTTCTGCGACATGACGGACGACACCGACTTGCCGACGACCTTGTCCCCTTCTACCATTGGCAGGTGGAGGCTGGCCAGGGCAATGCGTGCCCTGTGCGCACAATGGACCTCCACGGGGACTCCGGATTCGCTCACTGCCCATTGCACTGCGACGGTCTTGTTCTGCTTCCCACGGACACCAAGCTATGTGTTTTCAACCCAGGCACAGGTGATGTCCTCAACCTGCCCGAGGGCCAAAACAGCAGGGGACATGCTGGTCTAGGCCTGGATCTCGGTTCCAACACTTACAAGGTTGCTCACTTCTTTTACCGATCGGTAGATTATTCTGAGCGGACTTGCAATGCTGGGATGGAAGTGTTTACTATCGGAGGATAGTGGAGGGATCCACCGTACCCCGTAATTATGCCACAGGAGCCTGCCTGCCCTACTTCAAGGGGTCTCTGTACTGGCACATCGAGAGGGAGCTCCTTCAAAACCCACTACAAGGCTTCCTACGCTTCGGATTAGAAGAGGAAACATTTGATTTCGTATCTCATCCTGTGTTGCCATCAGATGAGCAGCCCCTTCAGTTTATTGAACTAGGCGGGAAATTAGGCCTAGTTCAACGTCTGCCAGCAGAAATAGTATTTTGGACGTCACCATCCGGTGGCAATCATCATCAGTGGCATCGTGTTTATGTAACTAATTAATAATTTACCAAAGCTGTGGTGCAGAGCATTAAGATTCCTTGGTGATTGTGTAGTATTTCTTCAAAGCGGTACGCGTATCTACCGCCACCACGACAAGGCAACTGGAACCGCAGAGGAAGTGGCTTCTGTGGATCAGTTGAGGTACAAGAATCCCAGGACAGGCAGCTTGGATTTTGTTGGGAAGGATCGTTATTTCATTTTCATAATTCCCTACACAGAGAGTCTTGTTCCATTACCAAGGGCCACATGACATTCAGGCCTCTTCACTGAACTTGCACAAGACTACTAAGTTTGTATTTGAATTATTTTCTGTGCTTTCTACATGTATTCACTGAACAACGTTTCAGACAAGCTTTGTGCTTTCATTGTAAATAACCTATTTTATTTTGTGCACCTGATGAATCTCTTATGTGGATATTTTAGCGTGTATTGAAACTGCTGTACGTCGGCCGCTGGTGTGTACAATGTAATCTGATGGCGTGCATTGTGTGCAAGCAAAAGATGATAAGTGCGCTGGTGTACGATGATGGAAGCAGTTAAAACTGTTAGCAGTCGTTTCAAAAAAAAATGTTAGCAATCAGGTGAGGGGGAGCAGCGGAATTCCGGTGCAGCGTGTGATTATGCAAATCAAACCTATCAATAAAGTAACAAGTACACCAACATGTTCAGCTTGGTCGAGGACTAGATCATATATAGCTCTGACCTGAAATGCCTGACCGATTCGTTTCAAAAGAAGGAAATGCCTGACCGATCCTCTTCTTGTTTCTTCTGAAAATGGGAAGCAAAATGGTTGCACTGAATCTGTTAACATAAAAAAAAAACTGAACGTTGAGCCACAGGTTGCTTTGTATTGGTGGATTTTGTAGATGATGGTAGGATCACGCGTGGGCAAGCTGTTAGATGACGGTTCAAAATTTCAAGTTTTGCATGAAGCTCTGCAGTCAACACCTGAAGCCTGCAGGCCGGCGGCCAGGATGCAGGGTCGGCCTCGCCGTTTCGGTATCCGGAACCGGGATCAAATTGGGAATCCGACCGGTTCTGCTCTTCTACATTAGACTCTCGTGAGTCAGAGTCAGGGCTGTTCGATGTGGTCGTTCAGAGTTGGTGGAGAGCAGATGTTCGCCGTGCAGATCCCGTGAACAGCCTCTCGAGGAAGTAGTCGTACACGCGATGTAGACGAAGGAGCAGCGAGCAGTATCGCAGCGCAGACGTTGGTTCCGGAGGCTCTGCCCTCGTCAGTTCTGTGCGCGCAGAAGCAGCCGATGGGAAATGCGAAAAGCTAGCAGGCTGAGGCCCACGCGGGAGTTGGGGGCTCAGCCCGAGTGAAAAAGAGGAGCAGGCCGAATTGAATGGGAAGAAACAGGACCATGGGCAGAGAGCGCTACAAGAATCCTTAATCCATGATGAAAATTTTTCGTCATGGATCACAAAAAAAAAATCACCAAACAACATCTGTGATGATTTTAGATATCATCATGGATTGAGCGCTATGGATTAACCTCCGTGATGTTTTGTCAAAAATCATCACGGATTAACGGAATCGGTGACGATCTTCAATCGTCACGATAGAGCCCGAGGCCTAGTTAGACCGGCCCAAGTCCATTTCTTGTGACGAAAAATAAACGTCACGGATGAACCGCCATGTCATCATGGATGCTTATGTGGATGATGACGTGGACACTACCTCAGCCCATTTATTAACAGGCCAAAATCTAAGATGGATCAATTTTTGGCCCAATTTTAGCTATTTTCGCAGCTCTTTTTCAGCCATTTTGGCAGCCCAGTTTCAGCCATTTTGGCAGCCCAATTTTGTCATCAATTTTTAGCTCACTGTTCAGCCTACTACTACAGCACATACGGCCCATTTCACACATACAGCCCATACATAGCCCATATACACAGCACATATACATAGCCCATAAAAGCTAATGATTGTAATAGCACATCAAATAAATAATCTTATGCTTCCATCCAACATATCACATAAATTTTCATCCAACGTCAGATTACATAAGTTTCCATCCAACATCCCATTCAACCTTGAGTTTACAACAAATAGAGATTCCGAAAATACATACAACTCAAACATCTTAATCCATGCCGCAGTGGCAAAATGCATACATGCAGTAGCAACAGCGACAAAATGCAAGCAGCAGCAGCGGCAAAAGATGCACGTCTTAAATACAACCGAAGTCTCACATCCCAAGTCCATTACTATTCAAACGCTCACCAAAGTCAAACAAAAAGCTAGACTTTACCAAATCTGACAACCTTTATGGTGTCATTACCTGCACATGCAAGTGAGAAAGAAAGAGGTTAGCACATGTCTCACAAAGATTTCAATAAGCGGATCGCTAGAAAACATACTTAGACTATCATGCTACATGTAACATTCAGTGCCAAAAATCAAGTCATCACAAAGTACACATGTACATACAATTACAAATGTATCCAAGACATGAAAAACCCACTCTCACGAGACACCATTACCCATCAGCTCTACTCTATATATTTTACAGCAACTTATTCTGAACTGAAATAAGGGAAACAGGAACCAGTAACTGTGGCTGAGTAAACTCTAACAAAATTCCATTATTGCGTGCTTATGTATAAGTTTATGTACGAAGGGCGGGCCTGGTGCAAGCGGTAGAGTCTTACCGCCTGTGACCGGTCCCGGGTTTGAGTCGCGGTCTCCTCGCATTGCACAGACGAGGGTAAGGCTTGCCACTGACACCCTTCTCCAGACCCCGCACAGAGCAGGAGCTCTCTGCACTGGGTACGCTCTTTATGTATAAGTTTATGTATAAGTTGTATAAGTTTATGTATAAGTTGTAAAAAAAAGGTTGCCACACATATAATAAAACATAAATTTGCCACAAAGAAAAATCTGTCGTACACATATGTTGTCAGAAAACACAAGTTATTATACACATTAGTTGTCACAAAAATGGAAGTCATCACACACATAAGCTTTTGTATAAGTTGTCACACATATAAGTTGGCACAAAAGAAAAGATGCTATAGGTTGTCGAAAAAGAGAAAAATCGTCACGCATATAAGTTGTCATAAAAACATAATTTGTTTTCAACTCTACACCAAAGTCAGAAGCTATCATACACATGAGTTGCCACAAAACAATATGTCTGTCATACACATAAGTTGTTACAAAAAGGAAGGAAGTTGTCACACACATAAAGGGGAGCGCGTTCCACAGGCTACACGCGGGCGCGAAATGGGCCTAGGGGCAGAGAGCTGGGATAAGCTATTTTTTCAGCTTAATCCCAACTCATGTCTTTATGAGAGGAGGAGAAAAATAGCTCCACCCATCAAGCTATTTTGGAAATAAATGTTTAGCAAAAAAAATAAAAACAGCTCACAACAGCTAACAAGCAGCTGTGAGCTGTGTCAAACAGCCCCAAGTCGGTCACCACCTCACGAACACCGAATCCTTCCACTGAACCTGATTTGCCTTTGCTGAAAACAGTAGAGAATAACAGTGGCGACGACGAAACAAGATGCAATGCAAGCAAAGAAATAAACACATGAATGAATGACAGGGTGCGATAACTATAACTTGAAGGTGTCCCTTAAGTTCCCAAGATTGTCTGCTCAAGTCTTGCTCAAAATTTATTTTATTTTATTTTTCTTTTTGCAGAAATGGCAGTTGTTGCTGAGGGCTTCTGTTAGAAATCGACTCTGAAATCAAAGGTGGCTTTCTGGATGGATGACGAACTGACAGTCTCATTGAAGTGAAGAGTCAAGAAAAGGATGAAGACTCGCTTTGGTTCTCATCTTCTCAAGTGTGTACTGTTTTCGGTGGTGCTGTACGTAGCAGTCTGCTTTTGGGGGCCCAGCCCAGAGTGCATGTCGAGTCTTTCTGCTTCCCTCTGTTCTCAACTGTTTCTGGAGTCTGTAAGCCATTATATGCTTAATGCCTTCTATAAAAGCAGGGAAAGATCTTTCACTAAAAAAAAGAGATGATGGTAGTCTGTCCTGCTAGGATCATAGTGTTGAGACCTGTGCTGTTGATTTTTGAAGATGAAGAGATATCCACCGGAGATCAAGAAGGAAGTAATTGTTTGCTGAATTATGTCAGGACCATGTAAGTTTACTGCCTCTTCTTCTCTACAGAAGGTGCTTTTCCAGCCCCGGCTGCAATCGGCAAAAACACATTACATGGGCAGGCAGACTTTTGCCTAGCCGAGCAAGCAAATCTCTTCCACAGTGTAACGTAGGCCAGGTAGCCTACTCAGCAACAACAGATCCATGTTCAACACAAGGAACCAAAGAATGAATACCAGCATTCTTATTTGCATTGGAACTATACTATACTAACACGCTGGCGATGCCTCTTCGTGGTCAATCATATACTATGCTACCATTCAGTTCATGATGGCAATGCCTTCGTCTCCAATGTTCTACTCCTCGCACAAGGCTCCTCCCTTTTCTTCTTCAGCAAGAGGATGCTCCATTGGAGATGGCAGTGCTCCAGCGTTTCTGAATGGCGTTACCTGACATGTGTTGGCTACTTGAACATCTGCTGATGCAAGAACAAGGTGCTCATGTTTCCACAAATTCCCCAAATATGTCGAGGCACCCATCCCAGCAGCACTTCTCTCTTGTTTCCCAGTATCCGCCTTTGTAGCGATACGTCCCGTCCTCGGTGTCCTGCTCGAACCACCTGGGTTTCCAGCCATTGTCTTGAAGTTTCGTTGACTGCAATGAGACAGAATAGGATGAAACATCATGTTGGGAATGTGATCTATGAAAGGCTCAACTTCTTCCAAAATTATTCGGCAAGATCCTCTAGGTCAGTTCTAAATTTCACATAGGAAGCGAGAGAGGATACCATTCTTTGCCGGCGCTCCAATCTCAACTTCTCTGCATTCGCCTTCTCGTATTCGCCATTCTCTAGGTGGTGCTGGTCTGGTCTGAGCCGTGAATCAGTAGGTGGAAGTTTCTCCTGAATCCAGGCATGGCCAAGCAATTAAGGACAAAATCTTGATTACGAAACACTTATGTGGCAATCACATGTAAATCCATACCTGCAGCCCTGGGGTCAACTCATTCAGTGTGATCGCAAATGAAGAAAAATTGTATCGTGTTGGGTTAGGAGCAGGTTTGTTCTTTTCCCACAGCAGCGAGGCACCTTTCAGTTGATCGGCGCTCTTCACCTTGAAAGTATCAGAATTACTACAATACATGCTTTCGTCCCACTTCCCTATCAAAAACGAAGCTTTGTTCCCATTATTGTCCTCTACAAAGCCTTGTACCTGTGGACAAAGTGCGTGCAACAGATAAACATAATGCAGTGTATGAAAGAGGCAAACATACAGCTAAAAACAAGTATGCACCACAAATTTAAACAGTGAATAACTTATGGTAGCACTTGAATTAAATTACAACTCAGATGTCACACATAAAAGACGGGAAATATAAGTTCTGTAACCTAGGGTCAGTAAGTATATAACGAAATTTGTAAATCACTGCTAACTCAGTCCAAATTATATCATCAGCACAAGGAGAACCACTTGCCCCAAGTGATCAAAGGTCAAATGGATGCTAAGTCTAGCCACTCATATTGAGACCCCAGGCCAAGAGTTGGAAATCTTGCAATGAAAAGTGGTTTACATCTCTCCCACAGTTTATTTGTCAGATGCTAAGAGCATGATAATCATGCAAAACTCTTCATATGTAAATGCCAACAGCACAGAAGAAGATAATGAGTTCACCACAGATTGGTCAGAAGGTAATGTACTCAAAGAGGAAAACACATGTGGGCTCTACATCCCTTGTTCACAATTGTAATGTTTGAGTTGACACTTAACAGTACAAAGAAAGGAAGTAAGCGAAACATACTAGATGAGGATTCCGGTCAAGAAGTGATGGCTCTTTGAACTTCAGTTTACATGAATACTGACGATTCCCTTTTATGTGCATTGTTCCATGGTGGCTGCAGTACAACTTCCCAAGAATGAGATTGTGAATGGTTGTTGTGACCTGAAAAGGCAATATGATAAGAATTTAGTTATGATGAGAAGAAACTTATAATATCAATCAGCAACATTAGTATCTCCAGTTGTGCTGGACACCTTATTCCATTGGAAGATTTCACCATCCTCAAATTCCAGAGTCAAAGTGCCAACTGGTTCAACTTGAATTGACTGCCCCCAAAACTTGGATTTGAGATTGCTGTCGCCCCAGAATTTCCATCCCTTGCCTTCACAGTGGCAGGCAATCAGCATTGGATGATGACTAACCTATTGGTGGAAATGTTGAACAGCAATGTAATGAAATTGAAGTCTCCAATTCAAAGTACCACAAAGTAAGATATGGATGATTAGTAAAAAGGTAGACAAAGGGGCATAGCTCTATCAGAAATTAAATGACTTTGGAATGGACATATAACAGTAGTTTTGCATTATATGAACATAATCGAAAAAAATAAACTTCATTTTCTTAGTAAATGTATAACATTTCTCATAAATCCTTCCCCCAGAGACCCAGACAGCATCTCTTGCACAAGACGAACAAAGCATATTGAACTAACCTTTTCTGCAAAAAAACGAACTCCTTTGTCAGGGTAATCAGCTTCATAGGTCTCTCCTAGCAATGGATTGAACGGTTTGCAAGGTCTTGCAACAGATGAAGCATAGCCAGAGACCGCAAAAGCAGCTACTTTGAGAATTCTCATGAGGCTGTCCCCCTAGTAGATTTCAAATATAAGAATGAGCAAAAGTTCATATAACATAGCAACATGCATGGTATTAGAAACATGCTATATGTTGATACACACAACTGCAGCATTGCCCTTTTCCCTAACAAGTGATATTGTACAGCATAGCTGAGCAAAACTAACAGATACAACTATAGTACTCTGAAAACACCTTTCACTTTTTTAAGAATGAGTAAACTGCCACGCTTATTAGCGGAGTATACTGCTTGAACAATACTGATGAGTTCCCAACATGACAACAGGTACTAATATGTAATCTGATCAGCAGATATGACACATCTAGTTTCAACTTGCCTCGCAATCACATTTGAAGATTGAGTTTGCTGATTTGAACTCTGATGCAGTGTTGAACAAGAAAAGGGATTGGAAATAATTTCGTTGATCTCTGCCACTCATGGAAAGCAGACGAAATTCCTAGACATGTGCAATACCAAAAGATGTGAAAGCGATCTTACCACTTTTCCATGTTGATATGCCTGATCCAAGAGGTATGAATATTCCAAATCTTCAAAGCACTTCTGAAGGGATGAGAGTGGTTCATTGAAGTAAACTGGAAGACAAACTCGTGTCAAATCCTTTCCAACGCTATCTTTAATAATGGACCAGAGGCTGATCCCTTTCTCTTTCTCAGTAGGCTCAGGCAGCCTACTCCGTCGTGTGATTTGTGGTAACCTGTTGTTACTGGAATCATGCGTTTGGGAATCCACAACTTCTTGACCAGTTAACATGGTTGAAGATCTGTTGTCTGACTCTGTGAAGTAGTCTACAGAATCAAAGAATGTAGATTCATCTTCACAAATCAATTCACCTCCATCTTGCTTCTCAAACTCATGCTCATCAGATTCTGTTGTGCTATATTCTGGGCAAGAACAACAATTGTACCATTAGCAAGATGTTAATTCTTAGGAAACAAATGTGGGAGTTCAAAATTACTCGGGCTACTTGAAACACAAACATGAAAGGAGTGAAAGACACAAGAAACAGATAAGTAGATCATGTAGCTGGTCTAGTCCTGAAAATAGCCCAGTATGTGTTAAAATCGTACCACTAAAATTTCCATGCCGAGAACTAGAGAAGTCATTTCTTGTCAATGCCTCCTGTGTTATACTTCCATCTTTACCTTCCTGCACAAATATGTGTGTAATACACTATGTAAAATTCCTGCAGGAAAAAGAGGAGAGTAACCATTCAAGGAGTAACCTTTGCAAACTTAAGGGGCAGACCTAGTGCCGGAGGCTCCCACATGAGTGGGGTCTGGGGAAGGGAAAAACCGAGGCAAGCCTTCCCCCCGCAAAATCTGCGAAGAGGCTGCTTCGAACCCGCGACCTGGTAACTCAGTGAGACAGCTCTCACCACTGCACCAAGCCTGCCCTTGAACCTTTGCAAACTTATATAACTATTTCAACATGAGATACGCTGATTGGCAGGAATTTAAGAAGCCACAAGTATATATAGACACACTATTACTTTCAGGCATCAAGTCGGTTGCTGCTACTTATCACTGTTGCACAAAGTAATGACTGGTTGCCGCTACTGGACACCGTTGTGCAAAGTCATGAACACCTACAAAGAATGTATGCAGCTCTTCTTACCTCAAACTGATGTCTGCAGGACCCAAACAAGCTTAAGTAATCCTCGTAACGTCGCTTCAGTTGCTTCCGGTAACTTGAGAACTCAGAAAGCACAATCTGTTCACAGTCCTGTATAAGACTCTCATTCAGACCCTCCTGATGCATCCGATCTCTAAGCCTTGCAGTTGAAATCGAAACATCGCTCTGCACGAAAGCTACTCTCCCACTGAGTGACCCGAGAGAATAAACACTCCTTGCCAGGATCAAGGCCTCAATCCAGGCAGCACGGTCATCTTTCAAGTCCGTCTTCAAGTGAAGCGTCTTGGTGGGGGAAAATATGTAGAATCTCCTATCGTCCGACTTACTCTCCCGAAATGCTGACACCTAGAAACATAGTAACTTATTAGCTCCCATATGTTTGTAACTGGGTAGCCTTGCACATGAAAAATGTGTACAACTTCCCTTGGCCTTATGCAATACTATGCATCAGGCATTCAGGCCTAGGAAAAGCATATACATACACAGACCAGCATCCATAATATCTTATAGACAAGCTCTAAACCTTCTATTAAGAAACGGCAAAGAGAACACGAACTGATTTAAGGAACAGGGAAAGGTATTCCCCAGAAGAAAAAAATATAAATCGGACCCCTCTCCCTTCAAATTCAATCTTTGGTTAGGGGGGAAGGGAAACAAAATGAAAATCCAACGCAAAAAAAATGAGGGGGGAAACAAGGATCTCAAGAAACCAAGAAAACAAATCCAAGCTACAATCTACCTCAACCAAACAACCTAGGCAGTTCCTGAAGATCCACAAAACCCCCCTGATTCAATCTGACATAGACCACAGGTCCTCCATTTTATTCCCTCCCCTAGGCAACCTCTCTCTTCTATGCGGCCACTTGGATGGACTGTGCATGCTTTAATTCTTGGGACCCATGGGCAAAGGCCTTGAAAAGACCCGGTGATAGTACTACACTGGGAGTTCAACAGCTAGTAAAAGCCTTGTGGAAAAGCAACCCCTGGAGCAGTACAAATCAATAATGCAAATTTTAAAAACATCCCCAGAGCATATCCTATCTCGTAATCACATTAAATTATTAAACTTATCACATAGCACCTGTCCTGTACTCATCCATTTGGATGAATCCTATCATACATCATGTTTTGGGTTAAAAAAGCGTGCACAGTAACAAGACAGCGACTAACTGATAAACTTGGCTTGTCCTAATCGATTTGTATCAACAGAATGGCAACAGAGCCCCCCATCCTTTTCAGAAATAACAACGAGGCCTGGAATTTAGACAAAATCTGCGAAAAGATCAGGTTTTACGTGCAAGGATGTACCTGATCGCGTGACACAGAAAGGTACGGCCCTTTTGGAAATATATATACTCCCATATACTACTGGTACCATCAGAAAAAGAAAAAAAAAGCGAAGCCTTTTGTTCACTTAGACTCCAAGCTAAACTAATTCTGCTAAATTTAGACAGGAAACTGTCTTAGGGCCACTAATGAGGTGGTTAGTCAGTTGATTAATTAATCAAGCATGCTAATTTTAGCACCATTGAATGGATTTTGAGGGAGGGGGCGATCTGAGCAACAAAATGGACAGGGTTGATTTGTCACGGCAATGCACAGACAAGGAGAAGGATGGAATGAATGCGAGTATCCTAGCAAAAGGAAAATAGAAAAGAGAGGTCACGTCATTTCGATCCAGCAATGTGACGATGTCTCCCACCTACCATTCCATCATCATGAGCAGAACTCGACACGAGAATCTACCTTGCACCCCCCTCAAAAAGAACCCAGAGGCGAAGCCAATTAAATAGAATTTCTTCTTTTTTTCCAATTTTGCAACACTTTGATCCAGCCAATAGTGGCGCTGGCTGCATCGCGAAGGCAACCAAATTCCCCGGGAACACAGATTGGCATTACGAGAAGAAGAAAATCTCCCAAATTCAGAGGGCGGTGAAAATGTTAAAATCAGTCTCGAATTGCATTCACAGAAGGAGCAGTCAGGAATGCGGGGAGAAACCGTCGACAGGCAAACGAGAGGACGAAATCACGAAACGGAATCTGCCCCACCAGTGGGAGGTCCGGCCAGCCGGGATCACGCGCCAACCGCACGGGAGGAGGAAGGGACAGGGACGAGCGAGGCAGACCTTGAGGAAAACGACGCCGGCGGGCTTCTCCGTGCGGCGCGCTCCTCCCACCCTGGAGCCGATCAGCCTGACCTCCCCGTCGCCGTCCGCCGCCGCGCCCGCCCGCGCCCCCGCCCCGGCCCCGGCCCGGGCGACGCCGCCCGCGTCGGCGGCCCGAATCTTGGAGTAGGACAGTACGCCGTCGCGGAGCGAGAACCAGCGCTCCCGCCACCCGCGGCCGTAGTTGGTCCACTTGTGCAGCACGCCCTCCACTGCGACGGCCGGACCCGACGCAGCGGCCGCGGCCTCCGGCTCCGGCGTCAGCGTCGGCGTGGCGTCCCCCGGCAGCGGCGGCGCGGCGGAGAGGCAGCACAGCGCGCTGTGGTGGAGGTGGTGGTTGTGGCTGCTGCCGTATTGGCCTTTCCCGTGGCCGCGGCCGCTCCCTCCGCCTCTCATGCTCTGCGTCATCCGGCGCTGCGCGGCGCGGCGCTCCGACGGCGGCGGCGACGGCGAGGGAACGGACGGGACGGGACGCGACGCGACGCGTGGGAGAGAATCGACGGGAGGTCCGCTCGCCTCGCCAGTCGCCACGCTTTATTTTTAGCAGCGGTTGGTCGCTATTTATGTGTGGGCCCACCCGCCCGGTGGCGGTGCCCTCTTCTTTCTCCACTTGTTACAAACCGGGCTTTACTTGGGATCTTTTTGGAGTGTTTTTTTTTTGTTTTTCTTTGGTTGGTTTTACCGATTTGATAAAATGGGTTTAATCTTGGTTTGTTGTGAGAGAAAAATATTATTGACTGATTGATAAGCCCTGACTGAAACCAACGAGCGAACGGCTGAAAACTGCAACAAAATTTTCGACTTATAAAACCACCAACTAATGACACCCTGTCTTGCTGAAATAGGGATTAGGGTATTATCTCATCTCACCTAGTCTCTTCATAGTATGATAAAAGGGTATCTATAACATCAACCATTTTTATATGATAGCGCATGTTTAGATAATTCATTTTAGGTTCTACTCCCTCTGTTTTAAATTACAAGTCCTTCTAGTTTTTCTAGGTATATTATTTTTTCTGTATAGTAGATATAAGCTATATCTAGAAACATAATAAAAGCTATATATTTAGAAAACTCAAAACGAATTATATATAATTTGGAACGGAGAGAGTAAGATGGAGGTTCATTCCACTGACACGTTGCTAGTACCTTCTTTTATTGGGTGCATTCATTTGGTTGGTTTAAAATTTTGGTTTAGATATGGTGGTCTTGATTTGTTGTGAGAGAAAACATCGCTTGATTTGGTTGGTTTGGGTGGTGATACCAACAAACGAAAGCATTTGATTATGCTGTGACAAAATAGTCGTTCAATTATAGGCCTTGTGAGTGTGTGTTGTTTGTGACATATATGGTTAGATTAGTTTTTTTTGGATCATCAGCCTTCGTTTGGCTGTGGCTTGTCGTAAACGATCGTAAATTTTCAGCCGGAACAGTATTTTTCTCTCACACAAACCAGCCAGCAGTACTTCTTTACGAACCAGCCAACCGAACAGGCTGTGGGAGGCCTTGAGAGGTTTCGTATATGAGGCAATTATTGTTGGTTTGTTGCCATAGTGTTTTCCTAATTACATGAACCACAATTGAGACATTTACATTAGCTCTCCCAATTTTGATCCATTATCATACTTTACACAATAAGTGTCATTGCGTAAACTGATTATAGATTTAAGCATGTCCTGTATTTCGACTAACGAGAAAAAATTTCCAAAATCATCTAGTGTCAGTATTGTTTGTAGGAGCTACATATATTATTAAGATATTTTTATCATTTTCAGCAATTTATAATTTAGAGCTTTGTTAGGCCATATATATGTGGTTCTCTTTTGTGAATGTATATTTGGAATAATTGGTGGTTGGGGATCACAGTGGACGTAGTTTTCAGATCTTTTAGGACATGGTATGCTGTGATCACACGCAGTGGTGATTTTTGGTGGAAAGGCATCTTTTGTGCTTTGATTTTTCTTGGAATGAACTTCATGTTCCATCCTTTCGATTTGAACTTAATAAACTTTATGTGGTGTCAGCTTACAGGTTACAAATATGGTTCTTAAGAAATAATCAAAATAATCGGTCTGTTCGCTGGTTGGTTTCTAGGCTGATAAACCCGACTGGTGCTGATTTATTGTGAGAGAAAAACATTGTTGGTCGACTGATAAGTACTGGCTGAAACTACCAAACGAACAGGTTGAATGTAAGGAAGAAAAAGGAAGAGGTTATGTATGCAAAGACATGAAGCCTGTTTGAATGTAAGGAAGAAAAAGGAAGAGGTTATGTATGCAAAGACATGAAGCCTGTTTACCAGATGTAGGAGCACATGATGATGTCATAGGGATCACGAGTGGTTCACATGCTACGACTGGGTTTTGTTTAGATTGGAGTTAGGATTTAGTATCTGATACTGTAGCACTTTTATTTGTGTTTGATAATTATTGTCTAATCATAGTCTAACTAGGCTCAAAAGATTCGTCTCGTAATTTACAATTAAACTGTGTAATTAGTTATTTTTTTATCTACATTTAATACTCTATGCATGTGTCCAAAAATTTGATGTGATGGAGAGCGTGAAAAAACTTGCAATCTAAACAAAGCCTAGATTTTAAATGAGAAGAGTGTAGTACCGTTAGTGGGCCTTAATGTATAGTTAAAGTGTAGTACCAGTTACAATTTTTAAATGAGAAGAGTGTACTAGCCAGTAGACTAATAGGCGGTAGCTAGTGGTGACAACAGCTTCCACTTAGCCCTTTGGGTTTGTTTTGTGCTTGCAAGGAAGATAATTGCCTCCCTCTAGAAGTGTGTTACGTTACATAGGACACCATGGAGTGCACTTGCTGGACCATGCAATACAATATATGTGAGCTCTAACAAAGTTGCAAGGAATATATAAAAGTACAGAAATCAACCTAAATATGAAGTATAATCAAAAGACACTATACGAAAGAACTCTTTTTCATAACACAATATATACGCAAAGCGTTCACATATGTATATGTATATTCAACCCACGAATGCATGCATGTCCTACCTCTATGAATGCTTATCTTTAATGACTTAAACCACGTCATGGTAACGAAAAAGTATTTTGCCACGTCATCACGATGTCATCTGACAAATCTGAACCGTTGGATAACAATCTATCGGCATGAGTGATGCTAATAGCCGTCGGTGTATTTTGGACTTCTCATAATACATAAAACTCTAGAGAGTTACCGGTAGGGTAAGTAAATAAAAAATACTTACTCCGTGACCGGCGCTGCAGCTACTTAAAAAATGTTAAGTGGACTCTAGAAAAAAATATAGAGAAGTATGTAGATAAATATAACATGCTCCCGTAGGCTATTACTGCCACTCGTCCTTTCTCAGCAAACCTGACGTGGACTGTTGTAAGAAAAATTAAAGAAAGAAAAGAAAATAAAAAAAACAGGAAACAACCGGGAAACAAAAGGCCAACTGCTACTGGACTTTTAGCTGACCTACAATTGTCGTTTCATTAAATTAAAATATGGTCTAACTACAAAACCTAGAAACAATGTGCGGGCACATTTCAAGCACGGCAACGCCGCACACTGTTCTAGTGAGATGATAAGTCGGTAGATCTTAGAATTGACGAAGCCTATAAGAACACCTACAACGAGGTTACTGCCAGGAGTCTCCACAAGAGTCTAGCTAGGAGAGACAAAGTAGGCGAGAGAAGACACTGTCACTGGTTGTGGCGAGAGTCACTACACATGAGGACCCCACCCTTATCTCTTTGCTCCCATTTCCATTCACGCCCTCTCCCATCTGTATGCTTTCCTCAACCACTCGGTGCTTCTGCGGAGACCTAAGAGGCAGGACCCATCGTCGATATAAATCGACAGTGACCACTCGATGCTAGCACGCGGAGCATGGCCGACATGGGAGGCCACCAAGATTGGAGGGGTGAAAACGCCCGAATGACGCTGCATCATAAAGGAGATCATTGTCACGGTGAGAGAAGCGAAAGTGTCCATGGGGTTGAGAATAGGTTTGGGATGTAACAATCTTGTTGAAGGAATAATATACTATGTGGACAAAATTATAGGGAGCAAGCTCTATATATACACCATTTTTTACTGCTATAAGCACATCAATACAATGAGCATGTCGCTAACATTGAAAGAATAATTAGCCATAAATGTAAACCCCTATGCTAACAAAGTTATAGACTCAAATTTGGGTAGAAAGATATTACCACCAAGAACCGAACCAACTAACTAAAAAACAGCGACGGCCGTGGATCCATGCGGATGGGCTTTTTTCCCTCAATGTCACAATGTTGCTTATGTGCGTTGATGTGAGCTCCTTGCCTCAACGAAATGGACTCAAAGTGAACTTCTAGTCTTCTGCTTATTTGCACCTCCAGGTCCTTGCCTCTGGTGTCCTCTGAGCTAAGCTTGTGAGTTAGACAACTGCTTTAATAGCGAGATCAGGATGTTAATTCTTTTTTTTTTTTGAAGCTGTTGTGTGGGAGAGGGGTGGGATGAGGTACTTCAATATGGTCCGGCGTATCCATGTGCTTGGCGTCCATAAAATGACCCTCCTGATCTCAGCACATTTATGCAATAATGGCAAGGAACTAACAATAACATCTAGTAGCTACACTGATGTGAACCAAATGAAAACAAATGAGGTGGCCGGCATGCAGAGCTCTTGTCCTTTTTGGTTGTTTGAGACACCGTGAGTTCGGCTCCTTATAAGTAAAGGAACCGAGACATGTTTATACTTATTTTCCCCTTGTATATGTAGAGCTGATTGAGTGTATTAGTGAATGTGAGGTTGATGTATTGTATCATGGATCATCTAGGAATGCAAACACTTGGTTCATAGGAAAAATAATTCTTATTGTTGCCTAGTAAGATATAAACTTCAAGTAGTAACAAGAAGACGCCAAAAAGAAATTGGATGTTCTTTTCTAAAAGAACAACCTCCTGCCCCCTTTAGATTTTCTTATATACCAGCCAGTTTTCGCTAAGGGCACCTATCAATTTCAACTCCCACAAAAACATATATATATCTCAAATACAAACAGGGTTGATTCTTCATGACAGTTGTTGGTGTTTTAGTGTTTCTTATGGTACCATCAGCAAGTAAAATGTTAGGTCATGCACGAGGTTCAATGGGGTAGAATAGAAGAAACCAAGTATTATGCTGGTTTGAGCGGTCGAGCCATACATCTAGTCTGGAAGAGTACTCGAGGTTTAGATAGGGATTTGTTACAAGAGGTTGTGTGAGTAACTGTGTGTGGTGATCGCTTCTCATGCCCCTTGGTAGGGCTCCACAAGCCCCTTTATATAGTCAAGGGGATGGGGTTTACAAGTACAGGGACTTGGTGGTGATGTCGTCATGCTTGGTTCGGACTTGTCCGACTAGTTGCCTCATGTGTCACTAGTCCTACTATTCTTCTGGGCGTCGTTCTCCTCGATGGATGCCATTGTTGGGGGGCAATTCCCCTCCATCGGTCGTATGGCAATTAACCTCAATTGCTCGGTCATATTCGAAGGGACGGTGATAACATCTTCCGTCACAAGAGATAGATGGGTGTGGCACCGTCCCTGAACCAGTTAGGTGAGATGGTGTTAGCGTTTGTATATGCACGTTGCACAGTTCAGTTATGTGCCCGACAAGGAGGGTGTTGTAGTCTGTTTAGGATATTGTCCGCCTTCATCTCTCGGCTTTGACTTGGATGTACTCCTAGCTTCTTCTGGACGCCACAAAATTTTCCACTCGAGTCTTAGGCCGAGCTAGGTTTCCGCCCCTATGCCCATGGTTTTCTGATAAGGACCTTGTCACCTCCGTCTAACAGTTTAGTCGGAGGCGTCAGGGACACCCCGCCTAACATTCAACACATAGATGAGGATACCCAATGGAGCTTGTCAAAAATTGTGTTATATCAAAACTATACTTTTTTCCATCCATATGTAAATATCTATGTAGTTGTACTTCCTTTGAAGCCAAATATCAACTTTTGAAGGTCTTTATTATAAAAATAAATAAAAGAACGCAATAAAGTAACAAACGCAACTCACTTTCTAACTAGTCTCTGTTGGGTGTTCTTAGAAAATGAAGTCTTTGATAGTTTTGCTTAGAAGATATCTTTACGCTTTTCATTGGTCAAATCAAAATGTCAGGTCCACTAGTGGTGGCACGTGTGCGTGTCTGGTGTGCCCCGCCTGACCAGTACCAAGCTTTGTGAAACTCGCTCTCACTGACAATGTGGATCACTGTTTACAGATGCCACTAGTCGGTGTTGATCATGCTGTTCGTGACGGAGCAGTTAGTATCGTACGCTGGAAATGATCCGGTACACTTGGAATAGGTAAATTATAATTTTTCATTAAAAAAAGAAAAATGCACCTTCAATATTTTTAGAAAATAACCAGAAACTCTTGAAACCGGTACATATCTGGATGTTCTATATTTGGGTTTCACCAGAACTGTGTTTTGCTTACTTATGCCACTCTAGGCGGGAATTTCATCAGTATTTAATAGTGTGATTGACTTTGTTTGAGTAGATAATGTAATCAAATCAACATTAGTGTCTTCCGACATCATATGTGTGTAGGTGCCTTCATAATCCATTGCAAACTATTTCGAAAGGACATAGTATAAAAAATTTAGAATGATAGGAATCAATTTTCATAGGAATCCCAATGACATATAGAACCAAAATTCCACGATAACATAGGAATACCATCATGTAGGGTTGGGTGTCGCCGTCAGCCGAGAAGGAGGCGGCGGCGGTCAGGGAGGAGGGGAGGAGCCAAGGTCGCGTGTAGAGGCAGCGGCGGCGCATGTGAAGGAGTCGGGTTGGGTGGAAACGAGCCGTGGTCGAGCAGGGTGGCGGCAGGATCCAGTAGGGACAAGCTAGGGTCAGACAAACTAAGGTTGAGTAGGATGGTGGCAGGATCGGGCGGGGAGGAGCTGGGGTCACGCAAGGAAAATCGAAATCAGTTGGGAAGTAGCCAGAGTCGAGTATGGAAGTGGCGATACCGAGTGTGGAGGTTGCGACCAATGAGGAGGAGGTGTCAGGCGAGGAGAAACTGGGATCGGGTGGGAAGAGACGGGATCGAGTGGGGAGACGACGGGATCAGACGAGAACGAGCCGGAGTAGGCGAGGAAATATTTGACTTGGACAAAATTAATAGAACATGTAAAAATAACATAGGGAGTAATACAAACTCCTAGCCTGCTCCATCTGTCCTAAAATAGAAGTCGTTTTCGTTTTTCGAGAAGTCAAGCTTTTTAACTTTGACCAATTATATATAAAATAATATTAATATTTATAATACATAATTAGTATCATTAGATAGATCATTGAATATACTTTCACAATAAACTTATTTGGAGATATAAATGTTGCACGTATTTTCTATAAATATAGTCAAAGTTGAGAACCTGCACGTATCCCATAACAAATTTCTACTGTAGAATAGAGGGAGTATATTTCAAAACTATTCACTATTTGTGAATGCATGGAATACAGTATGTAAACTACGATCCGATTGATGCGCTACAGGATATTAGTTTTTGTCTTGACCCACCGCATTGTAAGAGAGCGATACATTTATTATTATTTTATTTGCTATTGATCCAATCACAAGTTTATATAATTAATTGGAGGATGGTACGGGTAAACCAACCATTGAATTTGGTGAACGTGGAGTTAGAAGGGCTTGGCTCACGTGTCAAGAACACAAAAAGAATAAGGGAATTACTATTTATCTGTTGAGAGATTTTTTTTCTAAAAAATCTCTTAAATTTCTCATCTCACGATTTAGAATAGAGATTCACGTTGCACTTCTCCTTTACCTTTGATGACCTCCGACGATCTCCATCAACTTCGACGAGCAATAGATGGGACAGCGAGGTGGCAAGTCGAAGAAGCGTGGACACGGTGACGAAGCGAGGTGGCAACTTCGACGAGCGGCGGCTCTTGCACGCGTTGAGAGGATGGGGCTAGAGGTGGCTATGGTGGTGGAATCAGAATGTTGGAGAAGACGGGCGGAAAAAAAAAAAGATGATAAGATTGGGAGGAGAGAAGTAAATCCGGACCACAGATCTCACATTGAATGATTAAATATATGATATACCATTCCAAAAGAAAAGATATAAAATCTCTGCAGGATTTCTATGAAATTCCTCCATTCCTATGGGGCAATAAATTATGATGTACACACTTTGTTAGAAAAGAAAAGATGTTACATATTGAGTCAAAGGTTGAATTATCACAAGTTTGATCGAATTCACAGAGACATTTATCGATGTACAAGAAAAATATTTATGTGCTAATTTGCTACCATAAATGCAGATATATTTTTCTATAAATTTGATCAGACTTATAACAGTTTAACTTTAATTAATTAAAATTTTTTTGGACAGAGGGAGCATGGTTTTGGAAGTGAAATTCATGGGACGACACGGTTGCCGAAGCATGCACAGAGATGTGGAGCATGTGTCTCCTCTTTGAAACGACATTTGGAAAACAGCCAAAATCAGCAATCACGGTGTTTTGCTCTCCGTTTTGGAATTAGTAGAGTACTATACATGAAGGTCTTCGTTCGCACGCTCAGTGATCCTTTTTCCACTGCTGCTCGCGGAGACGACTCCCATGATTTTGTCTGTTCTTCGTTCAAACTCGTTCGATGTGAGGTGAGGAACACGTGCTTTTGCTTTTGCTTCATTGGTGATTAGTTTTTTTTAAAGCTTTGGCTCTACTAGCTGGTATTTTCAGCTCCATCTGTTCATCACTTGTGAGATCAGATTTTTAGAAATTCTAATTGCGAAGTTATTCTGTTTTAACCATTGACGGAGCCACCGTCCGGCCACCCCGGGCGGCCGGCCGGGCTCCTCGGCAAACTTTAAATGAAAAAAATCCTATATATCAAAGAAAAATGTTATAATTTGCTAGGTAAATACTTTTGTACAATGAGGATCACTCGGGCGCCGAAAAACTTCTGGCTCCTCCACTGGTTTTTAACTCGGTTGATAAAAAAAAAAAGCTGCAAACAGCTCCTAAAACCGCTGCTGCCCGGGGGACAATGCGTGGGTGGGTGTGTTGGAAGCATATCATGTCACCTTGGATCGCCGCACGATGTTCCCTCCGGCACCGTCAGCACGCAGCACCACGGCGCTTGGAGCCGCGTGATAAAAGGCGCCGCCGTACGACGGACGACGTCATCATTCCATTTCCTCCTCGTAGGAGTGTTTGCATTTGTTTGTTGCACACACGGAAATACTTCAAATACAGCTCAATTTTTCCTGTAAAGTATCCTCTCCATCCCGGCTCATGTACCTACTCGTATCTTTATCAAATCTTTCGTGCACTTGGGACGAGGCTTGGCAAAAAGGTTCGAGCACAGAGTACTTGCATCTATTTAAAATATAAGCGGTTCTCGCTTCACGGGAAGTCAACTTTTTTAACTTTAATTAATTATATGTAAAAAATATTAATATTTATAATACATAATTAGTATCATTAAATAGATCATTGAATATATTTTTATAATAAATTTATTTAGAAATATAAATTTTGCATGTATTTTCTACAAATCTAGTTGAAGTTGAGAAAGCTTGACCTGCACACATCTCATACCGACTCTTATAACTAGCGTGTATCTCGAGGTGTGCAGTACCGATCATCATGATGAAGGGTTAGAGTATAAGACACTGTTGTCGGTCAATGAACTGTAGGAAATAAATAAAAGAAATCGTACCTAGAAAAAAAACATGGCACTAATGAAAAGTAAATGGCTAAAACTAGAATACCTGGACAGTTAAGAGAATGTGTGAGGTTAAACCAACCAACAGGAGCTACAGAGAAGATGGCCTCACACTGAAATGTCCATGTTCTTGTGGAATTACTCCAAAATCGAAAACAAGTGATTTTTCATCCTACTCCTGTAATCCTATTATATGAAAAATTCCCTCTCGAGTAGTCCATTCCTCTCAGCTCGCAGGAAACGAACCCCCAGCCCCTAGTGGTAGGGGTAGTACGGATGGCATGCAACATGTACGACAATTCTCTCGATTGACGCCAAATAAAGCATGCACTATTCAGCTTGCTAAGACTAAAGTTTATAGATAGTGTCGGGTTCATAAATTCAGGATCCCTTATGGACCTGCTTCCTAGTAAAAGCTCGGCCCAACAGACAACATTGCGAACGACGCGCAACTACTGAGCCGGCCCAAAAACCTAACGACAGACCAAAAGGCGATCCAATCTCCGACTGAAAGGCCTGGCCAAGGAAAGGATAACGCTCGTTTCCGATTGTGGCCTGCCTCTCCGACTGGAAGGCCTGACCAAGGAGGAACGGCGCTCGCTTCCGACTCCGGCCCGCCTCTCCGACCGGAAGGCCAGGCCAACGCCGCTTCCAACTCCAGCCCGCCTCTCCGACTAGAAGGACCGGTCAACGCTGCTTCCGACTCCGACCCGCCTTTTCGACCGGGGATGCACCAAACCTCTGTTTACAGCTCTTCTTCGACTGGCGCAGTCGGAGCAGACTGGGACCAACCGACCGGGGACGCCCGCTTGGTGAGGACCTAGGAAACAAGCGGAGCAAGTAAGGCAGGGCGCTCAAATCAACCGCAATACCAAGGATCGTACCCTGTACACCTGCAGCATAGTACCAACAGGGCATGTCAGAAGGGTGCCCTGCCACCTTCCAGGCATGTCAAAGCCCAAGCAGTGTTATGGGCGCCGACGTTTGCCCTACAGTGTTGTGGGCGTCCTCAACTCCCATACCAGGCGAACACGGTAAAACCCCCCACATGCCTCTGGGCATCAATAGTGTTGTGGGCACCGTCATTTGCCGTACATGGTGAATATGGTAAAACCTCCCACATGCGTCTGACGTAAACAGTGTTGTGGGCGCCTACAATCATTATTATACCCGACGGCATGGGCAACAAGACTTAGTAGCATACGTAAACTCTCCCTCTCTCACTTGTAAAGCCGTCCCCTTCATTTATAAAAGGGGATGGTCTCTCTCCCAATAAGGATGACTCTCAGACGATTCGAACACACATGATCGACACGATCAAGACGATCCGAACGACCAAGGATTCCAACAGAGCACACGCTCAAATACTTAGCGCACGTAGGAGCTCCCGTCACTCTCGGCCCTTCGGTCCAGAGTCCAACCGGACTGCTTACGCCCCCCATCTTACTCCCTTCTGTTTGTAACCCCACAACAAACTTTGAGCACCTAGGCTCAGGAATAAAGTCACCGACCGACTCAAACTGGACGTAGGACACGTTGCCTGAACCAGTATAAATCCTGTGTCATTGAGTGCTAGGCCACATCCGATCACAATGTACGGTAAAACTATAAATATTTACGTGTTGGTCACTTTCTGCACCGACAGTTGGCGCCGTCCGTGGGGAAGACGACGTACATTCATGCTTTTGGTCATCGGATGGCCCACCTTTCCGCCATCTTCGCCATGGCGGGCTCAAGCGATCGACTTCGCTTTGGTTCGTTGGAGTTTTCCACACTCCCACTGTTGGGATGTGGGTTCCACCCATCTTGAGCCATCCCGTGCCTTTCTCTTCAGAAGCCTGGACTTCGTCGCCGATCGGCTCGGCGTGCTTCACCTTCGTAAGAAGGCACTTGTTCCGGCACCCATCAGAGGGGCGCCATCCGTCGGCTCCGGAACTCCCGGCGACCTCAACGATGAGGCGCATGCGCTTAGCTCTGAGCCTACGCTAGGCTCAATCCCCACTGTGAGTAATGTACGTACTGTTATTTACTCGCTATTTACTATTTTCCATTGATTCTCCAGAGGGACCCCGTTGTCCCTGCCGTGACCGCCATGCGGCCGGTTCCCCTACGACCTCATGTCCCTCATGGACGCGTACGCCCAGGGGTTCCGAAGGATGCTGGCACTGCCCCCCTCCCACATCCGAATTCATGGGGATGGCACACTATGCTCCCGCCTCTTTTCACGCCCTCATGGATGATGATGTTGTGAGCGACGGCTCTAGCATTGATGACGTCGTGGCACCTAGCCACCCTCTGTCCCGAGAGTGTGCTATGGCGGACGCTCCAGGACAGCCGCCGGTAGTAGTGGAGTCTCTACAGACCCACACCCCTCCAGACCCTTGTGCGGATGCCCTCGCATGTGCCCAGGAGCACGGTGAGGAGCTACGACAAAGGCAGCAGAACCAGCCACCACCGCGCGCGGTGCACTCAAAGACACCACGATGTGCCCTATGCGCGTAACCCGGTGAGCGGTGCCTGGGGTCGTACCCGCCAGGTTTAGTGCAACATCATCGATGGAGGGAATGATCCCCCACAGTTCGATCGGGCTGGTTAGAACATTGCCGTGGCGGCGATGCTACGTGTGGCCTTCCTAAGCCTATCGACCCACAGGAGGCGGTGGTCCACCGAAAATCTCCGGCGCTGGTGGAGAGCGCCACCGTTCAAGAGGCGGAGAGCTCCACGTCGTGACACCGACTCACGGTCTCTCTCCCCACGGGGTCGGGGCGCACCAAACGCATCGCTCCATCGCGCCGCCTCTGGCCGTCGGCGTGGAACAGAGGGCAGAGTTGCGCTTACTGCCCTAACCCAAAGACTGCTCCACACCGGCCGCCTGTGCACAAACGCCTCGGGCCGAACCGAGACGCTCGCATCATCATCAACAACCGGCGTCAGGCCCGGTATGATGATGACGTCCACCGGGCGACGGTGAGAGCAGGCAGCACGGGCTCTGGCCGGACCATCGAGGGGACCGGTGAGACGCACCCTAGGCGCGGTCACCGACCCAACGACTAGAGTCCCAGCTCGGATGGCCCGAGACCATGGGCTTTTGGACGACGCATCCAGAGAGCGCCGTTCCCACGGCATTTCCAACCGCCTACCAAAATCACCAAGTATACCGGGAGACGAATCCTGGTATATGGCTCGAAGACTTCCGGCTTGTCTACCGAGCCAGAGGAGTGGATGATGACCACTTCATCATCCAGTACCTCCCCATCTGCGTAGGGGAACATGTTCGAGCATGGCTCGAATTCCTCCCGCGCGACAGCATCCATGACTGGGCAGACCTCAAGAGGATCTTCGTTGGAAATTTCTAGGGGACATATGTCCGCCCTGAAAACTCCTGGGACCTCAAGATCGCCAAATAGAGCCCAACAACGAGTCCCTACGGGACTACATGCGTAGGTTCTCAAAGTGGTGCAACTCCCTATCTGATGTCATCGACGCATATGTCATAAGTGTATTCCTCTCTAGGACAACCTAGGAGTCCCTGATCCACAAGCTTGGCTGCCTGAAGCCCCGTATCACCCGCGACCTGCTCGGCGTCGCCACGAACCATGCCTCCATGAGGAGGCGGTCGGAGAGCGATATTCAATGGAGGCTGGGACAAGGGCAAGGCCAAGCGCGAGGACCAAGACGAGGGCCCCTCCACGCAGAGGGGCACGAAGAACAAGAAGGATCAGCGCCAACCGACCAACACCGCATTGTTGTTTTGTAGGCGATTGTGCGAAGCAGCAAGCAGCCCAAGAGGCTGACTGACCACTTCAACAAGCTCATGGATAGCCCATGCACCAACCACGCCTACCCCATCAAACACCTCTACAAGGTCTGTGAGCTCCTCGGGATCTTCCTCTGACATGACCGATGGGCCAAAGGAAGGAAAGGGCAAGGGCAAGGCTGAGCCAAGAAAGGGGGGGCACGACGAGCAAGGATGGGGATGGCTTTCCCGATCGAGGAATGCATCATGATCTTTGGGGTGTCGATGTCGTCTACTCAAGTGCCGGCATAAAGTGCGCTCAGAGAGAGGCATGCGTCATTTGAGACGGCCGTCCCCACCTTCCTCCACTAGTCGATTTTCCGATCACTTTTGATCAAAGGACCATCCATCCCACGTCGCTGCGGACCGGGACGCTACCCGCTTCGTCGTCGACCCTATTGTCCGCAAGAAGCGCCTCACCAAGGTCTTGATGGACGGAGGCAAGCAGCCTCAACATCCTATACGTCGACACCCTCGACGTCATGCGCATCCCCCGGTCGGAGCTCCGCCCGACGAGCTCTCCCTTCCACGGTGTGATCCCGGGAGCACAGGCATACTCGCTCGGGTAGATCGACCTGCCCATCACGTTTGGCGACCGAGCCAACTTCCGCTCGGAGGTGCTCACCTTTGAGGTGGTGGACTTCCCGGGGTCTTACCATGCTATCTTGGGGCGGCCATGTTACACCAAGTTCATGGCAGTCCCCAACTACACCTACCTAAAGCTGAAGATGCCAGGACCGAATGGCGTCATCACTATGGGTAGCAACTTCTCGCACGCCTTCATGTGCGACCACGAGCATTACGAGCTCGCCACTGCCATCATCAACTCTTCCAAGCTCCCATGGCTCAGGGAGTTGTCGACCCCAACAGTCCTAGACTGCAACAAGCCAACCTCCTCGATGGCCTTCCGCCCACTTGAGGAAACTAAGGTGGTGGGGATCGACCCCACTGACCCAACCAAGACAGTGCGGGTCGAGACCCAGCTCCCAGCCAAATAGGAATGCGAGCTCATCAACTTCCCGTGCGCCAATCGCGATGTCTTCGCATGGAAACCATCTGACATGACAGGCATACCGTGGGAGGTCGCCGAGCATGCACTACGCCTCATCCCAGGCTTGAAGCCTGCCAAGCAATGCCTGCGTCGCTTTGATGACGAGAGGCATAGGACCATAGGCGAGGAGGTCCCCAAACTCCTAGCAGCCGGCTTCAACAGAGAGGTATTCCACTCTGACTGGCTTGCCAATCCTATTCTTGTTAAAAAGAAGACCGGGAAATGGAGAATGTGCGTTGATTATACTGGCCTCAATAAAGCATGTCCAAAGGATTACTTTCCTTTGCCGCGCATAGACCAGATAGTCGACTCCACCTCGGGATGTGAGATCCTCTCCTTTCTGGATGCTTACTCAGGCTATCACCAGATCATGATGAAAGAGCCTGATCAGCTCGCAACCTCGTTCATCACCCCGTATGGTTCATACTACTATGTAACCATACCTTTCGGTCTGAAGAACACTGGCGCCACCTACCAAAGGTGCATGCAACAATGCTTCGCTGACCAAATTGACCCGCTTCGATCAGCCTAATCAAACCGAGCGTCCGAAACCAACAATCGTCGTCTATGTTGATGACATAGTGGTCAAAACGGCTCAAGCTTGCGACCTGATCGCAAACTTGGCCGCGACATTCGCGAACCTCCGAAGGTTCAACATCAAATTGAATCCCAAAAAATGTGTTTTCGGGGTTCAGAAAGGGAAGCTGCTTGGATACATCGTGTCCGAACGCGGTATCGAGGCCAACCCCAAAAAAATCACTGCCATCTCCAACGTGGGCCCTATACGTAACGTCAAGGGCATAGAAAGGCTCACCGGCTGTCTGGCTGCCCTAAGCCGGTTCATCTCCCGACTCGGCGAGCGAGGGATGCCTCTCTACAAGCTACTCAAGAAGACAGACACATTCGTCTAGACTAAGGAAGCACATCAGGCTTTGGAGAGCCTCAAAGCATCGCTGACGTCGCCCCCAATCCTCGTCGCTCCCAAATGGGGAGAACCCCTCCTCCTCTACATCACGGCAAGCAACCACGTGGTAAGCGTCGCCCTAGTCGTCGAAAGGGAGGAGCCAGGACAGCACCTTAAGGTCCAACGACCCGTATACTTCATCGGGGAGGTACTCACCGACCCCATGGTCCGGTACCCCTAGGTGCAAAAACTCCTATACGCCATGCTGATGGCGACCCAGAAGCTCTTGCACTACTTTATCGACCACGAAGTCTCGGTCGTCACTTCATACCCGCTCGGAGACATCATCCGCAACCGTGACACCGCAGGACGAATCTCCAAGTGGGCACTCGAGCTAATGGCCCACGACATCAAATATATCCCCCATACCGCTATCAAGTCTCAGGCTTTTGCAGATTTTGTCGCCGAATGGATGGAGGTCCAGCTACCGACTCCGGACGTCACCCATGAGTACCGGATGATGTACTTCGATGGGTCTGTAATGGCGCCCGGCTCGAGGGCTGGAGTGGTTCTAATCACCCTGGATGGGAGTAGGCTCCGCTATGCCATCCGTCTCCATTTTTTAGCGTTAAACAACACCATAGAATACGAGGCCCTCATCAACGGGCTGCGTATTGCCATTGAGCTCGGCGCTACGTGACTCTACGTTCATGGCTACTCAGAGCTGGTCATCAACCAAGTCATGAAGGCTGGGTGTTCACTCCACCTGGATGGGAGTTGGGACGATGCTCAACCCCGTCAACATCTGGCTGCTGTCAAACAAGTATAGGTCAGTCACGCTCAAAAAACTCAAACTACTATGAGATCGAAAAGAAATAAAGAAAGCCTACCGGGATGCAAGTGGTAGGGCTCTAAAACCCAGACCCGCCGGACGAGGGCCGCTCGCAGGTCACGATCCGTGCCCCTCACTTCGATCGTGGGGGGAGTCGACCCGACCGGCTCCCGCTCGGGCCACGCGTCGCCATGACCACCGGCTCGAGGCGCGCCAGCCAGAGCAACGGGCGGGGCATCCCCACGTTGTGGGTCGCGCGCCGACACTGGTCCCGATGACGTGCGGGTACGAGCCCACTCCTCCGACCGCCTTGCCAACCCCACCGTGCCCAGAGCAGGTGGGGACAAGGCTGGGGATTCCTCCGAAGGGCGCGGTGACCGCGTCCGCTTCGCTTCCCGCTCACCGACGGCGTCCGAGCTGGCGGCGTGCTTCCTTAGCGCGGGAACGTCGCCGTGCCTCTCCACATCCCACCCCACTGAGGTCACGACGACCTCCCGCCCCCTCCGCCTTGGAGGAAATCACATCATCACCCATCTCTGTGGGGTCCTCCGACTCGAGCTCCGTCTCGACGTCGATCTAATTCTCCTCGGCCCGCACACGTCGGGCGATATCCTGCTGCTTCTGGTGCCTCCTCCGAGCCTTCTCAGCTCTCTTCTTCTGGCCATCTGCCGCCTCCTTCAGGGCCACCCGGCGAGCCACGCCCTCTGGCCCCTTTGGGAGATGCGGCCGGGACTTGTAACGTTCGAGTCCCTACAAAACGGATGACTCAAAGTCAAGATTATAGGAGAGCAGGATCGAAAGGGACACAAAGTAAGGAGAGAAGAACGTACCAAGTTGGACAGCTTCGAAGCGTGAAGAGCTCTAGGCTTTCCGTCGAGGGACTCTTTGGGCCTCAGCTACAGCACCCGGTCTAGCCGGCTCCAGACTTCATCCTTCACATACTCCTACGGTGATGCACGGTCGGGGTCCATCGGGCTAGTATACATCCACATCAGGTGCGTCCTCTCCACCAGCGGGGTGACCCGATGGTGAAAGAAGGTGTGGAACACCCGTAGCCCATCGAGGCCCTGCTGCACCAGCTTCTAGAGCTCCACTCCAATAACCTCCAGCTTGTTCTGCTGGCTGGAAGGGCCCCATGACCAGCTGTCCCCCCCACTGGCCTTCTACCGGTGAATGGTGGGAATGGCGCCTCCATCGGGTTCCTAATGTAGAATCACTCCCCATGCCACCTCCGGTTGGAGTCGTAGGGGGAGTACACAGGGTAGGCGCCCGACGTGCTCAGTTTCTTCTGTAGCATGAAGCCCCCCACCGGCGCGATCCTGAGCGGCTTCCCCGCCAACAAAGCTTGCCCGGAGAAGATCTGCCGGAAGAAGTCCATGTGTGGCTCCATCCCAAGGAAGGCCTCACACACGGTGGTGAAGCCGGCGATATGCAACACCCTAGTTGGGTTGAGGTGCTGCAGCTCTAGGCCCCACTCATTAAGGAGCCCACGCAGGAACCAGTGCGCGGGGTATCCTAACCCGTGCTCATGGAAGGTGAGGAAGGAGACAACCTCGCCGGCTCAAGGTCACGGGAAATCCTCCCCCGCATGAGCCCTCTAGTGCGCCACCTCCATCGGTGGCAGCATCCCTTCTCGGTGAAGGCGGCCAGCACCCACTCGCTCACACAAGATGACCTCTAGCTCGACATTGCACTCTGGATTCTTGAACGGATCTGTGAGTTTCTCCTCTGTCTCGCTCTCCCTTTTTTTCCTAGGAACCGCCGCGGCACACGAATGCTCTTGGCAAGAAGGAAGAAGGAGGAGGGGCGACAGTTGGGGAATAGACGAAGGAATGGGACGAAAGTCCTCTCCCTTCCCCTATTTAAGAAGAGGTGTAGCAGTTGAGGAATGGCGAAGGATTAGGGTGAGAAACCCTCTTCCTTCCCCTATTCAATGTGGATGGGATACGACAGGACGTGGCCTGACCGATGGGACGCACCCTGCCCGACAAGACGGTGCCTGGTTAGACGGGATGTGGCCTAGGTATGGGCCACCACTACCGCACGCCGGGCATGGGAAACAAGGCACAACTGCGCACAGGTGGCCCTCTGCCTTCCCAGGCAAGACTTGGAAGGGCCCAACACTGGGATCTCCGCCCAGGAAAGACCAATGGGCTTCCTGAGTCGATCGGATGGCTCAGGTGAACGCCGAGAAATAGGTAAGGAGCAGAGGGATGCCCCATGCGGGCCATGCTGACTTCGTCATGAACGACGAGCTTGGATCCCGTTCAGACATATCCGATAAAAACTCCTCAAACCTGTCACTTAGGTCAACAAGGTAACTCTATCAATCCCTCTTACTTTATTTCTTCTGATGCACATTCATTCATATAGTCATTCATCCATCCCATACATCCGAAGCATCGCATATGCAATTGATGCATCACAACGCTCCATGTTGCGTCACGAAGCGGCAGTTGCCTCATTCAACATGAGCAACGACCGACTGGGGTTCGAAGGCTGGCCCACGAAGGGCTCGAGGCCGCCTCGTGTCAAACAGAGCCAGGGGAGAAAACACAGATGAGCCCTAGCGGCCCTCGCCCAGTCTGCTCCGAAGCAGGTAGGGTCATCTCAACCTTCTCGTTCGATCCTAACCTCGAGCCATGCCCATAGAATCTCCATCGAGGGGAGGCCAGCGGGCTACCTGGGTCGGTCTCCAGAATGACCAGGGCATCTATCGGGACGCGGGTTAAGGAGCAGTGGAATGCCACATGAGGGCTATGCCGACCCCATCACGAACGACGGACCTAGATTCCACTCGAACGTACCCGTTAGCGAGCTCACCGAGCGTGTCACTCGAGCCATCGAGGCAAGCGACGTTAGCTTAGCCCCTCCTATTGCGGAAACCACGGATGGGGTAACGCACGAAACTCAACCGACCCCTACCGAGCCCAACGGGGCTCAGGGGCTCGGGACGTCCAACACCTCGGCACGACCTCGGCTGTGCCCAACAACTGACATCCGCTACTCCGACTCGCCCGATCCCTCGGCACGCCCGAACGACTGGATCCTCGACTCTGATTCACCCGATCCTCGGCGTGTTCGATGCTTCGGATCTCGCGAGTCCATCTCATCCGATGCCCAGCGCGCTAGACGCCTTGTTTGGCAACTTTGACTCGCCCGATCCCTAGATCCGCGACTCTGACTCACCCGAACCCTCGGCGCGCCCGACGTCCTGGTTGATGGCTCCGTCTCGCTCGGTCCCTTGACCACGACCAAATGCCTGGGGCAGTGCTCCTGGAAACAATGGGTCAGAAACTGGAAAGAGGAGGTTACACCCACCAAGGCGCACACACACGCTCGCTGACAAAACCCCCCCAGGCGATTCTGCCCGAATTGCCCAAGGGCTCGGGGGCTACACCCGCGGGTGCGCTCGCGCGCACCCACTATCGAAATGAAAAATTCCCCCGCCATCAACACAAAAAAACCCCATACGATTCTACCCGAATCACCCAGGGGCTCGGGGGCTACACCCGCGGGTGTACTCGCGCGCACCCGTCGTCAAAACCAAGAAAATCCCCCACACGATTCTACCCGAATCGTCCGGGGGCTCGGGGGCTCCTGTCGGGTTCATAAACCCGGGGTCCCACATGGACCAACTTCCCAGTAAAAGCTCAGGCCAGCAGACAACGTTGCGAATGACGCGCAACTACTGGGCCGGCCCAAAAACTTAACGACAGGCCAGAAGGGCGATCCAATCTCCAACTGGAAGGCCTGGCCAAGGAAAGGACAACGCTCGCTTCCGATTGCGGCCCGCCTCTTCGACCAAAAGGCCTGGCCAAGGAGGTACGGCGCCGCTTCCGACTTCGACCGACCTCTCTGACCAGGGATGCACCGAGCCTCTGCTTATAGCTCTTCTTCGACTGGCGCAGTCGGAGCCGACTGGGACGAACCGACCGGGGACGCCCGCTCGGTGAGGACCTAGGAAACGAGCGGAGAAAGTAAGGCAGGGCGCTCAAGTCAACCGCAATACCAAGGACCGTACCCTATACACCTGCAGCACAGTACCAACAGGGCATGTCAGAAGGGTGCCCTGCCACCTTCCAGGCATGTCAGAGCCCAAGCAGTTTTGTGGGCGCCGATGTTTGCCCTATAGTGTTGTGGGCGCCCTCAACTCCCATCCCAGGCAAACACGGTAAAACCCCCCACATGCCTCTGGGCATCAATAGTGTTGTGGGCACCGTCATTTGCCATACATGGTGAATACGGTAAAAGCTCCCACATGCGTCTGACATAAACAGTGTTGTGGGTGCCTACAATCATTATTGTATCCGACGGCGTGGGCAACAAGACTTAGTAGTGTACGTAAACTCTCCCTCTTTCACTTGTAAGGCCATCCCCTTCATCTATAAAAGGGGATGGCCTCTCTCCCAATAAGGACGACTCTCAGACGATTCGAACACACATGATTGACACGATCAAGACGATCCGAACGACCAAGGATTCCAATAGAGCACACGCTCAAATACTTAGCGCATGCAGGAGCTCCCGTCACTCTCGGCCCATTGGTCCAGAGTCTGACTGAACCACTTGCGCCCCCATCTTACTCCCTTCCGTTTGTAACCCCGCAGCAAACTTCGAGCACCTAGGCTCAGAAATAAAGTCACCGACCGACTCAAACTGGACGTAGGGCACATTGCCTGAACTAGTATAAACCCTGTGTCATTGAGTGCTAGGCCACATCCGATCACAACATACGGCAAAACTACAAATATTTATATGTTGGTCACTTTCTGCACCGATAGATAGACTAGGTCCCGTTTGATGGGATTCTATGATCCGAATTCTAGATAAAAATAATCTCTTTTATTTCTTGATTCTGTGGACGTGTGCTAGAATCCCATAGAATCCTAGCCGATAGGATTTTAGGATTCTAAAATTTATTTTATCCGGATTCTTAGAATCCCAAAGGAACTAAACAGTACCTAAAATTTAGTTGTACTAAAGTTGAGATAGACTATTTTTGGTCTAGTGTGTTTGATACATAGATTAAAAGTGAACTAAAAGCAATAAGATTCCTTGAACATAGACTCATGGCCACCTTTTAGTTCATTTTAGTTCACTTTTGCCAACTAATAGACTAATGCTTAGTTGGGTTAGGAGTTCACATGTTTGGATGTCGAGACCGAAAGTTTAGGTGACTAAAGTTTAGTTGGTGGTATCCAAATATACTGTCAGCATGAAATTTTGTCCCGTGCCGGGGCACACGAGCAAGCCGAAAGGGTCTGCTCGATGGAGCTAGAGATCCGCCTAGCTTCAACGTAGGGATTATCAATCCTGCGCACTCCTCCCGAGATGTGCCAGTCAATTTAACCCTACATTTGACAATGAGAGAAAGCTAATCAGTAATTTAAGAAGGAACATGCTGGTGTTGTCAGACAGTCCTGAATGTGCGGCTCCGAGAGCCAATGTGGAAGAAAATCGACTAAATAGCCGATTCCAACATATTCATAAGAATAAATCAGTTAAAGCTCATGGGGTTGTGAAAGAAAATCGGTTATCATTCAGGATGAATATCATTATTTAGATAAATATTAGTCAATGACAATAGGATGTCAACAATAATCAGTTTATGCTAAGCCAATGACTGCAAGTAACCGAATCCCTTTTTATATAAAAGAAGCAGCTCATCATCATTTAACCATTTAATAGAGACAAATCTAATGAACGTATTAGATCTCATCTACCATTATGACCAGTGGGGCATGAGGTAGAATCATGCAGGCCGTATAAATAGCGATAAATTCGATGACCCTAACTTATTACTAATATCAGTGGGGCATGAGGTAGAATCATGCATGCCATAATACAATAATAAGATCATGGGGCTAACACATATTTTAACCTATCTTTACTTCAACGGTCTCATGACGTGAACTGCATATGTGAAAGCACTCGATATCGGTTAAAATAGCCGATTTAGGCATAGCGCATAGTTAAGTAACTTGTATTTGATTGATTGTGTCCTCTTACAATGGCCGGGGTCCAATATTTATACCCAGAGTCTAAACATGAATCCTACTCAAGCATGACTCATTACAATCTTCAGCATAGAAGAAAATATTCCTAATTTAAGATAACTTGGACCATAATCTTTCCTTTTTTGTAGAGTCCGATATGTAGTTTCCTGGCGCCAACCATAGCTTATCATCGCTATCTGCTGACGTCATCCAAAGAGATCTGATTCCATAGTCGTATCTGAATTAGCTGATATCGATTCTTATGCAATCGATTCCTTGATTGGCACAATCTTGGAAGCCTTCGAATTCCTTTGTTCATCTCCCAAATTCTGGTGTAAACACATGCCCCCCAATTTTGGGATAAAAGTGATTTTATTCCAAAATTCCTATTTATCCGTTTACCACGCTGCAACCGTTCTATTCCGAGATATATACATGATTCCTGACTTCTCGGCCCAAGTTTTATATAATATCCCAACAGTACCTCTTCCAACTCACTCGGCCTTTTTGCCTTTTTCCTTGAGCAAATCTTAATATCCGACGCCATCATCGTCAAGGCCTCAAAACCCTAGCGAATCCTCTGTTCTATCAAGCCGTTATTCAAGCGTTCTTTGTCATACTCAAATCTACTTCGGCTTTAATGGCGACCAGCGACCACATCCCTAAGGTATGCCTTCTGAGTTTTCCATTCTCCAAGTACCAGTCGCTACATTGTTTTCCTTTTCTCCTTAAATTTACTCCATCCGATTTCTAGGAAATGAGGAATGAAATCTTGATTCCATCAGTTGTTGCTTCCAATGTCTATTTTCTTGGACCTATGGGTGACCTTGATCCATCTGATTTCATCCATCAAGAAACCAACCAAATCCTCTTCAAACAATCTGTAGTGGATTCGTCCTCCTAGAATATCAAAACCCCCTTCAGAAACTAGCCTAAAATGCCCAAGGGGTGGAGAAATTGGTTTCGTAGGGTATTCGAGAAAAAGGGCGAAGATTGGGAGGTGTATGATTTGAATCAATGTTTGACACTCTCATTGCCCGGGATGGAGAGGAATGATTCACTCTTGATTTCCGCATCCTATTTCTGGTCCAATGCCCTGAATGCTTTTGTCTTTGGTCATGGCCCGATGACTATTACCCTGGCCGATGTTTACTTGTTGACCAGCCTTAGGATAACTAGGTTAGTGCGTCCTTATGAGTACTTGAGTGCTGGCTTCAAGAAATTAGCCAAAATATCACACTGCACAGGATGGGCAAGTTATATTTTGAACCATATCGAAGACGAATCGACTGTTAGTGAAAGGAAATATGTGGCCTTTCTGAATATGTGGTTGGAGAGATTCGTCTTCTGTGGGTCATCTTGTGGTCTGACTTATAATCACAAACTCATGGCAGAGCATCTAGCAGTAGGCAAGGACATCCCTCTTGGAAAGTATCTGCTAGGAGCTGCTTATCATCTGATGTACCAGGTAGCCGCACAATTACTGAAGAATAAACCAATGCATACCATTAGTGGCCCTTGGTGGTTTATACAAATGTGGCTCAACCTGTATATGCATAAGACTGTAAGGCCTGATCTTAGAAGCCTGAGTTTCTCTTCCTCAAACTTTGGTGAGGAATATAGAGGTGAAGAAGGAAGAACTCGGCAGTGCATGAGCTATGGTGAGGATGCATCGGCCATAACAATTGATATCGATATTGGCCATCTTTTCAAGAAGTTTTACAGAGGGTTTGATGTAGACATCCTGACTTGGCTACCATACGATGATAATGAGAATGATGAGCTGATCTTCCCATTCAAATTTTGATTTGAGTCAGGCTGTTCGGACGAGGCGGCGGCTGCAATTTTTAATTCCTTCATCAAGCCCTACGTTCTTCTCGCCGAATTTTGTCATGGTCGTGGCAAAATGGCTACAAGCTCTTCCCTTTCAGGCAACCTCCCAACTTATGAGTTCTACAATCCATCTTTCGTAGCCCGTCAGTTTGGCTTTGGCCAGCTCCCCCCTCAATTGTTCTTCAAAAACATATTGAAACCAAGAGAAGACATCAGTGAGGTGATGGAGGCCTCTAGAGTTTTTCAATTGGGATGGGATCTTCCTTCCCTTTGCGTGCATGACTGGATCAGAGTTAGCTCTTCTTCCACTCTCTTCAACTCCTGGTGGCAAGAATGGCACTCCCATCTTTTCTGCGGATTGGTTCATCCTTTGTGTATATCCCTGGATGGGGAATTTGCTTCTAACGTAGAGGTAACTTGCCATTTCTTTTAAGAAAAATTATTCGATGAATTCTTTCGCCAACTGTTCTAACCGACCCTTCTTAGGACATTGAATTTGATCTTCCGAGCTTAGACAGGAAGGGGCATCCCATAGACTATCAGCTACCATGCTTGGTTTCAAGAATAGGGTCGGCCGCACCTTCATTGAAGAAATTGATGAAGACTCATGCTGCTCCCATGATTGTGACTTATCAATCTTCCAAGTGCAAGACGGTTCAAGGGGCAACTCAGAAAGCCATCACTGGAAAAAGACTTCATAGGACGAGACCATCAGCCTCTCAGGTAAACGATCCATATTATTCTTGAACTGACGTTCCACTTTTGATCCCGTTCTTTCACAGTTATCGAGAATTGCGTCCCAATCTGCTCTGGGTGCGGAATTGCTGTCCCAGGCGTTTAATTCAGCACCAACTGAACCTTCATCAGTTGATCCTCAAAAGGAGCCCATTTCGGTTGAAATAACCGATGCTTCCACAGCAGTAGAAAATGTGAGTTTCATCCTTGATGCTTGTCGGAGTATTTTCTTTGATTTCTTGATTTACTCAGTTTTTTTCATCTTTCATTCGACTTCTTACCATGCCAGATACTCCCTGAGGCAACATCTATGCAAGAGCAGGAGCCTGACAATCCACTTAATGACCCTATCGGTGTCGAAGGTGATCTTGCTGCTGTCGACACTCAGATTGTCGATTCCCTAGTTCAGCACATAACTGATGGTAAGGAAGTTATATGTTCAATTTATTTTCTCTGCAAAAATATGAGCTAAGAATCTTTCCTGATGTTTGCAGATGTTAGTGTTGAGAGTCCAAAGTTGATTCAACCAGACATCACCGGTGCATCATCAGTTGTCCCTTCTCCTCAGAAAGAGGCTATCACGGAAAAGGTATTGCATTCATCTCGCCGTTCATTTCATCATAAACTGATCCAATCCTCTTAATCAAGATTCTCTTAAATGTAGGCATTCGATCTTCCAGCCCTGAGCTACTCTTTCAATCTTGAGAAATATCTTGATGAAGATGAAATTAGTTCGTTAGCCACCTCCTCCAAGGAAACTTTGCCAGAAGAGACCAAAAATCAGCTAAGAGATGTTCTACCAATGCTTGAGAAGAATATAGCCGATTTGGTCTAAGACACTGATCTAATGCATAGAGTCTTCTTGACCATTAAGGGTAATCCATCCCCAGCTCTCTCCAGAGTCTTGTCTCCTTTATCTATCTTTGAAGATCGGGTCCTAAAGGTAAAACAGGCTTAGAGGAATCTGTTTGATCGTGAAACTTTATTGGCCAAGAGGAACTCTAACAGGCAAGAGGCTAAAGAGCTAACATAGTTGATTGATCATTTGAAGAATTCCTCCCTAAGTATCGATCCAAAACTGTCTCAATTGGAAGCTAGGCGTGCAGAGCTTGAGAAGGAGCTAGAAAACATGAAGGCTGCCATTTATCGTCGTAAGTCCACCCTGGCTCAAATACCTGATTCCATTCAACAAAAGAAACAGGAATTGCTGGCCAAAGTCAGGGAAGGCAGAGCCATCCGAAGTAGCCTCAAGAGCATTCCTGGATCAGCCGAAGAAGACAAACAACAGATCGCAGAAGTTGATGCTATTCGGCTAGAAGTGTTGAAAGCGATCCAGGATGCTCTAAATTTGTAATTCGTGTATCAACATATGCCTTGTGTAGAACCAATGACAACCATACTTTCCATTGTCTCATTGTGTTTCCTTTGTTTTGGCTAAAGAGACGATTTGAAAATAGCTGATTCCAGACTTCCAATCCTAATCCAATTAAGTCTGAAAACACAGCCTTTATTAAGAGAACACTTCAATTTTCTATCCTTAATCACCCAGCGTCGTATTCTCTTTGGTATTAGCGAGGTGGCTCTTTGCCTTCCATTAATTGTGGACTTGCGGTTGCCCTTTGCACTTCTCGAGGCGTCCACCTCTTCGCTCTGTGGCTTCAAATACCAGCCGAGGGTTTCGGCCTCGAACACATCTACACTTGCAACCGCTCCTGTTTCCTTGCACTTCTCTGCCTTTGCAAAACTCCATAGCGGCCTTCCACCCTTCCTGTAGATCCAATCAATTTCATGGCTGGTGAGGATAACCACGGCAAGCGTGCGGCGGAGGAGATCCTGGAGGAGAACATGCCGGTGAACCAGCGCCTCCGACGCATGAGGTGAGATTGACATCTTCTGTTCATGACGATGAACTTTTCTAACTCGCACATAGTTTTGTTGTGAATGATTGTATTCGTCCTCTCCCCAGGGCCGGTGAGTCTTCTGACCCTGCAACTTCTACGCTAGCCTCATCGTCGGATTCCTCCGACTCAAACAACGGCGACGATGCCCAACACTTCTTTCGAGAGTGGAGGGCGGCCTAGTACCGCTATTCTAAGGCGACTCAGAAAAATGGCCTGCTTGAGATCCATCTCGGGGTCTTCCAAGCGGCCCTTCATGCGGCCGAGGAGGAGGCTAGTGCCATTCGAGCACGGCTGGCTGAGTCTGACGCTGCGGTGGCGGGTAAGATGAATTCCATGAATGCTTCTATTCTAATTTCTACTGTCTTTATCTTGATAGTCCTTCTGTTTTTTGTGATCGTCAGCCCTGACAGTGTCCCTCCAACTGGCGGCGAACGCGGCCGCAGACGCCGTCAACGCTCAGGGTCCCCTCATCAACGCTCGCCTCCAAGACATTCCGGCCCATGTTCAGGAAATCACCCTCCATGGCGTTCGTCATGGCGCGTCAGTGGCGCTGACCGCGACGCAAGTCCATATCGGGTATGAGCTCCATGCCATGGAGACCGGCTTCCTGATGGGCGATGGCCCCGAGGAACACGAGGATTTGCTTGAGGAGTTTGTCGTCGTGGCTGAGGCCATCGTGGACATCACATCTGCTCAGGATGTGGTGAACAAGGTCTTTGATTAGTCTGTACTTAGGGCAAACTAATGAATGAAACCTTCCGTTCTTTCATGAATGTTTCTCAGTGCAATGCCCCTATATGTATCATGAATGCCTTTATTTTTTTTGCTCTGGAGGCGATACATATCGTATCGGCTTTTATATATTCGAAGATCTTTATTTTTTTTGAACTAGAGGCGATACCTTCCGGTATCGGCTATTAGAGTCTATGACTAAATGAATTGGCTATCAAGTGTTGATCGAATGCTTGGATAACATCCCTTTAAATATTTTTCATCGATCGCTATTGATAGGTTGCACCAGAACTTTTTAGACCAAAGGTTAAACGATCAATCAACCCAGGCCAAGCATCTCATTAAGGGAAACAAAACTTCCTTTAATAGATCTATTAACTCTGAATTGCACTTATGATTCGACTTAGCGTTCACATACGTCGGCCTAAGCCTATCTCCAGGACCAATGCTTGTTCTTCCTTAATCCAATGGCCGACGTGAAACCATGATTATTTATCAAAACAAACTCTCAGAGCCGATTGCTTGGATCGGCTGTTGGCCTTCATTACTGATCTTAATGAAGCCTCCTTCCCATAACTTGCCAGAAAAGCATTCGAAGTCTCCTAGTTCCTAAAAGACTGGATCAGCTGTTGCGATACTCACAAACTCATTAGTGCGAACCAGCTCGACATCATCTCCATGCCATTGAATCAAACATTGATGCATGGTCGATGGTACACAACAGTTCACATGAATCCAATCATGACCAAGGAGCAAACTGTACGACCCTTTTCCATCGATGATGAAGAATATGGTGAGCAGAGTCTTACTCCTGATTGTCAGTTCGACATTCATTGCCCCCTAGATCTTAGACGCATTATCCCCAAAGTCCTTAAGCATCATGTCAGTCTCAATCAGATCTCCTAGTCCCTTGCCAAGCTTATGAAAGTGGTGTAAGGCATGAGATTGACAGAAACACCTCCGTCCACCAACATCTTGTTCATCGGCTTCCCATCAACCAAACCTTTTACATATAAAGCTTTTAACTGCCAATGCTTGACTAGTTTATCAAATATAGCATGCTGTATAACTGTCAGCTTGGCAACTATCTCTTCATACTCTGATTCATCGAAATCCGAATAAACTTCTTGATCTACCGGAGCTCTGAACTCTGATGGCAACAGGAAAGCCATTTGAATATTAGCCGATGGTTGCTTTCTATCGGCTGTTTGCTTAGCACGCCATACTTGAGGTTTACGGGACGCCTGAGCCTGTCCCAACTCTCTATTCCATAGGCGTTGCACGCTTCTCTTCTGGCTTCTTGTCAAACCTCCTGGACACCATTGGCCTTCCTGCCAAACATATTTTCTCTTATTGCCTTCTTCTTCATAATCAGCCCAGTCTTGATCAACAACTTTTTTTCTAGGCCGATTATGAACACTTCTATTTTTTAAGCGTCGATCCATGTTATTATGATGATATGCACCTTGAGCATGGATAGACTGGCGGTTGGCTTGAGATTGCATAAATTTCCAATACTGATTGCTGCACTCTAGACAATAATTCCTGGTAGGCAACTTTAAACCTTTGTTCCAGCAATGTCTGAAGAAAGGACAATTCCAATGTGATTCAGCTTAGCTTTCTTTCATACCTCTCTTTTTCCTGTTGACACTGGTATTCTTGCTCTTCTAACCAATGCTGGTAATCCTTTTCTTTCTACCACTGCCATTTATTCAATAGAATTCAAGATGTAACCCATGGATTTGTCGCTGCATCTTTTGATGTTTCTCCCTGCTCATATCGGCTCTTTTGCTTATCGCAACGTCTCTTAATTTCTCTGTATTCGTCAGCCGATATTTGCATCTCGGGATCGACTGTTCCGGCTTGTCTTGATTTGGTTGATGTCAGGACCTTAGTCTTTTCTTTGAGCAGCCTAGCATCGACCATGTTTTGATCTCCTGGGAAATGATTATCATCAACTTTCATTTTCCGAGGCGTATCAAATTTGAGTCTTCCTTGCTGAATAGGCTTCTGTATATGCAGCTGGAAAATTCTGCATTCATTAGTGGAATGAGAAGTAGCGTTATGGAACTTGTAGAACTTCTTATTCTTCAACTGATCAGGGGGCAACATAACATGATTATCGGGCAACTTGATCTGTCCCTTCTCAAGCAAGAAATCGAAGAGCTTATCTGATTTTGTAACGTCAAAGTCATAGCTCTCCTCGACTCCTCTTCCCTAAGGATTTGATACCATTACTGTCTTTTTGCCCCAATTCCATTCAGCCGCGGCAACCTCTTCTTCTTCATCTTCATAGCCGTCATCGACTAAATATGGATTATAAGCTTCGGCCACTGTAGTACTCTTCTAGAATCGGGTATCTCTGCGCATACTCTGGAATTGGCTATTGAGCGCTGCCACTTGTTGAGCCAATTGACCCAAGTTGTCAAATTCCTGTCCCAATAGTTTTTCTTTCCATGTTGGCACATCCCTTGAATAGCCAAAGCGGTTAGCTGATCATTAGCCAAATTTAATGAGAAGCACAAATTACTAGTCTCTCGAAACCTCTGAAGAAACTCAGTGCCCGATTCGTTAGTTTTCTGCCTTATAGTTGTTAAATCGGTAATCTTCTTTTCTCCAGTCCCAGTATAAAAATATGTATGAAGTTTCTTTTCCAGATCAGCCCAATTGGCAATATAGTTGACTGGCAGTGATGAAAACCAAGTGAAGGCTGGCCCTGTCAGGGACAAGGAGAAGAAATGAACTCAATGGGCCTCTTAAATAGATGCTTCGCCCAACTGTGTAAGATACCGACTAACATGTTCTATTGTGCTTGTGCTGTCTTGGCCAGTGAACTTAGCAAACTCTGGGAGCCTGTAATTTATAGGAAGAGCGACCAAATCATACCATTCTGGATATGGGCGTTTTTACGAGAAGGTCGGTCCTTTTGGCTTCAGACCGAACTGATCCTTCATCATCTCGGTCATCTTTAGCAACAACTCGTCAGCATGTGAATTTGGATTTCTTTGCACTTGCTGACCCATCTGTGGATTGAAATCCCGTGTGCCTTGATACCCTGGATTAGGAATAATGTGAAGGGTGTTATAATCTGTGCCATAATGATACCCTTATGGAATCTCTATCTGCTGGGTCCTTTGCTGGTTTGTCGCTTGAAGTCTCTGATTATAGACATTAGGATCTATATCTCTATGGATCCTTTGAATTGATGGTGCTATTTTTTGAGCCAACGATGGTATGTGGCCTGATGTGCCAAAATTAATCACCTGGTTCTGACCTTGCCCCGTTGGCTGTTGCACATGCTGCACTGACGATCTAGGATTATACTGTATCTGATTTGTAGTAACTCCTTGAGCTTGTTCAAATGAACTCTGAACTGCCTGGACATCATTATTACCAGCTAGTGCTGCTTCTTGATGGTTGGTACCGGTTTGATTAGTCCCTTGAGTCGATGGATGTGCAATGTTGTAATAAGCCGGTCCAACCTGATCAACTGGAAACCCATGAAACACCTCTTTCATGGTGTTATGGAATGTGTTCAGAAAAATTTCATTATGGTTCGATATAGCATCATGAACAGACTTGTTTATAGCTTCCGTGAAGAAACGCCTGTCTTCAGTCTCATCTGCATCTGTCTGCCCATGCAACAGAACTCTAGGTAGTGGATATTTCTGAACAATTGTATTGTCACGTGTTTTGGTGTAGGACAACAAACACTTGTTCTAAAATTCTTCTATAGCTTTGTCGATGACATCTTTATCTCCATCAGGTAAGTCTTCGTAATGTACTATAAGGATGTCGTTGTTGTTGTAAAACGCCATGACGATTGTGGGGTCCCACCGGGCATGCCAGAACATGTGTTGGCACGAAATTTCGTCCCTTGTCGGGGCACATGAGCAAGCCCGAAGGGTCTGCTCGATAGAGCTGAAGATCCACCTAGCTTCAACGCAGGGATTATCGATCTTGCGCACTCCTCCCGAGACGTGCCAGTCAATTTGACCCTACAATTGACAAGAAGAGAAAACTAATCAGTAATTTAAGGCGGAACATGCCGGTGTTGCTAGACAGTCTCGAATGTGCGGCTCTGAGAGCCAATGTGGAAGAAAATCGACTAAATAGCTGATTCCAGTATATTCATAAGAATAAATAAGTTAAAGCTCATAGGGTTGTGGAAGAAAAATCGATTATCATTCAGGATGAATATTGTTATTTAGACAAACATTAGTCAATGGCAATAGGATGTCAACAATAATCAGTTTATGCTAAGCCAATGACTGCAAGTAACCGAATCCCTTTTTATATAAAAGAAGCAGCTCATCATCATTTAACCATTTAATAAACACAAATCAAATGAACGTATTAGATCTCATCTATCGTTATGACCAGTGGTGCATGAGGCAGAATCATGCATGCCGTAGAAACAGCGATTAATTCGATGACCCTAACTTATTACTAATATCAGACGGGGCATGAGGCAAAATCATGCAGGCCGTAATACAATAATAAAATCATGGGGCTAACACATCTTTCAACCTATCTTTACTTCATCGGTCTCGTGACGTGAACTGCATATGTGAAAGCACTCGATATCGGCTAAAACAACCGATTTAGGCATAGCGCACAGTTAAGGTCATGCCCTATTAGAAACAGATCTACCAAGTAACGATCCCCACTCCACGGTGCTAACAGTGGGGTGTGAGGTAGAATCACACAGACCGTGATAACGGGCCATGGAACGGTTTTCGATAGCCAATAGATCTATTCAAGACCAGACATGCCTTAACCGCACACTATGCACGATCAAGATTGACATAAAACAGCCGATAAAACATAACTCATCGTTTAAGATGCAGATTAGATCAGTTTAGATTAACAAATAATGGGTTAAACAGGATATAAGGCCGATCTAGATCAATCCCAATCGGGCGAAGTGATATTGCTGTAATTAAATAAATAATGAAAGCAATAAGTAATATCGGTAACTTAATAAATCTATCCGAAGGACGCCACCCTTAGATAGAGCCGATAACTTGACCTTAATCTAGTTCGAGCAGTGGAGGTCAACCGGATCGATGCAGCCGTACTTGAACTAAATAAGAGTCGATAACTAGCTTATACCAGAGTCGCAGTGGAGGTCGACTAGATCGATGCAGCCGTACGAACAGAAGTATATGCCATGACGGTACTTACAGACAAGTCAGAGGTCGGCCGGACCGATGCAGCCCTGCTCGCTGAAGGACTCGCCGAGATCTACTCTACTTCTACTCCTAAGGGGTGGCTGGAGCCGAAAAAAGTAACTTGTATTTGATTGATTGTCATCTTACAATGGCCGGGGTCCAATATTTATACCTGGAGCCTAAACATGAATCCTACTCGAGCACGACTCATTACAATCTTCGGCATAGAAGAAAACATTCCTAATTTAAGATAACTTGGACCCTAATCTTTCCCTTTTTTATAGAGTCCGATATGTAGTTTCCTGGCGCCAACCGTAGCTCATCATCGCTATCTGCTAACGTCATCCAAAGAGATCTGATTCCAGAGTCGTATCTGAATCAGCTGATATCGATCCTTATGCAATCGATTTCTTGATTGGCATAATCTTTGAAGCCTTCGAATTCCCGCATTCTTCTCCCAAATTCTGGTATAAACACATACCCTAATAAGTCTTAGGCATAGTATGCATCAGCAGTTAAGGGTGTGTTTGGTTGGTTTATTCTACATGCAAGGGCGGAGGCTGATGGATGTGAAACTGGGCCTCCCCCTTCCTTTGTGACAGGATTACTTTTGCTAGTGCATAATCCTAGTTTTGATAACCTATAAAACAGTTGTAGTTTCTGCAGTTAGCTAATACAACAATAGCTTTTGCAATCAGCCCCTGATTGCTTTTGATCCACCCTCCGCCGCTGCATGGGTGGAGCTGTATAAAGCTGAGCGAGAAGTGTGTTTAATTGGTTGCACGAGTGGACACAGGCTGGCGGCATACAACCAAATTGGGCTTCACTGCCGGGCCGGGCTAAATGGATACAGGATTAGGGTGACATGCCCACATGTCGTCTCACATATTAGACAGGTTGCATTCGCTAGTGCATGGAACCAAAAAGGATCTCAGTTTTTTTTTGTATTCACTCATATTATGTCACTAAACATCTTTTCTGAAATACCGTTCCTCTTATCTTAGCCAAAATATATAATGCAAGCCCCGTGTACCGACCAAACACACCCTAAGCATATCATCTCTAGACTAGGTGCACGTATAGGAGCGATCCTGATGCAAGCTAAGATTAATTACCTGGATTAGATTAGGGGGCAAGCCACTGCTGTTGGTTAGGGCACCAGTTAGGGGGTGTTTAAATCCAGTGATTAAAGTTAAGGGGTGTTACATCGGGTGTCATATGGGCATGTCACATCGAGTGTTCGGATAGTAATAATAAAATAAATTACACTAGTCCTCAGTAATCCGCGAGACGAATTTATTAAACCTAATTAAGCCATCATTAGCACATGTTACTGTAGTACCATATTGTCAAATCAAGGGCTAATTAGGATTAAAAAATTTGTCTCGTAAATTAGTCTTAATCTGTGTATTTAGTTTTATAATTATTCTATATTTAATACTCTATGCATGTGTCAAGTATTCGATGTGACAGAGGTTAAAGTTTAGAAGGGAGAAATAAACACAGCCTAGCTATGCAGTGCTTCAGAGAGAGAGAGAGAGAGAGAACAGGAAGTGCGATGTCATGCAGCACAAACCGGGCGTGCACGTGAGCATGGACGGTAGCGTCTCTTGTGCTAGCAGCTAGAGCTTTTCCACTGGTTTCTGCCGCAAGGCCCGGTCTGGTCTTGCCCCGCCGCATCCCCCGCCCCCCCCCCCCCGCGGAATCCTCTCGCTTCAAGGCTCTCACCTCACCTGTGGAGTGCTCCGTATAGCCACGCTATAGCACTCCGTTCCAATATTCAGGATATGTTCCAATAATATCAATCAATTTGCTAGAACTAATACTCCTACTCCTAGGCTGCTAATAGGTGGGAGATACAGTAAGTACCAGGATGGGCCTATTTAGATCATCCTACTAATAGGTTGATAATACTAGCTAGGTGGATGGAAAGTTTATTTGATGTTGAAATTACCCATGCTGCCCTTTTGTCTCTTGATTGCATGGGTAGAGTTGGGCCAAGGCAAAATCGTCCTTTTGAGTTTTGACTACCTGTCAGCAGCTCCAAACCTGCTAGCTAGTGGGAACTAGTGATTGTTAGCAGCTTCTTAGCTAATAGTTAACCGCAGTGCTAATTTCATATGACAACTATTAGTGCTGGTGATCCGAACAGACCCTTAAACCTACTTGTCATTTAACTTTGCTAATGGACCTACCTCGTCTAAGGTGTGACCAACTAGTTATTCGCTGGCTTGGTGACGAACAAGGCAGCAGATCCAACGTGTTCTTCTCTTCGAGCAGAACTTGGTGATGAACAAGCACAGACCAACCGCTAATGCCACTTACCTTGGGTACTGTACGTTTCAACAACCGCTGCATCCGTTATGAGTGTGGCGTCGCTTTAGCTTCAGGGCACACTCACCCCCTAATCCCTGTGCTAATGATTCAGCATCACCGATCTTCCGACCGGTCATTAACAATGCTTTTTGCACGACAATGCCTGCCGTTGATGATAGATAGCGTGTCTCAAGGAAAACATGACCAGGCAGAGACAGGGCGGAACATCACAGCTAATCAGTGGGGGCCCTCTTGGTCAAACAGCATTACTGACAGACAGCAACCCACAAGATACAAGGAATATGCAGGGGCCATGGCATAGTATGATATGATATCACCCAACCTGGAATGTCTGAACTAACTGGTGGATTAAGTGGGGCGGTGTTCGGCAACTCAGATCAGCATCTGTCTAACACACCCACCAACCACCATACATGCATGCTTCGTACAATCAGATCAGGGCAAGGCAAATGTCCTCCCCGCGACCGAAGCAGCAGCCAGCAGGTGAGGGCCGGTGGTGGGGTGGTGCCGATCAGGATCAGCCTCCGCGCGCCTCCCTCCTGGTGGCGTCGTGGAGGATGTCGATGTCCACGCCGTCCTGCGGGAGCAGCACGTACCGCACCACCGAGCCCCGGATGAAGCAGTTCCGCACTGACAGCTGCAAAAGGAGAATGATTCGAGTATTCGACCGTTAACAGCATGTTCAGCACCAATAATTCGCTATCACTTCCTACAGCTTGGTTAGTGAAGAAATGCAATGGATGTGATGCTTCCAACAGCCTACTCAGAAAAGGTTGCAGCACTGTTGTAAAAGAGCCTAAGCATTATAGTGCATTCACCAAGCTGACCACAAAAAAAAGGGATATACTCAGATATACCCACAAAATAGGGACATAGGGTACAGGATAGGAATATCTAAGGATTGCTTTGCTTTGAGAATACCCCAAGCATCTTGTACGTATGAAAACCACACTTCAGCAATATACTGCACTTCATACTATGTATTTATGAGAAAACAGTATTGTTCCCAACACCCACCCACCTGCAGAAATACAATCCAATCAGCTACAGTAGCCCAAACAAAAGGCTAACTAAAACTAGATACCAGCACCCTACCTTGCCAGCAGCACTAATTAATAACTAATAAGGTCCCAAAATTCATTTAAAAAAAGTAAGGTCCCAAAAAACACACCCATAAGTAGCGCGTCAAAAGGAGAATCCAGCACATATATCAACTTCATTCACAGTGTTTGTTTAGAAAGTAGCAACCACAACCGATTGAGCAGTAACCCACATCAGCATGGTTCTCATAATATTTCAAATGCAAATCACTTAGGACATAGGTTTACAAAGTGAAACTCTGACAAGAAAATTCAAAGGAAATATAATATTTCAAATCGAGATAAATACATATTATGAAATTAATTTTCATGGTGAAACTTTATGTTGAAAATCTATTAAGATTTTTAGCCATTGGTGGTCAAGGTTTAAAAAAGTCTTTTGACTTAGGACAAATCTAAAACAACCTACATTTGGGATCAGGGGAGTAACAAAATGTAGTTCCATTAGCAGCTTGTGCTGGAATTAACTGCCTGATAAAAAGTCATCAAGTGCGGTGCAAGCACTAAGAAGACATGTAGCCTGTTCGCTTGGTCGTATTGGCTTATAAGTCATGGCTTATCAGCCAACGAATAGTATTTTTCTCTCACACCAAACCAGCTAACAGTACTTTCAGCCATGGCTTATAAGCCAAACCAGCCCAAACGAACAGGGCACTGAAACATCATGGTGTGAAGGAGCAGAACTGCTGGATCTCTCTTATTCATTTCACTCATGCAACTACAGGAAGTGAGCATTCCAAATATAACATGCACATATATAGGCATAGCATGAAAATATCTAATGAATTCGAACTACAGCAGTAATGACAAACCAAGCACATCAGTGCCATTCTAGAGGGGCGCATTAGACAGTTAGTTGATCTCCACCCGGCCAATTGGGCCCTTGGATCCGCGCCCTGATCGGGGGCGCCCAACCCTAATATGGTTGGTGGGCCCCCGTCGCACAGCGCCATAAATAGGAGGTGGGGGCCGAGGCGCCAAACACGAAATTCGCCTGAGCCGCCTAGCACCCCACCTACAGTCCTAAACCCTAACCGATCACAGAGGGGGCGCTGCCAGCGACGGAAAGCACCGCCACCGGCCAACGCCGCCACTGCACCGCCGCCCTTCTACTCAGCACCGCCACCGGGTCTTCACCAAGCATCGCGATGGTGAGCTCGTCTTCCTCCAAGGCGGCCGATGGTTTGCACCCCCTTCACCCCTCTCTCTCTCACTCTATCTATTAATCTTGTACTAGTAGATGTTCTAGGACTGACTCTTTATTCCAAAAGTAAGTAGACACGCTACATCTATGGCTAGTGATCCTATTTTAGGTCTATCATTGGTATCAGACGCCTAACTAGGTGTAGATCTAGCCTATCGGATAAGAAAACCGAGTAGCAGCTAGAAGGAGGTGATAGATTCATTTTCGGATCTAAATAGAGGGTTCATCGAACCCTAAACCCAAAATCGGGTAAGAAAAGGAGTGAGAAGGGCCTCGGGTTTTGAAAAGCAACTCAAACCCTAACACGCGCGAACCGCTCGGGGAAGATGAACAGTAAGGAAACCCTAACCCTAATCTCGATCCTAACCCCATCCCCAACCCTAAATCGGATAGATCCGAGAAGAAAAGAAAGAAAAACCCAATCAAAGAAGAAAAGGGGATGGGGAAGAGGCGTACTTCACCGTTGCACCGCGCTGCCGCCTCGTCAGCGCAAGACAAGAAGGGTCGAGCTGCCGCTGCACGTTGAGCGGACGCGTGCTCTGGCCAAGGGCGCCACGACCAGGCCGCTCGACGGTGGCGCGCTCACCGGCTGGGCAGCGCGCGCGCTGGCGAGGGGGCCGGCGATGGCGCCGTCATTGCCTCGCCTCACTCAGTGTCATCGTGGAGCTGAGAGAGAACGTGGAGAAGAGAATGGTCAGATCTAGGGTTTCGGGAGACTCTCACCGCAGCGCGTGTCGGAGATCAGATCACCGCCGCCCAAACCGCTCGACGGCGGCGCGCTCACTCGCTGGGGAGCGCGCGCGCCGGCGAGGGGACCGGCGATGACGCCATCACCGTTTGCTTTCGCTCGGCTGCTGCGGCTCGTTGCGCTGAGCAGAGAAAGGGGCGCGGTGAAGAAAGAGAAAGGGTGGAAGAGAATGGTGCTAGGGTTTCAAGGGAGCCGCTAAGGTCGCCGTTTTGATACGGCGACGCGCGTGGACGGCCGTCGGATCTCATCCGTCGACTGGAACGTCATCGGGCCGAAATGAGCCTAGGCAGGATTGCAGAATCCCGGCCCAGGCCCAGGTTGCGGCCTGGGCGTGGGGGGAGGAGAGCGGCGCCCGCCGCTTGGTCGTGTCGCTGGGCCGCACGCTACTGAGGCTTGCTGGGCCATTTACTGCTGTTGCAGGCCGGGCCGAAATGAACAGCAAGAAATGATTTAAAGTTTATTTAATTTTCAAAAGCAGATTTGAATGAATTTTGATGAATTTCGAAGGTTTAAAATTTCTGGTAAAATTACACCAACGTGTTACTTTTTTCCAGAAAGTAGATATGAATAAGAAAATGCTTCTGAAAAGCAGATAATTATTATTTATTCATGTTTTCGCTGTAATGTTAAAGTTTATAATCTTCTAATGAAAGTTGAACCAACAGGAGAATTTAATTTCAAGAGTAGTCAATTTTAATTAGTAAATTATAATATTATTATTTTTCTAACCAACATTGATAATAGCAATATTATAATGTTTAATCAGAAGTTTTCCATGCATAAATCTATTTCTGCCCAACGGTGATGTAGAATTAGTGTATAAGAATATTGTATGTTTTAATTTTGACCAACGTTAAATTAAAGCATGCAATTATAATGACATGTTTTGTCACTATCTCTGATGGTGTTTTCTGGACTCGACCCAATGGCATTCATCTCGCACATACCACCTCTAGAAGGGGGCAATTACAGAGTATGACGAGAGAAGTATGAGCTCGTACTTGCGCTGTCCGAGAATGACTTAGTGCTAACCTCCCCGTGTCCTACTGAGCCAGTGGACCCTAGTGAGGGAAGAAAATGAGTCTGATGTTGATTTCACTGCTCGACAGCAAGATCATGCAGAAGTGCGGATGAAGTATGATCTTGAACACAAGAAATGGGACATATCAAACCGCAAGTGCTTGATGGTGGCTAAGTCCACAATTTCAGATGCTATAAGGGGGTCTATCCCAGACTGTGATACCACCACGGAGTATCTTAAGAAGGTGGAGAGTCAGTTTACTGGCTCTTCAAAGGCTTATGCTAGTACATTAATCAAGAAATTGTTCAATAAAAAATATACTAGTGGCGGTATCAGATAACACATTTTGAAGATGAGCAATACGGCTTTGAAGCTGAAGCCAATGGATTTAGGGCTCAAGGATGAGTTCCTGATTCATTTGGTTTTTGCTTCCTTGACAAAGGAATATGAAACCTTTGTTGTTAACTACAACATGCAGCCCGACAAGTGGGACATAGAGAAGCTCATCGCAATATGTGTTCAAGAAGAGGAAAGGCTGAAGTCCTTACAGGGTGACTCTGCTAACCTTATGAAGGATAAGAAAAAGAACTTCAATAAGAATGCCAAACCTCAAGGGAAAGCCCCTCCGACTGAGCACCATCAGAAGAATAGCAATGCTCAAGTTGAAAAGGATCAGTGCAAATGGTGCAAGAAGCATGGATACTACCAGAGGGACTGTCCAGACTTCCTGAAGAATCTTCTGAAGAGAGGTGAGGATTTCATTACATTCATAGATGAGTCCTTATATTTAAGTTATGCAAAATCTACTTAATGGATTGATTCAAGTGCAACTGTTTATGTTGCAAATTCATTATAGGGATTCCGTACGAGGAGGACCCTGCAAAGAGGAGAAAGAAAAATTAAAGTAGCAAATGGAGTTGAAGCTCAAGTTGAAGCCATTGGAGATCTTTCTCTAGAATTAGTTGATGGTTTTCTACTTAAGCTTTCAGATGTTCTATTTGTACCCTCTTTGTGAAGAAACTTAATAAGTGTTTCACGTTTAGATGACGATGGATATGATTGCCATTTTAGTAATGACAAATGTCAGATTGTTTATAATAATAAATGTGTTGGTCTTGCCTTCCGACAAGACAAGCTTTATTTATTATCACTTTTTGAGAATGTGAATGATGTAAGTACTGAGAATGAGAATTCTTCCTCATCTATGAATGCAACAAATAAACGGAAGAGAGTGCATGATGTATCTTTGAAATTATGGCACTGTCGTTTAGGCCATATTTCGAGGGGAAGAATAGAGCGATTGATTAAGAAATCAATTCTTCCACCTTTAGAATTTTCAAATTTAGAATAATGCATAGATTGCATAAAAGGAAAGTGTGTTAAGAAAATAAAGAAAGATGCCAAACAAAGTACAGGAATTTTAGAAATAGTCCACACAGACATCTGTGGTCCTTTTCCTATAAAGAGTGTGGATGGTTATGATTCATTTATAACATTCACAGATGATTATTCATGTTCTGGCTATATTTATTCAATTAAGAAAAGATCGAAAGCATTGGATAAATTTAAGATATTTAAGACTGAAGTAGAAAATCAACACAACTTAAAGATTAAGGTAGTAAGGTCCGACCGTGGGAGAGAGTACTACGGTCGACACACCCCATATGGCCAAGTTCCTGGACCCTTTGCAAGGTTCTTACAGGAAAATGACATAGTAGCTCAATATTCTACACCGGTCGAGCCTCAGCAGAATGGAGTAGCTGAAACACGCAACCGTACCTTAATGGATATAGTGAGAAGCATGATAAGTTACTCTTCTTTACCGATAAGTTTATGGATGGAGGCGTTGAAAACCACCATTCATATTCTTAATCGAGTGCCAAGTAAGTCGGTGCCCAAAACACCGTATGAGTTGTGGACAGGAAACGAACCCTCACTAAACTATTTACTTGTGTGGGGTTGTCCAGCTGAGGCAAAAGTATTTAACCCAAACATAGGAAAGCTGGACTCCAAGACAGTCAGCTGCCATTTCATTGGCTATTCAGAAAAGTCAAAAGGTTATCGCTTCTATTATCCTGACATACAAATGAAGTTTGTAGAAACAAGACATGCTGTCTTCTTGGAGAATGATATGATCAAGGGGAGCATGGTAGCGTGAGAAATAAGTTTTGAAGAGAAGCGGGTATATGTGCCTACTCCTATGGTTCACGAACTATTCTTCACGCTACCTGTTGTTGCTGTACCAACAGTGCAAGACACTGTAGTAACAACACCTGTTGTTAGTTCTCCTGTGGCAACAATGAATGAGCATGAGGAACCTGTCCTTCAGGATCCTCAAGAATCCGTTGTCACACATGAGGGAGAGCAACAACAGCCTCATGTAGAACAAGTGTCATCTAACGAGACCCCTAGAAGGTTTCAAAGAGTCAGGAGATGAGCCATTCCTGATGATTATGAAGTTTATGAATGTGAGGAATTTTAAATGGAGGGTGATCCCACCTCATTTGAAGAAGCCATGAGAAGCGCTCACTCATCTAAGTGGCTTGAAGCCATGGAAGATGAAATGAAATCAATGAAAATCAACGGAGTTTAGAAATTAGAAACAATTCCTAAAGGAGCCAAGACAGTAGGCTGTAAATGGGTCTACAAAACTAAACATGACTCCAAAGGGAATATAGAAATGTTTAAAGCACGACTTGTGGCAAAAGGTTTCAAGCAAAGAGAAGGCATAGATTACAATGAAACATTTTCTCCAGTTTTATGTAAGGATTCTTTTAGAATCATAATGGCGCTTGTAACACATTACGACTTAGAATTACATCAGATGGATGTAAAGACGACATTCCTAAATGGGGATTTGGAGGAAAACGTTTACATGGCACAACCGAAAGGTTTTGTTGTGGAAGAAAAAGAACGCGTGGGATGCCGCCTGAAGAAATCCATTTATGGATTAAAGTAAGCTTCAAGGCAGTTGTATTTGAAGTTTGATAGTACAATAAGAAAGTTTGGGTTTTAAGAAAATGTAGAGAACAATTGCGTTTATGTAAAGTTCAAGAATGGGAAATACATTTTCCTAGTCTTGTATGTGGATGACATCTTGCTCGCTAGCAGTGATGTCAATCTATTACTAGAAACAAAGAAGTTCTTGTCCTCAAAGTTTGATATGAAGGATCTCGGTGAAGCTTCGTTCGTCCTAGGAATAGAGATTCACCGAGATAGAGAAAATGGGGCTTTAGGATTATCACAAAAGGCATACTTAGAAAAAGTTCTAAAGAAATATAGTATGCAAAATGGTAAGTCATCACCTGCTCCCGTAGTCAAGGGCGACAGATATGGGGAATTTCAATGTCCCAGAAACCAATATGAGATCGATCAAATGAAAGCGGTTCCATATAGTTCAGCTATCAAAAGTTTACAGTATGCTCAAGTGTGTACTCGCCCTGACTTAGCATTTATTAGCGGGTTGCTTGGTAGATATCAGAGTAATCCAGGAATAGAACACTAAAAATTAGTAAAGAAAGTTTTGCGTTACCTGCAAGGTACGAAGGGTCTCATGCTAACGTACAGAAGATCTCATTCCCTGCACATAGAGGGGTATACAGATTCTGATTATACGGGAGATGAAAGAAAGTCCACGTCAGGATACATATTCACTCTCGTAGGAGGAGCTATATCGTGGAAAAGCTCAAAGCAAACCATCACTACATCGTCCATAATGTATGCCAAGTTTGTAGCATGTTATGAGGCCACAGGGCAGGTGAATTTGCTAAAGAAATTCATGCCCGGGTTGAAAGTTGTAGACGACATACATAAACCACTTAAGTTATACTACGATAATAATTCAGCAGTATGTTATGCTCACAACAATAAGTAAAGTGGTGCTGCCAAACACATTGACATAAAGTATTATGTTGTGAAAGATAAAGTCTGGGGTTATATAATTAGTCTTGAGCATATAAGAACATAAAAGATACTAGCGGATCCGCTTACAAAAGGCTTACCACCCAGCGTGTTCAGAGAACACTTAGCCGACATGGGTTTAAGGGAAAGCCTATGATTCCTGGATAATAAGAGCCTAGTTAAGAATGTGTTTCAAAACAGAGATGTGCATTGTAGCTGTTTAATCTAATGGCAGCTGACCGTGACAATGAGACATGCTCTATGCACTGATCTGTGATGGAATGGGAACAAGAGAAAGTAAGTAAGTTAAGTTTAAGTTATAAGTGAGATCAAGGGGGAGAATGTTAGTTGATCTCCACCAATTGGCCCAACGACCAATTGGGCCCTTGGATCCGCGCCCTGATCGGGGGCGCGCCAACCCTAATATGGTTGGTGGGCCCCCGTCGCACAGTGCCATAAATAGGAGGTGGGGGCTGGGGCTCCAAGCACGAGGTTCACCTGAGCCGCCTAGCACCCCACCTACAGTCCTAAACCCTAACCGATCACAGAGGGGGTGCTGCCAGCGACGGGAAGCACCGCCACCGGCCAACGCCACCACTGCATCGCCGCCCTTCAACTCAACACCGCCACCGGGTCTTCACCAAGCACCGCAATGGCGAGCCCGTCTTCCTCCAAGCCGGTCGTTGGTTTGCACCCCCTTAACCCCTCTCTCTCACTCTATCTATTAATCTTGTACTAGTAGATGTTCTAGGACTGACTGTTTATTCCAAAAGTAAGTAGACACGCTAGATCTATGGCCAGTGATCATGTTTTAGGTCTATCATAGACTTCTTCAAGTTACTCAATTTGATGTGTGAGTTCATGCACAAGTCCAGTGGACATGAATGTTCCATTTCTTTCATTTGCTACACCTATGGTTCTATTCTGTGTGTGTGGACTGTGGACACCATTCATTACCCATGCACTGAGTTCCAACACAAATTTTCAAGGTCAGAATGCTACAGAGTGAAGAGCACGACTAAAGTAAGGGGCCCCCTAAAGTAACTAACTGTAGTGCAAGGCTGCCACAGAAATGCTAGATCAGTACAGATTGATTAGATCGACCCATAAGTCACGTGAGAAGGAAAATCCAGATGTGTCAACTTCCTAGTATCAATCTTTTCACCTTTCTTTTCTTATTTAGTTGAGACCATCAGATTACTTCCATTATCAAGAACAATAGAAAGGAAGCCTATATCTTGCACTGGTGACTTGTCTATCTATATCTTGCCAGGGAATTAAAAAGGTTTTAAAATTTCATGTACAAACATCAGTAACACTTCCAAGAACATATTAGCAAATTTGAGAGTTTATTCATGAAGGGTTCATTGATCAATGATTAATACATTCAGAATTAGGTGAACATCCTTTAGAAATAGACAATGAATTCAGAAGTTTAGACAGCCAGGACTAGATCAGCAACTGACACAGCTGGCGCGCCCCCACAACCTTGCATCTATCTAAGCATCCTTCTACGGAATTGAGTTCATTCATACATAGGAGTGGAGGCAGGCAGACAGTCACCCTGTTCGTTTCGGCTGAATTGGCTTATAAGCCATGGCTGAAAGTACTGCTGGTTGGTTTGGTGTGGGAGAAAAACATTGTTCAAGCCGTGGATTATAAGCTAGATACGAGCGAATAAGCCGAAACGAACAGGCTGAGTGACTGGATTGATTATATTTATTTAACTTATGCAACTTCTGGGCCATGATTTAGGAACAGATCGAACTTTCATTCACAAACTAACAGTGTTTCATAAATTTACAGTACAATACAATATTGATCAGAAAGCACATCAGGCGCATGCTAGAGGGACTCACTAAGACACAATCAACATATGAGAATGTGAAGGTCTAGTACACAATGCAAAAGTGAAGTATATATGAATTCTTCAAGGATAAATCCGTGGTTTTGTTCTGTATTCATGGACAATGAACACCATCGAATTACCCAAGCACTGTGTTCTGGCAGTCAGTATTAGGGTAAATCTTCTACCAGTTAACAGCACATCTATGCAATTAGGCTGCGTTTGGTTCAGAGGGATGGGATAAGAAGGGATTACATGGATAGCAGATATTTGTCCATCTGCCACTGTTATGCAGGCCCTAACTATCAGTTTCCTTACTAATCTTCTCCCTCCCCACCACACCGCAGAGAAGGCCCCAGCGCGGCGCACGAGGAGTCGCGAACCTGCGGGACGAAGCCGCGTCGGGGTGATAGCCACGGCGGCGCCCACGTGCGGGGGGCAGCGGGGGCCAGCTCGCGGACGTGCACCATCGTCCAGCCGGCGCACCGGCCATCGGTGGAGCCCATGCAGCTAGATCTAGTGGCGACGGGGAGGCCTCACACTGGATCCGCCTGCTCGCCGCAGATCCACCGCCTCCGTTGTCGGCGCGAGCCCCACGCCATGCCCCAGCCTCAGATTCGCAGCCGGGAGGGGCCCCGCGAGCGGCCGCTTCAGATCCACCGCCGAGGTTGCCGACGTGACCTCCCCGTCATCATCCACGGCCACCACGGAGGTCACTCCGCCGCCAGAGCCGTCGGCCGCGTCAGGGCGTCCACGCGTCCGCTGGCTGGCTGCGCGCCCGTGGGGACGACCGGCGATGGAGGGGCCAAACCCTAGGACGCGCGACCCACTACCTTGCGTCACGAGGAGGAAACGGAGTGGTGGAGGCTCAGGAGGAGGAGGAGGAGGAGGTGGGTGGCCGCCGCCGCGCGGAGGGCCAGCCACCGCCGAGTTCGGCCCGCGCCGTTGGCTCGGTCGCGTCGCGACTGGGGAGCGAGGGAGGGAGCGTACAGGAGAGAGAGAGAGAGAGAGAGAGAGAGAGAGAGAGAGAGAGAGAGAGAGGAGGGGATGAGAAGTTGGCTGAAGGAGAATCAGGAGCTTGAGTATATATTTGCTCCACCGGATTCGCACGAGAAGCCGCAGAAGGTAGCCACATCAAGCTAGAGCGACGAGGAGCCAGCAGAAGCTGATTCAAAGAGAAGCGGCTACAAGAAATCTGGGCCACACGACGGACGATCGGACGGCCAGGAGAATTCGGGGCGACGTGGCCACCCTGAGCGGCTGCCAAACCTTCCTGCTTTGATATATAGAAATTAGACACAACAACAACAGACATACCATGTGGGGATACTTGTCCTGGTCAACAACGCGGGTGTTCTCCAGCTTGATGTTGAGGTACTGGTCAACCGAGTGGAGCATCCCGCGGATCGCCAGATCATTCTTGAGCTCCACTGTCACCTCCTTCCCCACGAGCTCCTTGAAGTAGGAGAAGAACAACTGCAGGCACAAGAAGGGAGGCGCGTCAATGGAACTCCACCCCCACCCTAACAACAACAACAACAACGACAGGTCGGGGGAGCACCCAAAGAGGAAACAAACAGGAGGGGGAAAATTACCATAGTGCCTTGACTACTCTCCCTACTGCAGCAGGCTCAGCTCAGTCGGCCGGCCCCAGAAAATCTGCACACAGTGGAACAAAACTAGCACCCAAATTCAGGACGGGGGCAAAAGCTAGTGGGCGCAATAAGGCTGTCTCCAACAAGAGACCCATTGCGGAACCCAAATCCAAAATGAGTCTCCAACACAATATGAAGACCTCTCTTGGAGACCCATTTGCAGAAAGGGTGATTGCTTCTCATGCCCCTTGGTAGGGCTCCACAAGCCCCTTTATATAGTCAAGGGGGTGGGGTTTACAAGTACAGGGACTTGGTGGTGATGTCGTCATGCTTGGTTCAGACTTGTTCGACTAGTTGCCTCATGTGTCACTAGTCCTACTATTCTTCTGGGCGTCGTTCTCCTCGACGGACGCCATTGTTGGGGGCAATTCCCCTCCATCAGTCGTATCGCAATTAACCTCAGTTGCTCGGTCATATTCGAAGGGACGGTGACAACATCTTCCGTCACAAGAGAGAGATGGGTGTGGCACTGTCCCTGTACCAGTTAGGTGAGATGGTGTTAGCGTTCGTGTATGCACGCTGCACAGTTCAGTTCTGTGCCTGACAAGGAGGGTGTTGTAGCATGTTTAGGATATTGTCCGCCTTCATCTCTCGGCTTTGACTTGGACGTACTCCTAGCTTCTTCTAGATGCCACAAAATTTTCCACTCGAGTCTTAGGCTGAGCTAGGTTTCCGCCCCTATGCCCATGGTTTTCTGAGAGGAGACCTTGTTACCTCCGTCTAACAGTTTAGTCGGAGGCGTCAGGGACACCCCGCCTAACATTCAGCGCATAGACGAGGATACCCAACGAAGCTTGTCAAAAACTGTGTTATATCAAAACTAGACTTTTTTCCATCCATATGTAAATATCTATGTAGTTGTACTTCCTTTGAAGCCAAATATCAACTTTTGAAGGTCTTTATTATAAAAAAAAAGAACGCAATAAAGTAACAAACACAACTCACTTTCTAACTAGTCTCTGTTGGGTGTTCTTAGAAAATGAAGTCTTTGATAGTTTTGCTTAGAAGATATCTTTACGCTTTTAATTTGTCAAATCAAAATGTCAGGTCCACTAGTGGTGGCACGTGTGCGTGTCTGGTGTGCCCCGCCTGACCAGCAAGCCTCTTTCCTAGACCCATTCTTTTACGGGGCTATTGCGTTATTGCTCCTAATTTGACGTCTAATTATGATTTTATCCCTATTTCTATTGTCGTTGTGATTTTACTTCTGTTTTTTTAAAAACGAAGCTTAAGTTTACCCCTACTCCAGGAACAGCAGGTAACGGTGTCAAATGGGCTCAGTGCGGACAAGTTTGCCCATGGAAAACCCCTACTTATTTGAATACATTGTGATTTTACCCCTGTTTTTTTTAAATTGGCAACATCATTGCACAACTTGTTACATATGATTCCACACAGCATGCAAATATAGATAGATAATATCACATCAAATAAAAGTGTAGCAAAAGTATCCATATAGTACCAAGCCTCATCCAACATACAAGTCCAACAAAAGCCTCATCACATTCATGCATCTATTCCTAACAATGCACCCAACCTCCCTCCTCTTCCTCTTCCTTTTGTTCCAGCCCCTTCTGCTCCTTCTGTTCCAGGTCCTACACTTGCACTTCCTCTTCCTCTTCCCCCTTCCCCTTCCCTTCCCCTTCCCCTTGCACTTGCAGTTGCACTTGCGCTTCACATGAATGGAGAAAAATGGTTCAGTAAACAAGTTGACTAAATAAGCATTTTTTTCAAACAATAATAACTTTCTAATAGAAATTCTCTACTATGAAACTTTGTAAAACACTGAAACATCAAAACAAGCACAAGTTACAAATGACACAGAAACAACCTAAAGATATGACAAAGTAAACCATCAACATTTAAGAGGGTGCTAGGATAGTAGACTGCTGGCTCTACTGCTATGCAAACAAGGCCAACTAACTAGTAGTCTAATATTGAGAGGTAAGAGGGTAAAATACAGAAGCAGTCATAATGCAAAATGTGATGTCACATCCACAAGTTGCTGATGCCTGCTGGGCTGGTTTCAGTTGCTACTTCTATTATTGAATTAAATTCAAGAAATACTTGCAATTGAATAAAAATCTACAATTGTAATGAATAAAACAAACTATCAACAGCTGTTATATCTTTCTTTTGAAAGACTAAAACTTATTCAAAGTGTAAACTGTTGGGTATTTCGCTGGGTTACATGGCGGTAGCGACACAGTGAATCATTCTGTGGATGTGCTTCGCAACAAACACTTAAATATGGCAGGCAACAAACACTTAAATATGGCAAGCAACTACAACTACAACTGTATCATCTTTTGAGTAGTCATTTAAATATGGCAGGCAACAGACACTAACGAAATCCTCTTTTGAAATACAAATGAGCATGACTCACATTTCTTGTGAAGATGATTCATTTTGAGAAGATAAACAATTCCTCTTTTGACTAGTAGTTGGACCTCCTTGGCAATGCTTCGCTATATGGCCTAGTTCATTACATTCAGAACATGGTCTCCTTTTCTTACTGGTGGTGGCCTCATCATAGGACTTGATCTTAGAATTTCTTGGTCTTCCTAGTTTCCTTCTCTGTTTAGGCTTCTTGATTTTATAGCCCGAATCAACATGTGGCCAATTATCCTTGGATGCCATTGGATTGAAAGAACATGCATAGGCCTTTTTTAACTGATCAACAGAGAAGTATTCATGCACAAAGTCATCCATTCATACCTCTCTACTAATCTTAGAAATGAAAGCTAAAGCATGGGTGCAGATCTGTCCAGTTACTTGCCAAGCCCTACAACTACATGTTTTTTTGTTCTAAGTTGATTGCGTACCTAAATCTGTTCACAGTTACTTCAGCTGTTCCAGCCCCACATATCAATACCTCATGGCCCTTATACTCTTGGCTTTAGCATTTAGAGCATTGGTCACAGCTGGAATGATTGTGCCTGACATTTTACTAGCAATCTTGGCTCTCAAAACAAATTTCTCAAATTAACTAGCTGCAATAGGTCAAAGCTATGCATGTCAACAATTTGAGTAGGCAAGGTTCTACCCTGTTGCCATGATTTTGGCCCCCCATCAGGCAAACTGAAAAATGACAGAGCTCTAACAACAAGGCTCATATCCATATGATTTGGCCTACAAATTACATCACCGAATACACAGTTAGCTAAATCGCTCTACAAACATAAACTCATTCTTCCTACAGATTGATACTAATTTTCCTATAGACCAAATCACATGAGCTCCAAATCTTACCTAGTCTCTTCACCAACGTCGCATAAATCCATCTCGCCGGGGTCGCTGCTCCTATCCTCGCGTGGCGTAGCGCCTGGAGGCATGCACGCTCGGGGCGCCTGCTGCCCGACCACGCTGGGCCCTGTCTACTCCCGCACCACCTGGCCGCCCGCGCCGCACAGAGCTGCTGCACGAATACAGAGTCATTTCCGAACATGGCAGATTAGGACGAACTTCATGAACATACGAATACTGTTGAGCCTGCTTGTAAAACGAGATAGCATAAGCAGCGAGTCAGTGACCTACAATGGCCAGATAAACAACTTCCCACGAGTACAACCCCAGCTCACAGCTCACTGAGCCAAAGCTGTAATCAAGCTGACACAGCCCACAGATAAGCACAAAACCAAAATCTAGCAAGTAAGCTACGCATAATCCTTAGACAACAAGGGTGTTGTTGACCTCTCATGGCTGAAGCCACGACCAATCAGCCGCACACAGCCAGCCAGCTCGCGGAATCTTTAGGCGCGAGGCGCGGGCCTTCATCCCCAGCTAGGTCAACCCAGTTCCAATCGAAAGTAACAGCTACTCATACACAAGACGCGCGCGCGCTGGGCGTAGGGGACCGGGATTCCGAAGCTAATGAAGAGTAGACCGACGAGAATCAGGAGGTCGCGGGAGGAAGGATCACTCACATGGTGAGTTGGCGACTGACCTGGGCCTGGCCCGCCCCTAGCCGCTGCTCACCACAGGTCGGCATGCCCCGCGCTGCGCCACCACACCACAGGCCCCGCGCTGCCCCGAGCGCCGCGCGCCGCCGCCCAGCTCGCCGCCGCCGAACCGCGCGCCGCTGCCAGGCCCGGTTCTTCGCCTCGACACGTGAGAGAGAGCGAGCGACCCGTGCCTCTGTTTTCTTCTGAATAGATGACGAAGAGAATGAAGAGATAAGGGGCAATTTGGTCTTTTGCCTTTGTGTTTAGATATTTTGATTTTTTAATTTATTTTATTACAAGTGCATTTGATGGTCATCCAAAACAGGGGCAAATGGAGCTTTCATTTCAAAAAAGTGAGGGCAAAATCATAAAGTTAAAAAAAACAGGGGTAAAATTACAATTAGACTCCTGAACAAGGGTAAGAACACAATTTGCCCTTCTTTTATTCACTATCTCCTACCAGTACCAAGCTTTGTGAAACTCGCTCTCACTGAAAATGTGGATCACTGTTTACAAATGCCACTAGTCGGTGTTGATCATGCTGTTCGTGACGGAGCAGTTAGTATCGTACGCTGGAAATGATCCGGTACACTTGGAATAGGTAAATTATAATTTTTCATTAAAAAAAAGAAAAATGCACCTTCAATATTTTTAGAAAATAACCAGAAACTCTTGAAACCAGTACATATCTGGATGTTCTATATTTGGGTTTCACCAGAACTGTGTTTTGCTTACTTATGCCACTCTAGGCGGGAATTTCATCAGTATTTAATAGTGTGGTTGACTTTGTTTGAGTAGATAATGTAATCAAATCAACATTAGTGTCTTCCGACATCATATGTGTGTAGGTGCCTTCATAATCCATTGCAAACTATTTTGAAAGGACATAGTATAAATTTTTTTAGAATGATAGGAATCAATTTTCATAGGAATCCCAATGACATATAGAACCAAAATTCCACGATGACATAGGAATACCGTCATGTAGAGTTGGGTGTCGCCGTCAGCCGAGAAGGAGGCGGCGGCGGTCAGGGAGGAGGGGAGGAGCCTAGGTCGGGTGTAGAATCAGTGGCGGCGCATGTGAAGGAGTCGGGTTGGGCGGAAACGAGCCGTGGTCGAGCAGGGTGGCGGCTGGATCGAGTAGGGACAAGCTAGAGTCAGGCAAACTAAGGTTGAGCAGGATGGTGGAAGGATCGGGCGAGGAGGAGCTAGGGTCAGGCAAGGGAAATCAAAATCAGTTGGGAAGTAGCCAGAGTCGAGTATGGAGGTGGCGACACCGAGTGTGGAGGTTGCGACCGATGAGGAGGAGGTGTCAGGCGAGAGGAGAAGCTGGGATCGGGTGGGGAAGAGACGGGATCGAGTGGGGAGACGGCGGGATCAAACGAGGAGGAGCCGGAGTAGGGTGAGGAAATGTTTGACTTGGACAAAATTAATAGAACATGTAAAAATAACATAGGGAGTAATACAAACTCCTAGCCTGCTCCCTCTGTCCCAAAATAGAAGTCGTTCTCGCTTCCCGAGAAGTCAAGTTTTTTAACTTTGACCAATTATATATAAAATAATATTAATATTTATAATACATAATTAGTATCATTAGGTAGATCATTGAATATACTTTCACAATAAACTTATTTGGAGATATAAATGTTGCATGCATTTTCTACGAACGTAGTCAAAGTTGAGAAAGTTTGACCTGCACATATCCCATAACAACTTTCTATTGCGGAACGGAGGGAGTATATTTCAAAACTATTCACTATTTGTGAATGCATGGAATAGAGTATGTAAACTACGATCCGATTGATGCGCTACAGGAGATTAGTTTTTGTCTTGACCCACCGCATTTTAAGAGAGCGATACATTTATTATTATTTTATTTGCTGTTGGATCCAATCACAAGTTTATATAATTACTAGGTAGCGTGCCCGTGCGTTGCTACGGGATAACTAACAATTTATACTAAAAACACACGGATCGCACGATAAGATAACAATATTGTTAAATTAAATACCAACGTTAAAGTGACATTTAATCCAAAAATCAAAGTTTATGAATTTAACATAGTCACGGAGTGCACGGCGTCGCAGGCTCACAAACTCTAGAGCTTCCAGAGATGGGGTCGAATCCAACCTAGAGCCTCGAAACCCTGCATCTTTTCCTGAGCGGGCTTCACTTCGGATGTGTCGGTAGCAATATCAGCGATCTCCAGTTGATGGACCAAGTCGTATGGATCCCCATACAATGGCTCAGACATGTAGATTTTGTTCCCCTTGTACTTGGATACACATATTCCACTAAAGCTTTCATTGAAATGTTTAGACACGAACAGTGTCTGATCACCGATGTCCCTCACCGTGGACCACTTTAGCGTACGGTCGTGGAGGTTGCACTTGTAGATCGCGCTGCTGTAGGTGAAGCTCTGTGTCTCGTGGAACGTGCTCACCACAGCACCCACAATATGCAGCTCACTGTTTGATTCTAGGTAGCTACGGTGGCAGAGCCCCGCAGGTCGCAACTGCGATGGCAGCAACATCGTGGTTGGAGTAGCGCCGGCGGCGTTGCTGCTGCAGATGGAGATTTCTCTAGTGCAGTCGATCGCCAAGAACTTGTCTTGGTAGTGGACGATGAACCCCACGGAGAACTCCAGTTTGGTGTCGAGCAGCGTCCATGCGCTGTCGACTCCAACCCGGCAGAGCGCAACCTTCGTGGAGCACCCAAGCATAGCCATGGCCACGCACTCGCGGCCGGCGGTGTCAGGCGGCGCCGAGAGCACGATCTCACGGAAGAACACGTCCCTCATGTGTTCTAGCTTGATGGCTCTGCCTGCGGCATCCCCGTCTCCGTAGCCATTGGTGGGATGGAGGACCCACCGGCTATGGACCCTAGACACGTGTTCCGATGAGGATGTCGCTGCAACGTGTTCGCCTGCTGGAGGGAGCTCAATGCGGGGGGCATGGGCACCGGCGAATGGATTCAGCAGCATCACGGACGCCGCCTCGTCCATGAGCGCCAGCCACCCACACAAGGAGCCGCACGCCACCTTGCCGCACACGTCGGGCAGCGTCTTGGACAAGACCTTCTTCTCTGGGACACAGTAGAAGCCAATGCGGTACGAGTCGAGGTCGAACGGGAGCAAAAGGGGTGGCCCAAAGGTCACGAACGGGATGGCGGTGCGCCATGGGGAGCAAGCGGATCGGAAGGACGCCGCGTCGTGGCCTGACGTAAGACGCTGCCCGATGGACTCAACAAGATTCTCTAGCAGGCCGGATCTCCAGTCAGGGAGAGGTAGGGACCTTCTCTTGGAATTGGGAGGCTGAGCCATGGAAAACAGATAACATCAACTATGGTTCACGCAAGAAACAGCAAGCGAGGGTGATGGAACACATGAGCGTGAAACCAAATAAAAAGAAGAAAAAGTTGTCCCTTTTGTAAATGCAAAGAGGGGAAGTAATTAAATGTAGGCAGATTTGGTAAGGTTCTCAGAAATACAAAGAGGTTCTTTTTATCTTAATTCTCTTTCCTTCTGTGTTAATTCTCTTTTCTTTTGCTCGTTGCCATGTATGCTGGTACATGCAAACATGCAATGTGTATATGGATATCACAATAATTTTCTACTTCCTATTTTGTCGTGATTCCTCTATCACATGACAGGCAATATTCAATCATGGAGAATGGCACGATCAATCAGTAATTAAGATGTCGTGGGATCACAGGCGTGGGCAGACAGATGAACCAAAACAAATGTCGCACCAAAAAATATCCACACTTTGTTCTTTTTAGTTGTAGGAGAATTGGAGGATGGTATGGGTAAACCAACCATTGAATTTGGTGAACGTGGAGTAGGGCTTGGCTCACGTGTCAAGAACACAAAAAGAATAAGGGAATTACTATTTATCTGTTGGGAGATTTTTTTTTAATTTCTCATCTCACGATTTAGAATAGAGATTCACGTTGCACTTCTCCTTTACCTTTGATGACCTCCGACGATCTCCATCAACTTCGACGAGCAGTAGATGGGACAGCGAGGTGGCAAGTCAAAGAAGCGTGGACACGGTGACGAAGCAGCGAGGCGTATGAATCAGAGCTCCATTGGTGCTCGAGCAAGGGCAGTGGCTCCCGTGCCGGTTCACACTATCGACCTCAACAATCGGCGATGGTGGTGGCAGCTCTCGCACACGTGTGGAAGGTGATGGCCTCCCGGCGATCGATGGCGGTGGCGGCTCTTGCAGGCGTTGAGAGGATGGGGCTAGAGGTGGCTATGGTGGTGGAATCAGAATGTTGGAGAAGACGGCTTCCGAAAGAAAAAAGATGATAAGATTGGGAGGAGAGAAGTAAATCCGGACCACAGATCTCACATTGAATGATTAAATATATGCTGTACCATTCCAAAAGAAAAGATATAAAATCTCAGCAGGATTTCTATGAAATTCCTCCATTCCTATGGGGCAATAAATTATGATGTACACACTTTGTTCGAAAAGAAAAGATGTTACAGATTGAGTCAAAAGTTGAATTATCACAAGTTTGATGGAATTCACAGAGACATTTATCGGTGTACAACAAAAATGTTTATGTGCTAATTTGCTACCATAAATACAGATATATTTTTCTATAAATTTGATCATCAGACTTATAATGGTTTAACTTTAATTAATTAAAAAATTTTTGGATAGAGGGAGCATGGTTTTGGAAGTGAAATTCATGGGACAACACGGTCGCCGAAGCATGCACAGAGATGTGGAGCATGTGTCTCCTCTTTGAAACGACATTTGGAAAACAGCCAAAATCAGCAATCACGGTGTTTTGCTCTCCGTTTTGGAATTAGTAGAGTAACAGGTAGCGTGTCCGTGAGTTGCTATGGGATAGCTAACAATTTATACTAAAAACATTCGGATCGTACGATAAGATTATAATACAGTAAAAATTAAATATCAACATTAAAGCGATAGTTAATCCAAAAAGTAAAGTTTTTGAAATTAACAGTCACGGAGAGCGCGACGTCACAGGCTTATGAACTCTACTTTATAGACCTTTTTTGATGCGCCTAAGATAATATTTTATATCGGTAGGAACAAATCTCCGATATCTATTTCATTTTTTCGTGCGCCAATAAATCCACGAATATGTTCCGCCGCATCTCCATACCATCATGTACACAGGCTCGATTATATATGTCAATATTAGTGCCTGCCGCATGGGTAATACTCCGTCTCTTGAAAAATCTTTCACAAAAACTTAAAACAAAGTGTTATACTCACCGTATAAATATGTGTGGCTTTTAGTCTATTTCACGTAGACATATACTGTAGAATAAATATCCACTTAAGTGTTTGTGGTAAGATTCACGATCAGCGATATATAGAAATAGTTAAATCGTAGAAATTATTATTGCAAGCCATAGTGACTCTGAGTTAGTTACCCATCTAGGTCCTCTACAATGTTTCCTTCCCGTTCGAATTTTTATTTGAAGACATCATCATTCCATCCAGGAATATGTGCGTCCGTGTACTACAAGGTAAATCCAAGAGTGTACCTGGCATATATCAGCGCTGGTGTGTCTTTGGGTCCATTTGTGCTCTTTCGGTCCTGTCTGCTCCAATATGAAATTTATCTATTTCCGCAATCCACCTCGCTATTTGTTCATAGAAGAACGAATCAATCAGCATTTCTAAAATATAAAATGTGTCCAAATAGCTGTGTTAGGAAATACCCACAATTTTATTGAGGTCAGCACGTCTGAACATCTCGCCCAAAGAGTGTAGCACCTGGACCTCATGTTTTTTCGGCGTTTATAACAGCAAGGTACCAATGTATATTTTTAACATTTATTGGAGGGAACACCTATCAAATTAAACAATAAACATTTTGCCAGGCATAAAAAAATTGATAATGAAAGATCAATAGATCGTTTAAAAAAATTGCTACCATGTCATGCTTCAAGTAAGCTAGCACCCTTTGAACTAAACCAGGACGCGTTGTGAAGTGTCACGGTTAAGGTAATTGGCTTCAATGGTCTCATCCTTTTCTCCATCCCGCTTCATGATTGCAACTAAGCACGCAGTTTCAAGATAGACTAGACCTCCTGGCCTCTTTTTCAAACCCTCCTCGGCCTTCAGCAGTTTAATATAAGCATCTATGACCACCTCATGGATTCCTCCCGCTCTAGCGCTACGTGGCTCCTCACGGCGCTCTCCATGCACGCTATGTGCATGGTCTAGCAACTGTAAAGACAAACGCACGGTATAGGTAGACAAATTAAATGTGTAAGTAATACGACTCATGCGTGGGTGGACTGCGGACATGTATGTACCACGGAGACTACAGAGGTCCTCCATCGGGTGTGGCGAGGTTGCGGCGACAAGCCCGGCGATCTCGATGACTATTTCATACGAGAGCGGCAGTAGCGTCCGCCGCTCCACCCACGAGGAACCGCTCCGGATGGAATTCGTTAGGGTCTGTCCATACCTTGTTGTTCCTCCCAATCTTTTGTATGTCCGTTATGATGCTCGCTGGCATGCTGTTGGTGGATGCCGGTGTTCGAGCGATCGCCACGTCCATGGCACTGACATCGCGTTAGTGAGATACTATTTGTGCAATATTTAATTAAATAAAAAAAGTATTGTATGTGTTAGTAATGTTTTGTTACCTTGCCTATGGCGTTAGAACCTCTTTAAATACAATATTCTTCGTGAAAGTTCCATCCACTATTGGGGTCTTCTTATCTTTATCTTTTTTATTTGACGCATTCTTTTTTTTTCCCCCTCGGCATTTTTTAGCATTTTTCTTCTCCATCTTTTTGGCCACCTCCTGTGCATCCGCATCAGGCGGGAGGGCAAGGATCTTAATATTCGTTCTTGACGTGGCTCTAGACATCGCAACATACAACTAACCATGAGAGAACATCGGTGCGGGCAGGTACACACCCACGTTCAGGATAGTTTGGCCATGTGACTTGTTGACCATCATGGCAAAGCTCAGCCTGATAGGAAACTGCTTCCTCTTAAACTGGAATGGGAACATCTCATCATCGAACGGGCATAGCGGTATTCGAGGAAGGAAAACCCTCTTCCCAACATGCTGCCCCACCACGATTTCCGCATTGACTGTATTTCTTCGAAACCCCCGCACCACCATCCTTGTACCGTTGCATAGCCCATTGGCAGAGTCAATTTTCCTAAGTAATATGACAGGACACCCGAGCTTGAGCTTCAAGACCTGTGGAGGCAGCCCGTTGGGGGTCAGACTATTAAGGAACTCCGATGGATAGTAGTTATGTGGATCATCTACCGTGGAGTCAAAACTGTGATACACTGTCTCGCCGCCCTGGAACATATCAATCATTTTCATAATGATCATGTCAACCCAATCGTTATGTGTAGATAAAATTGCTCTGGTGGTGAAGTAGTCTTTGTCGCCATGTTTGCATTTAGATCTGGAAAGATGATGCCAATCAATCTATGAAGATCTTTCTCAGTATCGCCAGAGTATGGGACACAGATCTCATCTGGAATACGTACATTGCCATCTTCATTAACCTCTTCCATTCCACCACCAATGCGCAATAGATAATCTGCAAACCACGAGTCACTCTGAACCCTCAAGTTGCGGACGAGCTTTAGGTGGCGTATGGATTCCCCAAGATACGACCTTCGTAGAGAAGCAACGACTATTTGAGCCCTGGATCTTTTCCGCACAATAGGGAGGACCTATCTAAAATCCTCACCAAGGACAATAGTCTTCCCACCAAACGGTAGGTCTGACCAACCCATTATATCTCGTAGGCTGTTGTCTAGTGCTTCCACAGTTTGCCTCTTTGTCATAGATGCCTCGTCCCAAATTATGAGAGCTGCTTGCTGCAGCAACTTGGCAGTACCACTTTGTTTCGTGAAGCTACAGCAACCACCCTCTTCAATAGTGAGGGGTATCTTGAAACACGAGTGGGTCATCCTCCCGCCTGGCATTATGGATGCTGCGACTCCAGATGTAGCTGTAGCCATGGCAAGCTTGTCCTGGCTACATAGTTTTGCGAGAAGTGCTATATACAAAAAGGTCTTTCCCGTCCCGCCAGGTCCATCCACAAAGAACAGCCCACCTTGTTTGCCGTAGACAGCGGCCATTATCTCATCGTAGGTAGACCTTTGCTCGGCGTTGAGTGAGTCGCATAATAGCACATCTTCGAGATTCTGCTCGACGCTAGCTTCCTCAAATATCTCATGAGGAATATGGCTAGCATCGTCGTATGAGTGATCAATATCTAGAAGAGGAAATGACCTTATGTCCTTCCCCATAGACTGCAGCATGTTTCTAATGTCTATCAAAACCATCTGTTGCACCAGATCCGAGGATGGATTATTGCGACTGTAGTCCTCTAACATTGCATCGTAGTGTTTTTTCCACAACCATATCACATCATTCGGCTCGCAAAATACCAATATTGTTGCAAATAGCCTTTGCAAAGAGGAAGGCATCTAAAAGAAAGAAGCTTCACTTAGACATTCATCTAGTGTATTGTCTTCTTTGATTAGACCCCTCCTTTCTGCAGCTTCACGGAACGAAGTCAGTAACACGCCATCAACCATCCTAAGGTGTTCGTATGAGGTAGCACCAGCAATATTATTTAAGAGAACACAAAGAAAGTAGCATTCTCCCTTAGCAGGATGGGCCGAGATGGCTCTACCAACTTGGAAAACGGAGTTTTTCCTTTTCTGCCAGAATTTACCATCAGACTACCAGGTAAAATGCTCTAGGAAGTCTCGATACAAGATTCGACGGGCTTCCTCATGCATCATGTTTGCCTCGAAGTATGCTGTCAGCATTGACTCTTCTACACCTGGCCTATTAACGATCCGTTCGACCTTGTCTTGTTTATGAAATGCCACCATGTGCATGTTGGGTAGATGAAGTTGCAGCTGCTGTACTGGTGGATGGTTCTTGCTCAAGTCAAAGCCATATATCCTCCACAGTGCTTCTAGAGGCGTCACCCACCAGGCGTCTCTATACTGCTTGATCTCATCAATGTTGCCTTTCTCATCTGCTTTGTCGGTCTCCCTCATCACCACCGATGCTCTGTCATGTCCCTTGTATATGTACTTGAACAGATACTTTACTGATTTGATGCTCCCATAGGCCTCAACATTTATATGGCAGTTGAAGGTACGTAGTAGGCAAGGGTTGTAAGGAATGACCCATTGCTTGTCCAGGTAATGGCCTTGAACTTTTTGCATACGGCCATCATTGCGTCGCCGATAGATGGGGTGCGAATCCTTTCCCTGTGACGTGGCCTCATAGAATGGGCACGGGTGATGGTTCTTACATGACCCGCGGCCCATCGTGCACGGACAGTATGGATTAAGCGTCCCACAAGGACCATGCATCATATGCTTTGTGACCATCTTGTATAGCTTAGGGTACTTTTTCTTGTTTGGTAGCTCTGTAGTGATGATCATGTCATATTGCTTGGGACATGTGAGTTTGTACTTTTGATCCATTATTAGTAAGAAGTGTGCATGCGGCAAGCCCCTCTCCTAGAACTCCACTACATATACGTAGGCCTTCACCTTCCCAAGTATGTCTTTGTCCATCAACACTTTTCTCATCGCCTCTAACTTTGCTCTAAAGACTCGTGTGACGAGATTTGGGCTATCCTGTGGTGTCTGGCCTGGATAAAGTTCATTCTTGATCTCATCCTAGTTAGGGTTGCACGTCATTGTGAGGAAGATATCAGGTTTACCATACTTTCGCACTAGAGCCATTGCATCCATGTACCGGCGCCTCCTATCATGGGGTCCTCCGATGAATGACGGAGATAGGACAGTATGCCTTCTGACATTCTCCGTAGATCCTTCACCCGAATGCATGCTGTTCACCAGGCCTTGGTATAGGTTAGCCCTCAAACTATCTTGATTGTTCCTCATGTAGTCTAAACGCGAGCTCTCAATCTTGATGTAGGTGTCGATGGTGAATTGCTAGAAAAGACGCTGGCCATAGAGTATTGGATTAAATTTCCCTGGCCGCATCTAGAACTTGTAGCAGTAGTAGTCGTGCACAGAGACACATGTATTCACAACAAGTTCTACAGGGAGACATTGTTTGAATTAGTATCATAAGTTAACAGAAAAGAGTTTATATTACATTATTGAAAAGAGTTCAAGTTACCTCCATCATCATCATCACCATTCTCAGCACGCTTTTTGTGGATTGCTTGAGCTCGATCAACTTGAGCCATAGTCACACCCACTTTTGGAATGCAGTTGTGCCACTGGAGCTCACCCATTGGAAAGAACACCGGGTGTGACAGTGAGTAGTAGCATGCATTATATTAGCAGATGCAGTGTATAGACTGATCCTTCCCTTGCATGAGAACACTATGGTCGAATGGGCCATGATGCTCACTCCCCTCAACCCAGACGATGGCCACCTCTGATGTCAATGGCACGTTATGTGTTCTCTGGTCAAGCCGCTGGTCAAGGTTCAACTCGACCCGGTAATCCTCGAGGTTTTCTCTAGTCAAGATACTATGAGATCTATTAGGATACGTATGATCCCATGATTCCTCTAATCTGTTATTACTTTCCGGTTATCTCTCAGATCTAACCGACTTGTAACCCTACCCTCGGACTATATAAGGCAGGCAGGGACCCCCTCCAAACTCACGCAATATCATATGATAGCCAATACAAACCAACTGGCCATAGGAGTAGAGTATTATGTCATACTAACAGCCTGAACCTGTCTAACTTGTGTGTCTCTATTGCCTTCTTGTTCTTGATTACACGCCTCTCTACCGATCAATCTACCTTCGTGGGTACCCCTCGGAGGACTGCCCGCCAGGTAGGGGTGTGCGTGATGTTTCTACATCGAACAAGATGGTACATTCTACAGGCTGTTCGTCCCTCCCATAGCCTGGCCAGATCTTCATGGTCGGATCGATCTTGTGGATCATCAACGCTGACGGAGTCGGAGAGCTCATCGAGCCGGTGCAGATCAATTCTGCGCCGATCACCCCAGCACCTGCGACTGCAGATCCGATCTTGGAACCGCTTCCAAGGTCGCCTTCATCGACAACTCGCCGCCCGCCTCCTCGCTACCAGAGGAGGCAAATCAACAATGACGATCTAATCACATCCATCGATCAGGTCGGTCTAAAGCTCGCCGATTGCCTCTCCATCGCCGAATCGGCTCTGGACACTCTGGTTCAGCGCGGACCACCCTCCGATCTAGATCTATCAGAGGCTGCTCGAAAAACCCCAGGGGTTGCAGCTCTACCCTTCGGGTTCACCAATGTTGCCACCACTTACCAAGATGCCCTAAGGGGCAAATTTGCCGACTAGGTTGGAGATGTCCGTCCTCACATCGACCAGATCACCGACCAGCCTCCGCCGGCCGTCAACATGCTGCACATCGGCCGAAGCCTCGAAGCATCCTTCCAAGCCATCTTGGAGGAGAATCTAGACTCTGAGTCCCAGGGCTCTACGGAGACCATCGCCGAAACCACCACCAAACTACTTCCTCTCCCTCCTTTCCGTGGCAGCGCAATCTTCAACGTCAGTGTCGACAGCCCCCCTTGGAATAGTGAAACCGAGGAGGAACGCGCTGCTCACAAGAACTAGAACGTCAACCATGCGTAGCGCCAAGCAAACGAGGTTGCCCTTGTGATGGCCGAGGCTCAGCTTGACTCACAAGGAAGGCCACTCCAACGCAATCTCGACGGCGAGTTTGTCCGTGTTGACGGCCACGACATCTATAAGACCCCAAGCGCCAATCTAGCAGTGGCCGCCAATGAGCTCTCCTGGCTCCCATAGACACCCAAGGTCGCCAAGTTCACCACCATGCTTAAAGCAGCGCACTGTTAGGTCAATGAGATCCGCCAGGATCAGAGACCTTCATACTCCACAACTTTGATTCATCGATCAGCCATGCCAAGATCCGATCGCCCCCCAAGTTGCTTCACCAACCAGCACCACGACGATAGGCAACCCCTCCAGGGTGGAGCTAGGGGCAACCGCATTGAACATCACCGCCAACACGACCAGGACGTCCGAGTACACCTCAACAATCTCCGAGATGCGCGATGACGTATCGACGAACGCCGCTTTGGTCGCCATGAAGAAGAAGTATGCCGCCGCCAGGAGTACGACCAAGAGTACGGTAACCTAGATTCAGCTCTCGAGCCACTCAATGCCGACAACACTACAGACGACGGCACCGACAACGCCAAAGGGCCCCCAACATTCACGAGGGCGCTCCAAACACTTTAGTGGCCTCGTGGCTTCAAAATCACTAGGGTCAAGCCCTACGAGGGATGGATGAACCCGACGCAGTGGCTACAGGCTTATGCCACTGCTGTCCGCGCCGCTAGAGGAGACACCAGTGTCATGGCAAACTATCTTCCCATCATGCTCACGCCAACCACCATGAACTGGTTCACAAGCCTTGCCCCGGACTCCATCGGATACTAGGAAGAGCTGAAAAAAGTCTTCACCAAAAATTATATGGCTACGTGTACTCGACCGGGCACCAAACATGATCTCAACCCCATCTACCAGAAGCCGTCTGAGCTCCTCTGTAGCTACATCAGACTCTTTTCTAAGATGAGGAATTCTATTCCCAACATCAAGGAAGCAGAGGTCATCACCACCTTCATCCGAGGATTCCATCACCACGAGCTTTGCTCCAAGTTCAACCGCAAGCCGCCCACAGGGATTGCCGAGATGATCACGACCGGCAACCAGTACGCCGATGCTGAGGAAGCTGAGGTGCACATCAACGAGGATGCGGGCACCCATCACCCAACACGCCGCTATGACGACCGCCCCGATGACCGATGCCACAACAACCGCCGCTATGATGACCGCAGTTACCATCAGGACAACGGCTGTGATCGGCCAAAAGGATCCAAGTCTGGTCAAAATCACCGCCGCCGGCCAGACCAAATCGTCACCGCCGTTAATGAACCTCGCGCAAAGTGCAACTACGACGAGCAATACAAGAAGATCCTCGATAGCCCGTGCCCTCTCCACAAGAATGCCAAGCATAAGATGAAGGGCTGCCTTGGCTTGGCTAAGGAGTTCTAGGACAAAAAGCCAGACGACGACACCAACGATAGAGCTAGAGGCCGCCGACCACCTAGGGGCAATAGCAATGCCTTCCAAGATCATGACAAGGTGGTCACCACCATCTTCGGGGGCCTCGCCTCCACTGAGAGCATAATAGAATGGAAGATCGCCGCCCAGCGGGTGCTCACCATCACTACGGAAGACGTCGTCGCCAACCCTTGCTATCACCCTTAGTCTGAGGTCCCCATCACCTTCAGCAGGGCCGACCAGTGGGCGGACATCCCCTACATAGGGCATAACCCCCTCGTCCTCGACGCAACCATCCTAAAAGTGCTTTTTAGAAAAGTGCTCGTCGCCGGTGGGAGCGCTCTGAATCTCCTCTTTGTCAGAGCCCTAAAGGAGTTGGGCCTCTAGATAATAGATCTCACACCCTCAGACTCCTCCTTCTAGGGTGTGGTACCTGGCAGGGCACCCAAACCGCTTGGAGAGATCACCCTACCAGTACAGTTCGGCACGGCAAGCAACTATCGCGTCGAGCACATCAATTTCTACATCGCTGACTTCAACACCGCCTATCACGCCATACTTGGTTGGTCGGCTCTAGCCAAGTTCATGGTTGTACCACACTATGCTTATCTGGTGCTGAAGATGCCCTCGCCTATAGGAGTCTTGGCCCTATAGGCCAACCTCTCCATCACCTACGCCTGCGAGACCGAGAGTCTCACCCTCACCGAAGCCACCAACCTCTCCATCTAGATGGCCAGTGTGATCACCGATGCCAGGGCGATGCCCACCGATGACCTAGAGATCCCATCGATGGAGCCTCCTCGTGCCTCCGCCAAGTCCAAGGAAACCAAGGAGGTCAGCCTCGGCCTCGATGACCCCTCCAAGATCGTAAAGATTGGGGCTCACCTCGACCCCAAATAGGAAAGCGCGCTCATCTCCTTCTTACGTGCCAACACCGACGTGTTTGCTTGGAAACTTGCAGACATGCTGGGGGTACCACGGGAGAAGATCGAGCACTCCTTGATTGTTTCACCGACCACCAAACTGATCAAGCAGAAACTCCATTGATTCACGCCAGACAAGGAGGCTATTAGGGTAGAAATAAAATGGCTCCTAGCTACCGGATTCAAAAAAGAAGTGTATCATCCTGAGTGGTTAGCAAATCCTGTTCTCCTTCAAAAAAAGAATAAAGAATGGAGAATGTGTATTGATTACACTGATCTTAACAAACACTATCCTAAAGACCCCTTCGGTCTGCCTCGGATAGATGAGGTTGTAGACTCCACCACTGGCTACAAACTGCTCTCCTTCCTCTACTGTTACTCCAGCTATCACCAGATCTCCCTCAAGGAAGAAGATCAGATCAAGACGTCGTTCATCACGCCCTTCGGTGCATACTGCTACACCACCATGTCCTTCGGACTCAAGAACACCGGGGCAACCTACCAAAGGGACATCCAGATGTGCCTTGATCAGCAGATCGGCCGCAACGTCGAAGCTTATATTGACGATGTGGTCGTCAAGTCTAAAACCGCCGACAATCTTATCGCCGACCTCGAGGAAACATTCGCCAACCTAAAAAGGTACCGATGGAAGTTGAACCCTTCAAAGTGCATCTTTGGAGTTCCATCTGGTATACTCCTGGGCTACATAGTCAGCGCACGTGGCATCGAACCCAACCCCGACAAGGTCTCCGCCATCACCAACATAAAACAGCCAACATGCGTCAAGGATATACAGAAGCTTATAGGCTGCATGGCTGCTTTAAGCCGCTTCATATCGTGCCTCGGTGAAAAGGGATTATCGTTCTTCAAACTCCTTAAGGCCTCCGAGCGCTTTTCCTAGTCGGAGGAGGCAGATACAGCTTTCGAGCAGCTCAAGATGTTCTTAACAAAGCCTCTGATAATGACGATGCCTCGACCAGACGAAACTATACTGATCTACATCGCCGCCACTTCTCGCGTCGTCAGCACAACTATCATCGTCGAACGTGAGGAGGCCGGGCATGCCTATAAGGTGCAATGTCCGATCTACTTCATCAGCGAGGTCCTTAATGAGCCCAAAACTCATTATCCTCAGGTCCAACAGCTACTATATGCCATTCTGATCACGTCGCACAAGCGCTGCCACTACTTCAAGTATTACAAGATTGTCGTGGTCACCGAGTTCCCTCTAGGGGACATTCTCTGCAACAAAGAGGCCAATGGCCGCATCATCAAGTGGGCTGTTGAGCTCGGCATTTACTCCATCGAATTCAGAAGCAGACCTACCATCAAGTCTCAGGCGCTCGGTAATTTCGTTGCTGAGTGGACCGAGATCCAAGAGCCCATCACCGCTACTTGCCCCGAGCACTGGGTGATGTACTTCGACGGCGCCATCAACATCAATGGTGCTGGTGCGGACATTCTGTTCATCACGCAAACCAAGGATAAACTTCGATACGTTCTCCGAATACATTTTCCGGCCTCCAACAATGCCGCCGAATACGAAGCGTGTCTCCATGGACTCCATATAGCCATTGAGCTTGGCGTCAAATGCCTCATGGTATACGGGGACTCTGCGCTGGTCATCAACCAGCTCAACAAAGACTGGTCCTGCTCCAGTGACAAGATGGACGCATATTGTGCCGAAATCAAGAAGCTTGAAGGAAAATTCTACGGTATCGAGTACCACCACATGGTACGAGATCAAAATCAGCTCGCCGACCACCTATCAAAGTTAGGCTCCTCTCACGCCGCGATTCCACCGGGGGGTCTTCGTTCAAGATCTTTTGGCGCCATCCATCAAGGAAGAAAAGGAAGTTCAGGAAATTCCCCCCTCCGAGCAACTGGTACTTACAGTACCTTCGCCGGCCACCGATTGGAGGGAACAGTTCATCAAGTACCCCACCAGCGCTGAAGTACCCGCCGACAAGACTGAAACCGAACGCCTAATTCGTCGAAGCAAGCATTACGTGCTGGTGGATGGCAACTTGATGAGGAAAAGTGCCAAGGAAGGGAGTGAAGCTACTTCTTGAAATTCACTCTAGTTCCTGTGGCAACCACGCGGCCTTGAGAAACCTGGTCGGCAAAGCTTTTTGAGCTAGCTTTTACTGGCCCACGGCCATCTCCGATGTAGAAGACCTCGTCCGACGTTGTGAAGGATGTCAATTTTTCGCCAAGCAAATATATGTGCCAGCACAAGAACTGCAGACCATCCCAGCTTCCTGGCCTTTCGAATGCTAGGGACTGGACATGATCAGGCCTTTCAAGCTAGCTCCAGGTGGTTTTTGGTACGTGTACGTCGCCATCGACAAGTTCTCCAAGTGGATCGAGTATAAACCGCTTGTCTCAGCTACGGCAAAGAAGGCAGTCGAGCTTTTCGAAGATATCATCCACAGATTTGGTCTCCCAAACAACATCATCACCGACCTCGAGACCACATTCACTGGTCATCATTTTTGGGACTTCTATGAAGACCGATGCATCTCTGTTAAATATGTCTCTGTTGCCCATCCTAGAGCCAATGGCTAGGTCGAATGGGTGAACGACATGATCCTTGATGCCCTCAAAAAGAGGCTATATCAGAAAGAAGAAAAGCATCCGGGCAGATGGCTCAAAGAACTACCAGCTGTGGTCTGGGGACTGCGCACTCAAGCTAGTCGCAACACCGATGTGTCTCCATATTTCTTGATTTACGGCTCAGAAGCCATACTACTAGCGGACATTGCCTTCCGAGCACCTAGGGTGGAAAATTATGATGAAGAGCAAACCGTAGCTGTTTGGACAGAGGACGTCGATAGGGCTGAGGAAGAACACCTAATCACCTACGTCCGCACAGCCAAATACCTAGAAGGCTTGCGGAGATACTACAACCGCAACATCAAAGGTCGTTCATTTGCTGTCGGCGACCTCGTTCTCCACAGAAAACAAAGAACCAAAGGGATGCACAAGCTCTCCTCCCCTTAGGAAGGGCCTTACGTCGTCAAAGAGGTTACCCGACCAGGGTCTTATCACCTACGTGACTTGGACGAAATCGACATCCCCAATTCATGGCACATCGAGCACCTTATACGTTTCTATCCTTGAAACACTCTAGATATGTATTGTTCACTCCATGATGAATAAAGTATTGATCACCATAATTTGTCTCCATTATTTCTCCATTATGATTTAATCTCCACTTACGGTCGCCGAGCTCTAAGCTACTCCTTAACGAACTCCAATAAGTGATCTCCATAAAATCGCCGACCACGTTTCTCCAAATCTCCAACGTATTTCGCCGAATAGGTTTCTCCAAATTGCCGACCACGTTTCTCCAAATCTCCAACGTACTTTGCCGAACAGGTTTCTCCAAATCACCGACCACGTTTCTCCAAATCTCCAACGTATTTCGCCGAATAGGTTTCTCCAAATTGCCGACCATGTTTCTCCAAATCTCCAACGTACTTTACCGAACAGGTTTCTCCAAATCACCGACCACGTTTCTCCAAATCTCCAACGTATTTCGCCGAACATGTTTCTCCAAATCGCCGACCATGTTTCTCCAAATCTCCAACGTATTTCACCGAACAGGTTTCTCCAAATCGCTGACCATGTTTCTCCAAATCTCCAAGATATTTCACCAATCGCCGAGCAACACACGTCTTGTTCTATGCTCTATGGAGAAGACCCAGTCTCCGATCTCTCCCTACACGTGCTACGGGCTCCACGCTCTGCGTTATGGGAGGTCGGCTGTGGTTCCTTGGTCACACCTGTTCCTCCTACACGTGCACGGGCTCCACGCTCGACGTTATGGACTATGGGCTAGCTAAGGCCAAGAGCACAGTAGAGAACTAACTGCTCGGACGCCACTAATACTACGTATATCTCTAAGTTATTTTGCCAACCGCTGAGCAGCACACGTTCCGCTCTGTTCTCTATGGAGAAGACCCAGTCTCCGATCTCTCCCTACACGTGCTATGGGCTCCACGCTCTGCGTTATGGATGGTCGGCTGTGGTTCCTTGGTCACGCCTGTTCCTCCTACACATGCACGGGCTCTGCGCTGGATGTTATGGACTATGGGCTAGGTAAGCTCAAAGAGTTTAGTAACGAACTAACTGCTCAGACGCTACTTATACTACGTATAATTGCATTAGGGTTAATACTACAATGATTTTTTCACCACAATTCCAGCAAACTGCATAAACATGCACTTGTTACTTTACAACATTTATACATGTACATAAATGTTCATTTGCGCCCTTGCGCAGTCTAACTACTTTCTCCAATTAATACAGCATGACTCTCCGAGCAGATCACTTAGCTTCGTTATCGCCGTCCATCTCGCCGAACAGGTCGATGTCACCGACCAGTTTCTTCGTTGTGTCCTCCACCTCATCTTCTAGCTGCTGGTGCTCTGCCTCACTCATCCCTCTAGCGAATCCGGCCCCTATCACCTGAAGGTCAATGGCTGGGTAGTGGGACCGGACCACCGCAAGGGCGTGAGTAACGGCGGTAACAATGGCATTGCGGTTGAAGCTCTTGAAGTTCTCCCACGCCGCCTTGCACTTCTCAATGATGGTGTCTGAACACAGTGGCCTACCATTGGGCTGAGGAGCCACCTCCAGGTCGACACAGTCGAGTACTGGTTTGACTCCAGCAACTACAGCATCGAACTTGTTCCTCTGGGTCCTAGCCTCCTACACCGCACATCAAACTATGCCTTGACCCTCCGACGATAGTCTACGGGCATCACGAGGTTCCATCAAGCAAGGAAATCACTCCAACTGTAACTCCGACCATGAAGTACTCACCATTCAGCTCCTCGGCCAGCTTCACCGCGCGCTCTGACTCCTTCGCCTTCTCCTCTCGAAGTTGCTCGATGTTTTGGCGCAGCTGGCCGAGCTCCGAATCTTGCTCTACAAGCACAATAGTCATCACCAAAAATATGGTTGTTCAACAATACAAAGCACATTCGCCGATACGCCATACCTGCTTTCTGCTCGGATACGTTCCTGAGCTGCTCGGACTCCCGCTCCAACTGCTCGGAAGCACTCAACAGTTGCTCGGAGATAGTGGCCAGCTACTCAGACTTGCCACGCAGCTGCTCGGGCACGGTCGCCAGCTACTCGGATAGGATGCCCTTCTGGTACTCCAGGTCCCGCGCGTTGGATTCAGCAAGGTCTCGCTCATGCTAGGCCCTCTGGATGTTCTTCTCCACAAGTTTCATCGCCTCTTTGAATTTTTCATTCTCCTCAGTGAGGGGCTCCATCCTCTTTATTAGCTGGCGTTGCTGCTCGGCAGTCCAAGTTATCCCCTGCAAAAACACCAAGATTATGAAGAAGAACAATCTCCAACGTTAAAGATGAACATTACAGATGCAGCACTAACCTTGATCTACTTCATCACTCCGGCAAGGGTGGACTCCAGTCTCCTGAGCTACCTGGTGGTGTCCTCCTCCTTGACAACCACCACCTCATCACCGCACTTGCGGAGGATTCGGACAGCTTGGGGTCGAGGTTCATCATGCTCGATCTCTTCTACCTCATCCTCCTCCGCCACAGCCGGAGGCACCACCTGGGGCCTCGGTGGCCGGATAGCGTGTCCGACCACGCCCTTCGACGCCTCAGGGAGTGCCATTTGCTCCTCTAGCACCACAGGTGTGGCAGAACCTCCTAAATTATAGGGCCCACATGCACCTATCACTGTCCGACGACCTCTGACAACTATGCATATCTTCCTGGTAACTTAAGAAGACTGTTGGGTGTCCTCGGGGAACCCCGAATCATCCACAATTTACGAGCAGGATCACATTACAGAGTCATTGCAGTATTACAACGTTTATTCAAATATCTACACCAGAGTAAAATAGCGGAAGTATTATAATAACTTAGTTTAAAAATAGTAGTTTCAAACCTTACAAACTAAGTTCAATAATTATTACAAAACATAGTAGTGGAGTGGCATTTTTAACATAATACAAACACACAAATAAAGTGCCCTACCCAAGGGTCACGCATTTACTTATCAACATCGCATTGAACAACAGTCATGCAGCACGGTCCAAAGCAGACCTGCTCATGAGCCTCACCTGCAACAAGGGTCAACGAACCCTGAGTACAAAAGTACTCAACAAGACTTAACTGAAATAAAAATTGATAGAACTCAGGAATGCAGGCTCAGGGATTCAAGGTATGGCTTTAGCAATAATCAAAGTTCTTTTGCGTAAAAGCTCTTTAACAAAATTCTTTATACCAACATTTAAAACTTCATAAAGATCATATACAAAGCTGACATGATCCATATTGAGATCATGAAACTTCATATCCAACACCTTCTCAAGCCATCCTCAAGTTCCAGTTATTAAACTACGATGATGAACAGTGAGTTGAGTCTCCATAACCGAGGAGCAACGACGATTCGAACCGATTATAACCCAGCTGGGAATTCTAGACCACATGACATATGCAGATCCCTGACTTACATATACCAACCTATCCTTAGGTCCTCTAAAACAAGAATGGGTCCGCGCCACCCGAGAATACAGTACTCCACCAATCCAGCCCATTGCCACGTGGGTACATGCTATTCCCGCCATCTCTCCACTCCCAGTACGCGAGTAGCCATTCTCGTAATAGAATCACTAAGTTAAGGCTTACTAGAGTATGCGGTTAGTACTACAAAGTCTAACCTCATGCAGTTCAACAATGGATGGGCCTCAATCGACACAGGCGGAAAGAACCCGCTCACAAGACCTCCATGTCTTGTGGCTCCCCAACACCGAGTCCGCCCGGTCTAGATTTATTACTCTACATGCTCATATTTCAAGATCACATAAGTAACCAGGCGTAACCAAAGATCCATTTAAAATTCACAGGTGACAGGTAATCACCCAACTTTTAGCGGTCTAAGCATAGCTAAGCATAACTAGGCAATTACGAATTAAAACTGGTAACAAGGTAGATATGGAAAAACAAGGTTAGTAATGCACCAATTAGGTTTTCACTTAACTCCTAATCACTTAACGTAGTATAGAAAAGCAAAAGCGAAATCAATTTGTAAAACACAAGGTAGGTTTAAATGCATCCAGGGCTTGCCTTCGTTGATGAAAAAGTTTGGATCCGGAGTCGTTCCACAATTATCAAATCCGACCTCAATAGACGGATTAACTTCTTCCACAACTTGATTAACTACCACGTGCTCACCTTCGTTCACTATACGTAGTAACAATGCCATGTTTAACATGATGCGAGATATAAAACATGATGCTTGATGATGGACGCAAAAATTAACAACTTGAATACAACTTTCCTTCGTGGTACAGTTACAAGTCAAACTAACTAAACCTTTTTCGTAACACTTAATTCCATTGCCAAGGATCATTATGAACTAATGACCCAAGGTCATCACTCAATCCAAAATTCAATCAAAACCTAAATCATTAAAGGTTACTATTTGCTTTTATGAATTAATTATTTAATTAAAATTATGAAATAAATCAACTTTCCAATTGAGCTCAAAATTTTTGTAAAGGTTCCTCACATGATAACTAAGTGGCAAAACAATTTCATAATTTTTGGATAATTAATTAAGCCTAGAAAAATCATGGAAACTCATTTATTACGGCCACAGCGAACGTACCAACGCATACCCCATGTCACAACGCATTGATTGGTGGCATAAACCAAACCGATTACGGCGAGGTTCGAGCTTAACACCGACCATGGCGGCTCGGCCGAGCAGGGCACGGCGGTGCCGCGGCGTTCTAACCGCAAGAGCTCGTGAGAGCTACCTACAACTACTCGGATAGCATCAACGACTCACCCAGATCGGAATAGCGCACTGGTTGACCGCGAGCAACAAAGGGGCACATCTGTTGATGTTGATGGCAATGGCGGCAATGGCAAGCTCGACGTCCGGTGGCTGTAGTGGATGGACGGTCCAATCAACAAGGCGCATAGAGCCACGGCAACACGGAGAAGATGGAGCAACAATATGCGAGGGCAGAGACTAACCGAATAGCTCCGGCCATGGTGAAGCGGGGTCACCGGTGACGCTGCCAGCCGTGAGGAAGAAAGACAACGCACCGCGTATCTCGGCGATAACAGGCGCCCACGACTAGTTGGTTGGGTTCGCAAAGAGTAGGCAAAGCTGCGACAGGCTTGGCTACGACGGTGAAGCACTATGGCGACGGTGCGGGCTCGATGGAGATGATAGGCGACGTCGGGAAAAGCAGAGGAAGGAGAAAGAGCGACGGCGACGGCGTCCCGGCCTTTATAACGCGGTCAAGGCACACGGAAATGGCGCCCAGCAGCTTCTCCATGCCAGCGCGACGCCGAAACTGGCCACGAGCGCACCTGGAACCGAGAAGAAGGTCATCGGCGGTGAGGTGGCTTCCGTGGTTACTGTTCACCAAATTTACAGAATTGCCATTCATTTTAAATCCCAATTTACTCCCAAATTTATGTGGCAACTCAAAAATCTCCAAAAATAAAAGTTGTTCAAAATTCAAAGTTCTACAACTTTGCTCTTACCACCATACCCAAATTCGGTCTACATTTTGAAATGCAAATTTGAATTCAAAAAGGGGACATTTAAAGAATTGCACCTTTTCAAATTACTTCAAATTTTACTAAACTACTTTGAAAACTGCAAAAACCAACTTTGTACAACTCAACAAGCTCTACACTTTTGCTTTAAGGCTCAACCCTAAAATATGCTCAGATTTTGAAATGGGTTATCCACGGCAAACTTAAATGCTGAATTTAGGGTTTTTTTCGAAAATTCAAATCCAAACAAAACTTTGAACTTGACTCAAACCATCCAAGGCAACACTTATAACATAAATGTAAACTTATTTTAGTGAATGCACAACAAAGTTTTCACTAATACGAAATGATGTACAATGCATGTGATGACATGACAGGTTTAAGTATTTAAAACACCCGGGGTGTTACAATCCTTCCCCCAAAAAGAAATCTCGTCCCGAGATTCAAAGTCCAAGGGTAAGTAATGCAAAAGGAAATGTGTCAATCCAAAAACATCCACAACTTGTCCATACAATAGCTGAGGTTCCTGTACAAACACGGTTCGCAACAACAGAGCAAACTAACATTATTCTATATAGACGCAAGAAACTCTGGAAATTTTTCTAACAAGTAATCTTCGGATTCCCAAGTAGCTTCTTCTTCTAAATGTTGATTCCATTGTATCTTGTAGAACTTGATTGTCCTCCTTCGAGTAACATGATCTTTCTGATCCAAAACTCAGATAGGATATTTGGAATAAGTCAAATCCGATTCAAGTTCCACTCCTTCAACCTCAACATTCTGCTCAGGCACTCGGAGACACTTCTTCAATTGAGAAACATGGAACACATCATGCACAGCTGATAGATGTTTTGGTAATTTCAAGCGATATGCCACTTTTCCATACCTCTCTAAAATTTGAAATGGTCCAATATATCGAGGTGCCAACTTGCCTTTAACACCAAAATGGGTAACTCCCTTCATTGGTGATACCTTCAGATATACAAAATCTCCCTTGTTAAACACCAATGGTCTACATCGTTTATCCGCATAACTCTTTTGTCGGGACTGAGCTATCTTCAAATTACTTTGTATTTGCTTAACCTTGTCTTCTGTTTCTTTCACAAGGTCAACTCCAAAGAACCTTCTTTCTCCGAGCTCAGACCAACTCAGCGATGTTCTGCATCTACGACCATAGAGTGCTTCAAATGGAGCCATTCTAATGCTTTCCTGATAACTATTGTTGTATGAGAACTCGGCCAAAGGTAAGCATTCATCCCACTTATTGGAATAGTTAAGGACACAACACCTTAACATATCTTTAAGCACTTGATTGACTCTTTCAGTCTGTCCATCAGTCTACGGATGATAAGCTGTACTATATAGGAGCTTGGTTCCCAACGAAGAATGCAATTGTTTCCAAAAGCTGGAGACAAACTGTGTACCCCTATCGGACACAATGGTCTTTGGTACTCCGTGGAGACTCATGATTCTTGCTAAATATATCTTGGCATATTGGATAGTGGGATATGTACTCTGGACTGGAAGAAAATGTGCTGACTTCGTTAGTCGATCTACAATAACCCATATTGAGTCAAAGCCTTTTGATGTCTTGGGTAGACCAACGATAAAGTCCATACTAATATCCTCCCACTTCCAAGCTGGAATAGGTAATGGTTGTAACTCTCCAGCGGACCTCAAATGTATAGCCCTCACCTTTTGACAAGTATTACACTTGGCTATATATCTAGCAATCTCTATCTTCATTTTAGTCCACCAAAATCTTTGTTTCAAGTCATGGTACATCTTGTTGCTTCCTGGATGGATAGATAACCTAGTAGCATGTGCCTCTTCAAGAATTGACTGTCGCAACTCAGGAACTTTTGGTACCACTAGGCGATCCTTGAACCATAGCACACCTTCATCATCTATGTTGAAACATTACGCTTTTCTATTCCTGACTCTTTCCTTGATATGGGCTATACCCTTGTTTTCTTTCTGAGCAGCAATAATATGGTCTCGAATATTGAGTTCAACAAAAATTGTTGGTCAAACTACCTTGTTGAATTACCTCTACATTCAACTTTTCCATCTCTTGATATAAGGTCAGACCCATTGTTCTTACTGTCAGGCAATTGCAATAACTTTTGCGACTGAGGGCATCTGCAACCACATTTGCTTTACCAGGGTGATAATGTACCTCCAAGTCATAATCTTTAATCAGTTTTAACCATCTTCTTTGTTGCATGTTCAATTCTGACTGAGTAAAGATATACTTTAAACTCTAGTGGTCTGTATAAATATGGCACGTATTACCAAGCAGGTAATGCCGCCAAATCTTCAGAGCATGGACCACAACTACTAACTCCAGATCATGAGTCGGATAGTGTTCTTCATGTTGCTTTAGTTGTCTAGAAGCATAGGCAATGACTCGGCCTTCTTGCATCAATACACATCCAATACCAATACCCGAAGCATCACAATAAACATCAAACGACTTCTCGATATCAGGTTGGGCTAATACTGGTGCAGTGGTCAACAGTCTCTTCAAAGTCTGGAAAGCCTCTTCACAATCAGATGACCAGACAAACTTGACTTGGTTCTTCAACAACTCAGTGATGGACTTTGATACTCTAGAGAAATCTAGAATAAAACGACGGTAATACCCCACCAATCCCAGAAAACTCCGAACCTGATGAACTGTGGTTGGCAGTTTCCAATCAAGCACATCCATAACTTTGCTTGGATCAACTGCAACTCCTTCAGCTGACAAGACATGTCTAAGAAACTGTACTTCCTTAAGCCAAAAGTCACACTTGCTGAACTTGGCATATAGTTGATGTTCTCTCAAGCGGGTCAGAACAATTCTAAGATGTTCCACATGCTCTGTCTTGTTCTTGGAATACACTAAGATGTCATCAATAAACACCACTACAAACTTGTCTAGCTCAGGCATGAATACTGAATTCATCAGATACATGAAATGAGCTAGAGCATTTGTCAAACCAAAAGACATTACCAAATATTCATATAATCCATATCTCGTGGTAAATGCCGTTTTGGGAATATCTTCAGGCTTAATCTTGATTTGGTGATATCCTGACCTCAAATCAATCTTGGAGAAAACTTTGGCTCCGGCCAGTTGATCAAAAAGCAAATCTATCCGAGGTAAGGGATACTTATTCTTGATGGTCACTTCATTCAAGGGACGATAGTCAACACATAACCTCAGGGTCTCATCTTTCTTTTTCCCAAAAATTGCCGGACATCCCCAAGGTGATGAACTAGGTTGGATAAACCCCTTATCAATCAATTCTTGCAACTGAGTATTCAACTCGGCTAATTCCTTGGGTGGCATCCTATAAGCTCTCCGAGAAATCAGAGCTGTTCCAGGTTTCAACTCTATGTTAAACTGGACATCCCTATCAGGTGGTAGACCGGGTAAATCTTCAAGAAAAACATCAGGAAATTCACACACTATCAAGATATCTCTAATCTCTTTGATGGCAGTTGCACAAACTTTGCCCATTGATCTTCTTAAGGTTGGAAGTTGGATAAGAAGTTGAGAAGTACTATCTGGCAAACTCACCCTTATTGTTCTATTCAAAGCATCTATAACAGCCTTATGCTGATACATCCAATTCATTTCCAAAATTACATCTATATCCTGATCCTTTAGGATAATCATGGTAGTGGGAAAAATATGCCCACCCAGGTTTATGCGTACCTGGTATACCATTTCCTTAGTACACAGACGTCTCCTAGGCGACTGTATAAAGAAATTTTCCTTTGTTGCCCCAATAGGAATATCATGCTTCACGACAAATGTCCTATTGATGAATGAATGAGATGCACCCAAATAAAAAAGCATAACTGCAGGATGATTGGCGACAGGAAACATACCCATCATCACTGGCTCCCCTTTAGGAATCTCCCTGGCTTGAATATAGAAAACCCTTCCTGTCTTCCTTTCATCTTTGCCCTTCTGAGCATTCTGATTGTTGTTCTTATTCTGTGCTTGACCCTGTTGTTGATTGGCAGGGGCCTTCTGATAATTTGGATTAGACTGCCTTAGATACGGACATTCCCTCGAGAAATGACCATACTTGCCACAATTGAAACAGGGATACTTATGACCCTAGGGTGTTGGAGCACTGACACCAGAAGTATTTGTCTGTTGTGAATTCTGATAAGTTGTAGCAGGACGGACATTTGATTGTTGCCCAGCTTAAAACTACGGCGGATGATAAGGAGGACAATAATGGTTTACTGGATGATAAATCACCCTCTGCCTCTTTTGATTCCCACCAAAAGATCCAGACGGCACACTCTTTTTCTTTTTGATCTTCTTATGTTGTCGATACTTTTCCTCTGAAGCAATTGCAATATTCACTGCCTCATGATAAGTGACATTGGTACAAGTAGTCATCATTGTCTGTAGCTTGGTATTCGGACCTCTCATAAACCACCTCTTCTTGGCATCAATATTGACATGTTCAGATGCATACTGTGACAGGTGATTGAATCTTCCCACATACTGCATCACTGTTTGATCCCCTTGCTTCAAAGCAAGGAACTCATCCAGTTTCATGGCCATCACTCCTTCTAGAATATAATGGGCTCAGAAGGCAGTACGGAACTCAGCCCAAGTTATTGGAATGCCAGCTGGTTGCATAGCCACTAAGTTTGCCCACCAAGCACCTGCTGCGCCTCGAAGTTGCTGGGCGGCAAACATAGGTTTCTGAATCTCCGTGCAGGGAATAAGATCAAATTTCTGCTCCATAGTCCGAAGCCAATCATCAGCCTCCAGTGGTTCATCTGCCTTGGTGAACACCGGTGGTCTTGTATCTGTAAAATCTACATACGTAGCCTCCTGCCTGTTATGATTGCGACCACGACTTCCTTGCACCATATTCTGATTACTCTGAGCTATCTTTCGAAGCAATCGAGCATTTTCAACAGTCACATTGACTAGGGCGGCGATAGCATCAGCTAGATTTGGTGGAACTGGTGGCAGATCAGGAATGCCGTCCTCATTTTGTGAAGTACCAGGAAAATGCGAACCCCGCGTACGACGCATCTGTTCATAACAAACCAAATTTTACTCACAAGTCTTTATTGAATTGCAACAAGAGCTTACTCCAAAACACATTACATAGGGTTTATTAATTTATACACAAGACCGCATCTAAATAAGACTACTTAACTTTAACTAAAACTAACTATTATACAACTCTACTCTTCTCCTTGATCACCTCCAACTTCGGGCTCGGTATCCATTCCAGAAATATTTCCGCCCTCATTATCACTTTCATCGATCATCACTAATTCTTCTTCCTCTTCCGATTCACTATCATCGGCAAGGATGACACCTGGGTCCATTGCATCAGCTTGAGGTTCATGATTTGGATCCAGGAGATTGCTTAGCCTATGAACTTCTTCATGCAGATAAGTATTATGTTCTTCTAAATCTTCTACATAGAATTCTAGCTCATGAGTTCTAGCTCTAGCTACATTTTCTCTATGCCAAGCTTCATTTCTTCCGTCCACCATACAAACTAACATACGTTCGTAGTTCCTATGAGCGGTGGTAAGACGCCTCAATTGATCCTGTAATTCTCCTACCTGGATGGCATCCCTGGCTCTATCTCTAGTTGCTTGTGCTAACTCTATAGAAATCCTCTGTATCTCTGCCTGGGGATCAGGCCTAGAGCTGCTACTGCAAGCACCGTCATTCCTAGGGGCAAGCTGGTGGCGAGGAACTCCTTTGGGTCCAACAGACTTACGGGGTGTCATCTTGGTACGAGCCATACTGTAGGAAGCAAGATTAATCCAAGTAAGACAATCTGACAACAGTCTCAAGAGCAGCAAGGGTGGACTACATAACTCAACCCAGACTCACTACCCAACCTAGACTCAGAGGTGAAGGAAGTAACAAGTGAATTAATCATGATGCATGAATCGTTCTTACGAACAAAAACATCAAGCTCATAAAGTACATAAACAACAATTGTTTTTATATAGGGCATAATAATATTACTACTCCACCACACAAAGCCTTTTTAATCAAATAAGGAATGGTGAGAAAGAAATAAGATAAGTCGGAAGCAATTTGGACCAAATTAACAAGTTATACTTATATGTCCCAAATCATTTTGAAGTTTTTGTAAAACAATACAACAAAGACTTTGTAATGATTGCTCTGATACCATTCTGTGGCAGAACCTCCTAAATTATAGGGCCCACATGCACTTGTCACTGTCCGACGACCTCTGACAACTATGCATATGTTCCTGGTAACTTAAGAAGACTGTCGGGTGTCCTCGGGAAACCCCGAATCATCCACGATTTACGAGCAGGATCACATTACAGAGTCATTGCAGTATTACAACATTTATTCAAATATCTACACCAGAGTAAAATAGCAGAAGTCTTATAATAACTTAGTTTACAAAACAGTAGTTTCAAACCTTACAAACTAAGTTCAATAATTATTACAAAACGTAATAGTGGAGTGGCATTATTAACATAATACAATCACACAAATAAAGTGCACTGCCCAAGGGCCACACATTTACTTATCAACATCGTATTGAACAACAGTCATGCAGCACGGTCCAAAGCAGACCTGCTCATGAGCCTCACCTGCAACAAGGGTCAACGAACCCTGAGTACAAAAGTACTCAACAAGACTTAACCGAAATAAAAATTGATAGAACTCAGGAATGCAGGCTCAGGGATTCAAGGTATGGCTTTAGCAATAATCAAAGTTCTTTTGCGTAAAAGCTCTTTAACAAAATTCTTTATACCAACATTTAAAACTTCATAAAGATCATATACAAAGCTGACATGATCCATATTGAGATCATTAAACTTCATATCCAACACCTTCCCAAGCCATCCTCAAGTTCCAGTTATTAAACTACAATGATGAACAGTGAGTTGAGTCTCCATAACCGAGGAGCAACGACGATTCGAACCGATTATAACCCAGCTGGGAATTCTAGACCACACGACATATGCAGATCCCTGACCAACATATACCAACCTATCCTCAGGTCCTCTAAAACAAGAATGGGTCCGCGCCACCCGAGAATACAGTACTCCACCAATCCAGCCCATTGCCACGTGGGTACATGCTATTCCTGCCATCTCTCCACTCCCAGTACGCGAGTAGCCATTCTCGTAATAGAATCACTAAGTTAAGGCTTACTAGAGTATGCGGCGAGGTCTCCGGCCACAGCGAAGGTACCAACGCATACCCCACGTCACAACGCATCGATTGGTGGCACAAACTAAACCGATTACGGCGAGGTTCGAGCTTAACACCGACCATGGCGGCTCGGCCGAGCAGGGCACGGTGGCGCCGCGGTGTTCTAATCGCAAGAGCTCGCTAGAGCTACCTACAACTACTCGGATAGCATCAACGACTCACCCAGATCGGAATAGCGCACTGGTTGACCGCGAGCAGCAAAGGGGCACTTCTGTCGACGTTGATGGCGATGGCGGCAATGGCAAGCTCGACGTCCGGTGGCTGTAGTGGATGGACGGTCCAATCAACAAGGCGCATAGAGACACGGCAACACGGAGAAGATGGAGCAACAACATGCGAGGGTAGAGACTAACCGGATAGCTCCGGCCACGGTGAAGCGGGGTCACTAGTGACGCTGCCGGCCGCGAGGAAGAAAGACAACGCACCGCGTATCTCGGCGATAACAGGCGCCCACGACTAGTCGGTTGGGTTCGCAAAGAGTAGGCGAAGCTGCGACAGGCTTGGCTGCGACGGTGAAGCACTATGGCGACGGCGCGGGCTCGATGGAGATGATCGGCGACGTCGGGAAAAGCAGAGGAAGGAGAAAGAGCGACGGCGACGGCGTCCCGGCCTTTATAACGTGGTCAAGGCACACGGAAATGGCGCCCAGCAGCTTCTCCACGCCAGCGCGACGCCGAAACTGGCCACGAGCGCACCTGGAACCGAGAAGAAGGTCGTCGGCGGTGAGGTGGCTTCTGCGGTTACTGTTCACCAAATTACAGAATTGCCATTCATTTTAAATCCCAATTTACTCCCAAATTTATGTGGCAACTCAAAAATCTCCAAAAATAAAAGTTGTTCAAAATTCAAAGTTCTACAACTTTGCTCATACCACCATACCCAAATTCGGTCTACATTTTAAATGCAAATTTGAATTCAAAAAGGGGACATTTAAACAATTACACCTTTTCAAATTACTTCAAATTTTACTAAACTACTTTGAAAACTGCAAAAACCAACTTTGTACAACTCAACAAGCTCTACACTTTTGCTTTAAGGCTCAACCCTAAAATATGCTCAGATTTTGAAATGGGTTTTCCACGGCAAACTTAAATGCTGAATTTAGGGTTTTTTTGAAAATTCAAATCCAAACAAAACTTTGAACTTGACTCAAACCATACAAGGCAACACTTATAACATAAATGTAAACTTGTTTTAGTGAATGCACAACAAAGTTTTCACTAATACGAAATGATGTACAATGCATATGATGACATGACAGGTTTAAGTATTTAAAACACCCGGGGTGTTACAATCCTTCCCCCAAAAAGAAATCTCGCCCCGAGATTCAAAGTCCAACGGTAAGTAATGGAAAAGAAAATGTGTCAATCCAAAAACATCCACAACTTGTCCATACAATAGCTGAAGTTCCTGTACAAACACGGTTCGCAACAACAGAGCAAACTAACATTATTCTATATAGACGCAAGAAACTCTAGAAATTTTTCTAACAAGTAATCTTCGGATTCCCAAGTAGCTTATTCTTCTGAATGTTGATTCCATTGTATCTTGTAGAACTTGATTGTCCTCCTTCGAGTAACACGATCTTTCTGATCCAAAACTCGGATAGGATATTTGGAATAAGTCAAATCCGATTCAAGTTCCACTCCTTCAACCTCAACATTCTGCTCAGGCACTTGGAGAAACTTCTTCAATTGAAAAACATGGAACACATCATGCACAGCTGATAGATGTTTTGGTAATTTCAAGCGATATGCCACTTTTCCATACCTCTCTAAAATTTGAAATGGTCCAATATATCGAGGTGCCAACTTGCCTTTAACACCAAAACGGGTAACTCCCTTCATTGGTGATACCTTCAGATATACAAAATCTCCCTTGTTAAACACCAATGGTCTACGTCGTTTATCCGCATAACTCTTTTGTCGGGACTGAGCAATCTTCATATTACTTTGTATTTGCTTAACCTTGTGTTCTGTTTCTTTCACAAGGTCAACTCCAAAGAACCTTCTTTCTCCGGGCTCAGACCAACTCAGCGATGTTCTGCATCTACGACCATAGAGTGCTTCAAATGGAGCCATTCTAATGCTTTCCTGATAACTATTGTTGTATGAGAACTCGGCCAAAGGTAAGCATTCATCCCACTTATTGGAATAGTTAAGGACACAACACCTTAACATATCTTTAAGCACTTGATTGACTCTTTCAGTCTGTCCATCAGTCTACGGATGATAAGCTGTACTATATAGGAGCTTGGTTCCCAACGAAGAATGCAATTGTTTCCAAAAGCTGGAGACAAACTGTGTACCCCTATCGGACACAATGGTCTTTGGTACTCCGTGGAGACTCATGATTCTTGCTAAATATATCTTGGCATATTGGATAGTGGGATATGTACTCTGGACTGGAAGAAAATGTGCTGACTTCGTTAGTCGATCTACAATAACCCATATTGAGTCAAAGCCTTTTGATGTCTTGGGTAGACCAACGATAAAGTCCATACTAATATCCTCCCACTTCCTAGCTGGAATAGGTAATGGTTGTAACTCTCTAGCGGACCTCAAATATATAGCCCTCACCTTTTGACAAGTATTACACTTGGCTATATATCTAGCAATCTCTATCTTCATTTTAGTCCACCAAAATCTTTGTTTCAAGTCATGGTACATCTTGTTGCTTCCTGGATGGATAGATAACCTAGTAGAATGTGCCTCTTCAAGAATTGACTGTCGCAACTCAGGAACTTTTGGTACCACTAGGCGATCCTTGAACCATAGCACACCTTCATCATCTATGCTGAAACATTTCGCTTTTCCATTCCTCACTCTTTCCTTGATATGGGCTATATCAAATTTATAGAATTGCCATTCGTTTTAAATCCCAATTTACTCCCAAATTTATGTGGCAACTCAAAAATCTCCAAAAATAAAAGTTGTTCAAAATTCAAAGTTCTACAACTTGCTTTTACCACCATACCCAAATTCGGTCTACATTTTGAAATGCAAATTTGAATTCAAAAAGGGGACATTTAAAGAATTACGCCTTTTCAAATTACTTCAAATTTTACTAAACTACTTTGAAAACTCCAAAAACCAACTTTGTACAACTCAACAAGCTCTACACTTTTGCTTTAAGGCTCAACCCCAAAATATGCTCAGATTTTGAAATGGGTTTTCCAGGGCAAACTTAAATGCTGAATTTAGGGTTTTTTCGAAAATTCAAATCCAAACAAAACTTTGAACTTGACTCAAACCATACAAGGCAACACTTATAACATAAATGTAAACTTGTTTTAGTGAATGCATAACAAAGTTTTCACTAATACGAAATGATGTATAATGCATATGATGACATGGTAGGTTTTAGTATTTAAAACACCCGGGGTGTTACAGCAGGCTTCTCCGCTTCGGCCTTCGGCGCGGCATCGGCGACTCTAGCCTCCGTTCCTGAAGACTTGGTGGCTACCGCCGTTGCCCCAGGCATCGTCGTCGACCCATCCGCCATCGACGCCATTTTTTCGCCACCACCAAGTCCATCAGCAGTGGTGGTTGACTCCTCTGCCGACTGCCGAGCACCCGGGGGCTCTAGGACGGGAGCCATCGGCATTGCCTCCGCCCCAGGACCAGCCCCCGGATCCTCCATACGCCTCGCACTACATCGGATTAGCTCGTCAGTCACCAAAAAGGATAAGGATATGACAACCAAATAACTCCAAGACAAGGGTACTTATGTATTGGCTTTCCGGTAGATTTTTTTGAACCGGCGCTGCCTACCTGAGCCCCTAGCCGTGGCCTTAGGGTCGATTCCTGCGTCTTGGGGTGGAGGTCTCGTGGTCTCTGCCGTTGGCCTCTCCTCTGCCCGCCACTCCGGGCTCCCCTCGCCTGCTGCTCGGGGACTCCCTCCACCCGTCACTCCAGCACTCCCCTTGCCTGTTGCTCGGGGACTCCCGTCGCCTGCTGCTCGGGGACTCTTTTCACCGCCTGCTCGGGGACTCCCTCCCCTCCCTTCGGTTGCTCCTCCACGCGCATGTTGTGCGGAGGCATTTTGGTGCTTGGAGGAGGGGCTACCAGAGCCCCATCGTCATCTGACCACTCAGACATCGCCATGCTCTGTGTCCGAGTGGTGTGGTCACCGCCAAGCAAGATGTCGCTCGGCTTGCGAGGGGCGGCACCAGTCGTTTTCCTCTTCTTCCGGGTTAGCTCATCTGTCGCTTCCCTTTTCCCCCGGATTTTCTCCGAAACAGGGGAAGGACTCTCCGTCCGCCCAGCGTCCGCACCTCTGGATTCCGACGAGGCGCTAACGGTTTCCTCCTCAGGTCGACTTGGTGGCCGGGCATCTACTGCCTACGGCCAATCACCCCTCGGCATGCCCGAGAAGTACACCGCTCTTTCCTGCGAATGGATCTTTGCATAAGTGAATCAGTTCAGCGCTCGGCAACAATCATGGATAAAAAGCATCACGAACAAAGCAATGGGGATGGTTACCTGAGGAGGCGGATTTATATAGTTGAAGGCCCTCGTCTGCTGTGACACGCTGAATGAGGCATTTGGAGCGAATAGCTCTGCGGCCTGCTCTAGGACATCATTCCTCGTCAACCTCTCCGGTCTCTCCCAGGTGCCGTCATCGTCGCCCTTGAAGTCAAAGCCCGGGTGGGCCCTCTCTTTGTAGGGCTAGATGCGGCGCACTATGAAGCTCTCCGCTACTAGTCCGCCGTTCACCTCCATGCCTTTTATTAGGTCAAGGAGTTCCCTCACCAGCTCCATGTCGGCACTGCTCGGCTTTTCCGACCAGCTCTTTTGGCTCTCCAGGATGTGGTCGACATCACAACGGATTGCAGGATGGCTCTGCTTCATGTAGAACCACCTGGCGTTCCACCCCTTCAGAGAAGTATTCAATGGTACAGTGATGTACTTGCTCGCCATTCCATCCCGGAGTTGCAGATATACGCCGCCGACCACTTTGGATCCGCCGCCGCCCTTCTTCTTCAACCAGAACAGGTGTCTGAAGAGGTTGAAGTGTGGAAGAACCCCCCGATACGCCTTGAAGAAGTGGATAAAGATTGAGATTTGTAAGATGGTATTTGGGTGGAGATTGCACAGACTAATCACCTAGAACTCCAATACATCCCGCAGGAAAGGATGAACAGGAAATCCCAACCCGCGTCAGAAATAATCCTCAAACACCACTACTTCATCAGTATGAGGCATTGGGAAGGGCTCACCGCAAGCCGGCCGCCATCCGGCGGTGACATGGTCAGGAAGAACGCCCGCCTCCACCATCCTGTTGATCTCCGCCTCACCCATCCTCGATGGCACCCATTCCTCGTCACGGCTGGCTACGGCGGCCGTCTTCTTCGGCTTCACAGCTCCCTTCTTCGGTGCCATCTCTCAGATCTGGTCGGGATTCGCGGTGGACGCGGTACGAATGTGAATCTGGAAGCACGAGGGTTGAGGAGGAAGATGAAATGGCAAAGTGGCAAAGGTGGGAGTGCAGGGTGCGGCGGCGCAGTTATAAAAGCACTCCCCCCAACCTTTTCGCATTCACGGGTTTTTGGGAAACCGCACCCACGATTTCGCCTCTCCGAATTCTACGCAACAGCAAGGTGGGCCGTTACATGGGCTTTCGCGCAACCACGGCCTGTACCGCCGATTTATCTCCGCAATTTGTTACGGCTCGTCGAATATTCACCGACTTCTCCGCCAACCGTTATGGCTCAGTAATTACTACTATACAGTCATTACTCCAGTATTTTCTCCGCGATTTGTTTTCTCTAAGATTTCCTCTTGTGGCTCGGGGACTGTGTCAGCATTACGTCTCGGTTCATCGCCGCATTGGGGATTTTTCTTCAGTCGACTGTTATTTCTGACGCTGGCACCACGTGACCACGTCACGTACTGTCAGGCCCGGGGACTAAATGGGCACACTTCACCTTGCGGTGAATGTGCTTTTTCTCACCTCGAGGCTACATCCGGGGACTGGCTGCCTACTCGGCTGGTCTTTTACTATTCTTCTACTTTGGACCCTGGCACCACATGACTACGTTATCTACTGTCAGGCTCGGGGACAAAGTGGGCACACTTCACCTTGCGGTGAGTGTGTTTGCTTTAATCTAGAAGACTCCGCGCCTCTTGAAGCTGAAGAAGACTATCTCCCTTTCTCGTGCTCGGACTCTAAGTGGGCACACTTGGTCCACTGTGAAGAAATTTTTTATTCTGAACTTGAGCTCCTTGCACCCTTATGGCAAACCGTACTTGGGTTACACTGCTCGTCGACAGCTCACACTGCTCGGCAACGGTTCACGCTACTCGGCGACGGTTCACACTGCTCGGCAACTGCTCACAACTGTTCGGCAACTCATCACGGTGGTCGCACCATGAGTTTGACTGCTTGGCTTTGTTCGCACATGCTTGGACAAGCTCAAGACGGCGTTACACAATGGGTACAAGGCGCTCGGGAACTAGCTGTGGGGGGTACGACCCCGGATACCCACGGCAGACCACATGGGCTGCGCCCCCAGGGGTGACCCAGCCCACAAGATGAAGCCATGCGGGGCACAACTCTACTCGGCGCCTCCCGCAAGACACCAGGAAGATATCATGAAGATACTACGAGATCTGTTAGGATACGTATGATCCCATGATTCCTATAATCTATTATTACTTTCTGGTTCTCTCAGATCTAACCGACTTGTAACCCTGCCCCCCAAACTATATAAGACGGGCAGGGACCCCCTCCAAACTCACGCAATATCATACGATAGCCAATACAAACCAACAGACCACAGGAGTAGGGTATTACGTCATACTGACGGCCTGAACTTGTCTAACTTGTGTGTCTCTGTTGCCTTCTTGTTCTTGATTATACGTCTCTCTGCCGATCAATCTACCTTCGTGGGATACCCCTCGAAGGACTGCCGATGATATTCTGTCGACACTGAAGGACTTACAAACCAACCAAAGTAATGGAAGCACATGTAGTCAAATGACCAGCAGCTGTCCAGAAACTATTTCCAGCAGTGATAAACAAAAAAATCTGTAACTTGAAAATAAACTCTTAATTGAGCCCAACATGTATAATTGGCTCTCTCAGAGATGACTGATGTATGGTGATGGTGCACTGATTATGAATGCAGAAACAGAAAAAGAATTGCAGTTCAGTATAGATAATACAAGCATTGTCTGAATCTAAGTTATAAGGGCCGGACGTTTACATGTATTTACATCAGGTACTTGTCTCTTTGAGTAACCATATTTTAGGCTGTTGGCTGATGGCTGGAAAGCTAAAATAAACAAAGAATAAATAGGCTTCAGAAGAGGACAGGGTCAGCTCCAGTTAGATACTTGCAGCTGCGTCAACTGCTCAATGGCATGCAATTGAGAAAAGACAGACCATCATCCACTTCATGAGCACTCCGTTCACATATTGGAACTCATTTCCATGTCTACGTTTATGCACTTGTAATTACTCCCTCCGTTGCAAATACAAACTAAGTGATGATATAAGCTAACCTGGGAGTGGCACTCATGATGATTGTGGTACAAACTAAGTTGACGGCAGCCTAAAGTTCAGTAAGGTAGAAGCCCAAAAGATCATTATCGAAATATCTGAAACCAAGTTGCAGCTGTAAAAGCTAAGTGATGATATAGGCTAACCTGAGAGTGGCAATGCCGTCAATTACGGCAGATTAGGACCACCTGCTCCAGCGGCAGAACCTGAGTTCAGTAAGGTAGCAGCCCAAAGATCATTATCGAATATCTAGAACTAAGTTACAGCTATAAAAGCTAAGTGATGATTTAGATTCTGCAAACTTCCACAAGTTCCTAACAACCCATAAGGGGTGCCAAAATCAACAAATGGGACAATAGTGAGATATGAAATATGGTCTTACTTCACACAAAAACACATGCAGCCACACAGGTCTACTCCATCTACATGATGCCGAAAGGCGTGCGAGGTCAGTACACCCTCGAGCCTGAAAATTATGCGTATTTCTGCATGATGCTATCATTGCCGTTGAATTTGTTATTTACATCATGATTTTAATGGTTTGGCAATGGGATCAAAGCTGAGGGTTTTTTTTTCTTCGACGTCTGCAGAAAGAGAAGCTTCAAAGTAATTCTCTCATTTACTATTATTCTTGTTGAGGACGAACATCAATCCATATAAAAGAACAACAATTAGTAGAATCAGAAATTTCAAAAGGGAACACAATTTTTAACATGGTCACAGGCGCGGATTGAGGACGACCAGTGATCGTGCTCCGTTCGTGCCTGCCTCCAGATCTGCAGTACAATATTCATTCAATAATAAAGGGCAAGAAGCTTACACGGTTCTTGAGTCATCGTCCTCGCTCAGACAGATCTCGAACTGGACTGTGCGGACCAAGCGTCGGAAGGTGCAGAGCGCGGGTGACGTCGAACCCAAGACCTCCTGGTTCGCGCACTCAACTGCGAGTCGGAGGTGGTGGTGGCGCAGATTGAGGTCGCCCGTGCAGCCATGCTCGTGCTCCGTTCGTGCCTGCCACCGGATCTCCTGCTGTGGTGGGAGCCAGGAGGTGACCAACGATGGGATAGAGCAGACAGACGTGCTTTCTACAGTCGCACGGGCGAGGTTTTGCCGCTGTTCTATGGAGACGCCGGCCAAAGCGTTGTCGGTTAAGACGCCTGCCTCTCTTCCCTTCCCTTCCACGACGCACGAACGATGAACGGCAAGCGGGGAACCCGAGGTCGACGGCACAGGGAAAGGAGGTGACGGCGTGGGCGAGAGAGGGATCGTGAGCCTCCAATTTGGAGGCCGTTGTATCTTGAGCGTGATTGGAGGCGAATCTCTGACTATCGTGGGGCGAGCAGGGTATTTGCGAGGTTACATGCAAGGAAAATCAACAACTACCATGATTGTCGCGCGGGGGAGCCACCGCACATGGGTCCGCATGCCAACTGCCGTGATTGTCGCATGGGGGAGCCCGCGCACGCGGGGTCGCGGGGATCGCAGGTGGCAGACGGACGAACCAATGCAATTGTCGCACTAAAACGGTCTTCTTAGTGCGAGAGATGAGAGACTATACACGAAGGTCTTCGTTCACACGCTCAGTGATCCTTTTTCCACTGCTGCTAGCGGAGACGACTCCCATGATTTTGTCTGTTCTTCGTTCAAACTCGTTCGATGTGAGGTGAGGAACACGTGTTTTGCTTTTGCTTCTGCTTCATTGGTGATTAGTTTTTTTTAAGCTTTGGCTCTACTAGCTGGTATTTTCAGCTCCATCTGTTCATCACTTGCGAGATCAGATTTTTAGAAATTCTACTTACGAAGTTATTCTGTTTTAACCATTGACGTGGGTGTGTTGGAAGCATATCACGTGACCTTGGATCGCCGCACGATGTTCCCTCCGGCACCGTCAGCACGCAGCACCACGGCGCTTGGAGCCGCGTGATAAAAGGCGCCGCCGTACGACGGACGACGTCATCATTCCATTTCCTCCTCGTAGGAGTGTTTGTATTTGTTTGTTGCACACACGGAAATGCTTCAAATACAGCTCAATTTTTCCTGTAAAGTATCCTCCCCTCCATCCCGGCTCATGTACCTACTTGTATCTTTATCAAATCTTTCGTGCACTTGGGACGAGGCTTGGCAAAAAGGTAGTACATGCATCTATTCTAAAATAGAAGTCGTTCTTGTTTCATAAGAAATCAGCTTTTAAAACTTTGACTAATTATATATAAAAGAATATTAATATTTATAATACATAATTAGTATCATTAAATAAATCATTGAATATACTTTCATAATAAACTTATTTAGAAATATAAATATTATATGTATTTTCTATAAACTTAATTAAAGTTAAGAAAGTTTGATTAGTATGCATCTCATGACGACTTCTTGTGCTACCGTGGGAGTGGGAGTAAGTCGGACATGCATCTCATAACTAGTGTGTATCTCGAGGTGTGCAGTACCGATCATCATGATGAAGGGTTAGAGTATAAGACACTGTTGTTGGTCAATGAAATGTAGGAAATAAATAAAAGAAATCGTACCTAGAAAAAAAACATGGCACTAATGAAAAGTAAATGGCTAAAACTAGAATACCTGGACAGTTACGAGAATGTGTGAGGTTAAACCAACCAACAGGAGCTACAGAGAAGATGACCTCACACTGAAATGTCCAGATTCTTGTGGAATTACTCCAAAATCGAAAACAAGTGATTTTTCATCCTACTCATGTAATCCTATTATATGAAAAATTCCCTCTCGAGTCGTCCATTCCTCTCAACTCGCAGGAAACAAACCCCCAGCCCCTAGTGGATGGCAGGCTCCGACGTGTACGGCAATTCTCTCGATTGCCACCAAATAAAGTATGCACTATTTGGCTTGCTAAGGCTAAAATTTATAGATAGACTAGGTCCTGTTTGATGGGATTCTATGATCTGAGTTCTGAATAAAAATAATCTCTTTTATTTCTTGATTCTGTGGACGTGTGTTAGGATCCCATAGAATCCTAGCCGATAGGATTTTAGGATTCTGAAATTTATTTTATCCGGATTCTTAGAATCCCAAAGGAACTAAACAGTACCTAAAATTTAGTTGTACTAAAGTTGAGATAGACTATTTTTGGTCTAGTGTGTTTGATACATAGACTAAAAGTGAACTAAAAGCAATAAGATTCCTTCATCATAGACTCATGGCCATCTTTTAGTTCATTTTAGTTCACTTTTGCCAACTAATAGACTAATGCTTAGTTGGGTTAGTAGTTCACATGTTTGGATGTCGAGACCGAAAGTTTAGGTGACTAAAGTTTAGTCGGTGGTATCCAAACATAACCTAATAAGTCTTAGGCATAGTATGCATCAGCAGCTAAGGGTGTGTTTTGTTGGTTTATTCTACACGCAAGGGCAGAGGCTCATGGATGTGAAACTGGGCCTCCCCCTTCCTTTGTGACAGGATTACTTTTGGTAGTGCATAATCCTAGTTTTGATAACCTATAAAACAGTTGTAGTTTCTGCAGTTAGCTAATACAACAATAGCTTTTGCAATCAGCCCCTGCTTGCTTTTGATACACCCTCCACCGCTGCATTTGTGGAGCTGTATAAAGCTGAGCGAGAAGTGTGTTTTATTGGGTGCATGCATACATGAGTGGATGCAATTGCATGAGTGGACATAGGCTGGCGGCATACAACCAAATTGAGCTTCAGCCCTCGTTTAGTTCGCGAAATTTGGATTTTGGGGCTACTGTAGCACCTTCGTTTTTATTTGACAAATAGTGTCTAAACATTGACTAATTAGGCTCAAAATGTTCGTCTCGTAATTTCCCACCAAACTGTGCAATTAGTTTTTCATGTCTCCATGCACAAATTTAGGGGGAGGATCATCTACAAGATGGACGCTTTGAGACTAACATATTTTTTAAGTTTATCATGTGTGTAGTAGTCTCATTGCAAGGAAAATGGAGTCCCCGAAGAGAAGCATCGTTCTTCAATTGGCATCATCATGTTGATTTCATTTCATATTTATATGCTTTCTCCATGCATTATATAGATTAAACTCTCTTGTGCAACAAATTGCTAATTATGCATATGCTTTGCTTTCTATCATATGTATGCATATATTTAGGTGGAGCTTAGTCTATATAATGCGAGAGTCAAATTTTGTGATCCATTTCACTCTATACACAAAGGATCATGAAATTTGACCCTCCCTTATGCTACTAATGTCTTTCTTTTTAGTGTTTGATGCCAAAGGGGGAGAATTTGAAGGACCAAAGGCAAGCATCAAGTTGATGTCTACAAGTGGTAATGGTCCGAGAAAAGGAGGAAAGTGAATTATGGATTAGTCTATGTAATGGGAGAATTTTTTTTAGAAAGATAGGCTTTAATCTATAATATCACATGTGGACATTTACAAGGGCAAGACATGCTTTTGAGTAAAGTTTTAATTGGTATCTATCAATTAGTATCATATAACCTTGCCCTTTGCATTGCATCCTAGCAAGTAGATAATTTTTAAATTTAAAATTTTTATCATTTGCTTGCTTTGGTCGTGTTGTCATCAATCACCAAAAAGGGGGAGATTGTAAGGAAAATGGACCCTTGGCCCATTTACTTTGGATTTTGGTGTTTGATGACCAACACAACCAAATTGGACTAATGAATTTGCAAGTGTTTGTTTTGTAGTCTAATAAGGTGCAAGACGTGACTTGGATGAAGGCGACATGATGATCTGATGATCAACACCTCAAGCAAGACCTTAGAAGCACAAGAAAAGACCCAAGATGTCAAGCAAAGTCCAAGCATGAAGATAGAAACCAAGCTGTGCGCAAGATCGTGAAGAAACGAGCTCGCAGAGGCGACCGGACGCTGGACCGGACGCTAAAAGCGCGACCGGACGCTGGATCGGTGGCTCGGCAGACAGGCGACCGGACGCAAGGACCGGACGCTGGCGGCAACCGACCGGACGCAGGAACGCAGCGTCCGATCGAGTACAGAGAGGTTCTAGGCGCGCGAAACTGCGACCGGACGCGTCCGGTGGCAGGCGACCGGACGCTGGCAGCGTCCGATCGGTAGTTCGCGGCTACAACGGTCGGGACGACCGGACGCGTCCGGTCAGGACGATCTCAGCGTCCGGTCAGTAGCAGAATTGCGGGAGTTCGACCCCAACGGCTACTTTCTCAATGGGGCTTATAAATACAACCCCCAACCGGCCATTTGAGAGGTGTGGAGCTAAGGAAATATATCAAGAGTGTTGATACACCATTTGAGTGATCTCCACATGCATAGTGCTTAGTGTTTTATTAGGTGATTAGCATAAGTGCTTTGCAAAGTGCTTAGGTTGATTAGACCACCGCTTATGCGCTTGCTCTAGGTGTTTGCCTAGTGTTTAAGTGAGGTTTGCATACCTCTTGCCACCCCGTGCTTGCGAGCACAAGAGTTGTACATCGGAGGGGCTTGAAGTCTTGCGAGATCGCACCAACCGTGTTTGTGGTGCGGCCGCCACCGTGTACCGAAGGGAACAAGGCCCGCGGCGTTTCGGCCGAAAGCTTGATAGTGAAGACGGCGGGGAGCATCCGGGAGAGGCTTGCCGGAAGGCACATCGGAGACCCACTTGCGTGTGGGGAAGGCCCGAGGCTATCCACGGAGTTACCCGACCGGGAGCTTGGCCCTTGCGAGGGATTCCTTGCGAGGGGCTCCAACGAGGACTAGGGGGAAGCTTGCGCGCTTCTCGATACCTCGGTAAAAATACCGGAGTCATCGACGGGAGTTTGCATATCTCTACCTTGCTCTTTAAGCTTCCGCATTTACATTGATCATATTATTATCATTTGCGGTAGAGATAGCAACACACTAGCAAAACCGTAGTTGCACATCTAGATAGATTATCTTTTGCATAGGTTTTGCTAGAGGTAGAAAAAGAGGTCATAATTTAGTGTTAGTTTTTTTAAGACGCCTAATTCAACCCCCCCCCCCCGCTTAGGCGTCCACGTGTCCTTCACATCACATTGTCAAATTATGGACTAATTAGGATTAAAAATCATCTCGCAAATTAGTCTCAATATGTGTATTTAGTTTCGTAATTAGTCTATATTTAATATTCAATGTATGTGTCAAACATCTTATGTGACAGGGGCTAAAGTTTAGGAAGGGGAAATAAACACAACCTAGCTATGCAGTGCTTCATGAGAGAGAGAGAAAAAACAAAAAAACAGGAAGTGCGATGTCATGCAGCGCAAACCGGGCGTGCACGTGAGCATGGACAGTAGCGTCTCTTGCCGAATTTTTTATTTTTTAGCCCTTTTTTTGAAATTTTTTCACAAATATGCCCCTAGAGGTAAGATTTCAAAATCTGGACCCTTAGCTCGGCGTCATCGTTGCAGGCACCGAGCTCTTGAGTTCGACGCTGACGTGGCGGTGATTTGGCAGACAGCTCGGCGCCATAGATCTTGGCGCTGTGGTTACTGGCGCCAAGCCTGTCTTACGTATGGGCCCCAATCCTTTCTCTCTTTCTCTCCCTCTCTCTCTCCCACCGCCCTCGCCTAGCCCGAGCAGCGCACCGCCGCTGCCGCCCGTGCCCCCTCGCCCTCGCCCGCGCGCCCTCGCACACGCCCTTCCCCACCCCCATGCCCTCACCCGCGCTGGTCCCCGCGCCCTCGCCTCCCCTGACGTGCCGCCCACGCCCACTGCCACCTTGGCCGCACCGCGCCGCGCCCACACCGTGCCGCCCGCACCCGGCCTCGCCCGCCGTGCCACCCACGCCCGCCGTGCCGGCCTCGCCGCGCTGAGCGCCGGGCATCCCGCGCCCGCCGCGTGCCACCGCCGGCCCCAGCACCTGCAGCGCCCGGCTGTGCCACCGCCAGCCCGGCTCATCGGCCTCACCCAAGCCTAGCGTCCACGACTCCGTCGTCGGACAGGTAAAAATTGTGAATTTGCAATGTACGTACTTAGTTAGCTTTGATTGTAGTGTAGTAGTTTTGGCATTTGTTATTTACTAGTTAATGTGATGACTCAGGTAGTTGATTTAGTTAGTGATCTAGTGAGATAGATATGTAGATAGATAGAAACATAGATACATAGGTACATAGATATAGTTAGATAGCTACTTAGATAGGTAGTTATATATTTAGTTAACTAAATAGGATCTAGCTATTTAGTGAGTACACTATATCTATGTATGTAGTTATTATCTTATTTACTTAGTTTGTAGTTAGAAAGTACTTGTTAGGTACTATCTATCGTCTAATTTGGACTAAAGGACATGTGTTTCGTTACGTGTTTGAAATAGATGGACAATCTAGTGACCATATATCATGCAGGCACCGTTGAAAGCGATCGCTATGGATATGTTGAGTTTGTTGACATGCAAAGCGTGACTGCGCTATTCAATGAGAAGCCATCGTTTAGTGAGATGGTTGCAAGGGCTCGGGAGGAGCTGCATTACCTTAGCGATGATGATGATGGCATTGCAGTTGAGGGTGTACTACACCTAGGTTCTCCTCCCAACATCCTAAGACGAATGATCCCAATTGGATGTGTGGATCAGTGGAAGAACTATGTAAGATCGGCAATGAAGAGCCAGCTGCAATGGTTGGACGTGGTTGTGCGTCGGGTGTTAGTTGATCCCATCCCTTATGGGTTTTCCCCGCCAATGGGTCAACAGGCACACTTTGACCCTCCCGTGATATGGATGTGGAGATTGCACCTATGGTTCCCGATGCTCAATCTGCCCCCAATGAGCTAGTTGGAGATGCTTGTCAGACTCATGACGTTATGGCAGATCCTCCTCATGAGATCCCTTTGACACAGAATCATCCGAGTAAGTGTCTTATCCGCATGGTTATTGGGAGCTTACCCCCTTCCTTACATCCATTTCTTTCATTCTTTCCTCATTTTTCTATTTATGTTGCAGTAGACATTCCTGACAATGTAGATGTGCCCTCTATTGCTGCACAAGTGCTCTGCGGAGATGGATTCTGTGGCTCCAATAGTGTTGAAATTATGAATGATTTGGAGCCACATGAGATGGCAAGGGCTCTTGATTCTGATGATGATCGCCCTGTTGGAGAGCTGACAGAGAGTGGTGTTTAGATGCTGAGGCGTATCTTTTCTGGCCGCCGTGATCCAAGAGTTCATGAGTTCAGCGATCTTAATCATTTTGATCAGGCGTGTGTAGAAGTACGTGATGATGAGCTCCTAGAAGCTCCTGAGGCCGGCCCTAACATGGTAATTGAGAATGGGAGGGTATTCAAGGACCTCCCTGCATTGAAGAGGTGGTTGCAGGCATTTGCAGTGATACAAAAGATACCTTAGAAGGTCTTGCATTCCTATACAAAGCATCATTACACAGTTGTGTGTGACAAGGAACGCTGCCCATGGAGGGTTTGTGCAAGGAAGCAAAAGGTCACCGAAAAGTGGAAGATCACAAAAGTTGTTGGGCCACACAATTGTGTTGACCATGTGCTGACACTGAGGCATCGTCAGTTGACATCTACCCTCATTGCCAAGCAGTTGATGGAAATATTGCAGGGAGAACCCAACATGAAGGTTAGGACAATTATAAGGACCGTTGAGACGTTGTATGGAGGTTATGTGATAACTTATGGTAAAGCTTGGAGGGCTAAGCAGCGAGCGTGGAAGATGATATATGGGGACTGAGAGGATGGGTATGAGCAACTGCCAGTACTTTTAAATGCAATCAAAGCGGTGAATCCAGGCATGCATTATGAGTACATCCCAAAACCAAATGCTTGGAAGGATGGGAGGTAGATATTCTTTCATGCTTTCTGGTGCTTCCCTCAGTGTGTCGAGGCCTTTAGGCACTGTCGTCCTATCTTCTCCATTGATGGTATGTTCTTGATTAGCAAATACCAGGGCACACTTCTTATAGCCATATCCGGTGACGTGAACAACAAGTTGGTTCCTTTGGCATTTGCTTTGGTTGAGAAGGAGAACAATGACAGTTGGGGATGGTTCTTGAGGCTAGTCTGGATACATGTGGTTGGGCCTAGCAGGGAGGTTGGCATCATATCTGATAGGCACCAGGGCATACTTAATGTCGTGCAAGAGTAGATAGAGGGGTATGCACATTTGCACCATCGTTGGTGTACTCTGTACCTTGCCGAGAATCTACTCCGCAAAGATGGTGTGAAGGATAACTTTGATCTGTTCTAGGAGGCTGCTCAACAGCTTAAGGACAAGTACGTTTAGAAAAAGTTGGAGCAGGTCAGAACCGCATCAAATGCAGAAGGTAGACAATGGCTCACAGGTTTGATAAGGGATTTGGAGAAATGGACAAGAGCTCACGATGCCGGTGGATGGAGGTACGAGTTTCAGTGCAGCAACATGGCAGAGTCATTCAATAAGTTGCTATTGGGGATACGTGGTATGCCCGTGAGTGTAATCGTTCAATTCACCTTCTACAAGCTTGTTGACTGGTTCAATGATAGACACGCCCATGCTGTGAAGTTACGGAGTGATGGAGAGATATGGGCTCCAAAACCAAAGGCACACCGAGAGAAGGCAAATGAAAGGGCTGGCACACATGAGGTTACATGCTTTGAACACGCCACAGGGACTTATCAGGTCGAGCATAGGGGCGGTACAATGTCCGATGGCGAGGTCCGAGAGTCGAGGATGCATGTGGTTATCCTCTAAAATTTCACATGCACTTGTGGTAAACTAAGACAGTACCACTTTCTATGTTCCCATTTGGTGGCAGTAGCTAGGCATCGCAACTATAATATCGAGAGCAGGATACCTCACGAGTTCAGTGTCGACACGCTTGTGCACACATGGAGCCCCCGCTTCGTGCCTTTCCGGGACCCTGAAGAGTGGCCTCCATATGATGGGCCAAAGTACATTATGGATCTAGCTTACTGTTGGAACAAGCATGGATCAAGGAAGAGGACGAGGCATAGGATGGTTATGGATCAGATACCCGGAAGAACGAGGCGTGGGAGAGGAACCCCATTTCTTATGGACCCCGAGCAGTACAAGTGCGGCAAGTGTGGTAGACTGGGCCACAATTCACGCACTTGCCATTGGTAGATTAGTGAGGTGCGACTATTGGTTGTTTTCATTATTTCATATTTGTTGTATTCATTTAATTAATTATGCATGTCTCAATTTATGCATGTAATTGTGTCAATTACTTATACATTTCTAAGTTTATGTTTCATTGTATATTGAATTTCTAATTCATTGACTTTTTTTGTACGATGGCATAATTCCACCTGTTCGACCCGACGTACGAGGCGACCGACCGAGGACGTCTCATAGTGGAGGGGCAGGTAATAATCTATACGTTTTGTTCATATTTTTGTGAGTGTACATGTGTTCGTGAAGTAACAGGACACTATGTTTTATTCCATGCAGGACCTTCCGCTCCTTCGTCCTAGAACGCACAATGGGTTCTTGGACATGCAGTACGACGACAGGTACACTCCTTTCCTGCAAAGAGCTGGCCTGGATGTCATCTATTTTCAGGTTCGTCGTGGGTTGCCCAAGTTCAACTCAGCGGCCATAACTGCGTTGGTTGACTGGTATTATCTTCAATCATTGCCTCCATTCATGGCCATTTGTTCATGCGCTTGCCTTTTTGACATGTAATCTTGCTTTGTCTAAAATGTAGGTGGCGGCAAGAGACTCACAGCTTCCACCTACCATTCGGAGAGATGACAGTCACACTCCAGGACTATCAGAAGATGCTAGGCCTAAGGATTCACGGCAATGCAGTCATTGGGCAGTGCATGTCAGAATGCTGGAGAGCATGAGTAGAGGCCTTTATTGGGCATGAGGTTGACAAGCAAGGGGCTCGCACTTCGAGAGTTCTAATCTCCTGGCTCTGGCAAGAGTTCACACAGTGCCCCGAGGAGGCAGATGAGGATATAGTTGGGTACTACTGCAGGGCGTGGATCCTACACCTGTTTGCCTACGTTCTCTTCCCCGACACCACGGGTGACACTGCATCGTGGATGTGGGTCTACTGCCTCAGTGACTGGGACCAGGCGGGTCAGTACAGCTGGGGCTCTATAGTCTTGGGTTTTCTTTACCGGTAGCTTTGCGAGGGGTGTCGTCGGACTTCGTCCACAACATCACTTGATGGATGCGTGTACCTGTTTCAGTTGTGGATGTGGGCTCGTCTACCAGTTGGTCGTCCCGAGGTTCTGGCTCCTCGTGAGTGGTTCCTAGGTCAGCCTCCATGTCGGCAGCCAACGTGGGCGTACCTTTGGGACCAGGTTAGGGTTCCGCATGCGAGGTTACAACGGGCGTACATTGAGTTCACAAATGAGCTTGACACGCTCACGGTGTCTAGTGTGAGTAAATTTTATTTCCCATACTAGTTTGAAATGGTTTAGTATACCATCTAACATCTTGTTTGGATATGTTGCAGGTGTCGTGGGAGCCGTACGATGGAGAGGGGGCACTTCCTTTTCATTTGAGCAACATGTGTGGGTGTGACGATGACTTCTATAGGATGAGGTGCCCTCTAATCTATTTCTATGCTGTCGAGTTCCACCTGCCAGATAGAGTTGCACGCCAATTTAGAGTGAGACAGCTTTGGCCAACGGCTTCGTTCTTGACTGGCGTTGACTTACACAAGTAGGTGTTTTGCTATTTCAAATGTCTCGTGATGGTCCATTTCCATTAATATGGTGACATGTACATGGATTGAAGTAATGATGACATACGTGCAGGTTGGATCGTCAGAAGAACAGAAAGAGTTTTGACTAGGAGAAGCACCACTAGTACTATATTGAGCAATGGGAGGAGATGCACGACAACGTGGACGAGAACAACGAGCCGCACACGAACCATGAGTTCAGGCGGTACCAAGCTTGGTACCAACGTGCGACACGTTGCAGGCTAAGGCTACAGTGGATAGAAGATGACTACGCCGACATCGAGTCCTCCAACGATGAAGACATGGCGTACGACCAATCTACTCGTGCAGGAAGGCAGGTGGAGGCAGGACCAATCTTGGATAGAGTGGTAAGTCAATTGCCTTATTTTTCTACGTTAAGTTGCATACCAATACATTATGCATTAGAGGGGATGAGGACGAGAACGAGGATGAGGACGACGTGGACCAGAGGCATGAGGAGCTTGGCCCCTCTCAGCTCCAGGACGCTCCCTCAACTCAGCCTACACAGCCTCCAGGCACTAGAGCGATGTTGTCCACTTGACCCTTACACTCTAGGTACCAGCGCTCTCGGTCACAAGGGTAAGGGTAAGACTAGGAGGCAGTGAGGGTTTGTGGTAGATGTTAGTATGTACTATTATGGATTTTGTAGTCACTTTCCTATAACTATTTGGGACTGTATAGACATTGTGGACTATTTGGACTATGCAGGACATGTTATGTTGATTGTGATGTTCGATGTGGTTGTATTGTGCTCTTTGGAAGATTAAATGTTTGGATTATATAATGATGTCTCTGTTTGTAACTATGGATGCTCCTAAAACAAGGGAAACTCTTGCATTTTTTCTGTGAATCATTAATTATACTACACTGCTAAAAAGGAACAAATGTAGTACACAGATTAAATGTAAATTCATTAGAATGTGTATAGTCCAATCGTATCGTATAAACGCTTTGTAGATAAATCTAGGCTTTTCAGTAACAGTGAACAAATCTAGGCTTTTCAGACAATGCAAGGAAGCACAACTCCACTCCATCTCCACCATCCATCTTATGACTGTTTGATCCAAGGGCTAAGGTGAAGAGGCACGTGGATCGCTGACATGGCACATTCAGAGGCCTCCATTCCTCCTCTCAACCTATAAATAACCCCTCACTCCCTCTCATTCACACACACAACAAGGAAGAAGAGCACTCCTCAGTATTTTCTTTCGTTGCAGTACCAATGTCTGGAGGGTCGTCCAGAGGGAGAGGAAAGGGGAAGGGAACTACCATTATGTGGGAGGGTTCTCTTGGTCCTGATTTCTTTGAGAAAACTCTTTATGAGAGGTTCCCAGTTGAGAGCAAAAGTGATTTCACCAAAGAGGCACCACTGAGAGGATACGATGAACGAAAAGAAGAGTGGCCAAAATGCATGCATGGTGAGGACTGCCTAGTGCAGATGTTCACCGAGGGAATAGATGGAGGTTGTCGTTTCTTCAAATGCCCTCGAGCATGAGTAATTGCTATTACTATTTGTTTCTTCAATATGTTCCTCATCTATACAACTTACATGACATACTTATTGTAGTCTTTCTTGGCCGAAGAAAATTGTGGGTTCACTAGGTGGGTCGATCCTCAACCTATTTATCCACATGCTACGTACATCTACTACCTACAGGACCGTATCTTCGATCTAGAAAGGGAAGTTAGCAACGGTTACAAGGACGAAGGACAGGACGACAACAACAATGGTGCCGATTCACAGGAGGCACTCTGCAATGATCCATATAGCACCTGCCCTAACCACATGAACAAGGGGCCTCTGCCGTCACCCCCGCCACCACCACCACCAACAATGGGAGGCTACTGTGGAGAAGGTGCAACACAATTTGCTATGTGGCCACACTATTAGGATGACCCTATCTTATTCACATGGCACATCCATGTGTTTGTTGTTTGGTTTAATTACCTAAGGCATGTTAGGTTTAATCGAAAGAACTCTGTACCCTAGTTCGGTACATGTTCTCACATGCCATTTCATGTGTTTTGTGTTGAATTATATAATGCCCTACTTCGTTAAGTTGTGTTTGCAGCACGTGATCACGTTTCACTACGTCCGCAACATTATACTGAATAGTATGACCACAAATAATGAAAACAACCACATAATGAAAAGTACAATACTATGCCACATTAAACAACATAATAATACTAGAAGTACGTGCCGACAGTAGACAATATTATTCATGAATAAACCATAAAACTAGCAAGTCATGGAGACTACTGAGTGCAACGAGGCAACTTTCCCTTCCTCAGGGCATCGGGATTCTCCTCCATCGCTGCTTTCGCTCGGCGTGCATGCTCAAGCTTCTTCTCCCGCTCCTCCCTGTACGCAGCAACACGCCTCCTTTCCCCCTCTTCCTTGTGCTCCTTTTTTGCAGCCTCCTCTCCGTGTCTCTTCTCCATCATCTCCTTGCCCTCTGCCTCCCACCGCAACAGTTTCTGCATCCATTCCTTGTCTTCAGGCTTGATCTCGTTGTCGATCCACTGCTCAATCACAGAGCGGTGGAGGGATCGGCAAAAAATGCAATTGTTATAAAATAAAAAAATCATGCAAGATGTCATATGACACAAACATCAATTCATCACCATCTTGTTAATGCGGCGCTGACGAAGTATAGGCTCAAACGCAAAATTGAAACACATCCAATATCTCTGCCTATACGTGTCATCTTCATCGGACTTGGCTACCTTGCAAGGATCGTTGCAAAAGCACATGGGCACTGGAACACCACTAGGCAGAGGCAATGGGTCGAAGGCATTTTCGGTCATCCAGCCATAACTACAATACAACCAATTTCGTTCTAAGAACCGAAAGCAATTAACATTAAACCCTAAACCTAGGGTTTCCCATTTGATGCACAACAATGAACTTGTAACATAACAACATGCGCTGCGGTTACCTTGGTTTGCTAGCTTTTCCACGCCTTGGCATCCTACAGTTGTATAATACAAATATTAAAAAATTGCATGAAACCCTAAGTAATGACGATTCTTAGGTTGAAAAATCCGACTAATATATACCGAATCGATGAGAAAAAAACTAGGAGGGGGCGAGGATACCTTGCTCTCGAAGATCTACGGATCAAATCAAAGTTTCCAAGATCCAATATGTCGATTTGTGAGGTAAGGCGAAGTGGGGAGAGAAAAAAACCGAGAGGGAGGAGAAAGAAGAGGAAGAAGGCTCGGGCACGAAGGTTGGGGTGGGGTTAAAACACCACCTCGGCGCCATAGATCCTGGCGCCAAGCTCGGCGCCAAGATCTACGGCGCCAAGCTCGGCGCGAAGATCTACGACGCCGAGCTGCCTGCCAAGTCACTGCCACGTCCGCGTCGAGCACAAGAGCTCTAGCGCCGAGCAGTGTAAGCTCGGCGTCAGCAACGATGGTGCCGAGCTAAGGGTCCAGATTTTAAAATCTTACCTCCAGCTATATATTTATGAATTTTTTTTAAAAAAAGCTAAAAAATAAAAAATTCGGCGTCTCTTGGGCTAGCAGCTAGAGCTTTTCCACTAGTTTCAGCCGCAAGGCCCGGTCTGGTCTTGTCCCCCCGCCGCCTGCGGAATCCTCTCACTTCAAGCCTCTCACCCTCACCTGTGGAGTGCTCCGTTCCAATATACGGTAGCCACGCTATAGCACTCCGTTCCAATATTCAGGATACGTTCCAATAATATCAATCAATTAGCTAGTACTAAGGTCCTGTTTGGTTGAGCTGTGACTGTGGGAAAAAGCTGCTGTGGGCTGTGAGCTGTGGAAAAGCTGCTGTGGGCTGTGAGCTATAGAAAAGCTGAAAGCTGTTTGGTTAAACAAGTATAAAATATACCTTTTATCTTTATCTCTCTTGAAACAATTATGGAAGAACTTTTTATTCCACCAATTTCGAAAAGCAGAAAACCAAAAGCCAAAAGCAGAGTCAAACCAGCTTTCAAAAATGAACTACGAAAAAACAGCTGCTTCTGAAAAAGCACCATCCAAAAGCAGCCTCTTTGGTTAGGCTTTTGGCTTTTGGGACCAAAGCCAAAAACCCAACCAAACAGGGCCTAATACTCCTACTCCTAGGCTGCTAATAGGTGGGAGCTACAGATCATCCTACTAATAGGTTGATAATACTAGCTATGGATGGAAAGTTTATTTGATGTTGAAATTACCCATGCTGCCCTTTTGTCTCTTGATTGCATGGGTAGAGTTGGGCCAAGGCAAAATCGTCCTTTTGAGTTTTGACTACCTGTCAGCAGCTCCAAACCTGCTAGCTAGTGGGAACTAGTGATTGTTAGCAGCTTCTTAGCTAATAGTTAACCGCAGTGCTAATTTCATATGACAACTATTAGTGCTGGTGATCCGAACAGACCCTTAAACCTACTTGTCATTTAACTTTGCTAATGGACCTACCTCGTCTAAGGTGTGACCAACTAGTTATTCGCTGGCTTGGTGACGAACAAGGCAGCAGATCCAACGTGTTCTTCTCTTCGAGCAGAACTTGGTGATGAACAAGCACAGACCAACCGCTAATGCCACTTACCTTGGGTACTGTACGTTTCAACAACCGCTGCATCCGTTATGAGTGTGGCGTCGCTTTAGCTTCAGGGCACACTCACCCCCTAATCCCTGTGCTAATGATTCAGCATCACCGATCTTCCGACCGGTCATTAACAATGCTTTTTGCACGACAATGCCTGCCGTTGATGATAGATAGCGTGTCTCAAGGAAAACATGACCAGGCAGAGACAGGGCGGAACATCACAGCTAATCAGTGGGGGCCCTCTTGGTCAAACAGCATTACTGACAGACAGCAACCCACAAGATACAAGGAATATGCAGGGGCCATGGCATAGTATGATATGATATCACCCAACCTGGAATGTCTGAACTAACTGGTGGATTAAGTGGGGCGGTGTTCGGCAACTCAGATCAGCATCTGTCTAACACACCCACCAACCACCATACATGCATGCTTCGTACAATCAGATCAGGGCAAGGCAAATGTCCTCCCCGCGACCGAAGCAGCAGCCAGCAGGTGAGGGCCGGTGGTGGGGTGGTGCCGATCAGGATCAGCCTCCGCGCGCCTCCCTCCTGGTGGCGTCGTGGAGGATGTCGATGTCCACGCCGTCCTGCGGGAGCAGCACGTACCGCACCACCGAGCCCCGGATGAAGCAGTTCCGCACTGACAGCTGCAAAAGGAGAATGATTCGACCGTTAACAGCATGTTCAGCACCAATAATTCACTATCACTTCCTACAGCTTGGTTAGTGAAGAAATGCAATGGATGTGATGCTTCCAACAGCCTGCTCAGAAAAGGTTGCAGCACTGTTGTAAAAGAGCCTAAGCATTATAGTGCATTCACCAAGCAGACCACAAAAAAAAAGGAATATACTCAGATAGATGTGCTACCCACAAAATAGGGACATAGGGTACAGGATAGGAATATCTAAGGATTGCTTTGCTTTGAGAATTACTTCAAGCATCTTGTACGTATGAAAACCACACTTCAGCAATATACTGCACTTCATACTATGTATTTATGAGAAAACAGTATTGTTCCCAACACCCACCCACCTGCAGAAATACAATCCAATCAGCTACAGTAGCCCAAAACAAAAGGCTAACTAAAACTAGATACCAGCACCCTACCTTGCCAGCAGCACTAATTAATAACTAATAAGGTCCCAAAATTCATTTAAAAAAAGTAAGGTCCCAAAAAACACACCCATAAGTAGCGCGTCAAAAGGAGAATCCAGCACATATATCAACTTCATTCACAGTGTTTGTTTAGAAAGTAGCAACCACAACCGATTGAGCAGTAACCCACATCAGCATGGTTCTCATAATATTTCAAATGCAAATCACTTAGGACATAGGTTTACAAAGTGAAACTCTGACAAGAAAATTCAAAGGAAATATAATATTTCAAATCGAGATAAATACATATTATGAAATTAATTTTCATGGTGAAACTTTATGTTGAAAATCTATTAAGATTTTTAGCCATTGGTGGTCAAGCTAGGTTTAAAAAAGTGTTTTCACTTAGGACAAATCTAAAACAACCTACATTTGGGATCAGGGGAGTAACAAAATGTAGTTCCATTAGCAGCTTGTGCTGGAATTAACTGCCTGATAAAAAGTCATCAAGTGCGGTGCAAGCACTAAGAAGACCTGAAACATCATGATGTGAAGGAGCAGAACTGCTGGATCTCTCTTATTCATTTCACTCATGCAACTACAGGAAGTGAGCATTCCAAATATAACATGCACATATATAGGCATAGCCTGAAAAGATCTAATGAAATAGAAGTACAGCAGTAATGACAAACCAAGCACATCAGTGCCATGCTAGAGGGGCTCATTAGACTTCTTCAAGTTACTCAATTTGATGTGTGAGTTCATGCACAAGTCCAGTGGACATGAATGTTCCATTTCTTTCATTTGCTACACCCATGGTTCTATTCTGTGTGTGGACTGTGGACACCATCCATTACCCATGCACTGAGTTCCAACACAAATTTTCAAGGTCAGAATGCTACAGAGTGAAGAGCACGACTAAAGTAACTAACTGTAGTGCAAGGCTGCCACAGAAATGCTAGATCAGTACAGATTGATTAGATCGACCCATAAGTCACGTGAGAAGGAAAATCCAGATGTGTCAACTTCCTAGTATCAATCTTTTCACCTTTCTTTTCTTATTTAGTTGAGACCATCAGATTACTTCCATTATCAAGAACAATAGAAAGGAAGCCTATATCTTGCACTGGTGACTTGTCTATCTATATCTTGCCAGGGAATTAAAAAGGTTTTAAAATTTCATGTACAAACATCAGTAACACTTCCAAGAACATATTAGCAAATTTGAGAGTTTATTCATGAAGGGTTCATTGATCAATGATCAATACATTCAGAATTAGGTGAACATCCTTTAGAAATAGACAATGAATTCAGAAGTTTAGACAGCCAGAACTAGATCAGCAACTGACACAGCTGGCGCGCCCCCACAACCTTGCATCTATCTAAGCAATCCTTCTACGGAATTGAGTTCATTCATACATAGGAGTGGAGGCAGGCAGACAGTGACTGGATTGATTATATTTATTTAACTTATGCAACTTCTGGGCCATGATTTAGGAACAGAACTTTCATTCACAAACTAACAGTGTTTCATAAATTTACAGTACAATACAATATTGATCAGAAAGCACATCAGGCGCATGCTAGAGGGACTCACTAAGACACAATCAACATATGAGAATGTGAAGGTCTAGTACACAATGCAAAAGTGAAGTATATATGAATTCTTCAAGGATAAATCCGTGGTTTTGTTCTGTATTCATGGACAATGAACACCATCGAATTACCCAAGCACTGTGTTCTGGCAGTCGATATTAGGGTAAATCTTCTACCAGTTAACAGCACATCTATGCAATTCGGCTGCGGAGGGATGGGATAAGAAGGGATTACATGGATAGCAGATATTTGTCCATCTGCCACTGTTATGCAGGCCCTAAAGTTTCCTTACTAATCTTCTTCCTCCCCACCACACCGCAGAGAAGGACACCACCCACCACCGCGGGTCCAGGCCCCGCGCCGCCCGTTCGGTGGTGCCCAGCCAACACCCGCTCGGCCGCTCCACTCCGACCAGCTCCGCCCATCCGTGCCATGGCCGTCAGTGCTGTCAGGCCTTGCTTGGCCGCACCCCTGCCTGTCCGCACCCCATCTGGCCAACTACCCCGGCCCCACCCATCAGCGCCGCCTGCCACCCAACCACGTCGCTTCTGCCGGCTCTCGCTCGTTGGCACCATGGCCGCTACCGCTCCATACGGCCACTGCTTGGTTGCGCCCCCGCCCGTCCATGCCATGGCCGCCAACGCACCATACAACCCCTGCTCGGTTGTGCCTCAACCTATCTGTGCCCCATTCGGCCCTTGCTTGACCGTGCCGCCCGCCCGACCCCTTCCCAGGCCCCAGTCACACGAGGATGAGCCGAGTCACGGCATGAGCAAGGACGAGCTCGTCCGCCTTTTTCCAAGGGACAGGGTTGCCCCGCATATATGTGGCTGGCATATTAGCTAGTGGGATGACTCCATCCTCTCTTGTCAGTTGTCTCCCATCCAAACACGTTGTCTCCCATCCAAACACCACGAAAACTAGGACCGCCCCATCCCATCCCACCTTGTCATTGGAACCAAACACTACCTTAGAGTAAGGTTGCAACAAGAAATTTGTGTTGCTGTTCTGTATGTGTGGACATGGGCACCATCAAATTACCCAAACACTAAGTTCTGAAAGTCAATTTTAAGGGTAAGTCCGCTACAAATCAAGTGCACAGTTATGCAATTAGTGTAAGGTCTACCGCAAGAATGCCAGTAAGACATCCCTTCTGGCCTTTATTTGTACAACATAGGAACCTTCCATCACACTACCAGAGATGCTGGAAATTGGGAGTAACTGCTACTACTGTGGTCTTTCCCTGCAGTTCCCAGTACACATAAAGTTGATATGAAACAAGGGTGAACGTTAAACCAAGGAAGCAGCAACAATCTAGTAGCCTACAAACTCTAACCGGTAGGACTAAGCTGAAGGGCATGGATTCCAGGCTGGCATAATAACAATTAGACACAACAGCAGCAGACATACCATGTGGGGATACTTGTCCTGGTCAACAACGCGGGTGTTCTCCAGCTTGATGTTGAGGTACTGGTCAACCGAGTGGAGCGTCCCGCGGATCGCCAGGTCATTCTTGAGCTCCACTGTCACCTCCTTCCCCACGAGCTCCTTGAAGTAGGAGAAGAACAACTGCAGGCACAAGAAGAAGGGAGGCGCGTCAATCGAACTCCACCCCCACCCTAACAACAAGTCAACAACAACAACAGGTCGGGGGAGCACCCAAAGAGGAAACAAACAGGAGGGAAAATTACCATAGTGCCTTGACTACTCTCGCTACTGCAGCAGGCTCAGCTCAGCCGGCCGGCCCCTGAAAATCTGCACACAGTGGAACAAAACTAGCACCCAAATTCAGGACGGGGGCAAAAGCTAGTGGGCGCAATAAGGCTGTCTCCAACAAGAGGAAACCTGGTGGATGCTCGTCGCCGGCGAAGGGCCCGACGGAAACCTAGCCAAGGGCGGCCGCGTTCGACCAGCCGTCGCCGCCAGGAAAGAAGGCCGAGGGGAGAGGGAGCACTAGGCGGGGATGCGAAAAGTCACGTGACTTGGGGGCCGCGGAGAGTAAACGGGGCGAAGAAGTAGGCGAGGCCCGCCTCCTGCAGCTCAACTGGCCAGCCCACCGGGCCCGTGCCCCGCTGAGAGTAGATGGGAGCCTGGAAACGGCCCAAGAGACAAGTGCATTTTCCCTAATCCTTTTACAAGTCATCAATTCAGTAGTGTTAGAATTTCGAGTATATTATTCTTATAAAAAAACAGGAGTTTCAAAATGCTACTCGGCGTGATTCTATTTAGGGGTGTATATATAATGTGCCAGATGAACTTTCTTCTAGGCTTTCTTCGAAATTAATAGGCTCTTATTTATTACAGTTTTATATGTTTTCTGAGGTCCGGCTTTAAATAGGGTTTAACGAGGCATTGATTTCGTTCAAAAATCAGCTAATTTAATTCTGAAATAATAAAACAAAAATTTGTGGCCTCTTTTTCCTACTCTAATTTTGGTATTTCCATTCGCTTTCTTTGGCGGCTGGGGTCATTTCAAGCCGCGCTTGCTTTTTTTCTGCAGTGGTTAGGATTTAGGAATATGGATGCCAGAATAGGCTGGTTTTTGTGGGATGTGATGGCCCATTAATTGCTTCGGTCCATTTGTTGTTGTGCCAGCATCTTCTCATGCCTTAGCCTTGATGAGCATAGTGCTAGTGCTCGAGCATGTTTGAGTTGAAGAGAACTCGAATGTGAATAATTAGCTAACCTTATAGCATTCAAAAATTGTTTAATAAAAAAGGCACTATAAAACGGTTTAACACTATAGTTTTGAGAGGTACCCAAGTTATTTTGTTTGATCCTTGATTTGCGCTACAAATCCCTATGAGATCTTTCCTTCTTTGTGGCAAGGAGGGATACATGAGCATTTTGCGGGCTGGGCTAAAAAAGCCCATGATATTTTGGGCCAAAATTTTTTATGTCCAATAACATCCAACAGACAAAAAAAAAACAGACGGATTTGGGTCACTATTTTCGGGCCGGGTCTAAGAGGTCCATATGTTCTCTTTTAGTCGAAAAATAATTAAAAGGAATAGTTCGAGCTCCGGCCAATTTTGTGTGTGTGTGGACTTGCTTCGTACTAAGCTGACCCAGTCAAATAACATGTGTGGGTTGGGCCAAGCTCAGCATGCTCGGGCCAGGCCTATTTTGCTCATGTCTATACCAAGGCTCACTTCATAATAAAGAACCCCTAAAGAAAAACCATGAACAATCCTCCCTGATCAAGGGTCAGAATATCATGATCCATGCCTTATCACTAGGGATGAAAACGGATCGGATACGAACGGATATCACTCATATTATATTTGTTTTCATATTTCTGTTCGGATTCGGATTCGGACACGGATAGCATTCGGATACATATACGAATACGGATTGACTCGGTTACGGATACGAATAATGGGTATCGAATACGGTATGAATCGGATTCGGAGAAGGTCGGATACAAATATCTATTCGGATATTGAATAAAAGCAGCATATATATATATATATCATACGTGCGCAAACCATTACACCACTCTATGAGTCCATAGTCCATCTAGATTAAGCCGAAAGACTAAAGAGTAAATCAACAAATAAGATAAAGATACAGATACATCATACATCAAACATCATACAAGCACCAATCTTCGCGGCATGAGTAGAAATAGCCAAGCTCATGGCTTCATGGGTCTCATGGAGTCATGGTCATGGATTCAAGATCTACAATCCTTATATAGGCCATTTTTTCATTTGCGAAAGTTTGAACAAAATGTAGTTCAAATTTCACAGGTGTATGACATAGTTTTAGAAAGTCTATATGAGATTCAAGAATTTGTGACTAGTGTTTGATAAAACTTTCTCAAATGGGAAAATGAGCTATGTAACAATTGTAGATCTTGCTGAGATGATCAAACTTGGTATTCAGAGTTTTTTCATCTAAGATCATTTAGTGTCTCATTTGAGCAAGTTTGACCAAGTCAAATTTGGTCAAATGAAAAAACAACACTTTGACTATAGTATTATGAACTCTAAATGACTTCAAATTGAAAAGTTTTGAGTACCAAGTTTGTTCAACTCATCAAGATATATAATTGTTGTTTTGGTAAACTTTCCATTTGAGATAGTTTGGATGGTTCAAATTTATGATTTTTAAATTTCGACGTTTACAAACTAGTTTTCGGAACCTTAGATTGTCTCAAATTGAAAAGTTTTAAATACCAAGTTTGTTCATCTCATCAAGATCTACAATCCTTATATAGGCCATTTTTTCATTTGAGAAAGTTTGAACAAAATATAGTTCAAATTTCACAAGTGTGTGACATAGTTTCAGAAAGTCTATATGAGATTCAAGAATTTGTGACTAGTGTTTGATAAAACTTTCTCAAATGGGAAAATGAGCTATGTAACAATTGTAGATCTTGCTGAGATGATCAAACTTGGTATTCAGAGTTTTTTCATCTGAGGTCATTTAGTGTCTCATTTGAGCAAGTTTGACCAAGTCAAATTTGGTCAAATGAAAAACAACACTTTGACTCTAGTATCATGAACTCTAAATGACTTCAAATTGAAAAGTTTTGAATACCAAGTTTGTTCAACTCGCCAAGATCTACAATTGTTGTTTTGGTCAACTTTCCATTTGAGATAGTTTGGATGGTTAAAATTTGTGATTTTTAAATTTTGACGCCTATAAACTAGTTTTCCATTTGAGAAAGTTTGGACGGTTTAAATTTTGAAGCACTAAATGATTTCAAACGAAAAAGTTGTAAACAACAAAGTTTCATAACTTTTTGAGATCTACAATTTTTTATTTTGATCATTTCTCCATCCAAGGTCGTTTGAATAATATCCGGATAATATCCGTTTTTAAATATCCGGATATATCCGATACTTATCCGGATTATCCGATATCCGCCGGATATCGATGATATTACATCCGTATTTGATATCCGCCTAAGATATCCGTTTTAGTATCCGTATCCGAAAAAAATTACGGATATCCGAGTAACTATCCAGATAAGTGTTCATATTTGTTCGGTCGAACGGACGGTCGAATAAATATCCGTACCGTTTTCATCCATACTTATCACACACAAAACCTTAGCATCAACCTCCATCTCATGTATTCCCTCCGTCTCAAATTAAATGTCGCCACGGTATTCGTGCCGGTCAAACTTTTTTTAAGTTTCACTAGGTTTGTAGTAAGTATAAGCAACTTTTTTATCTCTAAATAGATATATTAGGAAAATATATTCAACAGTCTATTTAATGATACTAATCTATACCTCTATATTATATTACCTAATACTAAAGAGGTAAATTTTCTTGCCACAAATAATTTTTCGTCCAACTTTAATACAAAAGTGACTCGGTCTCGGTCGTCAGCCGGAAAACCGTATCCGTTTTTCTATATTTAACCAACATTGTTTAGAACGCTCTTGTCCACATGCCTGTTTCTTTTCCGTTTTTTCCCGTTTCCTCCACCCACCGCTCAAGTTCTGTATGTGACCTTTTTCACTTTTTCACCCCTATATTTTTTTATAAATAAATAAATATAAACAAAAATAATAAGAGGCAATTCAATACTAAATCTGCCTAACTCTAGAAAGACAAACAGCTGATAAAATTAAATCAACTCCATCCATACAAGAAACAATATGTGCAATAAACAAGAAACAATATGTGCAATAAAGGACTTTTCTTTGCGAAATGGTGGTGTCTAGCTGGCAGGTGGTGTCCGAGTCAGCACCAATCACGTAGCTAGATTGTTAGTTTCTTGCCCAAACCAGAAAAGGTTGCAGCCATATCCTTCTACTAGTGCCAAATTGTCACATGTGTTCATGATCAAGTATGAGGTGGCTACATGACACTTGGGTTGTCATCAAAGTCACCTGAACTTCTATGTAGTCTAGGTCATCGCGTCGACCAATTATAACAGGTAATAAGAGCATCTAATAGCAAATAAAATAAAAGAGAGATCATATTTCAAATTAGGTACTATAAGATTAAGCATTATTTTAAAATAAAAGAGTGAAAGACAACGTGGATCCATAAAATTTCCCTATATTCTCATTAGGGTCCGTGAACTCTTAAAACGTTTATTTAGGTCCTTCAATTTTTCGATTGGTTCATTTGAAGTGTAAATTAATGCCCATGAGTCTGGACCTAGAGTGAACTTAAAAAATGAATCACTTGGAAAGTTGAAGGGGTTACATGATTACTTTGAGAGTTCATGGACCTAGATGAGAATGCAGAAAAAAAAAGTTTGAGGACCCTTGTTGCATTTCAAAATTGAAACTGGTTTCAGATTATTTTTCGAGTAGAAACAAATTTTCTATTCATACTTTAGGATATCTAACCGTGTAAGTTTTCTAGAAAAAAAATATTTTAAGAATTTTTTTATGAAGTCTATTTAATCTTTCTAAACTATCAACATAGTCCGAGTTATCTCCCTAGCGCTGAGTTGACATGTGAAGATAAGGCTGAGTCGCCGCCTGAGGCAGAGCCCAGAGGTGACCGCAACGGGGACGACAGGACGAGGGCTCGCGTCGCGTGTGGCTTCGGAGTCCAGTACTGGAGTGTGGTTATTCGTGGGAAGGAGAGAAGGTAGAGAGAAGGAGACGGATTTTTGATCCGATGGTTGAAAATCACGTGACCGGCCTCGGCCAGCTTTATTCTATACCTAACCTAATTTTGAGGATGTTAATTTTCTCCGTGTCTATACCCTCTGATCCCTGAGCGATTGGCTTTGCTCTGTTTCGGTCATCGCCACCTCCTCCTGTCCCCAGAGGAGGATCCGCCCAAACTTCTGCTATAACTACAAGCAGACAGGGCATGCTACTAAGCTGGAGACGTGAAGACAACAAGAACACAGCTGACATATCATCATATACTCAACTTCGATCAAATTCACACCTCAGCACTTCTCTCAAATTCACAACTGACAAGGCAAGGAGTTCACTTCTCGACCAAACACGATTCCAGTCCCACAATGACCACGGGATCATCACTCAACAAGTCATCTATATTTGAGATTAACTCGGTATGAATTGAATGTCCGACCGTTCTCAAACTCAGATTCCTCAGCAAAATGCATGCAGAACTTAACGCAATCGAACGGTGGCAAGTACACTAAGAACCGGGGGAAAAAAAAGGCCTACAAAGAGAATGCCGGGTGCTTCCTTCGTTCCAGGAGCAGGGGGGGACTTTGAAAAAAACAACACCGAGCTCTTTCCTTTCCTAGCTGCAATTAGTGTCCGGGGACAAGGGCTGGAAACTGGATCAAACTGATTGGCACATGGCAGCCAATGCTCTCCTAGAATCTGAAGTCCGGGTCGACGTCCATTGCCCATCCAAATTTCGCGATAAGAGATTTGTTGAAAATCTGCCAGCACAACAGCAGGTTCAGTAACAGCAGGCCATTGCAACAGGGAAATTGGAGCAAAACAAATGTTGTCTAGAACCAGAAACTACATACCTTCTCAATAGGGACTTCATGGCGTTTGCACCATGCCACGGTAATTCTAGGATCAAGGTAGTTGATCTTTGACGTTCCAAGTGCAACAGTCTTCAGATCCTCTTTTATCTTCTTATCCATCTCCATCTTCTCTATCCTGCCTTCAACCATTGCGATCTTCTTTCCAATCCTGCAAGTGGGTTTTGTGAGGTTGCCTACACCTTGCTCTTTGTTTTAATATATATACAAAATACAACAAAATGTGTGATTGAGGTGTTACGCTTCAGGAGCCAAGTTCCTCTTTTGCTTCCCCTCTTTATCATATCCTAGAGGCTTCCCTTTCTTTGCTTTGCTCAAGTCTGCTTTCAGCTCCTCCATTTGGGACTGGAGAAGAAAAGGCAAGTGTGTCAGACAGTTCAAGAAATCACAAAGTTATTGGCAGAAACTTGAGCTGATAACTTGCAGCAGAAACCAAACCTTCAATTCATCAATCTTTTCATTCAGTTTAATCATCTGGGATTCATGTGATTTTGAGACACTACGCTGATGGTTACAGATTATGGCAACCTGAGTATACAAGAAAGGGCAGCCCAAAGTCAGGACGAATGATGATACAAGTAGTTAGTTTTCCCCCCATAGTAAAAGATAGTACCTCTTTGTTTGCTCGTTGATAGACAGCGATTTTTTCTAGAAGAGTTCCATCTTCTGTTTCTTCATGCAACTGTAATATCGGCACAAGTACATATACACTTAGACCATTCTACCAGGATGGTAGTCACATGAACAAAGCATAATAACATGCTTACATGTTATCAGAAAGTTAAAAATCAGAGGTGCAACAAAACTGAAGATATGACAAACTGTGTAACATTGACCAACTACTTGTTTGCATTAAGTTGAGCTGTAGGTACAAGTAACATTTATAAACACTAAAATACCAGAAGAAAACAATATGTTTACATCAACAGCTCTATGCATCCGTGCAAACCTAAGAAGTTTGAAAGAATGGACAACTGAAACCCAGTAAGACAAGATTCTTTTCAACTTACAATTCCGTCCAATGTGATGGAAGCATTATATGTACGGAACACTTTTGCAGTAAGCCCAGGCATTAGATCCTTCAAATGAGCATTTAGCCTAGTTGTATCAATATTGTCAAAGAGATCTTCTCCCGGCTTCTTTCCTATAAGACCAAAAGTGAATGATTAGGGAAGAGATAGAAGAGATTTAAAACAAAAGGAGAAAAAAATGAGAATTATGTGTGAGAGATACCAGCACGGAAACCCTCAATTGCCTTGTACACAAGCTCTTCGACCTCTACGGTGTTAAAGTATCTTATTGAATCTTTACCCAGAAAGTCAAACTGCAAAGTTGATTAAAAGTCATATACTCAGAATTAACTAGTCATATTGAGTGAATATGGTGAATAATGTTGAAAATCAATACCTGAATCTTATTTGGGGGCATACACGTAACATTATCAACCTTCAGCGTACAGCAACCAACAGTATCAGCTTCATCATCATCCTGAAAATGATTTAAAATATTAACTAAGAACAAGTCATGTTGGCACATATTCCAAAGAAGCTCAAAGCCAAAAAAACAAGTAACATAAAAAATTTAGTTGATGACTATATGCTATCAGAAAACATTTTCTTCAGAAAGTAGCTCAGCATGTAAAATTGTGGTGGCCAGTGCCTCAGCTACCCCTTCCTATAGTGTTCTTGGTGCAAAAGTGTTTTTTTAATAATTCTAGTGTTGCTGATGCCAATGAGATGTCATATAAAAGCAAGCATACATGTCCAGGCTTGCATAAATAAAAGAACCTATGTGCAAACTCAAAATGTAGGAAATCAAATTGCCACCAGACACATCACAGATAGATAATAACACAAGAATAAACTGGAACATCAGTCATAACCACCGAACACATGTTCCAGTTGAATGTACCTTTTCATTGCCTGCCCTAAGGGCTAGTTTATCTATGAGGTATGTTGCCACAGCAATTTGCCTCCTCGTCACATCTTTGTTTTTGAAATCTTTTGTATAATTCTCACGAATTCTTTGTATGTGACCCTGCCAATGGCACGCAAGAAAATTATATGTACGTCAGTACGTGCAGACTCAAAACCTCCATATATACAAACTGAACTGCCCCCACCTTCAACTTTCTGGACTTCTCATACTTCTCTTTGTCACTTTGCCCTTTCAGTGAGCTGCTTGCTGCCAGGAAAACATACTTGAAATCCTTTTGGCTAATTGGATCATTCCAAAAAGCCAACCATGTAACAGTATTGTCATGTTTGACTTCTTTCCAACTGCAGGACACATGAACAATCAAACCTGCTTGCATGCTATTTGCAAACACAGTTTATACACAACAGATCAGGGAAAATGGTACCTTTCTCCAGGTATCGGGCACTCAGGGACTGGAGCTCCTTTTCCAATATTTATCGTGATATCGCTTGGTAGAATGCGTCGCTTTAGTTTTCCCATCTGAAACAATGTAAAAAAAAAGCCTAAAAACTTGGCACTCACTTGACAAAGAAAGGCACGTGTATTTTACAAGACATTAAATCTGTACCTTTGGATGTTCTCCACGTCCCCTGAACAAGCCAGGCGGTTCTACTCTGAAATTTCCAACCTGGAATGGAACAAATAAACAATTTAATCAAGTAGAAATGTTGGCAAAATGATTTTGAAATAGTAGAACACAGAAACAGTAGCTTATATGCAAGTGCAACAATGATGTCATACAAACAGTTATTTATTACTGAGGAAACTGTTTATCATACATCATCACACCATTATTCGCATCTGGTGCAAGAATCTTAACATGGCAAAAAAAAAAAGTCCCACCTTGTAAAAGTTATCGATCTAGTACAACAGCAGAAAAGGGACCAAGAGAACTATCTATAGATTAAGGCACACATTATCAGCTCACATATTATAAAACTGTCAGTGTATAAAAATTTACCTTTTCTTTAACACCATTTACAACAGCCCACATGTACTTCTCCTCTTGTTTCAATTTCTCTTCCTTCAATATTTTTTTCTCCTGAAAATAATAGCAATTTAATCACAATGAGAGGGCATTCTGCAGAGTAAGTCATACATGCAGCTTTGTTTCAACAAAAAAAAACACTTGCCTCTGTTGTCATCTGCTTCTTCTTCTCCTTCTCTCTGAGGTGCCATTCATATATTGGGGTGAAATCACAAAGCTCGAACTTCTTAATAATATGGTTTTTACCAAGAATTTTTCTCCAGTCAGTGAAAAAGTTATCAATGAATGTTGGCTTGCCCGCATAGTCTGTGTCTTTCATAACAGCAAACATTGTTGCAACCTGCAACACAAAGAATTTTTCTCCAGTCTGTGAAAAAGTTATCAACAAATGTTCTTTTGCTCGCATATTCTGTGGTTTTCATCACAGCAAACATTGTTGCAACCTGTAATGCGACGAATTAACATAGAAGGAATTTATATGAAGCACTGTTTGGATTTCGGAACGATTTTATCATTTTATGACTATGTCATCCTTGTTGCTACATATAAAAATTTGGAAACAAAGCAACAAAGAAGATTAATATATCACCTCCTCTTGTTCTGGTGTCAGATCAACAGGTTGCCCATTGTAAAGCATTTTGACACCATGAGGCTTGTATGGAGGAGGGAAAATAACGCCATTGTGCTCCAAGGTAGTCCATTTCTTTCCTCCACCAGATCCAGGAGGGACCTTCATTGTCTTTGAGAACTGAAATTTTTTCATGTTCTTTAATTTCCCTTTCCCTTTCAGTTTCTTGATGTCCTTCTTCGCAGAAGCAGGACTCTTCTTGACAATACTCTTTGTAGATGGCTTGCCTTTCGAAGACTCTCCCATTTTCAGCCTTTGTGCAAGAGGTGTGTTGTCATTGTCATCTGTCTTGATTTCTCTTTTAACGCTTGCAGAAGCTGAAACATTTGAAGGCTTTGCCTTCTTAATAGCTGAACTTGTTTGATTAGTATTGTCTAGAGGCCTTTTACCCAAATTTCGTTGGCCATTTGCATCACTGTTTAACCCTTTGCTGGAAGAAGCTGTTTTTAGGTTTCCACTGCCAGCAACTTTTGAAAATCTGGCAGCCAATGGCTTCTCATCCTCTGAATCTTCAGAGACATTACCTCCACTTTTTGGACCGGCATTATTGGGCAACCTGCTTGCCAATGGCTTATCATCATCTGAATCTTCGTCAGGCTGCTCAACCTTTGGTGCAGTCCTCTGCGGAACAGGCTTACTCGCGCTGTTGGAAGACACTTTGGACGAGTTGATCTTGAGACTCAACGGCTTATCATCGTCATCCGAGTCATCCACCTTCTGAACCCCAGTATCAACTCTCTTCAACTTCTTCTCCTCAGCTTTTCTCCTTAACCCAATCGGCACCTCATCATCCGAATCGTCAGACCTCTCATCTTTCACAAGAGGTCTTTTCAGTTTACTCTTGTCAATGCTATTATTACCCTTTGAACTATGTTGTGCCGAACTGTTTGGCTGGCCAGACCCCGAAGGCCGATGGTTTGGACTGGACGACGGTGGCTTCATATGCACTGGCCTCGAAGCCCCGGTCACGCCGTTCTTCTGTGGGTTGAGAGCCACAGGTTTGGGGCTCCTAACAGGCGCCCCTGCGCCTCCTGATGACCCCTCCTGCTTGGAGGGGGTGGGCCTGGCAGTCTTCAGAGAGTTGCTTGTCCTCTTGAACGAAATTGGAGCCTCGTCGTCGTCCTCGAACATAGCAGGGTTGTTGCTAGGGTTGACAACCGCCATCGCTCCGTCGTGGTGGCGAGCCTGTCACCACCGGATCAGAAGGACCAAATCAGCCACGCCTGCAAGAGAAGAGCGCAGACACATGTTCGTGTAAGCAAATCAACAGACATGGAAGAGCAGTATAGGAAATTCAGATAATCGAGCTGAGCAGCCTATCCCCGAATCGAACCATCTATTCATTGGAGGCCCCTACACCACCCCAATCCCCAATCCCCAATCCCAATGTTCCTATGGACTACCGTCTTATGATTCAGGAGAGGCGGTAGCACAATCGAGTTGCACCCAGCACATCCTTCGCCCAATGGCTGACGCCAGATTAAGTCGACCAACACACGGGAGCAGCGCAACCAACGCTCCCTCGCAGCTCCCCCTCCAGATCGCCTCCCCCAATGACGACGCGACCCCACCCCATCAGAAGGGCGGAACCCGCGGCCGATCCAGCGGCCGCGCGCGACCCCGTCGTCGTCGTCCCCACCACCGACCAATCCCCACCCAGACCCCGCGCGCGACCACCCGCGGCGGGAGTCAGGAAACGAACGGAGAGAGGGAGCGAGAGTTTCGAGGGACGCACCGACCGGCGCGAAGGTGGCGCGGCAGTCAGGTCAGGCCCGGCCCGGCGCGCGTACGGATCCCCGCGGCGGCAGGCGCGCTCCTCCGGCGAGCGAGGCGGCGGGCGGGACGGGGGCGGGCTAGGGTTAGGGCGCGCCGCTTGCTTATCTATCTCACCTCTCGTCCCTCCCCTCGCTGCTGCTGCCCCCCGCTCGCTCTCGTATTTCTATCCCCCGCCTCGGCCCTCGGCCTCGGCCTCGCGTCGCGTCCTCGTCTTGCCGCCTCGTGTTTTTTCCCTTCCTTTCTCCCTCCGTGCCCTTGCCCTCTCGGGGTGGGGTTGGGTTTTTTTCCGCTGCGGCTTTGTTCCGACCGGCAGCACTACCACGGAGGGAGAGAGAGAGAGGGAGACTGACGGGCCCACCGGCAGAGAGACGGAAGCGGTGGGAGGGGTATACTGGTAATCTGGTAGCGTGGGCCCCGCGCTCAGGGACACGGAGGTGGCGTGCGCGTTGCGTGGCGTCCTGGCGCGCGGCTCGTGATCTGTTTGGCGGACCGGGGCCCCGGGCGCCTCGCGCCGGTACGGGCCCGCATGTCAGTGCTCAGTGGGCTGTTTTTTGGGATTTAAGGACGGGTTTGCGTGGAAAGGGTTGTGGATTACGTTTCTCCATCACAGGAAAATACGTTTTCCGAAATCTGAAAGTGCGAGGAGAATTTTTATTTTTAACCCTTTTTTATTCAATATTTTAATAATAAACGTTCCTAAAAATTTTTTGCGGATTTGACCCCTTAACGCTGTCGTGCCATATGCATTGGCGCGGCAACATCCGCCACGTTAGACGGCGTTTCCGACGTAGAAAACGCTGGGGAGTGGTGTGGGTTGTTCTGTCGCGCCACCAGGAGTGGCGTAACAAGACAAAACCTTTAAAAATCATAACTCTTTGATACGGCGTTGGATGAAGATAAAATTTATATGAAAACTGTAGCTCTCGATGAGATCTACAACTTTATAGTTTTAAGTTTTTTCATTTGAGTACGTTAAGATGCTCAAAAAATTAATATAAAATTTCAGGAGCATAATATGCTGCTAAAACTTTATATTAGTTTTTAGAGTACGTTAACGATCTCAAATGTGAAAACTCAAAAATATAAACTTGTACATCTCACTAAGGGCTACAACTTTAATATAAAATATATCTTCATTTGACACCATGTAATAACAATATTATTTTTCTAATGCGATAAGCGCTAGTACACGATTATTATGCTGCTGAAATTTTATATTATTTTTTTGTGTATTTTAACGATCTCAAATGTAAAAACTCAAAACTACAAGATCTATAGCTTTCATGTGAAAAGAATCTTCATTTGACACCGTACAAAAACAATATTATTTTTCTAATGCAATGAGCACTTATACGCGATTATTATGTTCCTAAAATTTTATATTAATTTTTTGAACATCTTAATGTCCTCAAATAAAAAAAACTAAAAACTACAAAGTTGTAGATCTCATCGAGAGCTATAATTTTCATATAAATTTCAGCTTCATCTGACGTCGTATCAAAGAGTTGTGAGTTTTTAAAAGTTTTGTCTTATCACGCCACTTATGATGGCGCGACAGAACAATACTGTCACACCAACGAAAGTGGCGTAATAGAGTTTTTCACGTCAAAAACGCTGTCTAACGTGGCAGATATTGCCACGCCAATGCATGTGGTGCGAGACCAAAAGGGTCAAATCCGCAAAAAAAATTATGAGCGATTATTATTAAAATATTGAATAAAAAAAGATTAAAAAAAAAAAGTCCAAAGTGCGACGCCGTCCGTGTTGCATCTATCAACTGCTACAGTGGTTTAAATCCGTGGTCGCTTGATCGAGCACAAGCCTTTCTTTGGCACGACAATCTCTTTAGTCTTTACCTTTCCATTCATGGGCGTTATAGGATAGCCTGTTTGATTAGCTGCACTAGTTGTTAGTCCAGCTAAAAATAAAGTGGTTAAAATTTAGTTTAATGGTGTTTGGATAATTGAATATGGACTATTGAGAGCGACTAACACTTAGTTAGGTAGGCTAAAAATTACTTCACTTTTTAATCGGTCTATTTTTTTTACAAAAAAATTAGTCCAATGATCCAAATAGGCCCTAAGTAGAAAATTGTCATCAAACAATTTAGGTCAGGTATATCATGTATATATTGTACATTTGTTGTTACTTCGATAAGACAGAGACGGTTCTAATTGTGTCCTACTCCGTCCATTTCTAATTATACAGCACAACTTAATTTTGGTTTTGTCTTGTGGTCAAGTCTTTTTTTTATAAAAATATGTTAACATCTACACGTTCAAAAAGATACACCATCTCTCTTAAAAAAAAGATACACCATCTAAAACATATTTCTTAGAAGAATTCTATTAACCTAATGTGATGTGGTGGATGTTGGTAAGTTTTCCTATAGACTCGACAAGAATTTTTAACTTTGAATAAAGTTAAAATAAAATATAATTTCAAACAAAGTCAATATATAATTTGGAGTTCTATGGCAAGGACACAAAACCAATATATACTTACGGCGACTGCGAAGGATTTAGAATAAAATTGAGCGGAGATGATGTATGTGCATGGCTGCAATTAAAAGTTGTAAAATTAGTGGGATTACATAGCTATTAGGGAAAGATGATGTGCATAGTTAGTGAGGGATGAAGTGGATGACTTGCATGTTGAGATAAATATATAGTGGGGATTAGCTTTATACTAGCTTTATAATAGATATAGATATAGATGTTTGAGAAAATTAGTTTATGCTACATTCCCAACCAAAGTGAGAAGGTTGTGAACGCAAGTTATTCCTTCCCTCATTGATGAATAATAATAACTCGTAAAGTAAAAGCAAAGTGAGGAAGGCTTCATCAGCTGGGGCAAAAACGTTGGATAGCATAATTCATCTGTACTCTTTCCATTTTTTCAAGTAGGCTTGTTTTAAGTTAAATATTTTTAATTTTGACTATGAATTTTAAAATCTTTTTAGTTTAACAACATGTGAACCATATATTAAGAAAAGTATTTTCACAATAAATTTAGAGACATAAATCTTATGTTGTTAGCCTATACATTTTTTTCTAAAAAATTGATAGTTAAAGATAGAAATATTTGATTTAAAACAAAACTAATATGACATGTAAAAGGATGGAGTAGTCTTCAAAACCATATATACAACTGCACCTTGGATTGGACCGAGTATAAAGTGTTGTTTACTCACATACGTGTGTACCAAATTGGGCTCAGTCGCATATAAAGTCAAATCGTCCCAAAAATTATCATGTATCCCAAAGTAAGAATGGAACAAAAGCCACTGATGATGCCCATTACCCAATCCAAGAGCGAGTCATGGATTATCCAAATCATTTTTAAATATTTCCGTGCACTATGCACATGTCACTCTCAACGTCCCCTCGGTGTTATCTAAGCCTCGGCGCATGGATCGACAAAAACCACGGGCTTCAGGGAGAGACAAGGATCAAATTACCAATCTGCCCACTGCTTTCTACCGATGGGCACGTTTCATTTGATCGGTCTTTGGTCTTTAGTCTTTGGTCTTTGGTTGAAATTTATGTTGGTCTTTGCTTTTTTTTAAAGGAAAAATCTTGTTGGTATTTATTTGGTTTGGGTTTGGTTTGAAACCTACAATGAACAATTTGAATGTATATTAGGGGGTGTTTGGTTTCTCCTCCTAAACTTTAGTCGCTGTCCTATCAGATGTTTAGACACATGTGTGGAGTATTAAATATAGACTAATTATAAAATTAATTGCACAGCTTGCGACTAATTTGCGAGATGAATCTTTTAAACCTAATTAGTCCATGATTTGACAATGTAGTGCTACGGTAAACGTGTGCTAATGACGGATTAATTAGGCTTAATAAATCCGTCTCATGGAGTACTGATGGATTCTGCAATTTGTTTTTTATTAGTATCTGAACACCCCATACAACACCGTCACGTGACACCTCCTAAATTTTAGTCACCGGATTCAAACACCCCTTTAACCATTGCATTGACATGACTACCAAACTGGTATGACCTTGATTCAAGAATAAGAATTGAACTAGGAACTGAAGTAGAACAATAAACAAGGAACCTGCATCATTGAAATATTCCTTGTTCAGAGTTCCACAACAAAAGTAACATGTTGTCAACTTGTTCTATTATATGCAGGGAGTATTGCTTAACTACTTATTGTCTCATATTTAAGATAATGGCCTCGTTCGTTTCGCTGAAAAATCATAAGCTGAAAGTACTGTTCGCTAATTTGTTGTGAGAGAAAAACAATATTCCTTCGCTGAAATAGGTAAGACAAGCGAACAAGGCCAATGACCTATGAGAAGCATGTCATGCAGATTTTTATTATGACTCTTAGTGAAAGTGCACGGAAGAGACATTTTATGAACGATTGCCCTACATAGAACACATATTTTCCATATATTTATATTTTAAATGAAATTACACCGATTCTACTATGGTTTTTATGAAATTACTGCATTCTAAACTTTCATTTTCCAGTCTCATTACATAGATAATTCACATCTACCCAAGTTTTGAACATGATTAGAACGTAACATGGTGGAAATCCTATTACGTTATTAACATCTAGGGCAAACTAGTCATTACACAGCAAATTAATTAGTTCTAGTTATCTCCGAATCCTAGCATCGCTAATTCTTCTCTTCTTCCGCTCCCCATCTCCTCTTCACTTCCAGAGTCCACCGGCCCCGATCCCAACTCCCATGGCGCTCTCAATCTCCACGCCCACCTCCTCCTCCCTCGTCCCAGCCTCCCGTCAGGTACTACACCCTCTCTACCCGTCTCCCCTCCTCTGATCCTCTCCAGCAAGCTCCCATTCGCGCAGTCCGGCCGCTCGCCGCCGCCGTCGCCTCCTGGCCATCTCGCGCTCCCCGGTTTCACCTGTTCTTGGTCGTTGCTTCAGGTGGTCAGGTTGACTTCCTGGTCGGCTAAGCCTGCGACTTTCGGCCTCCGGAGGCCGCCTGTGGCCGCGCGGGCCGCCGCTGGCAACGCACCAACGTCCCCGGTCAGCGGTACTGCTCTTGGCCCCCAATCATGTCCTGTCCTGCGGCTTCTCGTGACGTGTAGCCTTCCTGACTCCCGATTTCGCTCTGTTTGGGCGCAGAGGTCGTCACTGAGCTCGACGCGGTGGCCGGCTTCAGCGAGATCGTGCCGGACACCGTCGTGTTCGATGATTTCGAGAGGTAACAGTCTTCTTGCCTTGTTTTTCTGTCTTGTTGCCCCATTGGATTTGGTGGGTGGGTGGGTTGACCGAGGCTGGCACATTGTGCTGTCGAATAATCGCAGGTTCGCACCCACGGCAGCCACGGTGAGCTCGTCGCTGCTGCTTGGGATCGCTGGGCTCCCAGACACCAAGTTCAAGGTGAGGAGCTGTCGCGATTGGAATGTTCAGCTACTATTCAATTATAATCCTGCAGTGCAAGAGTGACACGGTTTGTGTTGGGGCTATTTGTTTTTTGTTTTTGTTTTTGCAGAGTGCGCTAGATACTGCGCTGGCAGATGGTGAGTGCAACGCATTGGAGAAGCCTGAGGACAGGATGTCCTGTTACCTCACCAAGGTCTGCATGTTTCATCTCGATTTCGCTATTACCACTGTGATAGCTAGGCAATGTGGGTTTTCTGTGCATCTGAGGTGCTGAATCGAGAAGAACTTTCGCAGGCTCTGGCAAATGTTGGCGCTGAACTGGCTCATCAAGTCCCTGGACGCGTTTCGACTGAAATAGATGCTCGGTTGTCTTATGACACCCAGGGCATCATCCAGAGGGTATGATCTTTTATTTTTTTCTGCTTGTGTTGCTTCAATGGAAGTTGATGCATTTATTAATAATTGTATGGACCTTCTGTTAGCATTATAGTTTGTTAACACAAAACGGTTAAGAAGTTCTTTCTGGCAATGTCCGTATGTCAGCTTTCTTGGATCTGCAGTTCAACCTGCAATGTAATACTTCAATGTACACAAAAAACAATGGTGATAGCAACACTCTTTTGTTCCAGCATATTCTTTTATGTTACCAATGTTAGTGTTTCATATGCAAATATGCACGAGGATAGTTCAGTACTGTCAAGATATAAAGAACACTTATTTGTGACATAACTCCCAATGTGGGCTGAATAGATGTAAGATAGTGGGGAAGTGGGGATATATTTAGCTGCATGATACTAGTATGAACATATGGATTGGTACTATTACTAAGTTATTTATATGTCTATTGAACACCTCTTAGTTATATCCTTACTTTGATCAAATTATCATATCAGTAAATTTGATCAATAACTTTTCATGGAACAAGCACTTGTCTGGCTCTGATGGGCTACAGCTGGCAAGGAACAAAAAACTAGCTGTTAGCTTGATATACAATTGCACAGTGCAATATAAAGTTGTGATTTGTGACAGATTAATGAGACCATATTGGGATAACAATTCTTCTGATACTTCAAATATGTATTTTTTTAACTCTTGAGTGATCTTTGAACACATTTTAGTCATCAGACTCAAATTCTCTGCATCCCTTTTATTGCTTGCATGCTCATATTATCAACAGTTTGACACCTCACTTTTAAAAAAAATTCAACACCTCTGTGCTACCGTTGTAGCAATCAATATTACTGAGTTTTATCAGTTGCACACATTTTTTATTCACATTCTTTTTTTAAGATCCAGAACTTTATTCACATTCTCATTATTATACAGATCGCACTTTAGTCATTGTTACGGTGTCGGTGAGGAGATCGCAGGGGAGAGTGGAGAAGTAGGCTAGACTGAGAATTGGAACGCAAGGGATAGCGAGGAATTGGTGCAGTGGAAGGTTTGCCGGCGGCAGTGGCAGAATCGCTCGCAGCCACCGTCGAAGGGAAACCCGCCCACCTTGGGAGGTTTATTCCTTCTTCGATAAATATGATTACAATTACTAAGTGCCCTTTATAGAATAGGTGCACTGCCTAACAAACCAAGATAGATCTCCTAAATTTCCTCCCTTCCTCTCCTAACTTAATCAGCCAAGCCCCTTAGCCACGGCTGGGCCTGGGCCGGCGCCTATACTGACGCCCCACAAAAGCATCTATAACCAGGGGCGGAGGGATGGGGGGGGGGGGGCTGGCCTCCCCCGACAGCCCGCTAATTCCCTATCAGTTAGTTAAATACATGGACACTATTAGAACAATTATAGGTCCTGGCCCCCCTTAGTTTTAAGCCCAAGTTCCAGTTAAGCCAGCAGGACAGCAGCCTAATTAGGAGGAAGCTAATGAGACGAGCAGCAGCACGCCAGCAGCTGTATTCCATCGTCTCCCCAAGTTGCCTCCTCGTCTCCCCGTCCCTGATCGTTTGGCTTCTCGGCTCCCGCAGCACGGCAACAACATAATAAGAGCAGCGGAGCAGGAAGCGGAAGGCCGGAGGCAGGACATCGACACGCCAAACGCCACGTCGCGCTGTCGCCGCCGGAAGCTGCCTCATGCCGACGCCCAGAGTCGAGTCTCCCATCTCCGTGACACCCAGCTGCCAGACATGCTGTCTTGTGTCTTCGTTTTCCCCCTTTTGTTCTTCCCAAGTGCACATAATTTTTTGATCTTGATCAATACAGATGTAATCTTATTTGCATTTTGCATAACATTATTGCCCTATATGTATGGACGTATGGTTATAACTATGAGATCGATGAATCAAACTTGGTTCAGCTTTTGCTTGTTATTTGTCCCCCCCTATATGTTGGATTTCTGGCTCCGCCTACCATCTATAACACTTCCCTCCTCCCCAACAAACAGCTCGTCATGAAATGGAATGCCGAGATAAGCGTGCCTTGAAATCATCAACATCTTCCCATGTAGAATGTCGGCAGCAGACGCCCTCCCAATGGATAAGGAGGCGCCAATGACCACGGTTCAAGCGAGCACGCACAACCTCGGTAGGAGTAGGAATCACACGCCCATGGAGAGTTGGCGGTAGAGGGATGATGTCGCTGGGAGGATCCCCAATATACCTCTTGAGCAGCGCCACATGGAAGACATCATGTATATGAGCCTGTGGCGGAAGACGCAAATGATAAGCCACAGCGCCCACTCTCAATAATCGATAGGGTTCAAGAGAACCATGGCCCAAGCTTGAGAGGGGGCTGGAGTGATGCAACAATTGTGCATGCGGTGATGAAGACGAAGCAGGACCCATTCACCCACAACAAACTCCACAAAGCAGCACTTCTTGTCATGGATCTCCCGCATAGTATCCTGAGCCAATACCAAACGATCATGGATGTCCAGCAAGAATGAGTCTCGGTCACGAAGCTGGCGATCAACAGCAGCCACCCGAGCCGTCCCTAGAAGATAGGACACCAGGGATGGTGGAGACCAGCCATAAACCACCTCAAATGGCGTAGTGCGCAGGGCAAACTGGTAGGACGTATTATAGCAGAATTCCGCCCAAGGAAGCCACTGCAACCAAGAGCGGGGCCGATCCCCTGCTAAGCACCGCAGGTACATGACTATGATGCGGTTGGTAACCTCGGACTGCCCATCCGTCTGTGGGTGAAAAGCTACTGCGCAGCAATGTCACATCAGCCATCTTGAAGAGCTCATCCCAAAAGTTGCTGGTGAAGACGGTATCCCGGTCACTGACGATGGAGCATGGGAACATGTGGAGTCGCACAATGTTGTCGAAGAATGCACGAGCGACGGAGCTGGCCTAATAAGGGTGGCTCAAGGCAATGAAGTGCGCCATCTTGGAAAAGCGATCCACCACTGTAAGGATGACAGACTTTCCACCCACACGCGGAAAGCCTTCCACGAAATCCATAGCAATGTCGCTCCATACATGCTCGAGAGAGGCGGGGTGAAGGAGGTGGTCGGGTGCAAGTGTTCGAGACTTGTTGCGCAGACAAACAACACACCCTTGATATAATCACGAACCACTGTGAGCACGCGGCGATTTGAGAAGGAAGCCCGCAATCGATGGAGGGTCTTTTGGGAGCCTTCATGCCTAGCGGCGCGTGAGTCTCACGCAAACAATCGAGGCCACAGAGGCGACTCATCGGGGACAAAAGGCGGCCTTCAAACAAAGAAGCAGCCCGTCCACCAAGGTCCAACCAGCGGTGCGTGCATCGGTGAGACACGCTCCAGAGCACTGAACTGCGGGGTCGCATGTATCTCAAAGACGGAGGTCGTCGTAGATGGCGAACGTCGGGCCGGAGAGGGCCCGTGCAGCCAAGCCGCCGGAGTCGGCATCGCGGCGGGACAGGGCATCCGCCACGGTGTTCAGCTTCCCAGGTCTGTACTCGACGGAGAGGTCAACTTTGTGACCCAAGTGTGCTGGGGAATCGTCGTCAGCCGCTGATCGAGGATGAACATGAGGCTCCAATGATCCATCCGGACTGTAAATGCATGATCCCATAAATAAGGCCGCCAGTGACGGACCGCCTTGACGAGACCAATCAGCTCCCGTTCATAAGCCAGAAATTTAGCATGATGCGGCGCTACAGCTCAACTGAAGAAGGCTACAACACCATCGCCTTGGTGCAGTACAGCGCCAAAGCCAGCCCCCGACGCGTCTCAATCGACGATGAAGCGCCTGGAGAAGTCGGGAAGCTGCAAGACTGGGGCTGCCACGAGCGTAGCCTTGAGGGCGACGAAGGCGGCCTCCGCCGTAGCCGTCTAGGAGAAGCCCTCACGCTTGAGGAGAGCCGTGAGCGGGGCAGTCACACCGCCATAGCCGGTGATGAACTTGCGGTAGTAGCCCGTGAGCCCCAGGAAGCCGCGAAGAGCCCGGGCCGTGCGCGGACGGGACCAGGCCTCCACGGCTGCAACCTTGTCGGAGTCCATGGCGACGCCCTCGGCTGAGATGATGTGGCCGAGGTAGGCCATGGACGATTCACCGAAGAAGCACTTGGAGCGCTTGGCGAAGAGACGATGATCCCGTAGCTGCTGTAGCATTGTCCGGACATGCTGTAAGTGTTCAGACCAAGATGAACTATAAATAAGGATATCATAAAAAAATACAAGTACAAAGCACCGAATAAAAGGCTTCAGGACGTCGTTCATCAAGGCTTGAAAGGTTGCTGGTGCATTCGTCAGGCCGAATGGCATGACAAGAAACTCAAAGTGGCCTTGGTGTGTCCTGGACGCCGTCTTGAGAATATCAGCCGGATGCATGCGCACTTGATGATACCCACTGCGGAGGTCAATCTTGGAGAAGAACCGAGCACTCCGCAGTTCATCCAAAAGCTCGTCGACGACTGGGATGGGGAACTTGTCTTTGACGGTGGTGTCGTTGAGGGCGCGGTGGTCGACACAAAACCGCCAACTATCGTCGTGCTTGCGGACCAGGAGCACCAGGGAGGAAAAAGGCGATGTCGACTCCCGGATGATCCCTTGAGCCAACATGTCGTCACATTGGCGCTCAATCTCGTCCTTCAACAGCTGGGGGGTACCGATAGGGTCGTACCGCCACCGGTGCCGAGCCCGTCAGTAAATGAATGCGATGATCGTGCCAACGCTCTGGAGGCAGGCCGTGTGGTGTGGCAAAGACGTCCTCAAAGGACTGGAGCAACTCCTCCAGCACGGCCTGAGGATCAGCGACGGTGCGAGCAGCGACAGTCCGGCCACCCATGCCGGTCCAGTGATGGGCGCGTCCATTGAACCAGAATGCCATCAAAAGGGCGGCGAAGTCCCAGATGATGGGTCCCAATGTCCGCAACCACTGGACGCCAAGGACGAGGTCGAACGCGCCCAAATCCAGCGCGAAGCAGTCGATGGTGAAGCGCTCGTCATGGATGCAGATGTCAACGGTGGTGCAGGCCCTAGGGCTGCGCACACGGTCACCGTTGACCACTAAGACCGACAGACCGTTGCGTGCTGTGATCGACAGGCCAAAATGCCGGGCCACTTCCGAATGAATGAAGGTGTGGGTAGACCTGGTGTCCACCAATGCCTTGAACGGAACGCCGCCAATTGTCACCTGCAGCATCATAGAATCAGAAGGCCCAAGGCCAGTGAGGGCGTGCAGGGAGATCTCCAAGTTGTTGATGTCGCTAAGCGGGTCCTCCTCTCCATCAGCCAACTCCATGAGGAAGACGCCCTTTGTAGCGCATTTGTGGTCCTTGCTGTACGGCTCTGGGCAGAAGTAGCACTGCCCGTTTTGGCGCTTCTCGTGTCTCCGCCGGCGAGAGACGGCGGAAGCGATGACACGGCGCCTCTGTCTTGCCGTCTTGTACAGCAGCAGTAGCGCCCGCAGCGCTGGAAGTAGCAAGGGCGCCCGCAGTACCGAACGACACAGAGCCGCGGCGAGTGGTTGACTTAGGCGACGCTGAGCTGTTGACAGTAGACGCCTCCGACTGGCGCTGCTCATACGCCCTCGCCAAGCTCATGGCCTGCTGCAGGTGTAGAGGTCAATTGCCGTTCGCGTGGAGAGGTCATCGCATCGCGAGAGCAGGGCAAGGTAGCGGCGGGAGTACTCTTCCACAGTGCCCGTGCGGACCAGGGCCTTGATCTCAGAGACAGAGTTGGTGCGAATGGGCGGCCCGTAGCGGAGGTTGACGAATTCGACGAAGCGCGGCCAAGCGATCATCCCAAAGTCGCGCTCCATCTGATAGTACCACTCAGCCGCAGTGCCATCCAGATGCAAGGACGCCATCCACACCTTCTCGTCCTCCGGCACGCGATGCCCGCGGAAATAGTTGTCGCACTTGTTGAGCCACGTGAGCGGGTCCGACTCCCCGTTGAAGGAAGGGAATTGGATCTTCAGCGGCCGGTGGGGTTCACGGCGGCCGTCAGCATCGTCATGGTAGCGGCGGGCAAAGGCGCGACTGCCGCGGTCGAAGTCGCGGGCATCGCGGAAGTCGCGGGTGTCGCGATCGTCGTAGTCACGCCAGCGTCCACCGCGCTCGTCGAAGTCGCGGGCGCCCCGGCTGTAGAAGTCGCGACCGAAGCTGCCCTGAACGCGACGATCGAACCGATCGTGCGAGTCAGAGTAACACGTGCGGTCCCGAAGCTTTCGGGCGCGGAAGTCCTCCCAGGCGCGGTCCTGAGCAGAGCCGCGGTCATCGTAGTCCTCGCGGTCTTCACGGTGGGTGCCGCTGTCCTCGCGATGGACATCCCCGCCGCCGGGCGCGTCCTCCCCGCCCTTACCTAAATCGGGCTTGCCCATCTTGATGCGGGCGAGTCTGGAGTCGTGGGAGTTGAGGCGGTTGGTGATGGTGGTAAGCTGACCGAAGATGCAATCCAGCTTCGCATCCACCTTCGCCTCGAAAGCCGCAGGGTCGAAGGGAGTGCTGGACATGGTTGTCGATGCACTCGTGGAGGTCTTCGATACCAAATTGTTACGGCGTCGGTGAGGAGATCGCAGGGGAGAGTGGAGGAGTAGGCTAGACTGAGAATTGGAACGCAAGGGATAGCGAGGAATTGGTGCAGCGGAAGGTTCACTGGCGGCAGCGGCAGAATCGCTCGCAGCCACCGTCGAAGGGAAAGCCGCCCACCTTGGGAGGTTTATTCCTTCTTCGATAAATCTGATTACAATTACTAAGTGCCCTTTATGGAATAGGTGCGCTGCCTAACAAACCAAGATAGATCTCCTAAATTTCCTCCCTTCCTCTCCTAACTTAATCAGCCAAGCCCCTTAGCCATGGCTGGCCCTAGGCCGGCGCCTATACTGACGCCCCACAAAAGCATCTATAACAGTCATGATGTTACAATTTAACAGAAATGCCGACTTAATGTTTAAAGTAACTGTCCCTAAACCTCAGTACGAGGATACGGGCATATTAAGATATTTGCTATCTGAGTAATTGCACTCAAAGATTGTTCTTGTCCTTGACCTTGTTGCTGATGCTTGTGACTAAGCATGGCTATCGGATATCCTTTGAGAAAAATATCTGTGCTTCTTCTCCTTCTTTTTTACTGAAAAACGTCTGTGCTTCTCAGTCACAGTTTCCTTAAAACTCGTATCTTTGTATATTAGGTGCATGAACTGTTGAATCTATACAACCAACATGATGTCTCAACTGACCGCCTGCTATTCAAAATTCCTGCTACATGGCAAGTAAGTATGCAATGCACTACTAGTTCTACCTTGTTGTACCTTCTGTCTCTATAAATTTTCGTTTCCAACTTGTTTATCATCAGGGCATAGAGGCCTCAAGGTTGCTTGAATCTGAAGGAGTTCAAACACATCTAACATTTGTTTACAGGTAATGTACAAAACATTTTTTATATAATTTGCTCCTTATCCTATAGCTTAATGGTTAGAGCAGGGAACTATATGGACATTTTTTCCCCACTTCGCAACATTTTTATGTTGCAATATTTGGGTGCTTAGCAGTACCCCCTTCTTTAAAGTGGAGCATGAAAACAAGCTATTGGCAATGTGCTTGGATTACCATATTATGCTTTTACATTGGTACATGGAGATTCTGTTGAGTCCATCTGGTGGATAATAATTATTCAGGCTTACTGTTAATCATGAAGAACAATTTTATATAAGACAAAAACAACTTGGAGCTTATATACATCTTTTGTTTTGTGGTTGACCATTCTTGCTCAGTTTCGCACAAGCAGCAGCGGCAGCACAAGCTGGTGCATCTGTTGTACAGATATTTGTGGGCCGATTGCGGGTAAATTTATCAAGCCACCTTTTACCATGACCCTGTGCTAAAACAATAATGTTTTTCTAACCACAAACTACCCAGGATTGGGCAAGGAATCACTCTGGTGACCCAGAGATAGATGAAGCTTTGAAGAAGGGAGAAGATGCTGGGCTTGCTTTGGTTAGCTTCAGTTCTTTTTTTATTTGTTAGTTATTTCTGCATGTTTATATCAATATCCTTATATACAAGACATTTGAAGAATCAAATGCCTGGAAACAGGAGCTGCAAGCCTGCAACCTTACTGACTTACAGTAGTTCTGTGTTTGCTGCCTGACTACTAAGCTAAAAACCAAAGAAATAGATTTGAAGTTCTTGTACTCAACTGTCAGCAAGTATTTTTGAGTTATCTTTGAGTCATTTTTAGCGTTTTCATTTTTTTTATCATTGCATCATTTGATTAATATGGGCCTTGTGCAAGCGGTAGAGTCTTACCGCCTATGACCGGAAGGTCCCGGGTTCAAGTCGCGGTCTCCTCGCATTGCACAGGCGAGGGTAAGGCTTGCCACTGACACCCTTCCGCAGACCCCGCACAAAGCGGGAGCTCTCTGCACTGGGTACGCCCAGCAGATAATGTGTTGGTATTCTAGTTTCCTTATGGTAATGCAGTATAAATGAGTAATTAACAAGACTAATATAAGTGGATAACTATGGCACTTAGTTGTTCTTTGTGGCGAGTATCTAGATTAGTATGTGAGGTGTGGTGTGTGTGTGTTTGTTCTTTGTACTCGGTTTTGGGTCCTTCTGGACTCGTGTACTGTTTTCTTCTACCTTAATGAAATGATGCGCAGCTCTCCTGCGTAGTTCGAAAAAAAAAACTATGACACTTAGTATTAAGGTAGTCATCAATAAGGGGGTTACTTCTTAGAGATGAGCAACAGTACACTTACAATTTCTGCTACTAAGCTAGAGTTTATATAACTTCATATATTTGTGGGTTATAATCCAGGCGAAGAAAGTATATGCCTATATTCACAGACATGGGTACAAAACAAAGTTGATGGTCGCTGCCATACGGAACAAGCAGGACGTATTTAGCCTTCTGGGGTAATTTTGTATTACTTATTTTTGCTGGATATTGGATACAAATTCACAAGTCATGGGCACTAACATGGGAACTAATGTTTCTTAAATGTAGGATTGATTACATCATTGCACCACTGAAGATATTGCAGTCTCTGGAAGAATCTGTCACCGATCCTGATGTGAAGTACGGTTATGTCCCAAAGTTGACTCCTGCTATTGGCAAGACGTACAACTTCACTGAAGAGGAGGTTCGTGCACTCGTGGATCTTGTTCCAAATTCACATATCTGAAGTTGTGAACTGCTTAATTGGCAAATAACTTAATGATGATCAGTAATCATGCATTGTTTAGAATTTTTTTTTAAAGGGGACCTTTGAGCACTCCATATAATTGTTCCCAATAGGAACCATTACAAGTGTGATGCTGTATGTAAATTTATATTGTCTTCACCAGACCTGTGCATTTCCACTAGACCAATATAGAGGGATATGGTAGCAGAGAGATTTGTAGGACCAGGACTTATCTGTAGGATCCTTATATAGAACTCTCTGCAAGGGGAAACTCTGTTTCCAGGATTGATAAACGAGAATGATTCTCTGTTAAAAAAGGGCGTACCCAGTGCAGAGAGCTCCCGCTCTGTGCGGGGTCTGGGGAAGGGTGTTAGTGGCAAGCCTTACCCTCGCCACTCTCTGCAAGGGGAAACTCTGTTTCCAGGATTGATAAACGAGAATGATTCTCTGTTAAAAAAGGGCGTACCCAATGCAGAGAGCTCCCGCTCTATGCGGGGTGTGGGGAAGGGTGTTAGTGGCAAGCCTTACCCTCGCCTGTGCAATGCGAGGAGACCGCGACTCGAACCCGGGACCTTCCGGTCACAGGCGGTAAGACTCTACCGCTTGCACCAGGCCCGCCCTTCGAGAATGATTCTCTGTTAGCCTTGATGAAAATAAAAGTCTCTGATAAGTGCCAACCTTAATCAAGATAAAATAAAGCCAAGAAAAGAAAAGAAAAAAAACAAACTGATCAGTCTACTTTTTATCTTGTATCTTTATGCTGATTGATTGTTCATTTCTGATAAATGGTGTATGCAGCTTGTGAAGTGGGACCAGCTGAGCCTATCAGCTGCGATGGGGCCAGCTGCAGAAGAACTACTTGTTTCAGGACTAGAGGGATATGTGAACCAAGCACGCCGCGTTGAAGAGCTCTTTGGGAAGATCTGGCCACCTCCCAATGTTTAACAACACCTTGCTGTGCCACAACTTTCAGTTCCAACAGAGAGCAATAACAACCAGCAAGGGCAGTACGGTGTGGACCAACATCTGCCCTCTTGCTTCGAAGAACACTTCGCTTGCTCGCCACAGTTCTCCAATGTGATTTACCTGGCAGTCTCACGATGCTGTGCAAAAGACGTTTTGCTTCTTTTGGATCATACACGAAGCGCTCCAATGTTTTCGTTAACTTGCAGTGTGTATTGTGTTTTTTGTGATTCAAACGATATGCTAAACTGATGAGAACCTGTCGCCTGATATTCCCTGCAACTGCAAATGTCCTGGTACTGCTACCAAACAGCTTCTTGGTTCAGGCGGCAATGTGCCAATGTTGTTCCATGAGAACCCTCCATCCAACATCACCTGAGCTGCAGTTACATGATTATCTGTCTGCTATCAAAAGCCATTCTGTGCTAGTTAGCCAAGTTCATTTTTTCAGGATACAATCGCCAAGGTTTTGAAGAAAGTGAAAAAAGAATACAAGAAGGGGGTAAATTCTCTAATAATTTTGGATGCTTGGATGATATGGAAGCATAGAAATGCCTGTGTGTTTGAGGGGATGGCTCTCTCGGTCGATTCCATTATGAGAGACCTCAAAGACGAGCATAGCCTTTGGTATCTGGCCGGTGCTAAGAAGCTGCAAGGCCTAGGCCTAACTGGTGTAATTTAAACATCAAGGTCAAGTTTTGGTCATGTACTTTTCTGTTTCATAGGCTAGTTTTTTTTGTTCTGTTTCACTATCTCTCATATTTGGTCCTCGTATGAGAGAAGGGAGTTGTATGGGGACCTTTTTCTCTCTCTAATGCAATGAAACGCAGCTCTCCTGCGTTTTTTTTAAAAAAAGGATACAATCGCCCACCTAACATCAGAACTCTGTTGTGAAGCAATCATCATGCTGAATGTATGAATTTACCGTATGCTTTTGTTACGAGTAGAGTGCACCAGCGGTCCCTAAACTTGTACCGCTGTGTCATTCCGGTCTCTAAACTTACAAATCGACTGTTTAGGTCCTCAGACTTGTTCATTTGTGTCATTTCGGTCCCTAAACTTGTTCGGCTGTGTCATCCCGGTCCCTAAACTTGTAAATCAACCGTTTAGGTCCTCAAACTTGTTCAGTTGTGTCATCCCGATCCATAAACTTGGTTTTGAGTCTTATCTGAGTCAAAACAGGGTGATCTAAAAATTTTATATCAAAAAATAATTCATAACTTTTTCATATGAACTCGAATGAAGACAAACTTTATATCAAAATTGAAGCCCCTACGACTTTGTAGTTGAAAAGTTTTTGAATTAAAACTGTTTAGGGTCCCAAAATATTATTGTATGTTTATAGATTTTGAAATTTGAAATTTAAAATTAAATTTTGGGACACTAAATGACTTCAAACAAAAAACTTTTCAACTACAACTTTGTAGATCGTATTGAAATTTGAAATTTAAAATTTAAAATTTAAAATTATCAAACAATCTTAGATATTGATATGGTCTATATGAAAGTTATAGTTCTCAATACGATCTACAACTGTGTAGTTGAATTTTTTTTTGTTTGAAGTCATTTAGTGTCCCAAAATTTAATTTTAAATTTCAAATTTCAAAATCTATAAACATATAATAATATTTTAGGACCCTAAACAGTTTTAATTCAAAAACTTTTTAACTACAAAGTCGTAGATCGCGTCGAGGGCTTCAATTTTGATATAAAGTTTGTCTTCATTCAAGTTCATATGAAAAAGTTATGAATTATTTTTTGATATATAAAATTTTTAGATCACCCTGTTTTGACCTAGATGAGACTCAAAACCAAGTTTAGGGATCGGGATGACACAAGCGAACAAGTTTAGGGACCGAGATGACACAGATGAACAAGTTTGAGGACCTCAATGGTCGATTTGCGAGTTTAGGGATCAGGATGACATAGCGGTACAAGTTTAGGGACCGCCGGTGCACTTTACTCTATTGTTATTATGTGTGTGTAAGTAATTGATTGGTAGGTGGTATATGCAGATTAGGAGGTGTAACCGATTGTTTGGTCAAAGTTTGTCGAGCAGGGTCGGCAGGGCAGGGCAGGCCGGTGGTTCACGCTGATACAGTGGGTGGAGCAAGCAATGAACCAGTGGGCGGAGGAGCCAAAAATATTTCTCAAATTTGGTCTCAGTTCTTTCTATTTCGACACCCATCCATCTTTGCTCGTAGCGTTTAATTTCCTTCGTGTGGAGTTTGCGATTTTTTTAGCCTTGTAAACGTCCTCTCAATTCTTAAGAGTTGATTAACCCCCCAGTTTTATTAGTTTTTTTTCTTCTCTGTGTATGTATCTATCTATGGCTCTATTTCTATATCTGTATATATCTATATCTTTTGGCTACTGACACTCATGCGAAAAGCCCTATGCACGACTTGGAATATCTTTTGGCACATCATTTAATTCAAGCCTGCTACGACTCTAATGCATTTTCTTATTTCATTACCTATTATATTATCCTTAGCAATAAATAAATAAAAGTCACATTTGAAATTTCCTGTTCATTCATAACTGGCCTTGCAAATCGCTCTCTTCCGAAAGAAAATGAGCATTCCTAAGGAACTAAGGATATTTGTGTAAAGCGACCTGTTGTTTTTACTATTGCTACATCGACGACGTAACCAATTTGTTACTGTCTTTGCACATACATAACCCACTCTATAGTGCCGAGGTAACAAATTTATTACCATCTTTGCACATTCAGAGCCCACTATACAGTGTTTTTTTTGTAATATAAGGTGTCGGGTTCATAAACCCGGGGTCCCTCGGGGACCGGCTTCCACGCCAGGGCTCGGCCCAAGAAAACAGAATATAGTTCATAGGCCGGCCCAAGAATCTAAAACACAACGGGCCAGAAGGACAGCCCGGTCGTCGACCAGAAGGTCTACCCAAAGGAACAAGCACCTGCTCGTCAACTTCTTCGGCCCACCTCTCCAACCGGAGCACTCGCTTCGGACACCAGCCGCCTCCGGGCGGTCTCTCCGATCGGAAGGCATGGCCCGAAACGCTGCTTTCTACTCCGACCACGTGTCTTCGACTGGGGACCCCGTAGGAAGCCTGCTTACCTCTCTTCTCCGACTGGCGCGGCCAGGGCCGACTGGGCCATCCGATCGGGGACACCCGCTCGGAAGGGACCAGGGGCGAATGGAGAAAGCAGCGCACAAGTCAAACCACGATATACGGGGACCATACCTCAGACGCTGGAAACGGTGCTCCACAACCGCCACGACACAAAGCAAGATTGTAGGCGCCGACATTTGTGTCTACAGTATTGTAGGCGCCGTTGGACTCCCGTACGGCGAAGAGCCCCCCACATGCCTCTAGGCATCGATAGTACTGTGGACGCCAGGATTCACCATACCTGGTACACGTGGTAGGGCTCCTTACATACCAACAGTATTTTGCAGGTACCGACATCTACCCTTCGTGAAGAAGACAACGCAACCTTCCATGTGCATCTGACATTCTACAGTGACATCAACAGTATTGTGGGCGCCTACCATCATCACTGTCCTCAGCGGCGTGGGCAACAAGGCTTAGTAACATCCGTACTCTCTCCCTCTCACCTGTAAAGCCATCCCGTTCATTTATAAAAGGGGATGCGCTCCCTCCAACGAGGAGGTCGACTTCTTCAAGTTGAGATTCACTAGATCGATAGCTCACAACCCTTCAAGCACACGTTTAAACACCTAGCTCATAGCGGAGTTCCGGTCGCTCTCGGCCCTTCCGGTCGTACCCGACCGGGCCTCTCGTACACCCCACCTTTCTCCTTCTCGTTTGTAACCCCACTACAGACTTCGAGCACCTGGGCTCAGGAATAAAGTCACCGACCGACCCAAACTAGACGTAGGGCACGTTGCCTGAACCAGTATAAATCCTGTGTCATTGAGTGCTAGGCCACCTCCGATCACAACGTACAACAAAACTACAAATATTCACTAATTGGTCACTTTCTGTACTGACATAAGGATTAGTCAGATTACATATATTGCTATATGAGAAACTATACACACTCTGTTGCTAGTGTGATTTTCTAATAAGATGGTAGTTTAGGAAAGCCCTAAAATGACTTGAAATATCTTTTGCCGTATCATTTAATTCAAACCCACAAACAATATCATGCATTTTTTTATTTTGTAATTATTACCATTATCCTTAGCCATAAATAAAATGCACCTTTGATATTTCCTGTTCGTTCATGTTTGGCTTTGCAAATCCCTTCTCTTCTGAAAGAAAAATGAGCATCGTTAGGTAAGGACATTTGTGTAAAAACAACATGTTGTCTTACCATCATAAGTAATTTGTTGTTATTGCCTTTGCACACACATGACCCTCTAAATAGTTTTTTTTTCATGTGATAAGGATTGGTCGGATTGCTCGAGCTGCTCTAAGTCTATGTTCACCATCAAACTATAACGACATAGTACGTACAAGACATATTGGCGTTACTACAACACGTACAACAACTGTACATCAACCATACGTGCATATGTAACCGTCTTATACCATAAACGCATGCTACATAACCGACTTGTCCCATAAACATACAGCGTGTCGTATTCACCGAACTCCGCAAATGCGTTTCTCCGAGGTGGCAACTAGCGCGCCTAATCTCGACTGTCGGATACTCCACAGACGGTCCAAACACACCCCCTTCCCCTATCTTTTTGCACAACAATTAATTTCAAAACCCAAGCCACAACACATCATCATATATCTCTAGCCATACATAAAGAGATGGCATCTCTCTGAGAGATCCTTTTGCTGACATACATTCATGTGTTGGTTTTGTGTCTCTCTACATTTGCTTTTTATCCCTCCTCTGCTCTCCGTCCCTTCTTTCCCACTTTTTTATAACCCCAACAACAAAAACCCACACCACGAGAGAGGCCAAAACCCACCTTGGCAAAGCAAAGCAGGGCTCGGCGCAGTACGCAGGACGTACGAGAGGGAGTTGGTAGAGCGCGGCGCGCACGCCACACAGCGCAGGAGAAGCGAGAGAACCATCTCATGGCGATGGCCGCGGCGATGACGGTCGCCGTGGTGCTCGCGGCCGTCGTGGCCGCGGCGGCGGCGGCAGCGGCAGCGCAGGCAGAGGTGCGCTGGGAGGTGGCGTACCTCACCGTGGAGCCCCTCGGCCCCGCGCAGAAGGCGCGTACTTGTCGCCACCACCTCTGTTTCTCTCTGTTCTGTGTCTCAGCTGTCTGAAAGTTCTTGATTTCTACCGGGGAAAAAAACGAAGTTTTCGATTTGTCTGGAAAATTTTACGTGTTTTTTCTTCGCTCTCTATTTTCTTTTTACACCTCATGGCTTCGTAAGATCTTGATCTTACGGGAAGAAAAAAGAATCGCCATATATTTTTGTTTAGATATTTTGATTTTTGGCGACGTTTGTTCGTTCGATCGACGAGTGCTTGTCTTAAAAACGCATCCTTTATTTTCTCTTCTTCGTGCGAGCAGTTTCACCGAAACGATCTTCGTCGTCGTCGCTTCATTTGCGATTTCGTTGTCTTATAAACGTTTCGTAACGCTCGGGCTCCTCCGAAAACAAATCTGCCGTCGATTTTGCAAGGACTCTTTTTTGGTTGTCATATGTGTTCTTCAGATTTTTTTGGCGAAATTTTACTTGATTTTGGTGGCGCATGGCCGAAATATTTCTTGCCCTGTGTGCCTGCCTAAAGATCTCCCTTTTGTGAATGAACCATTTCAAAGCCCAAAGTTTTTTTATTTTTTATTTTTTTTGCAAACAATCTTGTACTCTGTTTTTTTGTTTTTTTTTTGTTTCTAATACAATAGAGAAGTTTCGTCATGTGGGTTGAGGCTTGGGGCTTTAGACACAAAATTCTGAGAAGACGCATTTTTCTTCTTCAGGTGATTGGGATAAACAACCAGTTCCCGGGTCCTCTCTTGAACGTGACGACGAACCAGAACGTGAGGGTGAACGTCCAAAACAACCTTGACGAGCCCCTCCTGATCACCTGGTACTTATGCCTCTCTGATCACTTCATTTTGATGCAGCAGATCTCTGATGACTTCATGTGAAGCAAACCTATTTTCTTGGATTTTTTTATATTCCACACATGCATTTTCATTTTATACCAAATTAAAAAAAATCTTGACGAGTCAAATTATGTCAGTGGCCATATCTGATGTTTCCATCAGTGATGGGTTGGTGATGAAATTCTCGGTGGATCTTGAGCTGCACTTCCATTTCTGCGCTTCCTCTTTGCCTTCCTATATTAAGCATATAACGTGCCATATATGCGTTGTGCATTTGAGACATTTATGGGCTTGATTGATCATGACATATAGGCATATATGGACAGGCATATCATGTTCTTTCTTTCCAGCAGATTGGTTCAGGTGCATGCATCTGGGCGTGATTCTTGGCATCACATAGCATTTACATCCTGAGTTCATACCAAAATATTATTTGCTTTAGTGACCGAAGATGCAACGGTTTCTGTTATTTTTAGATTTCCGTGTTCTTGAATAATATCTGTACCAAATAAAATATGCATAACATTTTGCAAATATCAGGATTACTACCAAATAACTTTGCAGATGTTAGACCATGCTTGGAAACATGATTGAAATGCTTAATACCTGAGGGCAAATTCCATTTTTTTTTTAAACTCAACTAGCATTGGCGCCAATTTTCTTCTCCTGTGGCAAGTGGCAACTGAACTGGTTTGCTCACAACTCTCTTTTCCATGGGAATGGCAGGGACGGGATCCAGATGAGGATGAACTCGTGGCAGGACGGCGTTATGGGCACCAACTGCCCCATACCTCCGGGATGGAACTGGACCTACGAGTTCCAGCTCAAGGACCAGATCGGCAGTTTCTTCTACTTCCCGTCGCTCGGCCTCCAGCGAGCTGCCGGCGGGTTTGGCCCCATCACCGTCAACAACCGTGCAACCGTGCCCCTCCCCTTCGATCAGCCTCATGGTGATATCACCCTGTTCATTGGGGATTGGTACACCAAGACCCATGTTGTAAGAGCTTTGTTTTTGTGTCTGTCAATGCAATCTAGGTGGTCTATCTATTTGTTTCAGAGTTAGTCAGGGAAAATATTGCACTTTCTTGATCTTTGGCACAATGATCTCTTGATTTTCCCACCATATTTTTGTACATAGAACAGAAGCTTAGATTTTCTTAACCAGCAGGATATTAGACCAAATATTAGTGTTCATCTGAGATGAGAATCTAATTTCATTTTTAAGTTTACAGAATAAGAATCGCAGTACAGGATTTCACTGAAAATGGAGTTGTTGCACAGTATTTAGCTTGGTACTTGAATAATCTTTTGCATATTCTTCTTCTTGTAATTTTAGTATTCTATCCCATGCAGGAACTGAGGAACATGCTAGATGATAATCAGGAACTAGGGGTACCAGATGCCATTCTTATCAATGGAAGGGCACCTTACATATATGACAGTGCACTGGTTCCGGATGGCCTTCAGTATGAAACTGTTGGAGTTGAGCCAGGTTATGTATGGCTTTGATCAAACTTTTACTTGCAAATTTGCAGCTCTATGTGCAATTTCTTATACAATCATACACCCATGCTGAATGCTCGAAGTTATGTTTGTATGTTAGTTATATTTCAAACTTCTGTTACTTTGGTAGCACAAAGGGTTGGATTTTATCAGTCACTGATGCGAAGTGGAAATCAAATGAATGGAAGTTGGAATGCAGCTTATCAGTCAATCTTTATCTGCTAATCGCAAAAAAAAAGTCAATCTTTATCTGCATTACTATAACACTACCATGTTTATCATGAGTCGCGTGAAGTCTGATGCTCTGAATATTTGTAACAGGGAAAACATATCGCTTCCGTGTCCACAATGTTGGCATCTCAACTAGCCTCAACTTCAGGATCCAGAATCACAACATGCGTCTGGTAGAGACTGAAGGAACCTACACCAATCAGCAGAACTACACCAACCTAGACATCCATGTGGGACAGTCCTATTCTTTCTTGGTGACCATGGATCAGAATGCAAGCACTGACTACTACATTGTGGCAAGCCCGAGGTTTGTAAGCAATCCTCGAGGGCATGAAGTAGCTGGTGTAGCCATTCTTCAGTACTCAAACTCCAAGGGCAGGGCTTCTGGCAGCCTCCCTGATGCTCCAAATGATAACTACGACAAGTATTACTCCATGAATCAGGCAAGGTCCATCAGGTATTATGTTCACAAGAGTACAATATTATGTTCTTGGCATGGAAATTCACTTCTGATCTTGCGTTACCGTGGACTCTGATCTTCATTTAGCTTAACTGATTCTTCTCCTGTATTTGAAGTTGTCATTTGTTTTACTGTGTTTGATATAATGATATTCATATGTTCTACATCAAGAGCCATTGGTATTGTTGTTTCATTCTACTGTATTTGATATAATCATATTCACATTTTCTCCATCAAGAGCCATTGGTATTGTTGTTTCAGAATGAACACAAGCGCTGGTGCTGCTCGTCCAAACCCACAGGGATCATTCCACTATGGATCGATCAACATCACTCAGACCTTTGTTCTAAAGAACGAGCAGCCCTTGAGCATCAATGGAAAGCGTTGGAGGACTATCAACAGGGTGTCATACTCTCCTCCAGAGACGCCACTGAGGCTTGCTGACCTCCACAACCTGACTGGAGTCTACACAACTGACTTCCCTGCAATGCCCAGCAATGCGCCAGCGAGGATAGCTTCATCTGCGCTGAACGCGTCCTACAAGGGTTTCCTAGAGATCGTTTTCCAGAACAATGACACTGATGTCCAGACCTACCATCTTGATGGCTACTCATTCTTTGTTGTTGGGTACATGCTGCACCATCACAATCTTCAGTTTTAACCAATGTTTCATGTCAGCTTGTGAACATCTGAAAAGGACACCACCTTGCTGTGAATTTCAGGATGAATTATGGCGAGTGGACACCAGACAGGAGGAATGAATACAACAAGTGGGATGCCATCTCTCGCTGCACCACTCAGGTATACAACCTTTCCAAGACACATCTGATAATGTGCCAAAAGATCTGTACTCCACATTAGCTGTTCCATTGGTAATTCTGAAGAACACAAATTTCTGAATATTTGCAATTGCAATGAACAAACAGGTCTTCCCCGGGGGCTGGACTGCGGTCCTAGTCTCGCTTGACAATGTTGGTATCTGGAATCTGCGTGCCGAAAAGCTGGATAACTGGTACAGAGGGCAGGAGGTCTATGTGAAGGTTGCTGATCCACTGGGCTACAACATCACTGAAATGGTCATCCCGGATAATGCCCTGTACTGTGGTCTACTGAAGGAGAGGCAAAAGTATGTCTCAGCTGAATGTCTTTTAACATCTGATGCAATGATACATTTTACTGTTGACCTGCAACTCACATTCTGCCCCAAAACCCTGCAGGCCACAGGTCCATGAGTCAAACAGCAAGTCGTCGGTGCAAGGCGATGCTGGATGGAGCAACAAACTCCTCACAACCATGATACTGGTCGTCGCAGCTGTGATCTTCAGTTGATTCATTCAAAGTTTTTGCTAGATTTTTGCCTAGAAGAAATAGAGCATTGAAACATCTACCTTACAAGTTCAGCATAGGGTAGTTTGTGGAGATAGGATCTGGCGGTGACTCTCAAGCTGGTTGATAGTGTAGGGCAACTTGAAATGAAGTTTGTGGAAAAGGCAAGATGCTTGATACTGAAGTGAGAACTAAAAAAAACTCGACCTGCGGGGGGTTATGACGGCCCCCGGGTTTTCTGTTAAGAAGAAGATCTTCTCACATAGATCGAGAAAACCCCCGAACCCCCGCCCCCATCCTGACGCAGGAGGTGCCGTAACCCTATGAGAACCGGGCCAGACCCTTCCACTGCGCTTTGACACTTGGGGACGGGCGAGGGGATTTTTTTTTAACCTCAGCCTGAAATCCGCTCCCACGGGGAGTCGAACCCAAGACCTGAGGAGTGCCGCTGGGTCACCGTTTGAGCTAGGCGCCCTTTGGCTACTGAAGTGAGAACTTAACAGAACCCAGTGCGTGTTGTGATTTGTATCGCTGCAGTTTGTCCTGAGGTTAACAGTTTCATGACTGCTTAACTGGCAGTTTCACATTATGTGATGAAGGCATAGTCACCTTGCATTATTGCTGCCTTTATCTTTGAATCTGAACTTAATTTTGACCTGAACCACTTGCATCCAGGTAAACTCCATCAAACAGATTGCAGCAAACGTACAAAAAGCAAAACAATATCAACAATTTTGTACTGGTGCAGTATTCTTATTGCACGTGAAACATTGTGCCTTCATTAGTATGTTCACAAAGGTGGACGTAAATAGGTGAACCCATGCAATTCTAGCTTGCTTGTGATTCAAACACCAGTAATAAAAACAATTAATCTTCTATGGACCACGCTTAATACCTGTCAACCTGTGGAGAAAAGAGTAAACCACACTAGGTCGATGATTTCGAAGATTTGTTTGAGCAATTGCAACCAGCCATTCAGTTCACAGATTATCAAGAATTTAGTGCGATTTTTCAATCACTAGCTTAAACATGAAAATTCATGTGTCCATTACGTTCATGAGCATTTCAAAACAAGCTTCAGGAATACCAACGATCGAAATTCCGTGGATTGGTACACAACACACTTCTACAGTAAAAGTGCATGTCATCTGCCTGCAATTCCCAGCATGTGGTTCATTGAGTTGTCCTCCAGAAGACAGGTGCATATCAAAACATAGGTCTACCAACAGAACACCATAGCAACACGCTGGTTTTGTACTTGAGGAGTTCAGGTTATACTATCTGCAGGACATGCTCACTCAGCGTTCTAAGCAGCAAAAAGTCAATTCAGAAAAAATAGACAAGCTGGTGTTACTGTCCAGTCCAGCAATCGACATCTAATGGACATCGCAGCACCTGTTTCTACCATTGTAGTTAGTAGAGCCCAGGCCACTAGCTGCGTCTGTAGATGTTGTCAATGTCGAGGTTCATCGCCTATAATCCTTTTTACTTGATTAGCCCATATCAGTTTGATCTTTCAAGGCTTGACCTTGGTAAGAAGTTTTCGACATCTACATAAAACGTTGTGAAGTCAAGTATCTACTAGCTTCCTGCAAATTGTCATCCCATCTCCAATAGGCACCTGCAAGTGTCCCAAATAAAATAATGCCATTGTCAGTAAATGTAGCATGCTGATGTTGCAGTACTGCTACAAATCACAATATTCTGAAGGACAAAAAATTGTGCCGGCTTTTCAAAGATCCTATGAAAATGCAATGCACCAAATAACAAAATATAACAAGGAGAGGGAAAAGAATACCATGCTGATATCGACACGCTTGTCCTCCAAAACTTTCTTATTGAAGTTCCTTATACTGATTGTCTTTGGGTCATCAACCTGAAAAAGCCAGATGTGCTAAATATGATGTGTACCATATAACATAACTTGTGTAAATCTAAAAGACGTTATAACTGACCAGTGGATCAGCAACCCTTCCATACCAAAGGACATTGTCCATTACAATTAAACCACCAACTCTTACCTACAGAAGAAAACAGAACTGTCAACACATAAAGCACCAAGTCCATAAATGCTATTATTTTATATAAATGAATTATAAACCAATATGAGATAACAAAGGTTCTTAAAAATGATTTCTTCAAACATTATAAGTGGCATGAAGAGTTAAAAAGGGAAAACATTATGGGGAAGGTACAAAAAGCAGCATGTGTTTTATATATATCCAATTGATGAAACATATGTTAGATCTTACTAGCTTTAGTAGAAGCTCAAAATATTCCTCATACATTCTCTTGTCAGCATCAACAAATGCGAAGTCATAGCTAGAAAAGATGGAAAAGTAAAGGTTAGAAATTTAAGAGGCTATTTAGTTGATGACGGATTATAACAAACCATCAGCATACCTGGAAGCTTCGCCACAATCAATTAGTGATCTTAGAGAATCCAGAGCTAAAGCATGTTTCACATCAATCTATGAAATTTTTATGCATTGATCAGTACAGAAATTTTAGAGCGCAAAAGCATAAATGGATTCTACCATATAACAGTAAAAAAAGGGCGTACCCAGTGCAGAGAGCTCCCGCTCTGTGTGGGGTCTGGGGAAGGGTGTCAGTGGCAAGCCTTACCCTCGCCTGTGCAATGCGAGGAGACCGCGACTCGAACCCAGGACCTTCCGGTCACAGGTGGTAAGACTCTACCGCTTGCACCAGGCCCGCCCTTCATTCTACCATATAACAGTAATTATTACAATTGTAGGGCAATTCCAGATACTCAGTGTTTTCAGATTTAAATGCATAGAGATGGTTGTGAAAGAAAATTACTGCTTAATATCATCAAGATTAGATTTCTAAACAATATGCAATATGCAGTTTACCAATTTTTTTTCCTAATTTCATTCACTACTGTGCAGAGCTCAATAGTCAATATAATGTAAAACAAATACAAGGACAACGAAACAGATATCACAAATAAAATAAATGAGCAAGAAAAGTAGTTTGCTTGGAAGAATTTTCAAATTTGCACATAAAAGGTTATTGGACTACTTTAAACATCTTTAATTTGTTATGCAAAAAAAATCTCAAGCTGGCTTAAAAACCATACACATTTGATTTAACTTTCTATCCCAGGCATATGAATTACCTTCTGTGCAACACCAGCACGTTGATAGTACTTCTTGGCAACTTCTAGGCATCTTTCATCCCTCTCACAAGCAACCAAGTGACCAGATTCAGGGAGGGCTAGTGCAACAGCTAATGATGAATACCCCTATACAAAGATGAAAGCATAATAAGACAGACAATGGGATTTGGAATATTTAGGAATTTCTGTATACATGAAGTTGTTTTTCACAAGGTGTACAATGAATGTTTTTCATTGCAACACATGAACCTATTGTCCGTTAAAGAAGAAGGAAGGAAAGCTTATGCAAGCTGCAGGAATCAGCATTACAGCACTACCATTTACTCTGATTATAAATATAGTATACTTTCAACATGCTGCAACGTATACCATGGAAAACTTCATGGCTAAACTAAACACTAGACAGGACATACCAAATTGTCTGTTTGTCACAAAGAACATTTTTGCCCACTCATATATGCTTACTGACACAAACACCATATTTCTTATGGTAGCTAATAACATTAACAGTTCTATGGAAAGCTTTATATGTGCAAGTCTATACATTTCCTCGAGCCAAAGCTTAGCTGATGTAGGCCTTAAAATTGCTACTTTGCTATAAAACACTCAACTTCCACCAAGAAAAAGTGGATTGCTACTGTTTTGTTTTTCTGACTGGGTGTGGATGGTAGGAAAATCCAAAATGGTAAAGTAATCAGTTAACATACAGTAAGCACACCAACTTCAATGCAACGCCGCGCCCCTAGAATTTGCACAAGCATTGCCAACAGCTGAGCCTGAGCGGGAGAAACCTACAAAGACAAAGGCACCAGATTAGACAGCCAATGGGCACTTTTATGTAGCTTGCTTCTTGAAAAATATACGCAAAATTTGAACTGTATAGTAGCTATGGAAACCATCATAATATTTTCAGGGAAAGACTGCAAGGCGAATTATATTTGATATGCTACAAGTTGACCAAGGTGATTCAAAGGAATAGCAAGAAACTGCAACTAAGCCCAACAGTAGGCTCAGGAAAACAGGATTATCTGTCTTATCTGTATTTCGCCTAATAACCTCCAAAAACATACCTGTAGTAACAACAAAATGCATACCACCAAAACAATACAGTAGAGTTCAGTTCATTGCATGTGTATGCAGAATGCATTGTGGAAGCATCAGTGCGATAGTCCAACCAAATGCCAGCCTTATCATGACAATTTGGAGAACTGAATGAGAATGGCAAGCGACATTGAAGAACCGCAAATGCAATACCGGCTTTACATCAGAGATGCTTGACGTTCCGAGTTTTGAAACTTGAACAGACTACTACTGTGACGTTCTTGCAGAAACATAGCACTTCATCTATGCAACGAAGTCGACGGGAACAGCAAAATGGGTACAACAGTTCATCGATATCATGCTATGCATTGCCACGCACCTGCATCTGGCTCCCTCTCATAGCCGCGGTCTCCTCGCGAAGCTCCCGGAGAATCTGGAAAAAAAAAATCGAGGACGGGGCACTCAGTCGGAACCAAAACCAGTGGCAAATTGGCTCGGAACAAGAACGGGTAGACAGAGAGTGGCATACGGGGTGCTCGCGGACGTTGGCGAGGAGGTAGTCGTAGAGAGGCGGCGTCATCCCGAGCTGCTTCCGCCCGCGCCGCGCCTCCTCCACCGCCGTCGCCGCCGCCGCAGCGGAGGAGTGGTGGGAGGAGCACAGGCGGCGTACGAGGCATGCCGGCGCGCCGCGGCGGAGCAGGGTGGAGGAGACAGCAGCTGCGGCGCCCGGGGACAGGACTAGAGCTCGGAGGGTGCGGGAAGGCGCGGCGACCGCCGGCGGAGGAAGAGGGAGAGGAAGGGCGGAAGCGGCTGCGGCCGCGGCGAGGCGAGGCGACATGTTTCCCGGCCCACACGTCAGTGACTGCATGCCCGCGCTATTGGTTTCTTTCGGATAACGCGAAGCACCCTAATTTTTTACTATTTGATCATTTTTTTTAATAAAATTTACATTTGGTATCCTCGTAAACTTAAACTCATCTTTGAACTCTGGGATCGGCGCTATGAGTCCTAGCGCCGAGGTAACATGTATCGACGCCACAGATCTTGGTGTCGAAGTATCTAGCCGTGCACCGAAGAAAATCCTACGTGACTGATATCTTGACGCCAGAATAAATGACGTCTAACTCGACGTCACAGATCTTGGCGTCGAGCTTGAGCCACTGGCGCACAGCTCACGCGACGAGGCGGACAAGGCTGGCGCTGTTTTGGGTCGGCAGGCATCGTGGCGATTGGACGGAACGAAAAAAAAAAAGACTCCGGTCATGACTTATGTCCAGTTACAACAAAATGTTTCCATCATCTACGTGCAATAGTTTACGTTGAGAGAGGGAGATGAAATGAGTGGAGCAGAGCTGTCCACGCGTCGGCCAATCTCCTGTCAAAAATATTAACCACTAAGGCCGAGCGGGAGCTGGTCACGCCCACGTGCTCCAGCCAGTGGCAGGAAGTAGTCACACATGGCTAGCTAGCTAGCTAGCTCTAGCTGCTAGCCTATCTCGGTCTTTGTGCAGATAATTAGGGGGTGTTTAGATTAAAAAAATTTGCGCACTACCCGTCATATCGAATCTTGCGATACATGCATGGAGTACTAAATGTAGACGAAAAAAAACTAATTGCACAGTTGGATGAGAAATCACGAGATGAAACTTTTGAATCTAATTAGTCAATAATTAGACACTAATTACCAAATACAAACGAAATGCTACAGTGAGCTAAAATCTAAAAATTTTTGGATCTAAACACCCCCTTAGTTATGTTCTATATGAGAAGAATTTTATACAAATAATTAGTAGTGCTATCTAATAACAATATCATAAAGTGTGCCATAGAATTTTAGGGATAAATTTAGGTAAACAATGAATAATAGTGTGGATATAACCTAGACCTTCTTCGCTTCTCTTATAATCCGTACTTATCAGTTTATTTTTTTAGCCAAAATAGTGTTTTTCTCTCCCAACAAGATAGTTGGAACAGTATTTTGCTTATTTTTTTTAGCGAAATGAACGGGACCATGAGGTTGTTTGAAATTTTATTCTGGGACTAAATGATTTCAAATAAAAACTTCTCAACTATTAAGTTACATATCAGGTTGAGAGGTAAATTTTTTATATAAAGTTCGCTCTCCAGTATACAGCATAAAAATCTAAAGTAATACTCAGTAGTTATTTAGGGACCGACAAAGTCCTAGTACTGGTACCAGCTTGCATGCATGTATGGCACATTTTTCTGGTTACAGCACAAGGAGGCGCAAGAACACATGTTGGACATGTTAGTTGGTTGGTTTGTTTAGGTTGGTTGGTGCTGGTTTGAGTTGACTGATGCTGGTTTTTATGAAAAGAAAATACTATTGACTGATTGGTTTAGACCGAAAACAATAAGCGAACAGGTGGTTACATGCCCACTGAAAAGACTACTCCTAGAGGCTGTGGTCTAGGCCATAGCTAGCTACCGTGGTTAGGAGTGTTCAATTTCTCTCTCTTGACGAACGAGCAGTGCTAGAGTTAAACGCTACCCATCGGTCTAGGCCTTAGCTAGCTATCGCAGCGGCAAGACAGGCACGCGGCCCTGCTCCACTAACCTCTTCCACGCCATCACTCTGCCTGCACGCTCCGTCGCCTCAGCGCCACCGTCATCGCGAGCAAGCGACGCTCGCAAGCCGACACGCGCCTGCAGTGCCACCATTGAAGCCCGAGCCGCTAGATGTATACTATGGCCCTGTTTAGTTAGCTGTTAAGAATCAGCATTTGACACTATAGTATTTTTATTTGTATTTAATAATTATTATCTAATCATAATCTAACTATGTTCAAAAGATTCGTCTCATAATTTACAATCAAACTGTATAATTAATTATTTTTTATCTATATTTAATACTCCATGTATATGTTCAAAAATTTGATGTGGTGAAGAGAGAGTAAAAAAATTTAGAATCTAAACAAGGCCTATGATACAGCTTTGATCGTAAATTTTCAGCAAAAATAATATTTTTCTCTCATACAAACCCGCAAGCAGTACTTTTTCACAAATCAGCCAGCCATTCTGACTTTTTAGCTACTGTATATACATATCTTTTGTTACGTAACTAAATGTATATTATGGATTATTATATTGAAATGGAGAGAGAACAAGAGTATATTTTAGCCTGTGATTCAATATGCAAGTGCTAAATAATATAATAAATCTTCGATTCAACAATAAAGTTTACTTCTTGCATAACAAATCCTACAAACAAATAAAATACATAACTCATAGATAATCGACCAATGAATTTTTAATTTATATTCCTACGTCTACATACTACATCACTTGAACTAATTTGAGGATAAATGAATCTATTCAGCGCGTGTTTAGTTTGAAGCCAAAATCTCAAAAAGTGCTACAGTACTTGTCACATTGAATGTTTGCGATCCATGCATAGAACATTAAATGTAGACGAAAAAAAACTAATTACACAGTTTGGTGGGAAATTACGAGACGAACATTTTGAGCCTAATTAATCCATGTTTGAATACTATTTACCAAATAAAAACGAACATGCTACAGTAGCCCCAAATTCCAACTTCCTATAACTAAACACAGCCTCACTACTTTCACAATAACTTTGGACTTGGGTCGTTGTTGGCTTGTTGCTGTTGTCTGGCGTTCTACCTCTGTAGCACACGGCTGCATTGCACTACTCCCTATAATGTGAACAGGACACTACCCGACACTTGGAAGCCTTGCTACTACTAGCCCACTACTTGGAAGCAAGGATGACGCACTGTTTGACAGAGGCAAGTTGCATGTATATCGTCCGCGTGCGCCTCACGCCGGCTTCGTGGTGGCCGACATGAATAAAGACGTTCGCTGGGCTGGGCACAGCCCCAACGTCAAGTCCCATCGCACAAAGCCGCACACAGGTGCGTGTAGGTCGGCGCCAAGATTTGTGGCGTCGAGTTCGGCGTTATGTATTCTGACATCGGACTATTGGCTACGTCAATATCATTTAGGATACTCTATTGTGCTCGGCAGGCACCTCAGCGTCAAAATCTATGGCGCCGAGACGTGTTACCTCGACGTCATGAGTCCTGGCGCCGATCCCCCAGGGTCCAAAGATGAGTTTAAGTCTTCAAGAGAGGCAAATGTAAATTTTATTAAAAAGAAAGGTCAGATCGTAAAAAATTAGGTCGAAGCACGGGGTTGCCCCCACCAGCCAGAAGGGCCCACTTGGCAGTGATATCAGTTGCTCGCCTATTCCTGGCGCCCCCGCTCACATTGGAAAGGGGACCCACCCAATTGGCTCGTTCCTCGCCGGGCTCTCACCGCCGGCGACGGCGAGCTTCCACGGCTCCTCCTTCTAAGTTATGGTCTAAGGTAAAACTAGATGAATTGTAACAGTTACCATATGGAGTAAATAAGAAATTTGGGATGCATATCAATTTGGGATGCATATCAGCACATGCACCATGTGGCAACTGTTACAATTCATATGGAGTATGTATATGAAATTACGATGAGTTTTACCCTCAACCTTTTTTGAGAAACAAAAATAATTACGACGCAAAGTACTAAGTCTGATTAAAAAGACTTGTATCATTTTTTACAACTTTTCACCGTTTCAATAGTTGTGGTGTTATCACTTTTTACTCTTCGTGAGCATGACATAAATCCAATAGAAACTAACGTCAGTCTCAGCAAGGATTTCATGTCTCGATTTCCAAGACTTGTTAAAAACAACGTAGATTTTATTCCTATAAAACTCATTTCACTCTTATAAAACTTAGATCATCTCACTGGCGGTGACTGATGGCGAGCTTCCACGGCGCCTACTAACATTTTTACTTATTAATTATTAATTCCACAATCCTCGTATTCTCTCCAGCGTCTTTGCATAGTCTAAGGTAAACTAGATGAATTTTAACCGTTGCCATCTGGTGCATATGCTGATATGCATCCCAAATTTCTTATTTATGTATATGAAATTACGATGAGTTTTAGCCTCAACTTTTTTTTAGAGAAACAAAAATAATTATGACGCAAAGTACTACGTAAGTCTGATTAAAAAGACTTGTATCTTTTTTTTTACAACTTTTCACCGTTTCAATATTTGTGGTGTTGTCACTTGTTACTCCCATACTTGGGCGAGCGTGACATAAATCCAAAGGAACTAAGGCTAGTCTCAACAAGGATTTCATGTCTCAATTTCCAAGACTTGCTGAAAATAATTTAGATTAACTTTATTCTTATAAAACTCATTTCACTCTCATAAAACTTAAATAATCTCTCTTTATTTATATTATATCATGTCAACATATATTTACTAAGTTGTTATCTTATTTAATACCCATGAAACTCTTATGAAAGCTCACTAAGACTGGTCTAAGAGATGAATATCAAAACTCACACAAGATATTGTAAACTTAAGTCTTTACTAAAGAAACTTCCTATAAGGCTAGTTTTCGTCGGGGTTTCATGTCCTAGTTTCTAAGATTCCTATATGTTGCAAACCATACAGACAAGTTTGTAACACCCTCGGTGTTACACAGTGAATCACTTGCTAAAACATGTCATGAGCATCATACTTAAGTGATATTACATGTGGTGTGATGGATAGGTAAAGCATTGTAACTTAAACGAGTCGTAAAAACGTAAAACGAAAAGTTAATTCACGATTTATAAAGTTAGCAAGTAGAGATGCTAACTAATTTTTATTGAACAAAAATGCTATAAAACGTATATGTGACACCTTAATAAAGTTTGAAGTACACATTTTGTAGAAGATAGTGCAACTTTTGTTTTAACAAGATAATAACGTTAGCTAACATTTCTAATAGCTTGGAAATCGAATTTGAAGCAAATCCAACTCAAGACGGTCAATTTCTTAAGTCTGAAAATACATTGACAAAGCTATGTTTGGTAATTTATTCTGTAAAAATTGAGTTTAGGAGTGGTGTCGTTCTTTAGCTCTTCTTGATAGCCTAAGGTGCCCTCTTTAGAGTAGTGAAGGTGGTTTAGGGATTGGATCAACTTTGTAGTTGTTTCGAAAGCTTTAAAATCCGTGCACAACGTGTTCTCCGGTTGTTTTTCTCGGCTGGACGCGATCACCATGCCGAGCGGCCTCGACGTCGTGGCGCTCGGTGCGCGCAAGCGCGCGCGTGGCCGCGTGTTGGCCGGCTAGAGCTGCCCGCGCTTTGGCCGCATCACTGGCCGCCTCGGGCTGCCACCGCAGGGAGCCGTGGCTGCCCGACTCGCCACGTCGCGCTGCCCCCGCCTGCTGCCGTTGCTGCACGTTTCTACTGTCCTTCGTGCCGTGCCACAACAACGCCGCTGCCGCTGCCGTCGCATCGCTGCGCCGCGCTGCGCCACTAGCTCGCCTAGACGCTGCACGCACAAGGCCGAACCGCCATCGCCATGCCATTTATGGCACTACGGCGCGCGGGCCACGCCAACCTCGAGCGCATGTCGTCGGCTAGTGCCGGCCGTGGTCGCTCCGGTCGCGTCAACCGTGTCCCGCCAAGCAAGCACAGGCCAAGCCTTGACTGCGTCCCCACCGTCTCCCGCCCCCACTACACCACAACACCAAGATTAGCGGTGGATGGTTTGACGTTAAAAATGGCTACAGCGACAGACAAGCTGACGCTAAAAAGTTATAGCGACAGACTTCTACAGACGCTGTAAGTCCTGTCGCTAAAAATCTTTAGCGTCAGACAATACTTTTAGCGACAGATAGTCCGTTGCCCTGAATTTTTTTAGTGATAGATAGTCTGCTGCTACTCTTTAGCGACAGATAGCCTGCCAGTACTCTATAGCGACAGACAATTTGAAGTTACAAATGTTTTTAGCGACTGATGGTTTGACGAGATCATTTAAATGCATTTAAAAAAATAAAAGGCCATTTGGTTGCAAATTAATACAAAAGTAACATCATTGTACACGTTTCTCATACAAATAGATTCATTCATGACCAAGTCCAAACACTCACTAAGACATACATATATGGTCAGCCATTACAAACATGAATCAATGATTCATCAATGATAAGTCTACAATATCAGCTACCTGTATCTAAATGAGATCGACTAGCACCTAAATCAGCTTTGAGTGGCAAGTCATCCACAAACTTGCTACCTAGCACCCTAGCAGCCCCCGAAACCAAAACTAACGTGCAATCAGCAACATGCTAACATAGATCCATGATCAAATAAATTTACTATGCTTCAGTATCATGTATTATTACAAAAGTAGGAATCACTCCATTTTAGATGCATATAAACACTGCTTTTTTAAAGAAGCAAAGTTACATGCCTGTAAAAATTGTAAACCTGCATAATCAACAAGTCTATACTCTTTTACTATAGGATATAAATATTATTGATTTCGTCTAAGTAGTTGACTAGATGAAAAGCAAGGATGGCTTGTTATTTCTCTTGCTACTCAAAAATTCAGAACCTGAAACACATGGTTGAGTTGTTGTTGAACAGAAACAAGCCAAGACCAAGTTGCCGAACAGAGCGAGATGAGCTGCTGCTATTTCAATTGATTTACTGTAGTGCAATAACAGAATGATAAATATAACTCGGGTTACAAATTGCAACTTTCAACTTACAATGAAAGAATGAGATGACATAGTTTCACAAATATAATTCACATATTCAGTTTGCTCGAACACTAAAACTTTCAAACCTTACTATTTGCTACTTATCGATTTATACTAGGTTTGTTTATGCAGATGAAAATGTATAGGTACAATTCATAATTTGCTCAATTAATTAGTAACATTCAAAGGATTAACCTGGCAACAATTTTAAAATCTAGGTTGCTTTGTAAAAACCAAGTATTGCATAGATGAATAATTATAATGTAAATAGATCGGCAGAAAGCCAACATTTTTTTTGAAGAAAATGTACGGTATAGAATCAATGTGAAAAAATGAGTTGTTGGTCAAATAGCAAACAGCGTACCAAGTACTTACCCTAAGTCATATTTTTTTACAATAATATTTTTGGAGCAGGTTACTGCTACTTCAATACTATGTGTTACTCAATTCCAAATGAGCAGAGTTAAATTATTTATCTTCTGTGAGAATTTGAAGGATTTGAGGTTGGCACATATTATAACTATGCACACCGACGATAAGGGTCTCCCAGCACCGACTGCGCAAGAGATTGGACTCCGTTTTCTTTTGAGAAAGTGCAAAGCATTAGAGAAACTTTGTCTGGACTATGTTGTTGGTCTAGATGAGGACGAGATGATTGCGCTGTTCCAGAACTGCAGCAACCTTAGAAGCCTTTCACTTCGCCTCAAGCCTCTGCGCCAACTGGACTGGGATTTCAGGACACCACTGACTGATGAGAGCCTTAAGACCCTTGGTCTAAGCTGCCCTATGCTTGAGGTTGTTGAGTTGACCTTTACGTTTTGTTCGAGTATGTATCCAACAGAAATAGGCTTCACAGTTCACACTATGTGTTACAATAATATTTCCAGAGCAGGTTACTGCTACTTTAACTCAGCTAAACATCCATTATTCTGAAATTGCTAAATTATTTATCCATTGGCTAGGTCTGAATTTGCCTAACGACAAACATGACACATGACATGAATAATTCAGCCATCCACTACTCTATATAGCAAAAACTATCAATTCATAAGAAGAGAAAAAAATATGGTGATAATCATGACAACTCCATCCTTTTGTTCAGTATATGCCACACTGTTATGAAAGGAGAACTACAGGTAGTATTCTGTATTCATCGATTTAGTAACATGCACACATCTAAGTGATAGCAAATATAAAACTGAATTTAAATTAATCACAAAGGCATGGAACAATTGAAAAAGGAAAGCAGCCACCGTCAAAGCAACTGGAAAGAGATAAAAAATGAAGGGAACATAATCAAGAGAGGCAGCTGATTAAGCAAGTAACTGTAAAATAATAACAAATTGATGATTAACTAATGTGAAGTAAACTCTTGTTCTTAGCATATAGCAAGTTGGGAGAGTAAGAGACAGAGAGGAGCTCCGTGCGGTGATGGCCGAGTGCCTACCGCTGGAAGACCCAAGCTTGCAGGTTGTATGTGTAGCAAAAAAAAAAAAAAAACATAGCACTTGTCCTTAAAATCACTTGTCTTTAGATTCTGAATCTACATTATCAAAGTCAAAAAAGAACTGGTCCTTAAATTCACAAAAATTTTAAAATTAAAAATTAAAGGGATATAACAGACATTGCATTACAGATGTACATCCAATTACTTGTTCAAACTATCTGAGCCTCATCTTACTTGTCCTCCAACACAGATGGATAGATATATAATTTACATGGAACATAGTAAGGCATCACATTATAACTCTTTGCATGTGAAAAAATCATTCCCTTAGTTACCTTAGTGTAAGAATCCACTAATGCTAGGTCTTCCTTTCTATCCAGCCTAGCTAGCCTAGCTATCCAGGTGATGCTAATTGGCATTATGTAAGAGTGAGCATACACAAATACTGCTAATGGCGATTTCAAAAGATTATTCTGCTTGACAAATGTCTTAACAGACAAAAACAGAAATTGTTTAAGCTAGAGAGGAGGCACATATGCAGTGAATTAGCAGAGGAAGCACATAAAGATTGATAAACCTGATAAAAGAAGAGAAGCAGTCCATATAAAAGGAGAAGGTTAGCACTCAGTGCAGATTAACTAAGAAAAAGAAAGCATCTATAAGACACAATAAGAAGGCTCAAGCTTTCTGAATTATTAGTACTGCAGTACTATGACCATTAAGAAGAAGCATAGTTCATTGTAGTGGTAAACTTTAGAAGGCGCAAGTATTAGCTTGAAGGATCAGAAAAAAGGGGCATCTAACTGAAAACAACAAGATAATTGAAAAACATGACAAGAGTAAATAAGTTACATGTGCTGTTGATTATGTGAACCTTGGAAAAACCTGTAACACGTTTCAGAATATGATATCTAGACTGCTTAAAGCATACAACTTGTTGGCATTTCTAGCCTGCAGGCATAACACAACATACTTCAAGCATATGGATATATATAGCTGCAGCCTGCAGGCATTTCTAGCCTTTGAAATAAATTCTAAAAGGCCTACTTTCAATAGGATTTTTTTATTTGTTAGTTCAGGTTCTGTGAAATACAAAAAACATCAAGCACCCTATCCACATTTCTAGCATCCACCAGTGATCTACTAACTGGTAACGCCTAACGAAAGAATGAATGCACTCAGAAACATATAGAAACTAAACCTAGGTTATCGAGTCAAAAGGGAATCAAACTATCAGTGAAGATGAGCTACCTGCACTATGTAGATGATAGGAGCCAGTCACACATAGCAAAATCCCTACAGGTAAAAGACCTTTATGTTCTTAGTTTGGGGAAATTCACAGGAAATTGCAGCCATCATAGATCAAGGAACCATATCAATTTGGGGAGAGGAGACAACGAAGGGAGATATGTGGAAAACCTAGGTCAAGGACGGCGAGCTCGGGGCTGGCGGCACGGTCGTCGAGGGGGCTCCGCCGCTACCATGGCGCCCCCATCCCACCTAGTCGCTACCTGCAGTAAAAATTAATTCTTAGGCCAGAACCATAAAAAGATGGAGCAAAGAGCAGGGATAGATGTTTTGCATTCAGTCAATCCAATGTTATTCAGAAGTAAATTCAAGGTAATCAATGTACTTTCTTTATAATTATCAGTTAATCCTAGCATTCACAGGCTTCTCACATCTAATCAGGACTCAAGGTAATGTCTTTTTGATGGGAGTCTAAACTGTTTGCTTACTCTTACATCTCCATTATTGAATACTCTCACATCTAATCAGGACTCTTACTCTCACATCTCCAGGTTTTCAGGAAACTGCGGTTGACAGAGGCAGCAGTGAAGTACAGGGATCCCAAGCACTAAAAAGGTCTAGACATGTGCCTATACATGTGTTGTTTCCTAGAAACGGGTGCGCCATTAGAACAAGTTGATGAAGGATTAGTAGGCCTCCTGGTTCCTGAAAATTCATGAGCATCAACCATCAGCCAAGGTGCCTGCAGCCTGTTGATATACAAATGGCTTTCCTAATAAGAACTCATTTTATAATAAGAACTACTAGAAGCTCCTAGCAACAACAGTACTAACTTTTCAAGGTACTATCATTAAACATTATTGACACTATTTAGAACCTAACCTAACTGCTTGAGTTTGCTGGCAATAAGAAGCAGCAAGAGTAGTCTACGGATTTTAAGTTGCATCATTGTCAGACATCAATACTCAGATTAGCTATTGGGAATTACAATATAGGATCTTGTGCATCTAAAAAGGCAATGGATTGTAAGTCAAGAAGACAATTCTGGTTTGCAAATGACAAGAAGACAACCATATGACTGCATGCGACCTCTGAACTGTGAGAAAGAACAGAGAAGACCAATCTTGGAATGCAATTACTTAGATAACAAAGGTTTCGGGACAATCACTTTAAACATTACTTCGCTATTTTTTCATTTAAATTCAGCAATATTGTTTAGACTGACAGGTTTGACATGGTCTGCAGTTCTAAAAACTTCTAAGTTGTTGATTTGAAACATACTGTATTGCCAATTTACGAATTCTAGAGAATGGCAGTGTGACTATTATTCCTTATCACACTGTATTGCCAAATAACATAGAATTTTTAGCGTAGATCGGAACACACACACACACACACACACATAACTCTAACCCTAGATCTTCTACACACAGCACCTAAACATCCATACATACACAATACTCATCCATAGGAACATATGTACACACATCTGAGGCAGAAAACGGCTCACCGTGGACATGCATATCAGATCTGCAGACCGCACGAGATGGAGGAGCAACTAGAATGATTGGACGACGTAGATTGGACGGAGACGACATGGATCGAGCCCGCATCCAGGCCCATCCTGGCCCGGGACGAGTGTGGTGTTGAGCTACTGCTGCAGTCGACCCACGCGGCGGCGCTTGGCCTTCAGCCAGCTCGCCTAGCCTGGGGATGACGACGCTGGCCAGCCGGCTAGCGGGCCATGGCGCGGCGGTGGCAGCATGCCAGGCATGGCTCTCGGTCGCCCCATCCCAGAGCATGCGGCCCTGCCGCAAGGAGCCAGGGGAGGGGGGTGAGCAGGGCCCTGCGTAGGTGAGGAGGATGCGGAGGGAGCTGGCGTTGGCGCTTCCGGAGGAGGCGCGAGAAGAGAGCGCACGCTGGGGTGAAGAAGACCAAGGGAGAGAGCGAGAGCTGCGTCGGGCTTCTGGTGAGAGACGCCGAGCGCTCGAGCTACCAAAGTTTGGGGATAAGGAGCGCGGCTTCCAGCCGGTGGATGTGTGCATTCTGTTTTTATTTTTTTTTCTTGTTTGTTATTGTGAGTTATATTTTTCTTTTTTTAACCAGACGGTGTGATGTATATATGTCCATGCAGCTAGGGTTTATCATGGTGGGTGGGGCCTATTTTCTTTAGCGACAGACAGATTGACGGTACACTTGGCTTTAGCGACAGACAGTTCAACGCTAAATATGAATACCTATAGCGACAGACACTAAATCGCTAAATGAGGATTTTGCGCCAGATGGTCTCTGAGTTATCTTTAGCGTCAGATCATCCATCGCCAAATATAATTTTTAGCGTCAGATATCTGACGATAAAGCGGTGTTGTGGTGTAGTGCCCTCCCCTGTCCTCTTCTTTACTACCGCCGCCGAGCTGCGCTAGCCCCCCTGCATGCGAGAAGCCATCCCCCATCAATTCCACGTGCCTGCGCCTGTGCTCTCACGTCCTCTCGCTGCCCACCCCCACCCAGACTTGAACCATGCAAGGCCAAGCTCCAATTTGGAGCTTCGCCCCACCATCGCGCCGTTAAGACCCGTCACCGCCCTCACCATGGATAGCCCCTCCTCAACATCTTGAGCCAAATTAGCTAAACCACTAGCCTCGCCTAGAACCCCTCCTTGTCGTGCGCACCTAAGCCATACCTCTACCGTTGCCTCCTCTCCGCTGGCACGACCATGTCGCTGTGGTTCACCATCGAGCTCACCTCGTGCACGCGGTCAGGCTCGCTCGAGGCATCTTCGGTTGAACCATCACCTTCTCTAGGTCAGTGGTGAGTCCATGTTGCTCACTCGCTATCCCTACTGCCTTGTTAATACTGTGGCCCACCGGAACACCGTCACCATTACCGCAGGGTGCCCACCATCGTGGAGAGGCCCTTCTACCGCATCTCAGTTCATGCAGCCACCACCCATCGCTTCACATCAAACCCTAGGTGAGCGTCGGCGTCGTAGATAGGTCAGCATGGGTCCCGTGTGGCCGGCGTAAGTGCCAGTGCCACCGCTCACCGCGCCAGCGCGCGCGGGGATGGTCGAGGACCATATCGTTGTAAAGGAGGGAGATTGCGAGGGTGTTCTTGCAAAGTTGCTGTCTATAGGAATAGTGCGAACAACGCTGTGTGAATACTAGGTAGCGTAGGGGTGTCTCTGCAAAAGCGCCAGCGCACGGGCTGTCTTCCGCCGCGGGTCGACCTGTGTGTGTGGGCCGCGCCTACGGGCTACGCGCGCGCGCGCTGCGCGCAAGTGGGCCGAGTCTGCGTGGTTGTGGGCCACGCTGGTGAATTCACTTTTCCTTTTCTTAAGGAATTAGAAATAGCTTTATGTTTTAATTTCTGAGCTAAACTTTGAAAATTAATATCAATTCGCATAGGTGTCCAAAAATTATAAAACAATTTTTGTTAAGTTCCTAAAATTGTGCTTTGTCTGTTAGTGTATTTAGTTCATATATATACATGTTGATACCAGGAGCTATTAAATCATTTGAGAGCGCTTAATATTATTAGGTTAATTATTGTAGGAATTTTTGGTGGTAGATTGGTGATAGCAAAAACCCTAAAATTTTTATAGTAGCTTCATTGTATTATTATGTACTCACTGTAATTTTTGCAGCCCTAAAATAGACTATTTATTATGGTAGCTAAATACCCATTAAGGCTAAATGAATAATGGCATGATGTTGATTTATAAAAGTTAAGCACTTGTAGGGTGACCTTGAAATCTATTTGGTAGAGATAATGATTAGCTTAGTATCTTAGTCATCAGAGCTAGCTTAGTGGCTTAGCATGTGTATTCTTATTTAAGAGTTGCTATTGCCAAAATGTTAAGTGTTGCATCATCATCGCATGCATGTAGAGAACGAGTTGGCGGAGATCGTGACCATCAATGATCACGAGTTCGAGGAAATCATCGAGGAGTACGAGGAGGAGATCCTCATGTAGGAGGAGGTCCTGGAGCCGCTACTAACTGACTCAGCTGACACCGCGCCTGCCCAAGGCAAGCCCCGGTGCATAACCCTTATTTTGAATAATCACTGGATATATATATGTGATGTGCATTTATGTTATAGGATTCATATTGAAACTACATGCATAGATAAACCTACCTATGAGTCCTACTAGCATAGGTCGAGTAGCTGCTATGCTTAGGCTATCGGTAGCGTGAGTAACCTGCCGTTACTCACAATAGGTGATTATTATTACTCTCATGATAAAATGGTGAAAGGAAATGGAGACCGGGAGGGATATGGTATGGGTATTGGTGGGTGTAATAGGTTGTGTTCTGCGGCCAACGGGGCATAGCTTGGTTACACTGTTTTCCCTATCCGTGTCAGTTAAGGACCATCGTTGCTGTGGATTCTAGCCAGGTCACAGACTTATTATCTTGAGCACATACTTGCTTATGGGAGCGGGAAGACTCGTTGCTCTCTTATCGTGGGTTCTGGCTCTTTTTGGACCGACTGATTGGAGGCAGGGATGGTGGAGGTCTAAGCACCACATTGAGTCCGGGACTCAGGAGTGGGGGCTTGGAGTCCAAGTTTGGACAGGGACCTGGACCCCTTGATAGGAGAGTGGTGGGTTGGTCTTGCTTGTGCCTGGGGTACAAGCGGGGCGTGTGTTTCGGGGTACCCAGCTGGGATACATTGGTTCACGAATCGCCACGTGATGCGGTACAACTTGGCTATGGTCTAGCACCGTAGTAAGAACTAGAAGATGAAGGATGATGAATGGATCTGATTGCTCAACTCTTGCTTGAAAGTAGAACATGCGCTTACATAGAATGGTTAGCTAATGAACTAATCATGACTGCTAATAAAACACATACATAAAGATTTACTACTAGCAATGCTTTTCGCAAAAAGGAAATCCAGCAAACCATAAAGCTTATCATATCCTTTGGAGTCGGGAAATTATTCCCACTACTCGGATAAGTCTTGCGAGTACATTGTGTACTCAGGGTTTATTTACCCTTGTTGCGGGTGCAGCTTGAGGAGTGACTGTTGTGTGGAGGGTTATTCTGGTGGGCACAGACGGATCCTTGTATCTTATCGTTAGATGTTTATTTCAATTCCGTTGTTTAAATTGTGCACTCTGAACTTGGTATTGTAATAATATATTTTTGAGAACTCTTGTTGTATGAAATGGACTAAGTATTGTAAACTCGCTCTCATTATTGGATCCTGGATGAAAAAAGTGGAGTGTTTGAGTTCTCCCTTGAGGTGTGCTCGATGGAACTGTTCGATGTAGCTAACTTTTGGGGTGCTTAGTGTCTGGTGAGAGACGAGCGCCTTTGAAAGCGTGTTATTTTGGGCAGTTCTGCCATAGAAACTCACTTCGTCTTATGAAACTTTCATTATCTATCTCTTCATTTATACTATGCCATGTCGGCTTATTTAATGCTCATGAAACCTTCACTGCCCGTACAAAAAAGATGAACCTGTTTGCCCCCAACTAAGCTTGGTCCTTGCATGTCTTAAAAGGCAACTTAAGCCATCCATGGAGTCTTAAGAGGTTTGCCTCTATAAATGTTTTTTTAAAACAAAAAGGCAAAAAAAGCAAAAATATTTTAATCTTTTCAGGCATGCGCGGTTTCTAGGATTTGAACTATCATCTTTTACCCCACCGTACCAATACACTACAAATTCGTTTAACTTTAGATCTCGTTGATCACTGTAACTTTGGTATCTCCATCGAGATTATTTAAAAATTTGAATATCAAAATCTTATATTTCAAAAATAAATATTTGTGACTCTAAATGACTTTGAACTAAAAACTTGTCAACTATAGAACTTTGGTATAAACCATGTCAACATTTAGGATTGTTTAAAAATTATGTTTTGAATTTCAAAACCTAGCTAAGAACTTAAAATAAATATTTAAGGATTTAAATGACTACAAATAAAAAAAAGTGCCAACTACAATGTTGTAAATCACGTTGGCCACTACAACTTTGGTATACATCATGTCAACATATTAGATTATTTAAAACTTCTAAATTTTGAATTTCAAAATCTATGAGATTAAAATTAATTTGGGACCATATAAATGACTTCAAGTCAAAATTGTTTGTTGCTTGCATGAGTGCCAAGCTCTCATCTCTCTCGTCACTTCTCTCATCTACATTAGCAAAAATGCTGGCCAGGTTGGCTATAAGATAATTGTTGTACTTGCTCTACAATATGCGTCAATATCTAACTATTAGTTGAGTGTGCTATTAAATTAGCTGCAAGTGATATGACACTAACATATGTCGCAATGTTAATGTTGGGTTCATAAACCCATGGTCCCTCGCAGACCGGCTTCCCCGCAAAGGCTTGGCCCAAGCAGACAGCGCACAACTCATGGGCCAGCCCAAGAGTCTAAAACAACAGGCCAGACGGGTGGTCCAGTCACCGACGGAAGGTCTGGCCGAGGAGGAACTGCGCCCGCTTGTCGACTCTGGCCCACCTCTCCGACCGGAGCGCTCACTTTGGTCTCCAGCCGCCTCCGAACGGTCTCTCTCCGATCGAAAGGCCTGACAAAGCACTACCTCCGACTCCGACCCCATGTCTCCAACCGGGGTATGCAAAGACCCTGCTCACTGCTCTTCTTCGACTGGCGCAACCAGAGCCGACTGGGACCAACCGACCGGGGACGCCTGCCCAGAAAGGACCAGGGAACAAACAGAGAAGAGCAGGGCGAGGCGCACAAGTCAAACCATGATACTAGGGACCATACCCTATACACCTGTAGGAACAGTACTCTGCAACCGCCCTGACATAAACAGTGTTGTAGGCGCCGACATTTCCGTCTATAGTATTGTGGGCGCCGTTAACTCCCATACGGTAAGGCCCCCCACATGCCTCTGGGCCTCGACAGTGTTGTGGGCACCGGGATTTTCCGTACTGAGCGAACATGGTGAAACTCCTCACATGCCTTTGGGCATCAACAGTATATGCAGGTACCGACATCTGCCATACCCAAACAAGGCGACGTAACCTCCCACGTGCATCTAACACACAAGTAGTGTTGTAGGCGCCGACCATCATCCTATACCCACCGGCGTGGGCAACAAGACTTAGAAGCATACAAACTCTCTCCCTCTCACTTGTAAGGTCATCCCCTTCATCTATAAAAGGGGATGTGCTCTCTCCCAACAAGCAGGCAAATTCCAGATTCATTAGATCGAGCAAGCTTACTAGTTCACAACCACAGAACCGCCAGGTTCGGACCTCAAGCACACGCTTGAACACTTAGCTCATAGAGGAGCTCCTGTCGCTATCGGCCCTTCCGACCGGAGCTGACCGAACCTCTCGGGCACCTCATCTTTCTCCTTCTCATTTGTAACCCCACTTCAAACTTCGAGCACCTGGGCTTAGGAATAAATTCACCGACCGACTCAAATTGGACGTAGGGCACATTGCCTGAACCAGTGTAAACCCTGTGTCATTGAGTGCTAGGTGACCTTCGATGACAACGTACGGCAAAACTACAAATATTTACTAGTTGGTCACTTTCTGCACCGACAGTTGGCGCCGTCCGTGGGGAAGACGTTGTACGTTCAACACTTTTTTGGTCATCGGATGACCCACTTTTCCGCCACCCTCGCCATGGCGGGCTCTGGCGATTCGATTCACTTCGGCTCATTGGAGTTTCCTGTGCTCCCACCTGTTGGGATGTGGGTTGTACCCGTCTTCGAGCCATCCAGGCCTTCCTCTTTGGAAGCCTGGACTTAGTCACCGACCGGCTTGGCGTACTACACCTCCACGAGGAGGCACTCGTTCCGGCACCCGTCGGAGGGGCGCCCTCCATCGACTCTGGGACGCATGACTTCAACGACGCGGCATCTGCGCTTCATTCCGAGCAAACTCTCTGCTCAAACCCTACAGTAAGTAATATGCGTACTGTTATTTACTCTTTATCTACTATCTCCCGCCGTTCATCCAGAGGGACCGTTCTGCCCGTGCCACAAACACCGTACGTTCGGTTCCCCTACGGCCTCGTGTCCCCCACGGATGCATACGCTCGGGGACTCCAAAGGATGCTGGCGCCATCCCCCCTCACATCCAAATTCATTGGAATGGTGAGCTACACTCCTGCCACACTCCATGAATTGCCAAATGACAAGGGTGAGAGCGACGGCTCCAGCATCGGTGACGTGGCACCTCACCGCCGTCCATCCTAGGAGTGCGCTATGGCGGACACTCTGGGACAGCCGCCGGTGGTTGTGGAATCTGCGCAGACTCACACCCCTCTAGACCCGTGTGCGGGGGCCCTCACGTTTGCGCAAGCGCACGCCGAGGAATTGCGATAACGGTGGCAGAACCAGCCGCCGCCTACGCCGACGCATTCGGTACAGCATGTTGTGCCCCATGCGCATGGCCCGGCGGGTGGCGCCCGGGGTCACGCCCGTCAGGTCCAACACGACATCATGAACGAGGGGAACGATCTCCCACAGTTCGCTCAGGCTGGCCAGAACATCGCTGCTGCGGCAATGCTTCTGGGCGGCGTTCCTGAGCCCACCGACCCCCAGGAGCGGGCAGTCTACCAGAACCTTCAGATTCTAGTAGAAGCCACCGCTATTCAACAGGCGGAAAGCTCCGCATCGTGCCTCCGGCACATGCCCTCTCTCCCCACCGGGGGAACGGGGACATACCAGACGATTCACTCCATCCGCTCGCCACTGCAGCCGCCAGGTGCGGCTCGGGGGGTGGCTGCCGCGCCACGGTTTGACCGGGCACCTGCCCCACACCGACCGCCGGTACACTTGCAGCCTGGTCCATAGCAGGACGCTCGCAGCATCGCCAGCAACCGGCATCGGGCCCAGTACGATGATGATGTCCACCGGGCGATGGCAAGATCAGGCGACACGGATCCTAGCTGAACCACCGAGGGGAGCGGTGAAACATGCCCTAGGCATGGTCACCGTCCGGACGACCAGAGTCCCAGCCTTGAGGGTCCGGGGCCACGGGCCTTTGATCGGTGTATCCGTTGAGCACCGTTCCCACAGCGCTTCCGATCGCCCACCAACATCACCAAGTACACCGGGGAGACAAACCCCAGTATTTGGCTCAAAGATTTCTGGCTCACCTACCGAGCCAGAGGGGTGGATGATGATTATTTCATCATTCAGTATCTCCCCATCTGTGTGGGGGAACATGTTCGGGCATGGCTTGATTTCCTCCCACACGATAGCATCCGTGACTGGGCGGACCTCAAGAGGGTCTTCATTGGGAATTTCTAGGGGACATATGTCCGCCCTGGGAACTCCTGGGACCTCAAGAGTTGCTAGTAGGAGCCCAGCGAATCCCTGTGGGACTACATCCGCAGGTTCTCCCAACGATGCAACTCCTTCCCTGATGTCGTCGACGCGGACGCCATCAGCATGGTCCTCTCTGGGATGACCTGTGAGTCCCTAATCCACAAGCTTGGATGCCTGAAGCCTCATACCACCTGTGACCTACTCGACGTCGCCACTAACCACGTCTCCGGCGAGGAAGCGGTCGAAGCGGTCTTCAACGGAGGCCGGGACAAAGGCAAGGCCAAGCGCATGGACCAAGACGAGGGCCCCTCCACTCAGAGGGGTAAGAAGAACAAAAAGGACTGGCACCGACTGGACAACACTGTGTTGGTTGCCACAACTGACCGCATGGGCAAGCAGCCCCAATTGGGCCAGCCTGACCACTTCAACAAACTCATGGATAACCCGTGCACCAACCACGCCTACCCTGTGAAACACCTCTATAAGGACTGCGAGCTCCTCAAATGTTTCCTATGACAGGCCGGTGGGCCGAAAGAAGGGGACGACAAAGAGGCGGCATCCAAGAAAGGAGGCACAGCGGGCAAAGATGGAGACAGTTTTCCCGATGCCGATGAATGCATCATGATCTTCAATGGATCCGATGTCATCTGGTCCAAGCGCCAGCACAAGGTATGCTATAGGGAGGCGTGCGCCGCCAAGACGGCCATCCCCTCCTTCCTCAGCTGGTCGGAATCTCTGATCACCTTCGATCAGAGGGACCATCCCTCCCACGTCGCGAGACCAGGACACTACTCGCTCGTCGTTGATCCCATCGTCCGCAAGAAGCACCTCACCAAGATGCTGATGAATGGAGGCAGCGGCCTCAACATCCTCTATGTCGACACCCTCGACGCCATGCGCATCCCCCGATCGGAGCTCCGCCTGGCGGGCTCTCCCTTCCACGGAGTGATCCCAGGAGCGCAGGTATACCCGCTCGGGCAGATCGACCTGCCCGTCATGTTCGGCAGCCGAGCCAAGTTCCGCTCGGAGGTTCTCACCTTCGAAGTGGTGGACTTTCCAGGATCCTACCACGCCATCTTGGGGCGGCTATGCTACGTGAAATTCATGGCAATCCCCAACTACACCTACCTCAAGCTGAAGATGCCGGGACCGAACAACATCATCACCATGAGCAGCGCCTTTTTGCATGCCTTCACGTGCGACCGCAAGCTCTACGAGCTCGCCACTACGGTCGTCAACTCGTCCGAGCTCCCACGGCTCGGGGAGTCATCGATCCCGGTAGTCCCAGACTGCAACAAACCAACCTCCTCGATGGCCTTCTGACCGCTCGAGGAAACCAAGGTAGTGGGAATCGACCCCACTGAGACAACCAAGATGGTTTGGATCGGGACCCAGCTCCTGGCCAAATAGGAATGCGAGCTCGTCGACTTCCTATGCAACAACCTTGATGTCTTCGCATGGCAGCCTTCTGACATGCCGGGCATACCACGGGGGGTCACCGAGCACGCACTGCGCCTCATCCTAGGCTCGAAGCCCGCCAAGCAGCACCTTCGTCGCTTCGATGATGAGAGGCGCAGGGCCATATGCGAAGAGATCGCCAAACTCCTGGCAGCCAAATTTATCAAAGAGGTATTCCATTCCGACTGGCTTGCCAATCCCGTTCTTGTTAAAAAGAAGACCAGGAAGTGGAGAATGTGCGTTGACTATACTGGCCTCAACAAAGCGTGTCCGAAGGATCATTTTCCTTTGCCACGCATAGACCAGATAGTCGACTCCACCTCGGGTTGCGAGATCCTCTCCTTTCTGGATGCCTAGTTACGCTATCACCAGATCGCGATGAAAGAGTCTGACCAGCTCGCAACCTCGTTCAACACCCCATATGGTTTGTACTGCTACGTAACCATGCCATTTAGCTTGAAGAATGCTGGCACCACCTACCAAAGGTGCATGCAGCAATGCTTCACTGACCAAATCGACCTGCTCGATTAGCCTAACCAAACCGAGCGGCCAAGACCAACGATCGCCGTCTATGTTGATGACATAGTGGTCAAAATAGCTCAAGCTTGTGACCTGATCGCAAACTTGGCTGCAACATTCACGAACCTCTGAAGGTTCAACATCAGGCTGAATCCCAAAAAATGTGTTTTTGGGGTTCCAAAGGGGAAGCTGCTAGGATACATTGTGTCCGAGCGCGGCATCGAGGCCAACCCCAAAAAAATCACGGCCATCTCCAACATGGGTCCCATACGTAACGTCAAGGGCGTTCAAAGGCTCACTGGCTGTCTGGTTATCCTAAGTCGATTCATCTCCCAGCTCGGTGAACGAGGGATGCCACTCTACAAGCTCCTCTCAAAGCATCCCTGATGTCAACCCCAATCCTCGTCGCTCCCAAACGAGGAGAACCCCTTCTCCTCTACATCGCGGCCAGCAACCATGTGGTAAGCGCCGTGCTGGTCATCGAAAGGGAGGAGCCGGGACACCAACTTAAGGTCCAGCGGCCCGTATACTTCATCGGCGAAGTACTCGCCGACCCCAAGGTCCGATACCCCCAAGTGCAGAAACTCCTATACGCCATGTTGATGGCGACCCGGAAGCTCCTGCACTACTTCACCGACCATGAAGTCGCGGTCCTCACTTCATACCCACTCGGGGACATCATCTGCAACCGCGACGCTGCGGGACGAATCTCTAAGTGGGCACTCGAACTCATGGTACACGACATGAGGTACATCCCCCGTACCGCCATTAAATCTCAGGCTCTCATAGATTTTGTCGCTGAATGGACAGAGGTACAGATATCGACCACGGACGTCACCCACGAGTACTGGACAATGTACTTCGACGGGTCCATAATTGCGCCTGGCTCGGGGGCTGGAGTGGTTCTAATCTCCCTAGATGGGAGTAGGCTCCACTACGCCATCTGCCTCCACTTTTTAGACTCAAACAACGCCACGGAGTACGAGGCCCTCATCAACGGACTACGCATCACCATCGAGCTCGGTGCTACATGACTCTACGTTCGCGGTGACTCAGAGCTAGTCGTTGATCAGGTCATGAAGGAATCCTCCTGCAAAAGCTCCCTCATGGCAGCATACTGCCAAGAGGTACGCAAGCTCGAGGACAAATTCTAGGGGATCGAGCTACATCACATCCCTCGAAGGGACAATGATACCGTCAATTTTCTTGTGAAATTGGTTGCCAGAAGGGATCCATCCCCAAGCGGGGTCTTCGTCAATGACATCCACGAGCCGTCCGCCCGCATCCTGGAAGGTCTGATCTAGACACACCTCAATGCCCAGCCGGCGCTCGGGGGCTCCGACCCCAACGCCAAGCCAGCACCTGGGGGCTTCGACCCCAACGCCAAGTCGGTGCTCGAGGGCTCTGATCCCAGTATCTCCATGACAACGTCATCCGCAAATGTCGCCGTATTGGCACTCGATCAAACCGACTAGCGAGCTCTGCTACTCGCCTACCTCCTCGAGGAGGTTCTCTCGCCCAGAAGGACTGAAGCCCGATGGATCGCTCGACGTGCCAAGACCTTCGTCGCGCTCGGTGACAAGCTCTACAAATGGAGTCCGTCAGGAGTGCTCATGAAGTGCGTCCCCACCAACTAGGGGAAGCAGCTCCTCCTCGAGGTCCATGCTGGGATTTGTAGACATCACGCAGCCCCAAGGTCGCTGGTCGGAAAAGCCTTTCGCTAAGGCTTTTACTGGCCCACCGAGCTATGAGATGCAGAGGAGGTCGTCCGCATGTGTGAAGGATGCCAGTTCTATGCTCGGCGAACCCATTTGTCGGCACAGGAGCTCCAAACCATCCCTATCACCTGGCCATTCGTGGTCTGGGGCCTCGACATGGTGGGGCCCCTCAAAAAGGGCCCAGGCGGCTTCACTCACCTACTCATAGCAGTCGACAAGTTCACCAAGTGGATAGAGGCCAAGCCCATTACAAACATCCGCTCGGAGGAGACAGTCAAATTCTTCCTTGACATCATCTATCGGTTCGGCGTTCCTAACTATATCATCACTGACCACGGGACTAACTTTACTAGAAAGAAGTTCCTAGACTTCAGTGATGGATACGGCATCAGGATCGACTGGGCCTCGGTCGGACAACCATGAACTAACGGTTAGGTCGAATGTGCCAATAGCATGGTCCTCCAAGGACTTAAGTCAATCATCTTCGACCGACTCAACAAGTACGCTAGACAATGGGTTGTAGAGGTCCCAGCGATCCTCTGGAGCCTAAGAACAACCCCAAACCGATCGACATGGTTCACACCTTTCTTCCTGGCCTACGGAGCTGAGGCAGTGCTGCCCTCTGACCTCGACCATGGTGCCCCAAGAGTGAAGGCTTTCGACCGCGATTGAGCCGCGGAGGCTCAACAAGACGCAGTCGACCTGCTCGAAGAGGCCCGTGAGACAATCGTCGTCCGCTCCGCTCGCTACCAACAAACCCTCCGTAGGTACCATGGAAGGAAGATCAGAGGGAGGATACTCGAAGTCGGCGATCTCGTACTCCGGAGGACCCAATCAACGAAGGAAAAACACAAGCTCTCTCCACCATGGGAAGGGCCCTATACGGTGACCGAAGTAATCCGACTGGGCACCTACCGACTGGAGGACAACAACAATAACATTCTCACCAACACTTGGAACATTGAACAGCTACGTCGTTTTCCCCTAAATTTGGTCTAACTGCTTTTTAGTCAACACTTGCCCCAGTAAAAGCACCCCAGCCCGAACACTTTCACCGGGTCGCTCGGGGGCTCCATAAGGGTACAATACTGAATACTACCTCTCATTTTACTCTCTTTTTTATTGTCACATGGTAAACAACTTCGTCCATGAACGGAAGCGCATTCCTTTTCCTTTGATTGCCCTATGTAACTTTTGTTCTTACTCCTAACCGAACGCACCCCACCATGACTTACGGTTACAAGCAGCCGAGCCCTGTGGGCCATGCCCAGGCTCTTAAAAAAGCTGCAGCCTACGGAACTAATGGGCAGGTACAAAAAAGAAAGGACAAAGAACAAAAGATATGCTAGGATAAAAATAAGGAACGGATAGTGATTCTATCAAAGAACAATATTGATGTATTCATTGATAAAAAAACTATTCACACGGGGACTCACCCACGAACTCAACTATTACATTTTCTATTGCTACTCCAAATACTACTACGGCCGCTCGACGACATCGCCTGAACGCCGCCGGACATAACCACCTCCGCCGGGACCCACCCGGCTCCGCTCCCTCGACTCCGACGAGCGCAACGGGTACCTCAAGGGCGTCACACCCATAGATGCTCAGTAGAGGAGCATGGAGCTCCTAACCTTCTCATGCAGTCGAGGCAGCTCCTAGTCAGGGACGCTGCTACCGAGGTATGGCCGCCATGGCAGGAAGAGATCTCATCAAACTTTATGAACTGGCCAACCTGAGCAACTGTAGGTGCAGAACCCTCCACCGGCACGATCCTAAGCAACTTCCCCTCCGACAAGACTCACCCGGTGAAAATCCACCGGAGAAAGTCCACACACGGTTTCATCCCGAAGAAGGCCTCGCAGATGAATCCATGAAAGGTCCTCATGTGGTTTTGGTAATTGAGTGACAACTAAGGTGGACTAATTGTATTTATGTGAGATACATAGGTGATTAGTCCATAGGTACATGTGTGTGAGCAACATATGCCATGAAGATGAAAATGACGTGGAGATGTTGCAAAGCTCACACATGTGATGATGAAGGAGCTCATTGCACATGAGACATGACATTAAGTCATGTGATCAAGGTGGAGAAGATCAAGACATGACTTGGCTTGATGGACCGGTTGCAAGCGTGAAGGGCAAGTCGGAGGCTTTGGAGCGATGGACCGCGTGGCGGTGAAGCTTAAGCAAGACTTGGCGCCAATGGATGAAGGCAACGGTGAAGAGCAAGTGAAGTCAAGATCGATGAACCAATATGGTCACATGATGATATGAAGTGGATCATATCTATTGTTGATCATGTTGGTGCATGTGTTGCATCGACATTGGAGGAGATGGAATGTAATGCACAAGGCAAAGGTATAACCTAGGGCATTTCATTTCACCGGTCATAGGTGTGTAGAGAAGTTGATGACCGGGTTTAGGATAGATGGCCATACTATCAAGAGGGGCAAACTTGTTTGCATATCGGTCATCTAGTGCCACTCGAGTGATCTAACTTTGCATAGTCGCGAGGATTGAGTGGCGTGACAAGTTGAGTGGCTAATCCTTTAGAAGATGATTGTGAAAATGCTAACACACATACACATGGTGGTGTACACTTGGTGGTGTTGGCACATTTATAAAGGAGATGAAGTTGGAGTTGATGTGGATCAACTCGACGATGTAACAGAGGCGAGAAAGGTTCGAAACTCCACCAACGGAGTGTCCGCCCGTAGAGTGCGAACAGTCCGATGGTGCCATCGGTGCTTTATATAGAAAATATAGGGTCTCATAGAGTGGACCGGATGCTGGTCACGTGGTGACCGGACGCTGGGGTCCTACGTCCGGTCAGTGGCGGTAGAGAGCATGCAGGCGTCGGTCTTCGACCGGACGCTGGCGCTGAAAGTGACCGTACACTGGCAGCGTGCGTCTGGTCAGGCTGACGTACGGTGATGTAGGCCACACAGAAAAGGTGGAGAAGGACCGGACACTGATGCTGCATCTGATCATGACCGACCAGACGCATCCGGTCGTGACTGGTACCTTACTGGAAACGACCGGACGCTAGGGTTGCTGCGTCCGGTCACTTTGAGCAGCTACGTCCAGTCATCACTTGACTGTTGAGATCAAGTGACTGAGGTTGAACGGAGGTGACACGTGGCAAGCATCTGTTGACCGGACACTGAGGTCCTGCGTCCGGTCGTCCCGAGTTTTGTCCAGTGAAGGGATAACGGCTAGTTTAGCCCGTGGGGCTATAAATAGAAGGGTGTCTCGGCCATGGCTGGTGCTGAACACCTCGGGGGACTTTGTGTCCATACTTGAGAGTGCTTGGGAGCCCTCCATCTCACATATACTTGATAGTGATCATCCGATTGTGTGAGAGAGCGATTCTAGTGCGATTGCATCATGAGGTTGCATCGAGTGGTGCTTGTTACTCTTGGAGGTTGCCACCTCCTAGATGGCTTGGTGGTGGTCTCCGTCGAAGCCCGCAAGAAGCTTGTGGAGTGCTCCGGAGAAGAGCTTTGTGAGGGGCATTATGCTCGCCCCGCGGGAGCCGCGAAGAGCAACTCTAGTTGAGCGTGTCATTGAGCTACCCTCACTTTTGGGGTAAGTTCTTGTGGTGCCTGACGTGCGGGCTTGGCGGGTGATGCCAAGTAGCCGCCGAACCATCAAGTGAGTGGTGGACACAACGGGGACGTAGCGTGTTGGCAAGCACGTAAACCTCGGGAGAAAATCACCGTGTCAACCTTGTTCTTCCCATTGGTTTGCAATCCCCCTACACAAGCTTGTGATTACTTTTTATACATTGTGCTTGCGTAGTTGCTCTTGTAATTAGTTAGCTTGAGTAGTTCACTAGTTACCTTCTTGCTTGTGTAGCATAGAAGTAGCTCCCTTGCGTGGCTAATTTGGTTTGTGTAACCTTATTAGTCACATTGCTTAGTTTGTGTAGCTAAGTATTTGCGCTCTCTAATTTGGTATTGGTTGCCTTGTTATTGAGCATTGCTAGTGAGCTTAGTTGGCTTTGTGCTTTTGCTTACTAGCATGTGTAGGAGCTCCCTTGTTGCTTAAAGTACTAGTGGAATAGGTTTGTGTGATCTTGCTTCTAGAATTGATTAGGTGAGCTCTAGCTAGCCGGGACCTTAGTTATTTAATTAAGATCTTTGTTAGGTGCTAGAGAACATTGATAGAGGGGTGTAGTCTTGGCTAGACCAATTGTTTTAATTCCGCACTTATTTCGGTTAGCCGACGTGATTAATTTTAGAAAGGACTATTCAGCCCTCCTCTAGTCCGCCATCTCGACCTTACAAGTGGTATCAGAGCTAGGTCTCTCATTTGTGATCTTCACAGACCCGAGAGGATGGCATCTAGTGGGCTAGATGTTTGTGAGACACACATTTTTTATGTCACAAACTTTGCACTTTGGAAAAATCACATGCTTGATCATTTTCGTGCAAAGGGACCTAAGTTTTGGTGGATTGTCACTAGTGGTCTCACTCATGTCTTGGATCATAGAAATCTCACCAAAGCTCAAAGAGTTCTCTATAAACTTGATGCACATGCTTATTGTTTTCTAATGGATGCTTTGAGTTTTGATTTGATGAAACAAGTAAACTACACGGGAACCGCTCGTGAGATATGGGAGTCCATCAAGCGCACCTTCGGTGATTCCTCCACATGGGATGATGGCAAATTCAAGAAGGAGGATGAGCCCAAGAAGGAGGCGCATGAGTGTGTCGAGCATGATCACAATTTGGTGATTGTGAAAGATTGCTCCACCTCATGGTCAAGTGATGATGATGATGATCGATTCACTATAAGTTCACTTGACAAGGTTGATGATGACGCCACAAGTGTTGCACATGAAGATTCTACCTCAAGCACACTTGGTGGTGATCTTGACGATGATGGTTCATGCTCGGGCCATGATTGTGATGCTACTACAAGCTCTTCTACATCACCACATTGCTTCATGTCACAAGGTGACACCAAGGTATCAAATCATAATGTGGTTAATCATGTTGATTCATATGATGAGCTTGTTAGTAGACTTGCTAGCATAACCATGTCTTTAGAAAATGAGAAAGCTAAAACATTGAAATTAGAAAATAAAAACTCATTTCTAAAGAACTCTTGTGAAGAACATAAGAAATTACTTGATGCTTTTAAATCTTCACATGATGAGCTAAAATTGAATTATGAGACACTTATTGCATCTCATGATGAATTATTAGAACAACATAGTTCTCTCATTAAAATGTTTACAAAGAAACTTAAAAATAATGAGAGCTCATCACATGGATCAAATGATAAATCACAAATTGTTGCTAACCCTTGTGATGTAGGCAAGAAGCATGTATCCACCTCTTGTGATGATTTATTAGATATGCCATGCTCTTCACATATAGATGCTTGTTATACTTCTATGTCTTGTGAAACTAACCTTTTAAAGGAGAACAATGAGCTCAATGAACAAGTAAAAAAAATGAGCAATAAGCTAGAAAGATGCTACAACTCAAAAGTCACCTTTGAGCACATGTTGAAGACTCAAAGAAACTATAGTGACAAGTGTGGCCTTGGCTTCAAGAAGAAGATGACAAAGGGCGAAATAAAGAGAGAAAGAAAGATGAAGAAGATACAACAAAGAAAGCTCTCTCATACCATGTGCTACCGGTGTCATGAAGTGGGACACCTTGCAAATGGTTGCCCTAACATTGAGAAGCTCAAGAAGATAAAAGAAGAAGAGAGGCTCAAGCATGTGAAGTGCTTCAAGTGCCACACTTGGGGTCATCTTACCTCAATGTGCCCAACCAAGCAATTGGTGAAGCAACAAGTGAAGCCTCAACCAAAGCCACAAATTGAGCAAGAAAAGACACGCCAAGAGCAAATCAAGATCAACCATGAAGATGGTGGTGATTTGATGATAAAGAAGAAGAAAACTAGAAGGGGTGGAAAAGCAAGAGAAAGAGCAATGCGTCCAAGGATGAATCAAGATGCAAAGCAAGTGAGCAAGAACAAAGAAGAGAAAATGGAGAAGATTGCTCACATGAGATGCTATAGTTGTGACACATTGGGCCACCTAGCTTCGGGTTGTCTAAACAAGCTTGAGAAGAAGGCTCAAGCAAACAAGGAGAAGCAAGGCAATGAGAAGCACAACATGAACAAGGAAGAAAAGGCTCAAGCAAAGAGAAAGTGCTACTCATGCCGGGAAAGGGGACACATGGCATATTCTTGTCCCCTAGGTAACACCCCTAAGCCTATTTCAATTAATGATGATTCTATTCTTAGGAAGGGTGGTAATGATACCTCTATGGTTGCTATTGCAAAACATCCTGCTATTCATACTAAGGCTATGCCTAAGTATGTTGCACCTAACTTGAGAGGACCCAAAGTTGTTTGGGTACCATCAAAAAGTGGATGATTGTTTGTAGGTACCATCGGCATTGGAGGCTTGGTTCAAATGATATTCATCTTGTTGATCATGTAGTTAAGCCAAGTATTTCTAAGTGATGATCATTATCCCAATGCCATGACAAATTGAGTGAAGTCCAAATGTGCTACAACATACAAGTGTCAAATTCAAGTTGTTGGTGATTCATTGGATATATTTGATGGTTTGCAAATAATTGAGTTGAAGCTTGCAAGTTGGATGATCATGAGCTAACCAAGGTATATCTCTTGTTGATCATTTCATTTGGGTGCATATGAATTGATTGAAATGGACAAATATGCAAAGTTGCTTGCTATAAGTTGATTGAATGGATAATTGATTAGTAATCAAGTTTGGATTGATTTGTGTTAGATAAATTCATGAGATGACTTTTAGTAAGTGGTTTGAATAGATATATGTCTTATGGAAGTATTCAAACAAGTTAGTTTTAAGTTTGATTCATATTTGATGAAGTATAGCTCAATTGTTGAAATCTGTCCTATAATTGAGAATCTAAGCTAGCTGTGATCTTGGCCATATTTGAGTAATCAACACTTATTGGATTAGCATAAAAATTAGTGTATATGCTCTAAACTTATGGTATAAGATGCTGTACAATTTTTATGAGAATTGGATAAGATATGCTTCGGTTTTAGAGTGGATCTTGTCAGCTATAGTGCAGCAGTTTTCAGCATGTAGCAGTGGTGGAAGAATTGAAATCTGGTAGCAATCTAGAAGTCAAATGTGGCTCAAATTTTTACATCTGCTAGATCACTTAGTTAATCACATCTCCACCAAATTTTGTAGCATTTGGATTTGTACTTTGGGACATATGCATTTTTCTTTGAAGAGTACAAAATCTGCTAGAAAAGTGACAAATGTTGGATTGATCTAGAGTCACTTTGATTGAAAGGTCCTCAAGTTAGAAACATGTTTATAAGTAATTGAGGCACCTAAGTTTGGTTTTGAGATGATCTAGAAGCATGACAATTAAAGAGTACAAGGCCATTTGATTGTGGAGTGTAGTTTGCACACTTTTGGTACCCAAGATGAAGATCAAGATCAAACTCAAGTTGAAAATGAAGTTTAAGTTTTAGATATGATTGGAGATCATTTGGTAGAAAGAAAAGGACTTAAACAAGTAGAAAGAAAAGGACTTAAAGAAGGAATCAAGGTTACTCATCAAGTTAAGTCCATCACTTGGATCAATCAATCAAGCTATTTCAAGTGAGTATCAAGAATGGTTCTTTGGAGAGAGGTCACTTCTCCCTAGTGTAGGGGCTTGCCGCCTATGTGTAGGTGAACCAAGTGTGGTACTTGGAAGGCTAACATGGAAGTGGTGATCCGAGGAACATTTGAGATGTTTAGTTGAAGCAATCAAAAGGATTGATCAAGAAAAGCAAGCATCACCCAAAAGACACTTTAATGCTCTCATGCAAGCATTGATTAAAAGATGAAGCAAGCCAACCACAAGAAAGTGCAATTGATCATAAGTGGTATTCATTTCATATGGGTGAATAATGGAATTCAAAATGGTATCTATTGGTCTTCACCAAGCTTATAATTGGACTTCACATTGCTATTGGAGTAATAAATTGAAATCTATGTGACTATCCTCTACTCCAACATAGCAAAGGTATCATTGTAATGTGCATGATCATTTCATCCCTTACTAGTTTGTGGTTAGTGCATATAGTACATACTTCATAGGATCATGCATAACAAATGAAATGTTTACATTCATAGCCTACCACTATTGCTTGAATGATTAATTGATCTAGTGGTTAGTATATGAATTTATTCATGAGCTAAGTAAACCCAAGTACTTGATTTAATTTGGATTGCTAACAAGTGACAAATACAACATTGGCAAGATAACCCTTACAAGAGGTGTGAAAAAGCTTGTCATTGGTTCAAACCGGACTTGGAAGCTTAGGCAAATCAATTTAGTTTAAGTCAATTTAGAAGCTCATGATAAGTAACAAGAGTACAAGCACAAGACAACAATGCAAATGAATATCTAGTTTGTTTGTTTCAAATGGTATCTAGACTCAAGTATTTCATCAAGAACTCACAAGTGATGTCCAGATCAACTCACAAGTGATATCCTATAAGTGGTACTCGTAAAGATAGCAAAGGTTCAAGAAATGGTTTTTATTGATAAATCCAACAAGTGGTTCCATACTAGAAGATTCTTTCAAGTGATATCACATCTACACATAATATCAATCATGCAAGACGATGGTTCCACAAGTGATCCTCAACTTTAAGTGATCATCAAATGAAGAATGCATCCCTCACCTACAAGAGCTCAAATGTATCAAATGGATGACCCATGCTATCACATAGGGGGAGGTGTCACACAAATTGATATCAAGATCAAAGATTCTATGTGTGGTATCTCAAGAAGCCCTACACAAGATACAAGTAGTACAAGTTACAAGTGATATCTACAAGTGGTGTCATTCCAACAATCAAGTGATATCCATAAAAAATGCAAGATTCAAGCCTCAACCATCTACCCCAAATGCATACCTTTGCATCAATGAGAAGCACACGTTTTATGGAAATTGATGACAAAGGGGGAGAGATTGTACAAAGATATGAAAGCTTTGAGATTGAGATTGTACAAGGGGAGAGATAAGATATGAAAGCTTTGGAAGAGATTGAAACAAAGAAGTAGAGGTTGGACATGGATATAGACAAAGAGGGAGCAACATTGAAGAAAAGAGATGGATCAAAATTCTTGGACAAGAGAAGCACACAAGTTGGGGGAGCAAGCTCATGAACTTTGATTGATTGCATTTGATATGTGCATATTCATGTGCTTGCTTGCATTGCATAAGTTCTTAAATTTCAATATACATGCTTGTGTGAGGTATGCTAGTTGTACAATTTGATTGATAAAATGAAAACTAGCATGCATAGGATGATAGCTAGACACTTGGTATGCTTTTCAAGTAATGCTAGTACCTTGGTTTTAATGTTGATCTCACAAGGTATCTAGTGATTTTATTTCCAAGTGATATCTAACTAACCATGGTGCTAAGGATGAACTTAAAGGTGCAACTCCGATTGGTATCACGCTTCAAAGGTTTACTTTATACACCTTAGCATTATTTAGTAGTAATTATTCTCCCACAATTTCAATCTATGCATACGTGCGAGCTTCAAATCAAACACTCTAGCACATATGTAGGGGGAGCTAATACTACCATTTTGGGTTTGTGGTACTTGTCCAAAATCATTTACACATGGTAAAATTGCTTGGGCAAGCAACATGAATCCAAAAGATCTCAATTTCCATATCTTTGTAGAGTTGTCATCAATTACCAAAAAGGAGGAGATTGAAAGGTCCTCATGTGGTTTTGGTAATTGAGTGACAACTAAGGTGGACTAATTGTATTTATGTGAGATACATAGGTGATTAGTCCATAGGTACATGTGTGTGAGCAACATATGCCATGAAGATGAAAATGACGTGGAGATGTTGCAAAGCTCACACATGTGATGATGAAGGAGCTCATTGCACATGAGACATGACATTAAGGCATGTGATCAAGGTGGAGAAGATCAAGACATGACTTGGCTTGATGGACCGGTTGCAAGCGTGAAGGGCAAGTCGGAGGCTTTGGAGCGATGGACCGCGTGGCGGTGAAGCTTAAGCAAGACTTGGCGCCAATGGATGAAGGCAACGGTGAAGAGCAAGTGAAGTCAAGATCGATGAACCAATATGGTCACATGATGATATGAAGTGGATCATATCTATTGTTGATCATGTTGGTGCATGTGTTGCATCGACATTGGAGGAGATGGAATGTAATGCGCAAGGCAAAGGTATAACCTAGTGCATTTCATTTCACCGGTCATAGGTGTGTAGAGAAGTTGATGACCGGGTTTAGGATAGATGGCCATACTATCAAGAGGGGCAAACTTGTTTGCATATCGGTCATCTAGTGCCACTCGAGTGATCTAACTTTGCATAGTCGCTAGGATTGAGTGGCATGACAAGTTGAGTGGCTAATCCTTTGGAAAATGATTGTGAAAATGCTAACACACATACACATGGTGGTGTACACTTGGTGGTGTTGGCACATTTATAAAGGAGATGAAGTTGGAGTTGATGTGGATCAACTCGACGATGTAACAGAGGCGAGAAAGGTTCGAAACTCCACCAACGGAGTGTCCGCTCGTAGAGTGCGGACAGTCCGATGGTGCCATCGGCGCCCTATATAGAAAAGATAGGGTCTCATAGAGTGGACCGGATGCTGGTCACGTGGTGATCGGACGCTGGGGTCCTACGTTCGGTCAGTGGCGGTAGAGAGCGTGCAGGCGTCGGTCTTCGACCGGACGCTGGCGCTGAAAGTGACCGGACACTGGCAGGGTGCGTCCGGTTAGGCTGACGTATGGTGACGTAAGCGACATAGAAAAGGTGGATAAGGACCGGACGCTGATGCTGCGTCCGATCGTGACCAACTGGACGCATCCGGTCGCGACTAGTACCTTACTAGAAACGACCGGACGCTGGGGTTGCTATGTCCGGTCACTTTGAGCAGCTGCATCCGGTCATCACTTGACCGTTGAGATCAAGCGACTGAGGTTGAACGGAGGTGACACATGGTAAGCATCCGTTGACCGGACACTGAGGTCCTGCGTCCAGTCATTTTGACCGGCGCGTCCGGTCGTCCCGAGTTTTGCCTAGTGAAGGGGTAACGGCTAGTTTAGCCCGTGGGGCTATAAATAGAAGGGTGTCTCGGCCATGGCTGGTGCTGAACACCTCGGGGGACTTTGTGTCCATACTTGAGAGTGCTTGGGAGCCCTCCATCTCACATATACTTGATAGTGATCATCCGATTGTGTGAGAGAGCGATTCTAGTGCGATTGCATCATGAGGTTGCATCGAGTGGTGCTTGTTACTCTTGGAGGTTGCCACCTCCTAGATGGCTTGGTGGTGGTCTCTATCGAAGCCTGCAAGAAGCTTGTGCGGTGCTCCGGAGAAGAGCTTTGTGAGGGGCATTGTGCTCGCCCCACGGGAGCCGCGAAGAGCAACTCTAGTTGAGCATGTCATTGAGCTACCCTCACTTTCGGGGTAAGTTCTTGTGGCGCCCGACGTGCGGGCTTGGCGGGTGATGCCAATTAGCCACCGAACCATCAAGTGAGCGGTCGACACAATGGGGACATAGCATGTTGGCAAGCACGTGAACCTGGGGAGAAAATCACCGTGTCAACCTTGTTCTTCCCATTGGTTTGCAATCCCCCTACACAAGCTTGTGATTACTTTTTATACATTGTGCTGGCGTAGTTGCTCTTGTAATTAGTTAGCTTGTGTAGCTCACTAGTTACCTTCTTACTTATGTAGCATAGAAATAGCTCCCTTGCGTGGCTAATTTGGTTTGTGTAACCTTGTTAGTCACATTGCTTTGTTTGTGTAGCTAAGTATTTGTGCTCTCTAATTTGGCATTGGTTGCCTTGTTATTGAGCATTGCTAGTGAGCTTAGTTGGCTTTGTGGTTTTGCTTACTAGCATGTGTAGGAGCTCCCTTGTTGCTTAAAGTACTAGTGGCATAGGTTTGTGTGATCTTACTTCTAGAATTGATTAGGTGAGCTCTAGCTAGCCCGACACCTTATTTACTTAAATATGATCTTTGTTAGGTGCTAGAGAACATTGATAGAGGGGTGTAGTCTTGGCTAGACCGATTGTTTTAATTCCGCACTTGTTTCGGTTAGCCGACGCGATTAATTTTAGAAAGGACTATTCACCCCCCCTCTAGTCCGCCATCTCGACCTTACAATCCAACACCACCCCCGGGTAGCCTCCAGCTCGACATCGCGCTCTGGATTCATGAAAGGATCTGTAAGTCCTCCCCCTCGCTCACCCCCTCTCTCACTTAGGAACCGCCGTGGCATACAAGCACTCTCGGTGAGAAAGAAGGAGGAGAGACAATAGTTGGAGAACAGGCAAAGGACTACGACGGAGAGCCCTCTCCCTCCCCCTATTTATGGAAGAAATACGGCAGCCAAAGAGGGGCAAAAGATTAGAGCGAAAAACTCTCCCCCTTCCCCCATTCAATGTGGATGGGAAACGATGGGACACACCCTGACCGATGGGACGCACGCTGGCCGACGGAACGATGCCGGGTCAGACGGAACATCGCCTAGTGAGACAAAACATGGCCTGGGTATGGCCCACCACTATCGCATGACCAGGCATGAAAACCAAAATGTCACCACACGCAGGCAACTCTCCGCATCCCTAGGTGGGACTTGGAAAAACCCAAAACGGGATCTCCGCCGGGAGAGACCATCGGGCTTCCTAAGTTGATCGAACGGCTCAGAAAAACACACTGAGAGACAGGTAGGAAGCGAAGGGACGCCCCATGTAGGCCATGCCGACTCCATCACGAACGACGAGCACGAGTCCTGGTCGGACATTTCGGACTGAAACTCTCCAAACCCCGTCACTCAAGTCATCAAGGTAAACACTACCAACCCCCTCTATTTCTTTATAATCATTTTCATACATCCATACGCGCATTCATTCCATACGCCTGTGCCTCCCAGACGATTCGGGCCCTGAACCGCCCGGGGGCTCGGGAACTAAGCATCGTATGTGCAGCGAAATGCATCACAACGCTTCGTGTTGCCTCACGAAGCAGCAGTTGCCTCATTTGACATGAGCAACAATAGAGCTAGGGGAGAAAAACATAGATGAGCCTCGTGCAGCCCTCGCCCAGTCTAGCAGACATGGTCATCTCAACCTTCTCATTCGATCCTGAACCTCTTGCCAAGCCCACAGAATCTCCATCGAGGGGAGGCCGTTAGGCCACCCAGGTCGGTCTCTGGAACGACCCAGGCATCTGCCGGGTTGCAGGTAAAGGAGCAGTGGAATGTCACAAGAGGGCTATGCCAACCCCGTCACAAACAACGGACCCAGATTCCACTCGATCATACCCGTTAGCGAACTCACCGAGCGCGTCACTCGAGCCCGAGCGATCGGGACAAGCGACAAAACTTAGCCCCTCCGGTTGTGAGGAACCAAGGATGGGGTAACGCAAAGAACTCACACCGACCCCCTACTAAAACCCAATAGGGCTCAGGGGCTCAAGACACAAAACGCCTGGGTCTACGACCCCGAATTCGCGCCATCCGGCTACACTTCGACTGCGCTCCACACACCCGGGTCTGTGACCCCGAAGTCGCCCCATCCGGCTACGCTCCGACTGCGCTCCACACACCCGGGTCTATGACCCCGAACTCGCCCCATCTGGCTATGCTCCGACTACGCTCCACACACCCGGGTTTGCGACCCTGAACTCGCCCCATCCGGCTACGCTCTGACTGTGCTCCACACACCTGAGTCTACGACCCGAACTCACCCCATCCGGCTACGCTACGACTGCGCTTCACACACCCGGGTCTGTGACCCCGAACTCGCCCCATCCAGCTACGCTCTGACTGCGCTCCAAACACCCGGGTCCACGACCCTGAACTCGCCCCATCAGGATCTATGAGCTCCGGCTCGCCCGATCCCAAAACTAACTAAACTAACTGCCTCAGTTGCACAGCGCGCATCGACGCCAGGATCCGCAAGCTCCGTCTCACATGATCCCTAAAAACAACTAACCACCTCGGCTGCACAACGATGCCTTGGTTAAACAACTCCATCTCGACTAAAAAACACGCGCACACGCCCACTAACAAACACCCCCTAGACGGTTCTGCCCGAACCGCCCGGGGGCTACACCCGTGGGTGCGCTCGCGCACACCCGCCATCAAGACAAAAATCCCCTGGACGATTCTGCCCAAAACGCCTGGGGGCTTGAGGGCTCCTGTTGGGTTCATAAACCCAGGGTCCCTCGCAGATCGGCTTCCCCGCAAAGGCTTGGCCCAAGTAGACAGCGCGCAACTCATGGGCCGGCCCAAGAGTCTAAAACAACAGGCCAGACGGGCGGTCCAGTCACCGACCGGAAGGTCTGGTTGAGGAGGAACAGCGCCAGCTTGTCGACTCCGACCCACCTCTCCGACCGGAGTGCTCACTTCGGTCTCCAGCCACCTCCGAACGGTCTCTCTCCGACCGGAAGGCCTGGCAAAGCACTATCTCCGACTCCGACCCCATGTCTCCGACCGGGGTATGCAAAGACCTTGCTCGCTGCTCCTCTTCGACTGGCGCATCCAGAGCCGACTGGGGCCAACTGACCGGGGACGCCCGCCCGGAAAGGACCAGGGAACAAACAGAGAAGAGCAGGGCGAGGCGCATAAGTCAAACCATGATACCAGGGACCATACCCTGTACACCTGCAGGAACAGTACTCTGCAACCGCCCTAACACAAACAGTGTTGTAGGCGTCGACGAGACAAAAACCTCCCCCGCTGACAACACAGAAAACCCCCCAAACGGTTCTGCCTGAACCACCCGGGGGCTCAGGGGCTACACCCGCGGGTGCGCTCGCGCACATCCGCCATCAAGACAAAAATCCCCCGGACGATTCTGCCCAAAACACCCGGGGGCTCGAGGGCTCCTGTTGGGTTCATAAACCCAGGGTTCCTCGCAGACCAGCTTCCCCACAAAGGCTTGACCCAAGCAGACAGCGCGCAACTCATGGGCCGGCCCAAGAGTCTAAAACAACAGGTCAGACAGGCGGTCCAGTCACCGACCGGAAGGTCTGGCTGAGGAGGAACAGCGCCCACTTGTCGACTCCGGCCCACCTCTGCGACCGGAGCGCTCACTTCGGTCTCCAGCCACCTCTGAACGGTCTTTCTCCGGCCAGAAGGCCTAACAAAGCACTATCTCCGACTCCGACCCCACATCTCCGACCGGGGTATGCAAAGACCCTGCTCGCTGCTCTTCTTCGACTGGTGCAACCAGAGCCGACTGGGACCAACCGACCGGGGACGCCCGCCCAGAAAGGATCAGGGAACAAACGGAGAAGAGCAGGGCGAGGCGCACAAGTCAAACCATGATACCAGGGACCATACCCTGTACACCTGCAGAAACAGTACTCTGCAACCGCCCTGACACAAACAGTCTTGTAGGCGCCGACATTTCCGTCTACAGTATTGTGGGCGCCGTTAACTCCCATACGGTAAGGCCCCCACATGCCTCTGGACCTCGATAGTGTTGTGGGCGCTGAGATTTACCGTACCGAGCGAACATGGTGAAACTCCTCACATGCCTCTGGGCATCAACAATATATGCAAGTACTGACATCTTCCATACCCAAACAAGGCGACGTAACCTCCCACGTGCATCTGACACACAAGTAGTGTTGTAGGCACCGACCATCATCCTGTACCCACTGGTGTGGGAAACAAGACTTAGAAGCATACAAACTCTCTCTCACTTATAAGGCCATCCCCTTCATCTATAAAAGGGGATGTGCTCTCTCTCAACAAGCAGGCAAATTCCAGATTCATTAGATCGACCAAGCTTACTAGTTCACAACCATAGAACCGCCAGGTTTGGACCTCAAGCACACACTTGAACACTTAGCTCATAGAGGAGCTCCTGTCGGTCTCGGCCTTTCCGACCGGAGCCGACCGGACCCTCGTGCACCCCATCTTTCTCCTTCTCGTTTGTAACCCCACTGCAAACTTCGAACACGTACCTGGGCTCAGGAATAAAGTCACCGACCGACTCAAACTGGATGTAGGGCACATTGCCTGAACCAGTATAAACCCTGTGTCATTGAGTGCTAGGCCACCTCCGATCATAACGTACGACAAAACTATAAATATTTACTAGTTGGTCACTTTCTGCACCGACAGTTAAACTATTAGCCATGCTGTTGGTGGTCAGATTGCCTTGTGTATGCAGTACATAGAAATCGAATAGGGCAGGTCCTTCCTTACTACTCCCGACTTTCAAAAAAGAAAAAAATTCTAGATAAAGTACAAGTCTATTTTTTTTGTATTTAATTTAACTTAATTTATGAAGAAAAAAAATCAACATCTATGTCTCAAATAAATTTATAAATTTACTAAAAAATATATGTTAACTTAATGATATTTATTCAGTTTTATTAATGTTAATAATTTTTATATGATTAGTCAATTTTAAAAGTGCTTGACTCGCGGAAAATGAGAATTGTATTTTCTTTAGAGGGAGAGTTGGTAAGCACGAGTCTGACATGTGTTGATTTTAATTTAAAAAGAGTAGTTGTCTATACACGGTAGTAGAACTAGTGATGAAATATATATATGTTTTTGTGCTCGTATGTACAAAGATATACACGTACGGTTGACAAAGATAAAGACCTAAAGCGGTCTACGTTGGATGACGAATTTGCCGATTCGCCTGCATGCTGATTGCTGAACCTTATTCCACGCGAGAGCAGATATATTTCCAACGCAAGCATGCGCGTTTGATGACGACGTCTCCATCAGCAAATAAAGGCGGCGACGTGAATGTTTGACCTAGGATCACGGGCCACGTACATTAGTAACACCACGACGACGAACTTCAATTGGATTTGGCCTGCAGGCGCAATGAGCTAGCTAGACACAGCCTTCGAACATGCATGCTACCTATATAGCCACACCAACACAGCATAATGCAGAGCAACACCTTTCTACCTACATGCCGGCCGCATGCGTACGTACACCAAAAGCTCGATCGCAAACCACAACAACAATATAAACTGCATATAGTGCTGGCAACAAATTCATACGATCGATTCAGCCATTTAATTTGGACACCTTTTACTTTACTAGCTCCCTCCCTCCGTCTTCAATAAATCAATTCCTAGAGTTATCTTAATTTATATATTATCAAGCTTGATTAAATTTATAGAAAAAGGACACCAAGATTCATGACACTAAATTAGTATTATTGGATGTATAGAGTGAAATATATTTTTATAATATGCTCATTCGGTGTCATAAATTTATGTGTTCTTTTCTATAAATTTGGTTAAACATATTTTTTTTTACTTAAGAAAACTCTAAAATTGATTTATTTAGAGACGAAGAGAGTATTTCCATACATACATACATACATACATACATACATACATACATACATACATACATACATACATACATACATACATACATACATACATACATACATACATACATACATACATACATACATACATACATACATACATACATACATACATACATACATACATACATACATACATACATACATACATACATACATACATACATATATATATATATATTTATATTTATATTCACACTCGTCTAATCTTGTAAGATGTTACAGTGGATGGTACTTCGATGTGGCTCCTTTCATCAACTACTACTACTAGTAAGTAGCAATAACCAAAAAATATTAGTGAAGGTTTGCGTGATAAAAATTGGAAGAATTATAGAATATAACACATTGATGAAGAATAGATAAGACATTGCATATATAGCTCCACCTTATGAAGGGAGCAATATCGTCATAGGCTATATTACAACAAGTGGGTTTATATACAAGATTAAATGTAAAGCTAATGGGAACTTCTATAGATAGATTCATACATAGAAAGGTATGGTGTATAATATGAAGATACATTTGGTGCTGTTGTTAAAGCAGCTATTACAAGAGTTATCTTGTCCATTGTTGTTTCAAGAGGATGGATTTTGATGAGGCAACTGGATATAGTACCAAGCAGAGAATATAATACCAAGCAAGAGTTGTCAAGGCCTTATATGGATACAAAATCGATATCCTCGAATGCGAATACAAACAAGATCGATCGAATCCGAATCCGAATCCACATCCGAATTTAGATATCTTATGGTTTAATAATAACATTATCCTTCCCAAGAATATTTTTAGCTTATCAAAAACATATCAAATATTTTACACAAAAACAACATTTTAAAAATATATGTACAATATTAATTTAATATTATTATGAACAAAATCATTAAAGACATTTTGTTAAACATCTAGTTTATATGAATGGAAATATATAATTACTACTATTATAATGATTATCTATTTTAAAATTATACTTATTTATGTTTAAACTCATAATATGAAGAAGCATATATATACAAACTAATTCCCCCCCCCCTAAATATCGTACTATTGCTTTTGTCGAATGCAGGTTATAGATTGATAATAATATATAATTTAATATTTTTAATCAACTTAATACTCGTATTTCTTTTTCTAAACACTACTTCCTCTAGTGAAATTATAAGTTGTTTTTAGTTTTGTTCTGAGTCAAACTTCTCAAATTTTGCCAAGTTTATAGACAAATTTGTTAACATTGATAAAGCAATATAAGTTATTTGACCAAATCTAACTTTTTTTTGTCAAAATACAATGTAAATGACTTATTTCAAATTAGGAGTAAAATCACAAACAACCCTGAAAACAATGCTTATTTCAAGTTTTATTTAATATTTTGATTGGATGTTATCTATTCTCCATCGATAATGCTTCCATGCAGGCATCCCTCCGTCCGGACGCCACGTGCCATAATCCGCCTCGCCGCTTTTGGCCGTGCTACTCGCTCCCACCTACGACGTGCGCCTCGCCCGTGACACTTGCTCTCTCTTGTCGCACGCCCAACCCACGCGGATTTGACCTGCATGTCGCGTGGCCCGCCCGCCGCAACCATCCCTCGCAGTGCCCTCATCCTGGGCATGTGCTGCCTCTGCTCTCCCCATCTCTCGCTCTATATCTCGCATCCGCTGACAGCAGAGCGCCTCCTCGGGCTCTTCCCAACCCCCAATGCCACTGGGATGCCTCGCGCCCTCGCCGCCCATGCCGATTGCCGCTAGGCACACCTGCGGAGGCGCCTCGAGTCGTCCTCGGCCGAGCCAAGGGCATCCACAAGCGCGACCGGATGCTAGTGGTGCTCGCACGCGGCCGCTAGCCACTAGCTCCCACCCCGATGTCCAAAATCGACCGGCCTAGGCCTCCCCTCCCGTATGTTGCAAATGTATATTTCAAGTGTTTCAGACTTCAGAGGTATGTTGCAATTTTTCACGTGGATGTTGCAAAAGTAGACCGAGGATGTTGCATATGTTGCAAGTGTTTCAGAGGCGTGTTGCAAGCATTTGTTCAAAATGTTTCATCTGTTCCAGAGATATGTTGCAAGCGTTTTGATCTGGATGTTTCATATGTTTCACATATGTTGCAATAGTATGTTATAAATGTTTCATCTGTTTCAGTCTTATGTTGCAGCAAGTGTTTTCATGTTGCAAGTTGCAAGTGTGTTTTATCTGGATGTTGCATATGTTTCATACATATGTTGCAAGTGTATGTTATAGATGTTTCATATGTGTTTAGAAATATGTTGCATAAGTGTTTCATGTTGCACGAGTTTCATGTTGTTCGGAGAGTAGGGGCGGGGAGTGATGGTGGCACGACACGGGCGCCAGGAATGGGACGCGGCGAGCTAGGGGCAGGCAGACGTCGTGCACGACGCGCTAGAGGCCGACAGTCGGGGCACGACGGGGCGGAGCAAACGGCCAGGTGGACAGGGGCAGGTCGAATCGAGGCGGATGGGGCGGACTGCACGTGCGAGGTGTCGTCCGGATGCGTGGGTGGGAGGGCGGGGTGAATTTGCGGACGGGGGCAGGCTGCGCAAGCGTCCGGACGTTTGGGCGCTAGCCATGTCATTCTCCTATATTCAAGGATTGACGGACGAAAATTTAAACGGAGAATTTTTCTCCATTTAATATAGGTATATATATATGGATCTTTTGTCGTAGCTTTGCTTGATCGTAAGCCAAGAATATTAGCCATTGATCTAGCTTGTGGATGTTCCTCATCTGTATAGACACGTAGCCGCCGGCTAGAGAGAAGACAAAATGGTTTCACCTAGTTCCAACAGCTTTTTTGTTGTTGTAGCTTTTAGACCATGCATTGTTATGGATAGTCTCTCCACTGTCAGCACAGTAAGAACAGGTACAACAAGACATGTCAGCTTGGCTAATAGCCGAGACAGTTCAGCAAAATTCTATGTGGAGGAAAGCTGAAAAGAGGAGAGAGTATCAACTTGGCGTCACATCTGGCGCTGAGCTCCAGCACGGGAAACCAAGCGGTGAAGCCGATTTTTAGCGCCCAGCTAGTCGATTAGAAACACTGTTTGTGGGTCCCTCTTGCATCCTCGATCCGGTGCGCCTCGCCTCCTTCCTCCCTCCCACGGAAATTTTTCCCCACGCCAGAGCATGCCAAATCGGTGATTTCACGCGCCAAATCGGTGATTTCATGCGTCAAATCCTATATTCCCGAAGCCGAATCGTCTTCTTTTGGTGATGATTTAAGTTCTCCTGCTCTCTGTTCCAAGGTTTTCCATCCGTTACAACCCTACCTAGAACAAATCTGATGTCTCGCCGGTCGAAGAGAGAGATGGCGCCGTCGCCTCAGCCCTTTCCAAGTTCTTCTCCGTCCGTCCACGGGTTGCCTCCGACACCACCAGGGTCCTCCACGCCTGGGTGTTTCCCTGCACCACCAGCTTCCATGAAGACCACGCCAGGGTCTGCAGCTCCCGGCCCTTGGTGGTGCGGCTCACCGGTGCCCCAGCAAGCTATGCCGTGGTGGCCTTCGCCTAGCTGTGGTGGTGGCGCCGCAGCGTCGTCTTCCCAACCAGTTCAGAAAGATGACATCTCTCTGATCCAAACGAATGGCAAGTACCTCCTGCAATGTACATCTTAGCAACTTTTTTTTATATCAAATATACTAGTGGAAAGTTGGGAGATCCTCTCGTTACTAGTCTTTAGATTCTAGAGCTTGTTAGTATGTAGCAATATTTATCCTTCTCATCGCCAAAGTGGTCATATGGATTTATTTATGTAGCTGTAGGGGTGTGGATAATCGCCCACCTGGTGGTTTCCTGAGTTTTTTCAATGATCCATGGAGTCCGACTCTTCCCCAAGCGATCCCACCTCATTTAGTTCCTGGAAGTAGAGGGAAAAGGAGTCCGGGAATGTCAGTTTCTGAGTCTCATCTGCGACTCCAGCCCTTGATCAACTTAGACAATGACGAGGATGATGGAAATGGTGCTAGGATTGACAGACGTCTACAATGGACGAAGCCGGAGGAAGTTCGCTTGGTGAGTTGCATTATTATATATTTATTTTGTATTTTCATGTACGTCATGCATGGCTAACAACACTAAAATTGCTTGAACTGTAGGTGGTTGCATGGTTGAACAATTCAAATGATCCAATCAATGGCAATTGCAAGAAGACTGATCGGTATTGGGGAGATGTAACTGATGAGTATAATAGTACCACCCCTAAAAATAGAAGAAGAACATCAAAGCAATTGAAGGACCACTTTCAGAAAATTAAGAAAAAAGTCACTTGGTTTTGCAGCTCTTGGAAAGAGGCTATATCAATTTGGCCTAGTGGTCATTCTGATGACCAGATACTAGAGAAGGCCGAAACTATCTATGAGGAATACAAAGATGGTCCATTTACGTTCAAGCATTGTTGGAAGATTCTACGTGATGAACCAAAGTGGCAAGTGCAACTAGAGGAGGGGGAGCAGTCAAATAAAAGGAATTTGGATACTGAGGGGAGTGTAAGAGAGCTCATGACCTCTTTGGCACAATCTGAAGATCGTCCAATAGGCAACAAGAAGGCAAAGAAAGAGGCCAAGAAATGTCCTTCGCAGATGGATGATGTCCTACAACAGCTTACAAAACTTCAGGGCACAAATGAAAGTCGAGAAAAGATGTTGGAAACCCAGAAACACGTTTCAGGCGAGAAGCTTGAATCGGCTAGACTTAACCACCTTGCAGCCAAAGAAAATGCTAAGTCGGCTATGCTGGAGACGTACAGAGCACTCGGTATGAAAGGTACAAGTGGAATGTCTGATGGACACCTTCAACTCAGGACCTTCTCATCGCCAAAGTGGTCCAAGGAAGTGTATCCAAAGGGACCATGAAGGTGCTCAATATTATTGCTTATTTGCTTCAGTCGACACCTTGTTTGATTTATTTGTGAACATGCCCATAGACCTGAATGTGCCAGCAACACAAGTAGCTACAGAGATGTGTTTAGTATTGATCACCAGGTCCAGGTTGTAAGGAAAATGGACCCTTGGCCCATTTACTTTCGATTTTGATGTTTGATAACCAACACAACCAAATTGGACTAATGAATTTGCAAGTGATTGTTTTGTAGTTCAATATGGTGCAAGATGTGACTTGGACTAAGGCAACGTCATGATCCGATGATCAACACCATAAGCAAGACCTTAGAAGCACAAGAGAAGACCCAAGATATCAAGCAAAGTCCAAGCATGAAGATAGGAACCAAGCCGTACGCAAGATCGCGAAGAAACGAGCTCAGTGAAGTGACCAGACACTGGACCAGACGCTGGTAGCACAGTGACCGGACGCGCCGATCAAGAGGCTCGGCAGCAGCAGTGACCGAACGCTAGCGGCAGATCGATCGGACATAGGACAACAGAGTCCGGTTGAGTACAGAGAGGTTCCAGAGCGGCGAAAATGCGACCGGATGCGTTCGGTGGCATGTGACCGGACGCTGGAAGCGTCAGATCAGTTGATCGCGGCTCCAACGGTCGGGACGACCGGACGCGTCCAGTCAGGACGTAATCAGTGTCCGGTCAGTAGCAGAAAAGTGGGATTTCATCCCCAACGGTTAGTTTCTCAGTGGGGCTTATAAATAGACTTCCAACCGGCCATTTGAGTGTGGTGGAGCTGAGGAAACATATCAAATATTGTGAAGAGCTAACTAATAAAGTTGCTAATCTTGAAGCCGTTAGTACAACCCCCACCAAGGCATCTAAAAAGAAAAGTTCTATCTTTAACATGTCTAAAAAGGATGCCTCTACTTCTTGTAATGATTTATGTTTAGACTCATCTTTGTGCAACCAAGTTTGTATTGAGAAAGTTGTTGTAGATACATGCACACAAGGAGGTTGCAAAGGAGAATGAGCAACTCAAGCAAGAAGTAGCTCACCTCACCAAGGACTTGACTCAAGTGAAAGGCAAGGCGAAGCAAGCCCAACTTCATCAAGATAACACCGTCAACGGAGTGAAGAAGCTTGATGAAGGACAAACCGTGGTTTGCTACATGTACCACAAGGAAGGTCACAAGTCCTATGAGTGCAAGGTGAAGTATGGGGGAGGAGCAAAGAAGAAAGAGAAGAAGCAAACAAGCAAGTTCTCCAACACCTACACCAACAAGGTGGACAAGAAGGCCTCCACGCCATACTTGTTAAAGAAGAAGAAAAATGACAAGGTGGTGGCCATAAAGGTAAACAAGCAAGCCAACAATGGGGTCAAACGCTTTTGGGTGCCAAAGGAAATCATTTCCAACATGAAGAGCACCAAGAAGGTTTGGATCCTAAAAGGGAAGTGAGAAGTCCGATGGACATCGGGGAATTTGGAGACTTAGCAAAGTATGGGTGTATTTCATGGGGTGCATCATGATGGACAAAATCATTGTCAAGTGGGTTAGTGAATACTATGGACCCAAATTCCCCATCCCATGTTAGGTAACTGGATTCAATTTCCTTCAAGTAGTATCAATTTGTATTTCCTATAAGTGGTATTTCTTACAAATAGGTATCTTTAAGCATCTAGTTACTTTTCATGTCTATGTTTGTATTTGCATGCTTATATCTTTTGTCATGCATACACTAGGTATATCTTATGGTAGGCTTGCTCGATTTCATTCTTAACCCTTGAGCAAACCTACATGATTTAAAATTATTTAGGAGCACGACACATAGCTTGTCTTTTGATTGTTCATCCAATATGTGCCAAAGTTTAAATTGTAGATAATTTCTCCCGAATATCATCTTCGAAAATGATTCTCATATTCATGAGATGTTATCTTTCAAGTGGTATTATTGATTCTAAAATAAATGTGCATGACTTCTACAAGTATCCCACACTTGTCTGCACAAATTTAGGGGGAGGTTACTCTACAAGTTGGATGCTTTTAGACTAACACATTTTCAAGCTTATCATGTGTGTAGTAGTCTCATTGCAAGGAAAATGAAGTCCCCGGAGTTAAGCATCATACTTCAAATATCCACCACCTATTGTAAGTGGTAGAAATCAAATTGGTTTCCACATGTGGTATTTCTAAACGATATCATCATGTTGATTTCATTTTGATATTTATATGCTTTCTCCATGCATTATATAGATTAAATTCCCTTAGATTAAATTCCCTGGAGCAATAATTTGTTAAATATGCATATGCCTTGCTTTCTACCATATGTATACATATATTTAGCGGGAGCTTAATTTATATAATGTGAGAGTCAAATTTTATGACCTATTCTACTCTACACACAAAGGATCACAAAGTTTGACCCTCCCTTGTGCTACTAATGTCTTACTTTTTGATGTTTGATTCAAAAGGGAGAGAATTTAGAGGACCAAAAGCAAAGGCCATAAGCTAGATAATTTACAAGTGGTAATGGTCTACAAGTGATAATGGTTCGAGAAAGAGAGGATAGTGGATTATGGATTAGTCTATGTAATGAGGAGAATTTATAGGAAGCAAGGCTTAAATTCATAATGCCACATAGGGACATTTTACAAGAGCAAGATAAGTTTTTATGCAGTATCTTTTAGTGTTACAAGTAGTATCTTTTAGCATCATATAACCTTGCCACTTGCATTGCATCCTAGCAAGTAGATAGTTTTTAAATTCTAAATTTTTATTATTTGCTTGCTTTGGTTATGTTGTCATCGATCACCAAAAAGGAAGAGATTGTAAGAAAAATGGACCCTTGGCCCTTTTACTTTCGATTTTGGTGTTTGATGACCAACACAACCAAATTAGACTAATGAATTTACAAGTGATTGTTTTGTAGTTCAATAGGGTGCAAGATGTGACTTGGACGAAGGCAACGTGATGATCCGATGATCAATACCATAAGCAAGACCTTAGAAGCACAAGAGAAGACCCAAGATATCAAGCAAAGTTCAAGCATAAAGATAGGAACCAAGCCGTACGCAAGATCGCGAAGAAACGAGCTCACTGAAGTGACCGGATGCTGGTAGCACAGTGACCGGACACGCCGATCAAGAGGCTCGGTAGCAGCAATGACCGGACGCTAGACCGGACGCTGGCAGCAGATCGACCGGACGCAGGACAATAGAGTCCGGTCGAGTACACAGAGGTTCCAGAGCGGCGAAAATACGATTGGACGCTGGAAGCGTTCGATCAGTTGATCGCGGCTCCAACGGTCGAGACAACCGGGCGCGTCTAGTCAGGACGTAATTAGCGTCCGGTCAGTAGCAGAAAAGCGGAATTTCGTCCTCAACGGCTACTTTCTCAGTGGGGCTTATAAATAGACCCCCAACCGGCCATTTGAGTGTGGTGGAGCTGAGAAAACATATCAACGGTGTTGATACACTATTTAAGTGATCTTCACTTGCATAGTGCTTAGTGATTCATTAGGTGATTAGCGTAGGTGCTTTGTGAAGTGCTTAGATTGATTAGACCACTGCTTATACACTTGCTCTAGGTTTAGGTCTAGTGTTTAGTGAGGTTTGCATACCTCTTATCACTCGGTGCTTGCGCGCACCATTGTTGTACATCGGAGGGGCTTGTAGTCTTACGAGATCACACCAACCTCGTTTGTGGTGTGGCCGCCACCGTGTACCAGAGGGAATAAGGCCCGCGACGTTTTGGCCAAAAGCTTGATAGTGAAGACGGCGGGGAGCATCCAGGAGAGGCTTGCCGGAAGACACGTCGGAGACCCACTTGCGCGTGGGGATGACCCGAGGCTATCCACGGAATTACCCGACCAGGAGCTTGGCCCTTGCGAGGGATTCCTTGCGAGGGGCTCCAACGAGGACTAGGGAGAAGCTTGCGTGCTTCTCGATACCTCGATAAAAATACCGGAGTCGTCGACGGGAGTTTGCATATTTCTACCCTGCTCTTTAGCTTCCGCATTTATACTGATTGTATTACTCCTTTTTACGGTAGAGATAGCAACACATTAGCAAAACCGTAGTTGCACATTTTGATAGTTTATCTTTTACATAGGTTTTGCTAAGGTTAGAAAAAGAGGCCATAGTTTAGAGTTAGATTTTTAAGTTGACTAATTCACCTCCCTTAGGCGTTACGGTGCCCTACACAGGTGTACTTCAGTGACTTTATACATGAGTATTTCTTGTACGCCAAGCTGTTGTATTACTCGTCTCCTGTGTCGTCTCAAGATTACGTGGACTTGGCTAATAGCCAAGCTTATTCGCCTTGCTCTAAATAACTTTACCCACTGAATTTATATACTACTGGTAGTACGTACGGCACTACGGAGTTCTACACTGCTATACTAAGAGCTATCAATCTCACCCTGCCATACACATCATCGGCTCCGGCTCCGACCGGAGGTACTACTACCTTTACCTCGACCATGAAGAGTGGCTCGTCGCCGCAGCTGGACTATGTGCTGGTGCCGCTGGGCCTGGCGTTGATGGTGGGCTACCACATCTGGCTGCTCCTCCGCATCCGGCGCCGCCCGGAGACCACCGTGATCGGCATCAACGCCATCAACCGCCGCATCTGGGTGCGCCACATCATGGAGGACCCGTCGGGGAAGCACGCGGTGCTGGCGGTGCAGACGCTGCGCAACACCATCATGGCCTCCACCGTGCTGGCCTCCGTCGCCATCACGCTTAGCTCGCTCGTCGCAGGGCTCATGGCCAGCGGCGCCGCCGGCGGGGGCCGCCTCTTCTCCGCCTCCGGTCTCCCGGTGGGCGCCGGCAGCGGCGAGGCCGCGCTGGCCGCCAAGTTCTTCGCGGTGCTCGTCTGCTTCCTCGTTGCGTTCCTCCTCAACGTGCAGTCCATCCGGTACTACAGCCACACGGGGCTCCTCGTCAACGTGCCGCTCGCCGCACACCGCCGCCCCGCGCGCGCCGTCGGATACGTCACCGGCACGCTCAACCGGGGATTCTACTTCTGGTCGCTCGGCGTCCGCGCCTACTACTTCTCGTGCCCCGTCTTCCTCTGGCTCTTCGGGCCCATCCCCATGTGCGCCTCCTGCGTTGCCATGGTCGCCGCGCTCTACTTCCTCGACGTCAACAAGGAGTGGGAGGACAAGGATGACGACGGACGGCGGCAGCGAGGATGAAGGTGACGGCCAAGGAAGAAACACGGCCGCCGTGTGTAGCGGCGTCTGAATTCAAGCTGTGTCACTGGAATGCAAGAGATGGGCATGAATTGGAATATACGAATAGTATCAGTTACTTAGTATTAACAAGGAATCGGATCCAATGATCGTTGGATCCATATTACAATCAGTCTAGTAGTCTACCGTACTCATGTAGGAAAGTCAACTACTCCTCGGTGTTTAATTACAGTAATAAATAAATTTAGTCTCCTAGTCGGTGTTTGTATCTAGGACTTTCTTGAGCTCTGTGCTAGTAACGAAGGAAAGTCAACTTCAGGTGTCGTATGTGCTTTGATGTTTTTGTTTTCTTTATACTAATACTATAGGTAGCGTGTTCGTGCGTTGTTACAGGATAGTTAAACTTTATACTAAAAACATACGGATCGCACGATAAGATAACAATACTGTGAACATTTAACCAAAAGCAAAGTTTATAAAATTAACACAGTCACGGAGAGCACACCGTCGCAGGCTCATAAACTCTAACATTTTTCTGATGCGGCTAAGATAATGTGTTACATCGGCAGAAATAAATCTCATGGATATTTAATTTCATAGTACATGATGGTATAGAGATGCGGCGGAATGTATTTATTGGTGCACGAAAGAAATAGATATCGGAGATTTCTTCCTACCGATATAAAACACATTATCTTAGCCACATCGCGAAAATGTTTATACAGTAAAGTTTGTGAGCCTGTGACGCCGCACTCTCTGTGGCTGTGTTAATTTCATGAACTTCGCTTTTTTAATTAAATATCACTTTAAGTTCACTTTTTGATTAAATATCACTTTAACGTTATTTAATTTTACAGTATTGTTATCTTATCGTGTGATCCATATGTTTTTAATACAAAAGTTAATGCAATAAAGTCAAAACAACTGAAGGCTGTATGTGTATTTTACCGTGACAAAAAGAATGACATTCTAGAATTCGAGATAGCAATACTGTTGGACCATATTCTCTCCCCCAAAAAAATTCAAACCAGACATCACGACTCTTATGTTGCTCTAAGCCGGTGCATTTGTGATATCTGATATCCCGAACTCAGTAACACATGCATATGCCTTCTATCTTGATTTGCTCAAGTGAAGTCTGTTGGGACAAATATACAAAATATCAAAACCTCCAAACTCAGAAATTCCTATAGCGTCCTGATTTGCTCAAGTGAAGCCTGTTGGGACAAATATACAAAATATCAAAAACTCCAAACTCAGAAATTCCTATAGCACTGTTCGCGACAGTGGCTAGGGAGCGGCGGAAGCAATTCCACAACGGGCATGTGTGTGTGACATTACCAGTGTCTTGATCTCCTGGTGCTTGTCCAACAACCAGCAGTATTTTGCAGCCTCAGCCTATGTCGTAATGTTCTATGGTTCATCAAAACCGGCTGGGGCTAAGCAAATCTAGAAAAGCGATGTCCTCCCATGTGTCCAAATTTTCTTTTAGCTGGTGATGCATGGATGTTGTTGGACTGCTGCTAGGAGACATTGTCATGGGTTGCAGAGCTCTGATGAGTGCATCATCTGTGACCAGGCGCCAAAAACTATGGATCACCTTCTGCTGGGTAGTGTTTACAGTAGAGAAATTTGGGCAACAATCATAAGGAAACAAACATTGTATCTTCCCCTTCCCCGGTAAGAAGAAAAACGAACATGAAACAGAAACTTTGCAGACACATACTGAAGACAGACAAATTCAGATCAGCTGTAGACAAAGCAAGTATACTGACCATCATTTATATGATGTGTATTGTGATGCTTGTGCAGCCATGATAGCAACAGATAGGGTATAGTGGAAAATTTGCTCAGGTACCAGTCCACACATGCTCCTCGGCTCATGAGATAGCCATCAAAGTGCACAGACTCTTCCAGGATGGCCTTGTCAAGTGTGGGGGATGGTGTCCTCCAGCACCAAATATGCTGTCGTGTACATATCAGCTGAACCCTGCATTTTACGACAACTTAATTGAGAATTGGCACCACGCTTAAGCTAAACTATCGAATGACAAAGAATCCGATATAAAATGTACCCCTAGCGTTCACCAATAAATAATCCAACAAGAAGCAATTTACTATCTAGAATGACAAGGTTCATAGCGTGGTGCCAATTCATATTTACATCTTCACCAATAAATAAATTGGAGCAATAAATAGTGCTAACATATTTACATCTTCATCAGCACCATGCTTAATTAGTGTTTGGTGTCTGATTGGGGTCTTCTTGCATTGTCACACCATGCTGACCAGAAGCTTTTTGTTCGATTTCCTTCACATAAAATACAATCATTAAACATGTCAAAATGGGGCTTGCTAACAATATAATAAAATGCAAACATAAAACATGTTAAGCATCTCAATGTGAGCACTGAAATGATAATGTAATCACCAATATCGATATTTTTTACAACAGTAGAGAAAACAACAAGAGTTGAAGGATATTCATCAACTTCCAAAAGTCACCTATGTGGATCTAGGAGACAACAATATCAAAGACATTGATCTAGAGTAGGGTTCCAACCATGGTACAAAATAGTATTGCAAAACAAAAAAAAGAACATTATCGGACACCCTGAACTATTAGTTTGCCCTGAACACCATTGAACACTGATTAATTTATTTTTATATCAATTTCCCATGTTACAAGAGTGGTTACCTCAAGGGAATAGATTGCATGCTCGAAATGATACACTGGCCAATATACGTTCCTGGGATACAAATATTCAGAAAATGTAATTGAAATATGGAAAGTTTACTGGATTTAGTTAGGGTTCACTTGCCTTCATGAACGCACCAACCTTTTGCATATGTGAGATTGACAATGACTTAAAACGCTAAGTTAATTGGAAGTGTCAGAGTGTTGTAGGCAAGACCTGCATTGCATCACTGACAATAGGAAAAGATATCACTGTTGGGTCCCAAATAGTCTATGCTAATATTTAAAAATCTGTTATTGGAAATTGCAAGAACAAAATAGGCTATATCAGCAAGGAAGCCAATACTGAAACCCTATAGTGCAATGCTGCCTCGAAGTTTGACTATGAAATTTATTTGCAGACTGGGATATGATGCAAGGCATCACCTGTAATAAGGAGAGTTCAGAGGTTTTAACAGAATCATTATGTCACAGGGAACAAAAACAGAGCATTTCCTTATTTTAAAGAGGACAATCTGAACTTCCAAATATTGTATGTGTTTAAATCAGTCTTGAGTGTGATCTTGCAATGTTCCTGCAACCCAACTGCATCATAGAAACCTTCTGCCAAAGCTTGAATAATTGAAATCATGTTGGTTTCAGTATTTGGGTGAGGAATAGCTTTATATTATATTATAATCATGCATATTTTAATGAGTTCATTGCTGGAGAACATGGGAGGAAAAAAAGGAATTATATATACAGGGAACTCAAAATAATTTATCAGCTCAGTATTCATCTCATTGATTGTGAATTTAATAGATAGTTTGACAACATGAGAAAATGAGGACTCAATCGTTACCTGCAGTTGCCGGTGGTCGTGCGGCAAGCTCCCTGTGCGAGCGCCTCCGTGATGACCGCGCCCTCTGCCTTAGCCCCCTTGATGCTTTCTACAACGACATGAGCCCCACGCAGAGACCACCACAGCTCCATCATCAACCACCACGAGATCCCAATGCGTGGGAGGAGAGGGAGGAAAGGGGCCGCATGCACGCACCGAGGTATGACTGGATGGATTGCTGCAGCGCGGCGAACTTGCCGCGGTTGGCGGCGCACTCCTTGAGCATGGCCTCGAAGGCCCGCGTGACGAACCCGCCCGTGGCGCCCACCATGGCCGTGGATCTCAGCTCCGGCCGCAAAGACGGGAGAAGGGGGGAGTGGTTAGATCCGAGGAGGGGGAGTGGGCATGGGATGGAGAGGGCGCGAGATCTGAAGGAGGAGGAGACCGAGAGCCCCCGCTGAAGGGAGCAGAGCCACGGATCGCACGAGGAAGGGAGCAGGCACCGCGATCAACGTGGTGCCCCGCGGTGTTGTTTCCTTCTCAGAGGATCCGCGATCAACGCGCGGAGATAAGGGCCCACCCGGCGGCGCGACTTCCCCTCGCGGGATCGCAGCAGGCAGGATGATGGACCCACGTTGGAATGTTGCACCAAAAAATATCCACGCTTTATTCTTTTTAGTTGTAGGAGATATGGCCATGCGTTGCACCAGGGACATAATTTTTTTGAACTACACGCTCACTCCGCTGAAGGCCGCAACAATGTCTAACCAGATATGGACCACCATGTCGCGGAGGTTGTCTATGTCCGGGGATGCGTGGCTGCTGCTGGCAGCGCCACAGCCTTCCTCATGAGCTTGTCCAGCGCTCGTCGAAATCGCTATCTTCACAGGTGAGCAAGTGACCTCACATGTAAGAAAATGTTTTGGACAATCCCATTACATGAAATTGAAAGAGTGGCAGTCAACATAAGTAGGCAACATTATAAGTCTACTACAGCAAGCCCATGAATTTTCCAGATTCCAATACTACTATTGATGACCAAAAGAAAAGTATGGTATGTATGGCCCAAACAAAAAGCAGCACTAAAGCAGCATGAATACATAGACCGTGGCAGATCATAGCAGCGATTCGTGATCAGGCAAGCCAAACAGTGAGGAAGAAAGCAGATCCACACTTTGCATTGCAGTTGTATTATTACATTACAGGTAGCTAAGCAAAAGAACCATCAGCCAGATCCATTAAGTAATCGATTGGGTGATAATCACATACACTCACACACAAACCATTATCTGTTTATCCGCTTAAACTAAAAGAGTTGCATGCTTGTATGGGTGCAGTGCTCTGCTCCAGCAAACTAAGCTACTTATGCTCATGTTTTAGTTTTTTTTTGCTTGATTTCCTGTTGCAATAGTCTACGTAATATGGATGCTCACCTGCTTGAGAAAACAAAGCATCTGGTACACTTGAGCACCAGAAGCAAGATGGCTGCCATTGTTGACTAATAAAGTACCGGCGTTCACTAAAGATATCTATTTTCCAAGTTGGATCGACCTATAAGCTGAATCCCAGCATGAAAACCAGAACAAAGAACAGCTATTGCCCTATTGGCAAACTGCATTAGAAACTCCTGATAAAAACGGATAATCTTGTACGATGCTAGAGTAGTAATCGATAGTGTAGATGTGGTGCTAGGCTAGAGATTACCTTCGTTTGCCTTGTTCCCCACGGTTGAAGGGATATGCGGCAGGTGGTGACAGCCCTGTCTATCCCGTGTAATCCCCCACATTCGGGTTTGGTATAGAGTTAACGGCCGGGATCGCTTGGCAGACCAAGTGTGCTCTGGTGCCCGAAACAAGTTTATAGTGTTCAAACTATCTTAACCTAAGTTCTCTATCCTTAGAAAACCTCACTACTCGAGCCACTCTCTTTCTTGTTATCTTGGGTGAACTAGCTAAGAGACATTTACAACTCTGTTCCTTATGGAAAATACGATACGCTGAATACTTTCGGGTGAAGTGCTACAATGGTAATTTCATGCGCTTGCGGATTCTATCGCATACATTAAGAAATACCAACACCGAGTATAAGTAATTAGGTCACATTTAGTTGTATTCGGCTATTGGCTCTTGTACTTTCAATTAAAACTGAATAGCTGAGGGTAGGGGCGAAGCTAGTATTAAATTTATGGTGTGAAAGGTCCTAATATGGCTATAGGGGGGGGTGAATAGGTTATTTAAAATCTACAAGATCACTAGAGCAATTTGATTAGTATGACAAATAGCGAAATACAAACTTGTTCTAACTCTACAAGGGTTGCTGAAAGGATCAAGATGCCCAAGAGGGGGGGGGGGGTGAATTGGGCTTATTCTAAATTTCTTACAATAATTAAGCCCTACACTTAGCCCATTTCACCCTCTTGTGCCTAGAAGTGTTTCTATTGTTCTACCGCACAAAAGTTTTTACACACTAGGTTTCAATCCTACTCTAGCTTGGTAATTCTAAGAATGTAAAGACATGAATTGAATTGCTCAAATGTAAATGCTCAAAGTAAAGAGAAGGAGAGGAACGTGGCCATATTTTTCTGAGGTATCAGAGAGTCGTCACTCCCTACTAGTCCTCGCTGGAGCACCCGCGCATGGGTGTAGCTCCCCCTTGATCCGCGCAAGGATCAAGTGCTCTCTACGGGCTGATTCTTCGACACTCCATCGCGGTGAATCGCCCACAACCGCTCACAACATGACTTGGGTCATCCACAAGCTCTGCCGGATGATCACCAAGCTTTCAATCACCACCGAGCCGTCTAGGTGATGACGATCACCAACAGTAACAAGCACAGACTCTCACTTGACCAAGACAAGCCTAATGAGAAAGGTGGATGCACACTTGCTACTCCCTATGCACTAATGAGGTCCTTAATCTTGGATTATCAAATCTCAATCACCCCACTAGGCTCTTGCTCTCTCTTGCACTCCAAAGGTGTTTCTCCACTGAACAAATGGGCAAGGGAGCTAAGTTGGACAAGTAGGGGAAGTATTTATACTCCCCACTTCAAAACATACCCGTTGGGGTCCAACTCAGCACATTTCGAGGTGACCGGACGCTCAGGTCAAAGTGACCGGACGCGTCCAGTCAGTAGCCAATGGCTACATGATGCTAGCACAGTCATCAGAGACAAGACTCTGACCAGCGTCCGATCACCACTCATCTGATGCGTTCGGTCAGCAATTTCCTTCTCTAGATGCTTACTGTTGTTGACCGAACGTGGCCTCTTGTGTGTCAGGTCATAGCGTCCGGTCCTTCGTGAGTGCTGCTTGCTCTACAGTTGCGCACACCTACGCGTCTGATCCTGACTAGGAGCCAGCGTTCGGTCGATGATCAAGCCCTAGCTGCGTGAGCTAACACTGACCGGATGCAGCACCTGTGCGTCCAATCTAGCGTCTAGTCATCATCCAAGTCTCCATTCACCTCAAATTCTACCAACTTTGTGAACGGCATCGACTTCAACTGATCTATGGGCTATCCTTGAGCTACCTAGTGCCGAGTTTGACAAGTGTGCACTACACCTAAACCATTAGATTCACCTAGGTCAAGCTACTAGTTCATACCCCCTTAATAGTACGACCAAAGGAAAAACAAAGTCCTAACTACTCTAAGTGTCTCTCCAACATCAAACAACACTTAGAACTAGTCTGTCCTTAACCTTGTCGTCCATCCTTTGAAAACCTAAACGATTTCCATCGACAGGGGCATAAAAACTATAATTGCCCAATCAATCACCATTACCATGACCTAACTCAAGTTGCCTCTGCAAAACACACATTAGTCACAGTAATCTTGTGTCGTCATTAATCATCGAAACCAAACTAGGGGCCTAGGTGCTTTCAGTTGCAAGCCACCTATCCAACAATTCTAGTTGCTATGATCACTAGGCACACAAGAGGCTATGTTGCTACTCACTAAGAGCTCTCAAATATGCTACACTAAAGATCTCCACTAGATGAACTTAAACTAGAAAGCAAGCTCTCAATTCTAGCTACACTAAAGAGCTTGCTATAACTAGTTTGCGGGAATGTAAATGAGTGAGTAGGGTGATTATACCGCTGCTGAAAGGTCCTTGTGTGGTTTTGGTAATTGAGTGACAACCCTGGGTGGACTAATTGTGTTTATGTGGGATACACAGGTGATTAGTCCACAGGTACATGTGTGTGAGCAACATATGCCATGAAGGTGGAAATGGCTCGAAGATGTTGCAAAGCTCACACATGTGATGATGAAGGAGCTCATTGCACATGAGACATGACATTGAGTCATGTGATCAAGGTGGAGAAGATCAAGACATGACTTGGTTCGACGGACATGTTGCAAGTGTGAAGGGCAAGTTGAGTGATGACTTGGTGTCGATGGACCGAGGCAATGGTGAAGAGCAAGTGAAGTCAAGATCGATGAACCAATATGATCACGTGATGATATGAAGTGGATCATATCATTGTTGATCATGTTGGTGCATATGTTGCATCGACATTGGAGGAGATGGAATGGAATGCGCAAGGCAAAGGTATAACCTAGGGCATTTCATTTCACCGGTCATAGGTGTGTAGAGAAGTTGATGACCGGGTTTAGGATAGATGGCCGTACTATCAAGAGGGGCAAACTTGTTTGCATATCGGTCATCTAGTGCCACTTAGGTGATCTAACTTTGCATCGTTGCTAGGATCGAGTGGCGTGGCAAGTTGAGTGGCTAACTCCTTTGAAAAATGATTGTGAAAATACTAACACACATACACATGGTGGTGTACACTTGGTGGTGTTGGCACATTTGCAAATGAGAAGTTAGAGTTGATGAGGACAAACTCGGTGAAGAAACAGAGGCGAGAAGGTGTCACTGTGAGTGACCGGACGCAGGCCACTGTAGGACCGGCACGTTCGGTCAGTGGCAGCAGTTGAGCGCACAGTCTCGGTCATGTGACCAGACACTGCGCGAAGAGGTGACCTGACGCGCTGAGGTTGCGTTCGATCGGTTGTGACATACGCTGACGTCTTGGCGCGAGCAGCAGCAGTGACACATGGCAGGCGATGAAGGACCGGACTCAGGTGCTGCATCTGATCGCGACCAACCTGACGTGTCCGGTCGCAAAACAGAGGCTCGGGGAGCTCTCTGAAAATGACCGGACTCTGGCTGGTCTACGTCCGGTCATGCAGGAGCAGACGTGTCCGGTCGCAAAATAGAGGCTCAGGGAGCTCTCTGGAAACAATCGGACTCAGGCAGTGGCGCGTCCGGTCTTGGCGCAGAGGTGCGTCCGGTCATCACTTGACCGTTGGTGCGTGGCAGCTGACCGTTGGAGATCAACGCGCAATGTTGAAAGTGGGCGCCACGTGGACGGCCAAGAGTGACCGGACGCAGGGCCTGGCGCGTCCGGTCATCCCGAAAAACACCCAATGAAGGGGTAACGGCTATTTTAGCCCATGGGGCTATAAATAGAAGTGTTGGCCGGCCTTTGGCCGGTGGGAGAGCACACTAGAGCCTTGGTGGTGTATGTGGTGGTGCTTGGGAGCCCTCTAACTCACTTGAGCTTGATAGTGTTCATCCGATCAAGTGAGTGAGCGATTCTAGTGCGATTGCATCGTGAGGTTGCATTGAGTGGAACTAGGTGGTCGTCTTGCAAGCCGGTGGTGCTTGTTACTCTTGGAGGTTACCACCTCCTAGATGGCTTGGTGGTGGTCTTCGTCGAAACCCGCAAGAAGCTTGTGCGGTGCTCTGAAGAAGAGCTTTGTGAGGGGCATTGTGCTCGCCCTGCGAGAGCCGTGAAGAGCAACTCTAGTAGAGCAAGATGCGAAGGGCGACAAGTGGTCTGGCCAGGTCAAGTGCTAGAGCTTGTGGTAAGCACTCCACATGGGAGAGTGTGACTTGTGGGTCACCACTAGCAAGAGGACCGGCGGCAACCTTGGAGCTTGTCTCAACAGGGACTTGCGTGTTGGCAAGCACGTGAACCTCGGGATAAAAATCATCGTGTCATCCTTGTATTCCCATTGGTTTGCATCCTCGTTACACAAGCTTGTATTTACTTCATTTACATTGTGCTTGTGTAGTTGCTCTTGTAATTAGTTAGCTTGTGTAGCTTGCTAGTTACCTCTTGCTTGTGTAGCATAGAAGTAGCTCCCTTGCGTGACTAATTCGGTTTGAGTAACATTATTAGTCACATTGCTTAGTTTGTGTAGCTGAGAAATTTGAGCTCTATCATTTGGCTTGAGTAGCCTTGTTATTGAGCATTGCTAGTGAGCTTAGGTGGCTTTGTGCTTTTGCTTACTAGCATGTGTAGGAGCTCCCTCGTTGCTTGAAGTACTAGTGGCATAGGTTTGTGTGACCTTGCTCCTAGAATTGGATATGTGAGCTCTAGCTAGCTTAGCACCTTAGTTGCTTATTTAGGATGTTTGTAAGGTGCCAGAGAACATAGATAGAGGGGTGTAGTCTTGGCTAGACCGATAGTTTTAATTTCACACTTGTTTTGGTTAGCCGACGTGATTAAATTTTAGAAAGGACTATTCACCCCCCTCTAGTCCGCCATCTTGACCTTACAGCCGCATAGAGGAGTGAACAAATCACAAGATGAATACCAATTCAATCATAGGGAGAATACCAAAGGGCAAGAGACAACCAATTTTTCTCCCGAGGTTCACGTGCTTGCCGGCACGCTAGTCCCCGTTGTGTCGACCAACACTTGGTGGTTCGGCGGCTAAGAGGTGTTGCACGAACCTCATCCACACAATTGGACACCGCAAGAACCTACCCACAGGTGAGGTAACTCAATGACACGAGCAATCTACTAGAGTTACCTTTTGGCTCTCTGCCGGGGAAGGTACAAGACTCCTCACAATCACCGGAGCCACCCACGAACAATCATCAACACGTGTCGAAGCACCTCCACTGCTCCAAGCCATCTAGGTGGCGACAACCACCAAGAGAAATAAGAAATCCGCAGCCACAACAATCCCCAAGTGCCACTAGATGCAATCACTCAAGCAAATGCACTTGGAATCACTCAGTCTCACTTTGAATTAGAAATCAAGCAAGAGAGATGAGTGGAAGAGAGCATGCTCAGCTCATAAGGATGTCAAAGATGTCAAATGGTCAAGGGAAATGCCTTGGAACCGGCCAAACACTATTTATAGATGTCCCCAAATGAATAAAGCCGTTAGGCTCTCACTTCAGCACTCCACTAGGCGATCAGACGCGCCGGTCAGGAGTGACTGGACGCACACCTCCTACGTCCGGTCGACAGATCGCTGCCACATGTCACCTTCTTTAAACATTGCTCGATGATCTTCGACGGCTAACTCCAGAGAGCTCACGCAGTTAAGTGACGATCGGACTCGCTGCTCGAATGTCCAGACTAGAATCACATAACGTCAAATCATTTCTAGAGAGGTTCCCAAGCCACTTAAAGCTGACCAGACGTGTCAGGTCAGAGACGACCTGACACGCCCGTGCGTTCGGTCAATGCTTCGCTACTATGCGCGCGCCTGCCGAGCTAACGTCACCGTACTTCATCCTTCGCCTGACGCGCGCCCTGTGCGTCCGATTGCGCGAAACCGCCACCTCTCAACTTGTGACCGGACGCGCCGGTCAAGCTAGGCCAGCGTCCGATCGCAACACTGCACCTTCGGCCAGCTTCGCGCCAAGTTTAAAATTGACTGGACTAGGCCAGCCAGCATCCGGTCAGGGCGTGGCCAGCGTCCGTTCACTGAGCAGCTTCTCCTTTTCTTTTTTCTAAGTCCGCAACGACTTCGCCCTTACTTCCAAACTTGCTAACCACAAAGTGTAGAACTTGTGTGCACGTGTGTTAGCATTTTTCAAAGCATTTTACAAGGGTCAAGGTTAGCACACTAGGTTCCTAAATGCATATGCAAAAGTCATGTCATCTAGTGGCACTCGATAACCGCTTAGCCAAACATTTTCCCTCTTTATAGTACAGCTATAGATCCTAAGTCACTCACACCCTCTATGGTGTTTTGAGTGCAAAACAAAAACTTATCTTATACCTTTGCCTTGATCATCTTGGTTTTTGTTTTTCTCTTTCTTCTTTTCCAAGTTGAGCTTGATCATTATCAACACATGTCCATCTCCATCTCCATGGACTTCATCACCATGCTCCATCACTTGGTATGTACCAACCTTGCTCACATGACACTCATGACAAAGGTTAGTACTTAGGTTTCATCAATTAACCAAAACCAAACTAGGGCTTTCATGGTGGTGCACAACGTTAACAGCAGTGTAGAAATATGTCTTCTTTCAACTTATTTATATGGTCAAAATAAGCTACTTAATATTAAATATTTTTTCTTGCATGGTGCCGATGCACCACCCAAACTCAACGTGGCTTTGCCCCTGGCTGAGGAACTACTGTTAGGGTGTATTATATGTTAGGGACCCATTAGTGTTTTTAGGGCCCAATTACATAGCGAAAGGCTTGTAAGATAATGGTTATGGCCCAATTGTAACCCCTATGGTTTTTGTGTAAATACAAGCCCCACTAGGAGAAACAATGAAAACCTCCCTTCCCACCTCCTGTATAAAAGGGGGAGAGGAGGGAGGTGGGAGTTGGGAGTTGGAGGGGACTCACTTGGCCCTTGATTCATTTGACTCTCTCCTTCCCGCTCTCTCCCCTCTTACATTGGTGTGCTACACCAACAACACTAGTCCAGTGTCTTTTTAATACCCTCATGCTTCTCCTTCCTATTATTTAAATAATAGAATTTTACAAGCATTTCCTATTGATTTGGCCTGAGGCCCTAAATGTTTACTCTGTGTTATAACTAAAAAGTTCCCTATGGTAGTATAGCTCTCCTCAAGTTTAATGGACAGATATTGCAAGAACAACTAACTGACATCAACTCGCTAGTAAGCTGTAGTTTCTAGAAGAGTATTCTTCACTAGTTCAACTTCTGTACAATTTGGACATCCTGAAATAATGCACTGCAGATCATTCTGGCTTTTTCATGAAAAAACACAATATTTTAGGCTCAGTTTGTTTAAAGATGGAAAGCTAACCATATCTGGAGCATCAATAACACACTGGTGCAACGTCAGCTCTGAAATATTGTAAAGATGGAAGACAATATCTGGAAGGTTACCCCTTGCTCTGAAATAAAGCTCCAATGAGAAGTTCTTGGAATGTTTGGTGTTGAGGTCTTAAAGCCAATTTTTTCAAATCTTGACTCACATTTTGAAAAAATTCATCAAGAAAGAAGATATGGATGATTGCTCATCATGTTTTTCAAGAATGGAACCCACTGATCGTCAAGATTTGGATTTTTTTCAAGTATAAAGGACAAAGGCTGACAAAAACGGTTTTGAAAGTGTAACTGCTTTTGCTGTATCATCCATTAGATAGGATATAATGGAACACAAAAGATCATCTGAAACCAGACTGAAAACATTAGTAGCTTATTTATTTATTTCTATATTTAGATCTAAAGGTTCAGTTCTTACTATACAAGGTTAACCTTGTTATTATGGTTATGGAGGCGTCCGGCTCCACATTTATTTTCCTTGTTGCTTAAATTGCATGAATTGAGCTATTAGCGATATAATTATTGCAACTCCAAAGAAATTTTATTCTGTTGATACTTATAAATTAACACAGTACAGTGTAGTTGTACTATATTAGTATCAATTCCATGCCAGGGCATTGAAACTTTATCTTTTGTTTCTTTCTCACAGTAATTGCTCTTTGCCTTTTTGGATGTTCAATAGTATAAATGAAAAGTTCTATTATTATCTTTAGGTATTTACATAGTACTCGTGAGATGTTCTGTGGTATATTTTAAGTTTTCAATTGCCTTCTATGTAATGTCCTTTTTAATTTTCCTATATTACATGTTTTTTTGTTTTATTATTTTCGTGTTCTCCTATGCCTTGTTATAATGTTCACATGTTATCCTTGTGATGTTCTTTGATGTGTTCCTAGATGTTCTTGTAGTATAAGTGGGGTGTTTCATGACTATCTTCGAGTATTCACATAGTACTCGCAACATGTTCTACGGTACATTTTAGACTGTTCAAGTAGTATCTGTATGATGTTCTCTTTTATTTCCCTTTATTGCATGGATTCTTTTCTTTTTCCCCCTTTTGTTTCCACTTATGTTTTGCTCAAAGGTTTATTAACTCATTTTCTATTTAACTTATTTGTTTATTTCTATATATTTCATAACTTTTATTATTCATTTTTTATTTTCATCTTATTTATTTTATTCTCATCAATTATTTATTTTTTCTTTTATTTCTTATACACCATGATATACATGTGATATTTGCGTAATGCATCGGTGGTGTTCTATTATGTATTCTTTAATGTTCTGTTACAATAAATGTGATGTTCTTCGATTATCTTTCAGTATTTCACACGGTACTCATCACATGTTCTATATAATATGTTTTCTGTAATAAATATTTTTCTCTATTTTGTTTTTTCTTTTACTTCTTTACTTCTATTTTGTTTTCTGTAATAAATATTTTTTCATATTGAGATTTTCTATGGTATATTTTGCTCTACAACATTATTCTTGTGAGGGTAGAATGCTTTTTCCTTTGACTTAATAGTTTGATACGATTTAATAAAATAAATTTTATAACCTAGACAAAATATTTATCTGACGTGGTGGTGGAGAATGACTTTATTAGGTCATATAGGTCTTGTGCTCAACACATCCTACACATTTGTTTTTGTTGCTTTTTTACGGGGAAAACATTTATTTTTGTTCCTATTTCCTTTACCTTTACTATTTATTTTTCTTCCTTCTATCTAGAACACAGTAACTCCGATGCAGGGCAGGAAAAGGAATTGCAATTTGTTCCTTTTTTTGTTCCTATATCCTTTATACCTTTACTATTTATTATTTTCTTCCTTCTATCTAGGACACTGGAATTTTTCATGGGGAAAACATTTATTTTTGTTCCTATTTCCTTTACCTTTACTATTTATTTTTCTTCCTTCTATATAGAACACAGTAACTCCGGCGCAGGGCAGGAACAGGAATTGCAATTTGTTCCTTTTTTTTTGTTCCTATATCCTTTATACCTTTACTATTTATTATTTTCTTCCTTCTATCTAGGACACAGGAACTCCGGCGCGGGGCAGGACTAGGAATCCATATAGATGAAAACTGATCGGATCGGAGCGGAATAGGATCCATTTTATTTTGTCGGATTCGGAGCGGATCCGATATTACACGGATTCGGATGCTAATACGGATTTTTGAGACGTTGGAAATGGTACGGATTCAGACCGTTGTCAGAGTGGAAGCAGACATTTTTAAGTCGGATAATATGTGCTTACATATTGTTTTTTATGAAGAAAAACAATTCATTAACCAAAGTCATAAATCGGCAATCCAACATGAAATAATCACCACCAATCCACCTAGGGATGGCAACGGGGCGAATTCGGATCGGGTGGAGTCTTTGTGCACCGAACCCGAAACCCAAAATCGAAACCCGAAACCGTACCGAACACCGATTCGGGTGATAATCTGTCCCCAAAACCAAACCCGCGGATATCCAAAACCCGTTTGGTATGGCAACATATTAAGAGAAAAAAAGACTTTCTATAAACATATGCATGATATATACACATATTCACATGTATAATCAAGAGGTAACAAATAATAAATATTTTCATGAGTTGACTTAGAATAAATTTAATAATCTAAGTAAATAAGTTATTATTAGCATATTATAAAACATGGGTTTTAATTCCAAATGATTTATTTCGGATATCCACAGGATATCCACGGGTGGAAAACCAAACCCGAAACCAAACCTGATAGGTTTCGGGGCTCTGAACCCGAAAATCATGGGTGAGAAATCATCCCCGAATCCGAACCCGCGAGACCCGAAACCCGCGGATATCCGATCCAAAACCGCCCCGTTGCCATCCTTGAATCCACCACTTCGATTTAATTAAGAGCTCACAAAATTAATACAAATTCTCATATTGGATTTAAGAGTATAAAACAAGCATTGTTCAAGTGCGGACTGTGTGTTGCCATTGCTGATTAGCCGCCAATCAGCCAGTCACTAGATTACAATTATATGTTGTGTGAAAAGATACTTAAATTAGTATATATAGTTGACCAGGTTTGCTTGTAGGGCAACAATATAATAGTACTTATGTCATGGGATGGGCTAACTTATGTACACTTTCCGCTTGGGCTCCTTAAAATATTAGGATATCCTATTATAAGCACCGGATAACCCACGTTGAATTATCGGATAATCCATATTCACCGGATTTTATTGATCCCATATCTTACACTATATCCGCATATAATCGGATTCGGATTATATGTATCCACGCGGATATTAAAAACACTTATTCGTATCCTTAAATTTTGAATTCGGACGAGGATTATCTATACCATGTTCACCCTAGGAATCCACGGCAACATCAGCACGGCGCGCGGGAAGTCCTCAGAATGTGTCGCCCGCACGAGCTGGGCTGACACGGGGCGACGTGAGCAGGCGGTCGCGTGCGAGAAGCTTCCGTGGTGCCCGTCGCGCTAGCTGGGCCGGGCCGCGGAACAGAATCGCGAGCTGGCGCCGAGCGGCACTAGACGCCACCCGGTCGGACTCTAGTCGTGTGTGTATTGTTGGAAGAAAGATGATGTCGAGATGCATCGACTACTACTCGTGTGTATTGTTGGAAGAAAGATGATGTCGAGATGCAAGAAGAGACTAAGAAGAATGCAAGAACAGCCAGGAGCCAGCAGATTAGTACACCGTGTACGTAGATGAAAATTACGCAATAGAGCGACCACGCTGCAGATCGAAGGAAAGCAAACATCACGTAGAGGTAGAAGAACCGCTGCAGAATTGCGGAGAATTTTTATATTTTAATCCTCTTTTAATCAACTAGCAAATATGTCCGTGTGTTTCAACGGGAAGAACGAGAAGTATAACATGCGGAGTCACTTGAACAAACTGCGGCTTGGAAGTTTATTCAACAATTGCTTTGTGCGGTCGAAATTCATCTTGGAGACAGACAGGGCCGTGCCGTCAAAATTCGAGGCCGTGTTCCAAACTCTAAAAGAGGCCCTACTGGCCTTAAAAAATAAAATGATATATGCATACATAGCAATGCGGTAAATAAAAAATCATACCTATTTATTTTGTGATTGCATAATTTTTATTTGAACACAATATCATTCTCTTAGTGTTCTTTAAATTATTTAACAGAATTGAAATAAAAAAGACTTGTTTTCACTTGTTGAGTAGTTATTTGTGATCTAAAAAAAACAGAGAGTAGTAATTTGTTTTTTATCGGATGTGAGTGTATGCACCATTGACCGTTTTGCGCGATACAACAGTTCTACGTCTACTTATAGCAACGAGTAATTATTCATTAACATAAAGAAATATTTGTATCGATAAATATAAGATAATTAGTAAATTAGATAATTACCTTCCACGAGTTCAAGTCTTTAGGAATTAGAATTTACCCCTTGTGACCTACACCTGGGCGCTGGCCTCCAGACCTCCACTATCCATCCGGCTTGCAGCTTGCTTGATCACAGAGATGGAGAGACAGTGAAGCCAGGATGGGAGAGCCGGGGAGACGGATTGCTGTAGATGGATGCCATGCGCCGGCTTGCTTGATCATGAAGACGGGAGACACGGGGAAGCCAGGATGGGACTACGGGAGAGCCATGGAGATAGATTGACGTAGATCGATTTAGGTAGCCCAATATAGGAAGAGACGCAGCGTTAGGAGTAATCTGAAAGTCAGCAGGCTTAATGCGCCATAATTTTTTTGGGCCTCTTGGAATTTGGGGCCTGTACGAACCTACGGCTTGCACGCTGCCGGCACGGCCCTGGAGACAGATTTCGTACCATGCTGGATGCTCAACACATTTGTGCATGGGGCATTTACAGATTTATCTAATTATCATGTCATGCATTACGATTTTTTTTTGGAGTTGGACCGAACACTGTGCCTATAATCGTATCATGTATTCCAATGTATCTTGGAATTGGATTCCATACCATGTTTGGACGCGCGTTGTTTTTTTTAACAAAACTAGGACATGGGTTGTTCTAACTCGTATAGGGATAGAAACAAGTCTTGGGAATTTATCCAATTGCCGCATTATGCGATCTAATTCATATGGTTTCACACTTTTGCATCGTGCCTGGAAACCGGACGTTGTGTCCTCGTGACTAAAGAAGAAGAGACACTCCTGTCTACAGTAAAATAAAAAAAGATAGGTATATGCTTAAATTCTAGGTACTAAACATGTATCGATTGACTGGAATCACGTTTTTATAAATAAAAAAAACTTCTGTTACATGGACAGGGACCTACGTAAATAAAGCCCCATGTGGAGACATATCATACCCATTAAATCCTACACAAACACGTTTCTATCTTGCTTGCAAGTACGTGTAGAACATGAACATGCAATAAGTATAACATGGACACGCAGTCGGTTGGTGGTGCCAGGCCTAGATACCGTTTTTGAGGAGGAACCTAATTTGACAGTGCGTCAGCTAAACCGCATAGAGTCCAAACGACGGACCAACGTGAGGGCACGTTATGAGAACCGAGGGCACGTTATGAGAACCGGACTCTGTATCATCGCTTGACGCATGTTATTCTAACACATATGAGCACGACTTATGAGTTTGGGCGGGTCACATACACGCCCTATGTTTTTAAATCAGACTCCGGTCCGTATCGCGCTAGAAAAGAGCTATATTCTAACTCATTTGAGCACAGGTTATATATAAGTCTGGACGGAAGAAACTCTTTATTGTGTGGTAGTGAGAGGAAGATGGACCAACAAAGTGTCTGGACAAAAAAAATGGGCTGAAATTTTGCCTCTTTATTATTAGGTATAGGTATATAGATATAGATATTTCAATAATAATCGCGTCTAAATTTTTTTTACAGATCTAACCCTTTTGGTCGCGTTAGTCCCGTTGGCGTGACCAAATAACTTTGTCGCGCCACATGCGTTGGCGCGGCAGGATATGCCACGTTGGACGGCGTTTCCGACGTGAAAATCCTTGTCGCGCCACTCACGTTGACGTGACAGTGTTGTCATGTCGTGGCACCGGGAGTGGCGTGATAAGACTAAAGTTTAAAATTTTCATAACACTTGATACGACGTTAGATTAAGATTAGTTTTTTATGAAAATTTTAGAGCTCGATGAGATCTATAACTTTCTAGTTATGAGTTTTTTATAAGAGAATGTTAAGATGATAAAAAAAAATAATATAAAATTTCTGCAGCATAATAATCGCGTACTAGCTCTCGTCGCATTAGAAAAATAATATCTTTTTTGTATGTTGTCCAATGGAGATACTTTTTATATCAAAACTGTAGCTTCTAATAATATCTACAATTTTATAGTTTTGAGTTTTTACATTTGAGGTTGTTAAGACGCTCGAGAAAATAATATAAAGTTTCAACAGCATGTTAGTCGTGCGCAAGAACTTCTCGCCTCATGAAAATTATATTTTTCTTGAACTGTGTCAAATGAACATACATTCTATGGGCCCATTTGGGACAACTCCACCAGCTCCAGATCCACCAAATTCAGTTCTAAATCTAAAAAAAATTGCCAAACACCTCGAGCTCTACCAGCTCCACTAGTGGATCTGCTCTACCAAATTGGTGGATCTGTCCCCAGATTCACCAAATTGGTGGATCTCCTCAAGGGATGCTCCATCATATCCAGGTTTGGTGGAGTTGGAAGAAATTACCCACCACTGCTACTGATTACACAAAAAAAAAACATTTCGATTCGTTCTGTTTCGCTCTTCAACGTCGTGAGTGCCCCTTCCCTTCCGCATCCCCACGGCCATCGAGCACGCCGGAGCCCCTCCCGCAGCAGTCGAGCTCGCCATCCCCCCGTGCCCTCCTCGTTGGCAGTCGGTCCCGCATCCTCCAGACACTACTAGAAATATCCACTTCTATGATGAATAGATTTCGTCACTAAAGGAGCCAAATTCGTCATAATTTTAGTTTTATGATGAATTTATGACGAAAACCGGTTCATCATAGAAGTCACGTCACTCCTGCATATCTATGACGAATCTGATAAAATCGTCATAGAAGTGCCTTGATTTATGACGAAAAATAGCTCGTCATAAAACTGTTTTGGCATGCGTGGCAGGGGGCTGCCACGCTAGTGAACGCTTTCATTGGAGATGCTTCCACGTCTACATGCTATAGCCCACGTCTACATGCTATAATCCGTTCTATTGGAGATGGTTCGTGTATGCGTCACATTCTTATTGCACAATATGGCCATCTCTGGGTTTTTGCACGTTTCAGGTTTTTATTGGACCTCGTGTCGTTTCCTTGTTGTTCCACAAGTCAGTTTTCTACTAGAACACGTGTTGTATTGCCGTTGGATCTTGTGTCACTTCTTCATTGGACCACGTGTCATATTTTTATTGGTCCACGTGTCCGTTTCTTATTTGATCACGCGTCACAATGTTGTCCGTCCTCGTGTCGTATTTTTATACGTCCACGTGGCTTAACGATTTCCTTCCACATGTCAGATTTTTAACAGCCCACGTGTCGAGCCCTGGCCAATTCACGTGTCATGCACTGGTTCATCCACGTGTCGCATTTTTATTTGATCACGTGGCCTGTCCAGGTTCTACCACATGGAGTACAATCAATTCGTCATAGAAGTAATTCAAGATCGTCACTACTACATAGACTGACTACATAACTATTTAGCCTAGCAATCAAAAAACAACAATTTACATTTCACACGCCAGCAGCGGACCACTGACAGAGTATAACCACATTAAACCGGCATACGAGTCCACACATCAAATTGACACATGAGTCCACACATCAAACCACAAATGTTCACTGCATCGAGCCGTAGGAGTTGAAGACTAAGAGTTACAAGAAGAGCTGAAGCTCATGCATAGCTCACGAAGATTGATGTACTCCTCCTATTGCCGTTTCTTATATTCCTCAAGTTCCCTTTCAGTCTTTTCTGTCTTCCTCTTCAATTCATCTACTTGATCGATGAGGGCAGCAGAACTTTCCTCAGCAACAAACTGTTCCCGAAGCATTCTCTCCGCCGATGTCTCTTTTCTGGTAGAGCTTGTCTGGATACTAGCATTCTTCAAAAAAAGGTTGTTGCCGCTTCCCTAGAAGGGGGCCTTGCCCTGGTGGACGCAGAGGACCTTGCAAACAACATCAACAATAGTAATTGGTTGCTGCCCATCAGCAACAGGTTCTGCTTGTATAGTTTTCATAGCTTTTTGCGAAATTCAATCAGTAAAACATTAGGTTACAGATAGTGTAAGGGGACTTCAATTGAACAACCAAGAGATTGATTTATAACAAGTAATATATAGGTCTTCCTTAGTCTACTGCTGATAGAGATTACATAAGGTTCAGTAGATTTTAGTAGATTTCCATAACACTAGGCTCCTGCTACGTTTCCTACTGGTATGGAAGTTGCTAAAGACTTTCACAGCATTAACATCTTCATCAGGTGGACCATTTTCTTCTTCAAGTCCTTGATGTTGTTCTGTTGCATTCGTCTTGTTCTCCTTCTGATCACATTGCACATGAGTTTTGGTTTATATTTATACAAAGGCAAGAGGAACAATAAAACACAACCATTACTTATAAATTTTTGCATTTGGACAACATAGGAGCGAGATCCTGTAGCCTAGTGGTACTTCACTTTTGTACGGTTTTGCTTGTCCTTCTCAGATGTTTCCTATAGCTTTATTTGTGTTAGACTACAACACAAGTAGACCATAGCAAGACTAGACATGAAATCGATGGGTTCACGCACCAAATCTTGACAACTTCACACCATTGTGCATCATTCATGGATGAGACATGAGACGTCATACAGATCTGATTAGCAGGGACACCATTGAAGTATGTTCTCTTCAACCTATAGCGTTCCTACCGTACCACAGACTGCATTATATTCCGGCAAGCTTCTTTTGTTGGTGAGTGAGCACCATTAATGTGTAGCCTTCCTTGCACATAGTAGTGTGAATGAAAAGTAAATCTATTAAAGTTGCTCAAAGCAGAGTTGAAGGTCAAGAGGGGATACCCATACATACATTTAGCCTTTCCTCAAATCTTGTGCAATAGACGATGTCGGGCTTGCCCCCCTTGTATTCTTTCCAATGCGTAAAAATTGGTACTTCCTTCTTGACTACTACACCTGCCTCTGAGGCAAACTTGGCAATTTGCACTGGATCATGTGGCCTTCTATTCCCCTCAGCAATAGAGATGCGCATACTCGCTCCTTCGAGTGATTTGCTCATTTTGTCAAGCGTAATTCCACGAGTTTGAGGTCTTGGCTTCCTCGCTCTTCCTAGCAATGGTACTACATAGTTTTCATACATTCAGATTGTTAGAAAAGTTACATGGATATCAAATAGCTAGTGCAAATTGATTGATAGACATCTATAAGGTAATACCAACCTAGGCAACTTTCATCATTCTGCGGTGGGGGAGACGGGAATTTGCTGAGAGGGCTCCTCTTCAGCCGGGCTATCATCATCTGGCCATGAGGGGTGTCTCTCAGAACTAGGTAGGGTGCCGTCCCGACCAATGTCTCTTGTAAATTGATGAACTCGGAATTGATCCCAAGGTCCGGGTGTCGGTCATGATGGAGAATTATGTTCTCCTACTGCTGCTACCTCCACACTTTTACCAGCAGAAGACCTCCGAGTACAAAACCCATGAGCAACCTCTTCTGATGGTGTTGACCTCACTCGCTTGGAGAGCCTTCACCCAGGACTCATGGCAGTGCTGCCTTTTGTCTTGCTAGCAGAGCCTCCTCTATGGCTTCTTCTACCCAAACACTAAAATTGGAGATACAAACTTGAGCAGCAAGCATGTACAAATTCCATTGATATCCAAATAATAAAGCATTACATCGCTACCTACCCCCCTCCTCCCTTCCCCTCTAAACTAAATACAAGATAGTACAAGCACCTCATCAATTGATAGGGGCACTGGCTCATCTTTTAAATCTGAATCTGTTTCATCTGTATCATGAAATCCCTCAACTACCTCCCCTGGTTCAGGGATATATTCCAAATCTTCACCGTGTCTACCCTTTGTGCTTGACTTTTTTGCCTTTAGAGACATAGGTTTTAGGCCCACATGTCGTATTCCAAGTTCTTCCATCTTTCTATGATTCCTTGCGATTTGTGCATCCTGTACTCGTTCATAAGCAGTTAGTGACTATTCATCTAGATTACAAAGGCATTTATTAACTAAAGCTTATATGGAATGTCAACATAGCAGAGCAAGAGTATGCAAATAAGCGCCTAACTAGTAACTATAGCTTATACGAAAGTCATTAATCCAATAAAGCACATGTCACCTACACTCAACTATAGGAAATATGTAACCCCATCGCTATTTACATATCCTTGGTTCAGCCACTATAGTAGAGCACACATCAAAAAAGGAATTTAGGTACCTCTTCCTCTATATTCCCTGGCTTTGCTTTGTTGTGGGCACCACCGTCCTGTCATCGCAGTCGCGAGCTGGTGCGGCCGGCGTTGATGAAGGGGTACTAGATCTGGCTCCGGCTAGGGATCAGATCTGGTCGGTCGTGACAGGTGCCGAGATAGGTAGGGAATCTAAATCCGGCTTGTACCGTTGTCAAGGCGGTTCTTCCACCGTCAACTGATTGACTTGCTATCAATGAATCAAAGGGGATCCGGCTCCGGTTAGGGTTCAAAAATGTATGAGGGTGCGGCTAGAGAGTGGAGAGGGAGTCGAGTTGCTGTGCTGATGGCGCCTAGGGTTTAGAGTAGGGTGGCAGAGGGGGTGGCTAGAGAGTGGAAAGGGAGGCCATGGGACTAGAATTTGGAGCTAGAGGAGAGACGGTGTGGCTGGAGAATGGAGATGGAGGCGGAGGCAACGACTCTTTGCGCTTTTATGTGGCCATCATATTACCACAAATGCCCTTGTCTAAAATCGATGGCATGGTAAACCTATTTTCCACGCGGAGGGCAAAAGAGAGATATCTAATTTTTGGTGTGTGTTTGTGGGACTGTGAAAGCTCTAGTTTGGTTTTGGTGAATTGATGAAACCCTAAGTGCTAACCTAGTTTATCAAAGTGATTATCAGATAGGAAGCACTACTCCAAGTGATGAAGCATTGGTGAAGATCATGATGATGGCATGGTGATGATCAAATGCTTGAACTTGGAAAAGAAGAAAGAGAAAAACAAAAGGCTCAAGGCAAAGGTATAAATAGTAGGAGCCATTTTGTTTTTCTGATCGAGACACTTAGCGAGTGTGATCACATTTTAGGATCGATAGCCGTACTATTAAGAGGGGTGAAACTCGTATCAAAATGCGGTTATCAAAGTGCCACTAGATGCTCTAACTCATTGCATATGCATTTAGGATCTAGTGGAGTGCTAACACCCCTGAAAATGTTTGTGAAAATATGCTAACACATGTGCACAAGGTGATACACTTGGTGGTTGGCACATTTGAGAAAGGATTAGAAACTTCACCAGTGGAGTGTCCACCCGTAGAGTGCGGACAGTCCGACGGTGCCATCGGCGCCCTATACAGAAAAGACGGAGGTCACTGTAAGTGACCGGACACTTGTCTTGGTAGGACCAGCGCGTCTGGTCAGTAGAAGCAGCAAAGACACTGGTGTCGGTCTCTGACTGGACACTGGGTCACTTAGTGACCGGACATTGGAGGGGTGCGTCTGTTCCTGCTGATGTGGCAGCGCACAGTGGTGACGCCGAGTGACCGGACGCTAGGTGAGTCTGGTCGAGCATGACCGGACGCGTTCGGTCGTGGATTTTCATGAATGGATGCTTATGGAAACGACCAGATGCTAGGGTTCTGCGTTCGGTCACTTCGCAGCAGCGCGTCCGGTCATCACTTGATCGTTGGGAACGGGCGCTCGGTATTTGAAGAGAGGGGACATGTGGCGTGCATCGCACGACCGAACGCTGGGGTCCTGCATCCGGTCGATATGACCGGAGCGTCCAGTCACCTCGTGTGTGCCCAGTGAAGGGGTACAACGGCTCTATTTCATGGGGGCTTCTATTTAAGCCCCATGGCCGGCTCAAGCTCACTCTCTTGGCCATTTTGCATTGACATAGCAACCTTGTGAGCTTAGCCAAAGCCCTCCCACTCATCTCCATCATTGATCCATCATCATTGTGAGATTGGGAGAGAATCCAAGTGCATTGCTTGAGTGATTGCATCTAGAGGCACTTGGTATTTGTGTTTCGCTGTGGGATTCATTTGTTTCTCTTGGTGGTTGCCGCCACCTAGATGGCTTGGAGCAGCGAGGATCGTTGAGCGGAGGTTGGTGATTGTCTCCGGCTCCAATCGTGGTGATTGTGAGGGGTCTTGTGCCTTCCCCAGCAGAGCGTCGAAAGGCAACTCTAGTGGATTGCTCGTGTCATTGAGTTACCTCACTTGTGGGTAGGTTCTTGCGGTGTCCATTTATGTGGACGAGGTTCGTGCAACACCTCTTAGCCGCCGAATCACCAAGTGTTGGTTGACACAACGGGGACTAGCGTGCCGGCAAGCACGTGAACCTCGAGAGAAAAATTGGTTGTCTCTTGCCCGTTGGCATTCTCCTGGTGATTGATTTAGTATTCATCTTGTGATTGGTTCACTCCTCTACACGACGGTACAATCACCCTACTCACTCATTTATATTCTTGCAAACTAGTTGTAGCAAGCTCTTTAGTGTAACTAGAATTGAGAGCTTGCTTTGTAGTTTAAGTTCATCTAGTGGAGCTCTTTAGTGTAGCAAGTGTGAGAGCTCTTAGTGAGTAGTGAAATAGCAAATTGTGTGTTTAGTGATCATAGCAACTAGAATTATTGGATAGGTGGCTTTGCAACCCTTGTAGTGCTAGAGCAAGTTTGCATTTTGCTATTTGTTATACTAATCAAATTGCTCTAGTTGATTTGTAGATTTTTAAATAGGCTATTCACCCCCCTCTAGCCATATTAGGACCTTTCAAGTGGTATCGGAGTCATGGTCACCGTTTAATTGAAGGCTTAACAACCTCGGTGTCAAATTATGGCTCAAGTTGTGTTCAACCATGTGGGGGGCAAACCACCATTTTTTGATGGCACATACTATGATTATTGGAAGAGAAAGATAAAGATGTATCTTGGTTCAATCAATGATCAAGTATGGGATGTGACCGAGAATGACTATGCTATCATTGATCCTAACAATCCCACCAACCTAGACAAGACCAACAAGCAATGCAATACAATGGCTCTCAACACCATATACAATGCCATTGATTCTAAGGTGTTTGAGCAAATCAAGGATTGTGAAAGAGCAAATGAGGTGTGGAGGAGATTGGAGGAAACATATGAGGGCACGCCGGTGGTGAAGAGTGCCAAGTTGTACATCCTCAAGGATAAGTTAACAAGCTTCAAGATGAAGGATGATAAGAGCATTCTAGAGATGTTCCATCGATTGCAAGTGATTGTCAATGATTTCAAGGCATTGGGAGAGAAGATCAAGGATGATGATGTCTCTCATCGGTTCTTGATGTGCCTACCTCTAAGATTTGAGATGTTGAGATTGCTTATCATAAGAGGAGGATTGAAGGAGATTACCCCTAACCAAGTACTAGGTGATGTCATGACACAAGAGACATACCGTGTGGAAAGGGAGGGGGTTGACAAGGATGACAAGAAGGAAGATGAAGACAAGAAGAAGAAAAGTGTAGCATTCAAGGCTAGCTCATCATCCAAGAACAAGGGCAAGTCCAAGAAAGAATCAAGTGATGATGAGGATCTTAGTGACATTGATGATGAAGCCATGGCTCTATTTGTGCGCAAGATAGGCAAATTCATGAAGAAGAAGGGGTATGGTGCAAGAAAGAGAAGAGATCACACCAAAAGCAAAGAATATATGAGAAGATGCTATAATTGCAAGAGCCCCGATCACGTTGTAGCGGATTCTCCCTACAATAGTGACAATGATGAGGATGAGAAGAAGAAGCACAAGAAGGACAAGAAAGAAAAGAAGGAGAAGGAGAAAAAGATGACCTTCCAAAAGAAGAAGGGTGGAGGCTATGTGGTCACTTGGGATAGTGATGGCTCTTTGGATAGTGATGACTCTAGTGATGATGGCAAGAAATCAATCAAGAAATCACTAGCAAGCATCGCCATCAACTACAAGCCCTCCATCTTCGACACTCCATCGACATGCCTCATGGCAAAGCCTACCAAGGTAAAATATGATGTGAGTGATGATGATGAATGTGAAAGTGATACTTGTAGGAGTGATGATGATGATGATGAGGAGGAGGAGTACACCAAGGAGGAGCTCTTGGACATGTGTGAGCAAGTGCACACTTGCGTTGAGATAAAGAGAAATGAGTGCAAAGAATTGCGCAAGAAAGTCAAATTTCTTGAGCAATCCTTTGATAAGCTCAATGCCACTCATGAGAGGCTAATAGAAGCCCATGAGAATCTTGGCAAACCTCACTCTAAGCTTGAAAAAGCTCACTCCTCTCTCATTGAGCAAGTCAAGAAGGAGGAAGCCAAGAAGGAGCAAGTGATTGTGTCTTGTGATGTGGGACTAACATGTGATATTATTGATGAATCTTTTTATAAGCCCATTGTAGTTGCTCCCACTAACACTTCTTGTAGCACTACTACTTCTACTTCACCTTTAAGTGATGGTTTCACTTGTGATGCCTCACTAATGGTGGAAAATGAGACCCTCAAGAAGGAGGTGAATGAGCTCACTCGTGCCTTAGGCAATGCCTATGGTGGAGATGCCTGCTTGCTAAAGTGCTTGGGTAGTCAAAGGTTTTCTCTCAACAAAGAGGGATTAGGCTATACCCCAAGAAAGGCAAGGCGGCCTTTGTCACACCCAAAGTTAGCTTTGTGAAGGGCAATGGTCGGTTTTACAATAGATGCAAGCAAGTTGGGCATGTAGAGCAATATTGCAAGATTAACAAGAACAAGCTACCTAATGTATCCTTAATTAAATTTGATTCTTGTTACATGCTTTTTAAGGGTGCCAATGGTGTGAAGGCTAAGTTCATTGGTACACCAATTGTGGGCCCAAAGAAGAAGGCCATTTGGGTATCAAAGACCTTGGTAACTAACCTTCAAGGACCCAAGCAAGTTTGGGTACCTAAAAGTAATTGATCTTCTTTTGTAGGTCAATTATAAAGCCGGAGAAAGGCATTGGGTGCTTGATAGTGGGTGCACACAACATATGACCGGTGATCCAAGAATGTTCAATTCAATCAATGAAAACAAGAGCAATGGGATTGATAGTATCACATTTGGTGACAATGGCAAAGGCAAGGTCAAAGGGCTTGGTAAGATTGTAATATCTAATGACTTGAGCATCTCAAATGTGCTACTAGTAGAGAGCTTGAACTTCAATTTGCTATCCGTGGCTCAATTGTGTGATCTTGGTTTCAAGTACATATTTGGTGTGGATGATGTAGAGATTATAAGTGTAGATGTCTCTAACTTGATATTCAAAGGATTTAGATATGAGAATCTATACTTGGTTGATTTCAATGCTAGAGAAGCTCAATTGACAACATGTTTGATCACTAAGTCTAGCATGGGTTGGTTATGCCATAGAAGGCTTGGTCATGTTGGAATGAAACAATTAAACAAGTTGATCAAGCATAATTTAGTTAGAGGTTTGAAAGATGTCACATTCGAGAAGGATAAGCTATGTAGTGCATGTCAAGCCAGAAAACAAGTTGGTAACACACATCCTAAGAAGAGCATGATGAGCACATCTAAGGCATTTGAGTTAATGCACATGGACTTGTTTGGACCAACCACATACACAAGCATTGGTGGAAACAAATATGGATTTGTGATTGTGGATGATTTCACTAGATACACATAGGTATTCTTTCTTGTTGATAAGAGTGATGTGTTTGCAACATTCAAATCATTTGTCAAGGGCATTCACAATGAGTTTGAAACAACCATTAAGAAAGTGAGAAGTGACAATGGTAGTGAATTCAAGAACACTAGAATTGATGAGTTGTGTGATGAATTTGGAATTAGACATCAATTTTCAGCCAAGTACACTCCACAATCAAATGGCTTAGTTGAAAGAAAGAATAGAACCTTGATTGACATTGCAAGATCAGTGTTGAGTGAGTACAATGTGAGTAATTCATTTTGGGCCGAAGCAATCAACACGGTTTGCTATTATAGCAACCGACTCTATTGTCACCCTATGATGGAGAAGACACCTTATGAGCTATTGAATGGAAGAAAGCCAAACATATCATACTTTCGGGTCTTTGGATGTAAATGCTACATATTGAAGAAAGGCACTAGATTGAGCAAGTTTGAAAAGAAATGTGATGAAGGTTTCTTGCTTGGTTACTCCACTACTAGCAAGGCATATAGAGTGTGGAATTTGGCTAGTGGTACTCTTGAGGAGGTTCATGATGTGGAATTTGATGAAACAAATGGTTCCTACGAGGAAGATGAGAATCTAGATGATGTAAAAGGCACTCAATTGGTCAATGCAATGAAGAACATGGACATTGGTGATATAAGACCTAGAGAGGTGATTGATGTTGAAGATAACAAGAATCAAGTGCTCTCTAACTCAATTGTGCAAGCTAGTGGTTCTCATGATCAAGTTCAAGCAAGAACTAGTGATGGCAAATTGCAAGATCAACAACAAGTGACTAGTTCATCATCTCAACCAAGTGATCAATCAAATGCAAGTAATCAAGTACAAGTGCTTTAACCAACCAATGTTGCAAGAGATCATCCATTGGACACTATCAATGGTGATATTTCAAGTGGTGTGCAAACTAGATCAAGATTGGCTTTATTTTGTGAGCATTTCTCATTTGTGTCATCTATTGAACCTAAGAAGATAGATGAAGCTTTGAAGGATGTTGATTGGGTCAATGCTATGCATGAAGAGCTAAACAACTTCACAAGAAACCAAGTATGGGAGTTAGTTGAGAGGCCTAAGGATCATAATGTGATTGGAACCAAGTGGGTCTTTCGGAACAAGCAAGATCAAGATGGGATAGTAATAAGGAACAAAGCAAGATTAGTGGCTCAAGGTTACACTCAAGTTGAAGGTCTTGACTTTGGAGAAACTTATGCCCCCGTTGCAAGATTGGAAGCAATTAGGATCTTGTTAGCCTATGCTTGTGCCCACAACATCAAGTTGTACCAAATGGATGTGAAGAGTGCATTTCTCAATGGGTACATCTATGAGCTTGTGTATGTTGAGCAACCTCCCGGTTTTGAAGATGAAAAGAAACCCAACCATGTTTACAAGTTGAGAAAGGCTTTGTATGGATTGAAACAAGCACCAAGAGCATGGTATGAGAGATTGAGGGATTTCCTACTCTCTAAGGGATTCAAGATGGGAAAGGTTGACACCACTCTCTTCACCAAGAAGCTTGGAAATGACTTGTTTATAATGCAAATCTATGTTGATGATATTATATTTGGGTCAACAAATCAAGATTTTTGTGAAGAATTTGGCAAGATGATGGCAGGTGAGTTTAAGATGTCTATGATTGGAGAGCTTAGTTACTTCCTTGGTCTTCAAATCAAGCAAATGAAGAATGACACATTTGTAAGTCAAGGCAAGTATATCAAGGACATGCTCAAGAAGTTTGAAATGGATGATAGTAAAGCTATTAGTACACCAATGGGGACAAGTGGAAGCTTGGATAGTGATGCTAGTGGCAACATGGTGGATCAAAAGATGTATCAGTATATGATTGGAAGCCTACTCTATGTGACCGCATCAAGGCCGGATGTGATGTTTAGTGTATGCATGTGTGCTAGATTTCAAGCCTCACCAAGAGAAAGTCATTTGAAAGCAACAAAGAGAGTATTGAGGTACTTGAAGCATACACAAAATGTTGCATTGTGGTATCCCAAAGGAGCAAGATTTGAGTTGATTGGATATTCGGACTCCGATTATGTGGGATGCAAAGTTGAGAGAAAGAGCACATCGGGCACATATCAACTATTGGGAAGATCACTTGTATCTTGGTCATCAAAGAAGCAAAATAGTGTAGCACTTTCAACCGCCGAAGCGGAGTATATTTCGGCCGGTAGTGTTATGCTCAATTACTTTGGATGAAGGCTACTTTAAGTGACTTTGGAATCAAATTCAAGCAAGTGCCATTGCTATATGACAATGAGAGTGCCGTAAAGCTCACCAACAACCCGGTTCAACATTCAAGAACAAAGCATATTGATGTCCGCCATCATTTCATAAGAGATCACCAACAAAAAGGGGACATTTGCATTGAAAGTGTGGGCATCGAAGATCAACTTGCTGATATCTTCACCAAGCCACTTGATGAGAAGAGGTTTTGCAAGCTAAGGAATGAATTGAACATACTTGACTTCTCCAATATGTGTTGATGCACCCCCCCATTATGTGGCATGCCTCTCCTTTGAGCAAAGCAAGGTAAAGTTGATTGACATGTCATCCATCCATTTTTAAGGACTTGTTTAGTGCATCTAGTCATTCCTATCATGTCCTAGGCTCATTTATGAAAATCAAATGAATTTGATGCTTGTATGGTATCACTATTGCTTGTATGTTTGAAATGATCTAGTGGTAGCATATGACATGTTTGTGGGCTTGTAAACCTAGTGTTTGATCTAGAAAATAAGCTATAAGTGTTTAACTCAACATGGTACAAGATAACCCTTATTTAGAGGTGTGAAGAAGCTTATCCTTGGATCAAACCGAGTTAAATATCTTTTGCAAGTGATCTAGATTAATCCAAATTAGGAAAATGATCCTCATTTCACATGGTTTCACCCCAACCTATCTATAATTTGAGCTCACCTTTTGTGCTAATTGTTGACAAAGGGGGAGAGAAATTCACAAAGATAGTAAGATAGGAGGAGCAAACAAATTAAATGACATTGTAAGGGGATCAATAAAAAATGCACACAAGTAGGGGGAGCAAGTTCATAAACCTTGTATGTTGCATTTGAATGTGCATTTCATATATTTGCTTGCATGACACAAGTTTTAAATTTCAATATCCATGCTTGTGTGGTGTATGCTAGTTATATGCTTGAATGGTAAAATGAAAAACTAGCATCCATAGGCTAAAGTAACTAGACTCATGTTCATTGTATGGAAACTAGACCCTTACTTGTAATGTTGATCTCATGGGGTATTCTAGTTTTTGTGTATGTCTAGTTACTAATGGTGCTAAGGATGGTATATTGGTGCACTCCGATTGGTATCACGCTTCAAAGGTCCATCTCTTATACCTTAGCATCATTTGGTAGAAATTGTCTCCTATATTTCCTATCTAAGCATATGTGCAAGCTTCAATCTAAACTCTTAGCACATATATAGGGGGAGCAATTGCTATCAAATAGGATTCATGAAACTTGTCCATATCCTTTTACACATGGTATATATGCTTGGGCAAGCAACATGGATTCAATAAAATCTTAATTCATATCTTTGTGTCAGGGTTGCCATCAATTACCAAAAAGGGGGAGATTGAAAGCTGTAGTTTGGTTTTGGTTAATTCATGAAACCCTAAGTGCTAACCTAGTTTATCAAAGTGATTATGAGATAGGTAGCACTACTCCAAGTGATGAAGCAATGGTGAAGATCATGATGATGGTGATGGCATGGTGATGATCAAATGCTTGAACTTGGAAAAGAAGAAAGAGAAAAACAAAAGGCTCAAGGCAAAGGTATAAATAGTCGGAGCCACTTTGTTTTAGTGATGAAGACACTTAGCGAGTGTGATCACATTTAGGATTGATAGCCATACTATTAAGAGGGGTGAAACTCGTATCAAAATGTGGTTATCAAAGTGCCACTAGATGCTCTAACTCATTGCATATGCATTTAGGATCTAGTGGAGTGCTAACACCCTTGAAAATGTTTGTGAAAATATGCTAACATATGTGCACAAGGTGATACACTTGGTGGTTGGCACATTTGAGCAAGGGTTAGAAACTTCACCGGCGGAGTGCCTGCCCGTAGAGTGCGGATAGTCCGACGGTGCCATCGGTGCCCTATACCAAAAAGACGGAGGTCACTGTAAGTGACCAGATGCTGGTCTCGGTAGGACCAGCATGTCCGGTCAGTAGAAGCAGCAAAGACGCTGGCGTCGATCTCGGACCAGACATTGGGTCACTTAGTGACCGGACGCTGGAGGGGTGCGTCCGGTCCTGCTGACGTGGCAGCGCACAGTGGTGACGCCGAGTGACCGGACGCTGGGTGAGTCCGGTCGAGCATGACCGGACGCGTTCGGTCATGGATTTTCGCGAATGGATGCTTCTGGAAATGACCGGACGTTAGGGTTCTACATCCGGTCACTTTCCAGCAGTTCGTCCGATCATCACTTGACCATTGGGAATGGACGCTCAGTATTTGAAGAGAGGGGACACGTGGCGTGCATCGCACGACCGGACGCTGGGGTCCTGTGTTCGGTCGATAAGACTGGAGCATCTGGTCACCCCGTGATGTGCCCAGTGAAGGGGTACAACGGCTCTATTTCATGGGGGCTTCTATTTAAGCCCCATGGCCGGCTCAAGCACACTCTCTTGGCCATTTTGCATTGACAACCTATAGCGTTCCTATCATACCACAGGCTACATTACATTTCGTTAAGCTTCTTTTGTTGGTGAGTGAGCACCATTAATGTGCTGCCTTCCTTGCACATAGTAGTGTGAATGAAAAGTAAATCTGTTAAAGTTGCTCAAAGCAGAGTTGAAGGTCAAGAGGGGATACCCATACATACATTTAGCCTTTCCTCAAATCTTGTGCAATAGACGATGCCGGGCTTGTCCCCCTTGTATTCTTTCCAATGCGTCAAAATTGGTACTTCCTTCCTGACTACTACACCTGCCTCTGAGGCAAACTTGGCAGTTTGCACTGGATCATGTGGCCTTCTATTCCCCTCAGCAATAAAGATGTGCATACTCGCTCCTCCTAGTGATTTGCTCATTTTGTCAAGCGTAATTCAATGAGTTTGAGGTCTCGGCTTCCTCGCTCTTCCTAGCAATGGTACTACATAGTTTTCATACATTCAGATTGTTAGAAAAGTTACATGGATATCAAATAGCTAGTGCAAATTGATTGATAGACATCTGTAAGGTAATACCAACCTAGGCAACTTTCATCATTCTACGGTGGGGGAGACGGGAATTTGCTGAGAGGGCTCCTCTTCAGCCGGGCTGTCATCATCTGGCCATGAGGGGTGTCTCTCAGAACTAGGTAGAGTGTCATCCCAACCAATGTCTCTAGTAAATTGATGAACTTGGAATTGATCCCAAGGTCCGGGTGTCGGTCATGATGGAGAATTATGTTCACCTACTGCTGCTACCTCCACACTTTTACCAGCGGAAGACCTCCGAGTACAAAACCCATGAGCAACCTCTTCTGATGGTGTTGACCTCACTCGCTTGGAGAGCCTTCACCCAGGACTCATGGCAGTGCTGCCTTTTGTCTTGCTAGCAGAGCCTCCTCTATGGCTTCTTCGACCCAAACACTAAAATTGGAGATACAAACTTGAGCAGCAAGCATGTACAAATTCCATTGATATCCAAATAATAAAGCATTGCATGGCTACCTACCCCCCTTCCCCTCTAAACTAAATATAAGATAGTACAAGCACCTCATCAATTGATAGGGGCATTGGCTCATCTTTTAAATCTGAATTTGTTTCATCTATATCATGAAATCCCTCAACTACCTCCCCTGGTTCAGGGATATATTCCAAATCTTCACCATGTCTACCCTTTGTGCTTGACTTTTTTGCCTTTAGGGACATAGGTTTTAGGCCCACATGTCGTATTCCAAGTTCTTCCATCTTTCTATGATTCCCTGCGATTTGTGCATCCCGTACTCGTTCATAAGCAGTTAGTGACTTCATCTAGATTACAAAGGCATTTATTAACTAAAGCTTATATGGAATGTCAACATAGCAGAGCAAGAGTATGCAAATAAGCGCCTAACTAGTAACTATAGCTTATAGGAAAGTCATTAATCCAATAAAGCACATGTCAGCTACACTCAACTATAGGAAATATGTAACCCCATCGCTATTTACATATCCTTGGTTCAACCACTATAGTAGAGCACACATCAAAAAAGGAATTTAGGTACCTCTTCCTCCATATTCCCTGGCTTTGCTTTGTTGTGGGCACCATCGTCCTGTCATCGCGGTCGCAAGCTGGTGCAGCCGATGTTGACGATGGGGTACCAGATCTGGCTCCGGCTTTGGATCAGATCTGGTCGGTCGTGACAGGTGCCGAGGTAGGTAGGGAATCTAAATCTGGCTTGTACTATAGTCGAGGCGGTTCTTCCGCCGTCAACTGATCAACTTGCTATCAATGAATCAAAGGGGATCCGGCTTCGGTTAGGGTTCAAAAATGTATGAGGGTGCAGCTAGAGAGTGGGGAGGGAGTCGAGCTGCTGTGCCGATGGCGCGTAGGGTTTAGAGTAGGGTGGCAGTGGGGGCGGCTAGAGAGTGGAAAGGGAGGCCATGGGACTAGAATTTGGAGTTGGAGGAGAGACGGTGCGGCTAGAGAATGCAGATGGAGGCAGAGGCAGCGACTCTTTGCGCTTTTATGTGGCCATCATATTACCACAAATGCCCTTGTCTAAAATCGATGGCATGGTAAACCTATTTTCCACGCGGAGGGCAAAAGAGAGATATCTAATTTTTGATGTGTGTTGGTGGGACTGTGAAAGCTCTAGTTTGGTTTTGGTTAATTGATGAAACCCTAAGTGCTAACCTAGTTTATCAAAGTGATTATGAGATAGGTAGCACTACTCCAAGTGATGAAGCAATGGTGAAGATCATGATGATGGTGATGGCATGGTGATGATCAAATGATTGAACTTGGAAAAGAAGAAAGAGAAAAACAAAAGGCTCAAGGCAAAGGTATACATAGTAGGAGCCATTTTGTTTTAGTGATCGAGACACTTAGCGAGTGTGATCACATTTAGGATCGATAGCCGTACTATTAAGAGGGGTGAAACTCGTATCGAAATGCGGTTATCAAAGTACCATTAGATGCTCTAACTCATTGCATATGCATTTAGGATCTAGTGGAGTGCTAACACCCCTGAAAATGTTTGTGAAAATATTCTAACGCATGTGCACAAGGTGATATACTTGGTGGTTGGCACATTTGAGCAAGGGTTAGAAACTTCACCGGCGGAGTGTTCACCCGTAGAGTGTGGATTGTCCGACGGTGCCATCGGCACTCTATATAGAAAAGACTGAGGTCACTGTAAGTGACCGGACGCTGGTCTCGGTAGGACTGGCGCGTCTGGTCAGTAGAAGCCGCAAAGATGCTGGCGTCGGTCTCTAACCGAACATTGGGTCACTTAGTGATCGGACGCTGTAGGGGTGCGTCCGGTCCTACTGACGTGGCAGCGCACAGTGGTGATGCCGAGTGACCGAACGCTGGGTGAGACCGGTCAAGCATGACCGGATGCGTCCGGTCGTGGATTTTCGTGAATGGATGCTTACTAGAAACGACCGAACGCTAGGGTTCTGCGTTTGATCACTTCATAGCAGCGCGTCCAGTCATCACTTGACCATTGGGAATGGGCGCTCGGTATTTGAAGAGAGGGGACATGTGGCGTGCATCGCACGACCAGACGCTGGGGTCCTGCATCTGATCGATATGACCGGAGCGTCCGGTCACCCCGTGATGTGCCTAGTGAAGGGGTACAACGGCTCTATTTCATGGGGGCTTCTATTTATGCCCCATGGCTGGCTCAAGCTCACTCTCTTGGCCATTTTGCATTGACATAACCACCTTGTGAGCTTAGCCAAAGCCCTCCCACTCATCTCCATCATTGATCCATCATCATTGTGAGATTGGGAGAGAATCCAAGTGCATTGCTTGAGTGATTGCATCTAGAGGCACTTGGTATTTGTGTTTCGCTGCGAGATTCACTTGTTTCTCTTAGTGGTTGCCGCCACCTAGACGGTTTGGAGCAGCGAGGATCGTCGAGCGAAGGTTGGTGATTGTCTCCGGCTCTGATCACGGTGATTGTGAGGGGTCTTGTGCCTTCCCCGGCGGAGCGCCGAAAGGTAACTCTAGTGGATTGCTCGTGTCATTGAGTTACCTCACTTATGGGTAGGTTCTTGTGGTGTCCAATTGTGTAGACGAGGTTCGTGCAACACCTCTTAGCCGCCGAACCACCAAGTGTTGGTCGACACAACGGGGACTAGCGTGCTGGTAAGCACGTGAACCTCGGGTGAAAAATTGGTTGTCTCTTGCCCATTGGTATTCTCCTGGTGATTCATTTAGTATTCATCTTGTGATTAGTTCACTCCTCTACACGACAGTACAATCACCCTTCTCACTCATTTATATTCTTGCAAACTAGTTGTAGCAAGCTCTTTAGTGTAACTAGAATTGAGAGCTTGCTTTGTAGTTTAAGTTCATCTAGTGGAGCTCTTTAGTGTAGCAAGTGTGAGAGCTCTTAGTGAGTAGTGAAATAGAAAATTGTGTGTTTAGTGATCATAGCAACTAGAATTGTTGGATAGGTGGCTTGCAACCCTTGTAGTGCTAGAGCAAGTTTGCATTTCGCTATTTGTTATACTAATCAAATTGCTCTAGTTGATTTGTAGATTTTTAAATAGGCTATTCACCCCCACTCTAGCCATATTAGGACCTTTCAGACTGCTCGACGCGGTGCTATTGATGGTCGTTAAGATCAATTATAAACCGTCAATATAACCTGCATATATACTTAATTCCATCACCAAACATAGGTCTAGGGGTTTAAACTAATAAATTCCATGAGTTTTTGTGAATCTGTGTCTATAAGAGGATTTAATCAGAAAATCGTCAAGGTGGACCTATTCGTCAAAGTAAATCACATTTATCCATGACGAAACAACTCAAGAAGATTCTAGAAGACACTAGAAAACTCTCCGCCGAAGATTGGGTCAATTGCTGCCAGTAGTGGGCCGACTGGCCCAACCCCTAGCCCGGCCGGCTTATGGGGCCCACTAGTCAGCCCCCGCTTCATATGTCGGTTTTCCACCACCTTAAAGATCAAATCTACGCTATCCTTTTAAGTCGGTTTGATCCGAGGGTCCAGAATTGATGCTACTCCCTACATATAGCAGCCCCTGTCCCCCTCCCTTGAGCCATCCCTGAAACCCTAATTCATATCTTTAGGATCGAGCCAGCAATCAAGAGAAGATTAGTCCTCCATAGGATCTAGTCTTATAAATAATAGTGAGATAGAGTGTGAGAAAATAGTTTGGAGGAAGTGCTGGCCTATCGGTGCTCTCTCTACGGCTTGTACCTTGACGGATCCAAGTTCTATTTGAGTTTGCTTCTGAGACTTCTCTTGTAATCAACTTCTGATTCAAGTAAGCATCTTGTTTATATTGTTCATCAGAATCATGACTCTTTTGAGTGCTTTGTTCTCTTCCTAGGGGGAGTAAAGTATTAATCATAAGTGTAAGCATGGTTCTTAGACTTAGGTTAATCGTGGATGCACCCTACATTTTGGATCAGTGGTAGCTCGCGAGGGTGACTCTTATAGGCTCGTTGAATCCTTTATAGTCCACCTCCCATTTATAGGCCAAGTAGGACCCGGTTACCAAGGAAAGCATCATCTGCTGATGTCTTTCCCTTAGTAATGTCCCTAGTTGAATAGTAGAAGACATAGCTTATCGAAGTCAGAACTAGTGAACCTTAGTTATCTTCTCTACGCTCATGTTTATCCTAACCTTGTTGCTACCCTTAGTTAAGTTAGACCATAGTTAGTTTCACACGTTTACCTATGGATACAATACTTGGAATACTTCTGGGTGAAAACTACAGCGGTATCCATGCGCTTGCGGATTTATCTGTTGAGCCTTGTGTAGCTCAGGTCCTTTCGTCATTTTGTAACTGGTTACACTAACGGTGTTTGCCCTTTTTGATCGAAGGACATGGGTGTATAGATGTTGAAATTTTCTACACCCTAGGACAGTATGACGCTACAAAATATAGACGATCCGGATCACTACAAAATACAGGGGCCATCCAAGTAGTCCATAGAACCCGACTACCAGGGGCTAACAACTAGTTCTAATCTATAGAACCCAACAATTAGTTGAGGATACAAACAGGTATGGACTAAAAACACAACTAATTGATTGATTCTTAGTTGGCTATTTTTTAGCCATGGCTAACTAGTCGCAGTCCATTCAAACAGGGCCTAAGATAGTCCGATACTAAAGAAATCTTGACAGGCCGGATCATATTTTTGATGAAACAACAAAATATAGATCGTGTCAACTCTTGCGCCCCAAAGCTTTTGCACTCCTCCCTACTACTGGGCATCATTGTTCTTCATTTTTTTCTCATATTGTTTTCTTTTTTACATAGATCATGGATAACTATGGTCATTCTTGGGACATGTCTATGTATCGCTATGTCTTCTGTGAGCTTCGTGTTCACCATGGCCTACAAACAAGGGTTGTAGTGCTTGCAGTACATTCTAACTTTTACAGTAGGTGGTACATTGCTTTTGTAGTTGTTCATCAAGTTCTTGGCCATCGAAACTACTGTCTTGCTAAGGATCATCTAGGACCCTATGTGTTTGTTGTGGTTCATTCAAATGTAGATCTCTAGACTTTTCTTTCATACCGCTATGAGTTCCGTGGTGTAGAAGTATTTCCTCATCGTGTCCATTATCTTAAAATCCGTCAAAATGATCTAGAGATTGGTGGAGTTCATGTAGTTCCTCTCAACTGAGCAGTAGCAACATGGTCAGATGATGTTAACGTTTAGTATCTCATAACACTGATGTTCTGATTTATGTTTTCAATGTTCACCAGAGACAATTGTGATGTTCTTTAATTTATCTTCTTGTAATAATATCCATGTAAGTGGACTTTTGTTAAACTTTGTATTAGGTGGGTTAAACTCTGTTGACCAATATATATAGACAAGTACAATATTGATGAAATGATGCTTACCTATTTTTTTATAAATCGTATGCACGCCTCATAGTCCGAGTTGTGTAAATTTGACCAGCCCGGACATTGTACTCTGCTACCAAGCTGTGACTAGAACTTTTGCCAGATCGGTTGTGCTACAAAGAACAGCTGCACCTGCTGTGGCTGCATGCATGAAGTACTAGTAATGTAGTTGGATTTGAAGTGGCATCTTCAGCCATAGTTGAGTGAGTGCAGACGATCAGGACCTATGAAATCATGTAGCCATCTCTAGCTAGCTGCTGCTGTACAAAACCAAGCAAGAGAAATTGCTTACGGAAGGAAGAGCAACTTGTCTTCACTCTTTAGTCTGCCCCTCGACTGCTGTGAATGCTTGGAGTGAAATAACTATAGAGGCTTTCCTCATGCATTCAATTCACTCATCGCAACCGCGCAAGGGTTGCTTTGTACTTCAGTTTGTTGAACCAAACATTTATCAGTAGTACTAGTAGTCATGAGTGGCTTTGATCTTGCAAGAACCAAACACGTATTAGTAGTCTTTGATAAAATTTGTTGAACTTGCAAGAACCATGCAGCGAGGAGTTTACCTTAACAAGTATCGCCTTAGATCTAATGCATAACGGATGAGACATAGCTGTTGAATTTTACTGCGAACGCAAGAAAGTCTGGCCGTTGTATATTTGATCTCGTAGGACATAGTATAAGGGGTCGTCAGTTTTGAATATCATAGCAACTAGTCTACCCATCGACTATTGTGACTTCTTGGATTGGAGTAAAAAAAGTACAGAAAAGACCCATCACACCCGCACTAGGCATTTAAGTCTCAAGAGTGTCATGGTGGTCAAAAGCTCATTTTCTCGATTCCTTCTTGTGTCCAGCTTTCTTGCCACATTCACTTTACTCTCATCAACCACGCAAGGTCTATATGAAAGGAGCATCCCCCCTTCCCTCATCCGATAGCATCGGATCAATCTGCTTGCTCCCCCCTCCTCACCCGTTTACATTTTCCCAATCGCGTTCCCTTGTGGTTTTAGGATTTGGATAAAGATAATGTGCTTCATGTCAAACCATACTATTTGTATGAACTTATTATTGTGTCTGATAACCTCATTGCTTCCCCCTTTCCTCGATTGTCATGGGCGATGTAGCCATCCCTGTAGGCCTCACATGCTAGGGCCGCGAGTTCAGGAACCTCAGGCTCAGGAAGGATGTCCTCCCACTACTCATCGATGAGATTGAGTTGCTGTAGCCGCATGAATGTCCTCATCAAGCCACGGAGGACATCATGGACACCTTCCTAGTCGCCGAGGATGCCCACGGCTTGATTGACCTTCAAGATCCTAGTGGTGCGGCCTCTTTCGTACAGGAGGTAAACTAGCTGCCAGTTACTACCGGCTTTGAGGGTCTTGGTCACCGTGCATTCTAGGGTCTCAGAGAATGATGCTTCAAGAATGCTCCCGCCAGATGGATCCTTGATGGTGAAGATGTTCTTCGATGTCGTTCTACACTTGACGCGGTGTTTGAAAGTGGAAAATTGGGCAGCTGGATCTCCGACGGAGCTCGTGGCGATGGCTACTCTATGGGTCTAGTGGCTTAGTTTGTAGCTATGATTTGAATTGGTTTGGAGTTGGAGGAAGGACGATTTAAAGGTAACCCTGTGTTAAATAGCTGCGGGATGAACAGGGTGACATTTACTTGATGAAATTTGAAGTGAATCGCTTCGAATGTAGAGGACCTTAGATGGCTTCCAGTAAATGCTGTCCCGGATTCTAGGGGTTGGTCGAACAGTTTCCAATACTAGACGTGTTGGGAATATTCTAGTAGAACGTGAGAAGTGTCTGCCCTGGTCAGATTTACAATGCTTGGACTTTCTTGCGTGTGCTGTAAAATTTGAATAGCTATGTTGCTCCTCCGTTAGTTATTACATCGATGCGAGACTTGATCGGATGAATTCCGTTATGCATGTTTACCATTCTATAGATCAGAAAGAGAACCACACTAGGGATTCAAGTTTGAAGCATGTCATGGTTGTCAAAAGCTCCTTTTCTCAAGTATGAAGTCATGTTAATCATCTGTAGTTAGAACTAGTATGTATTGGTAGTAGTTGGATGACATTGAGTAGTGGGATTGCACTGCTCTCCTCTTATTTGCATGTATTAGATAAAATTTGTTGAACTTACAAGAACCATGTAGCGATGAGTTCATACGAGCAAGTCTCATTTTTCCTCATTTTCCTCTGATGCTTGTTATTGTGTTGTTTACAATTTAAAGTTTAGGCCCTGTTTTTAAATCTGGGTCGGCGCATAGGATTGTCTGGCCACTGAGAAACAACACGGGCCGGACTTTAGTGCACCATGCAATGTGACATACATCGAATGGAACTTTGTTTACTCCTCTGCTAATTTTCCAAGAATAAGGGAATATAGAGACCCTGAACGAGCACCTCGCAAACTTGAAGCACGTCCAATCGAGTATGGAGCACCTAAACAGGAGAGAACAAGGGAACAAGATTTGCTATGATTCACTTTCCCGAGACATGATTACATGGACACCTAGAACTCGAGCGTGGAGTCGTTTGGTTCCTGGAGAAAGAACCATCGCATTGGACGATTCACTACGCCGAGACATGTATACACGGTATACATGATCCTTCAAGAACGTGGAGTCTCCGCCTACATAAACCGCCGATCCTATGTCCCCAACGCTCTCCACCTCGTCGTAGTTACACATTTGTACTCTGCTCTAATGCCGCATCCATCGTCGTTCATTGCGCGCGCGCTCCGACTATACTTCTTCCTTGGCTATGTCATGATGGATCAGCTCCCGATGGAGTTGGCCGCGGACATCGCTGGCCGCGTTGCTGAAGAGTCATATGCCCCTATGGATGACCTTGTTAGCCTGCGGGCAACCTGCTCGTTCATGCGTAGGGTGTGCGGCACCATCGAAGTCAGCTGCATACCACTTCGCCGGGTGCTGCAGCGTCAAGATTTTTTGGAGCGCCACTACTACGACGACTATCATGCCCTACTCACCACTAGGCTAGCTAGTGTGGGCAACCTAGAGCCCTGCTTCCTTGTTGGCTTGCGTCCCGTCTTTGTGGAAGCCCACAGGTCGATAACGCCGCCAATGGAATGGCTTCAGCACTCAGGCAGGCTATAAACTTGGTATTTACGTCTACGCCCTCATGCTCTACAGGTCTAATACTGGCGGCGGCATTGACGACATTGCCCGACGCCTGTTGAGGGAGCTCGAAGGTGCTGACGAAGTGGGACCGGCTACACTGCCATGGAAGAACTAGACCTTTCTATAGTTTTGCTGAGACGTGTACTGCCGGTTGCAGGACATGGTGCCACATGATGTAGTGCCCGATCTTCACCCCGTTCGTCACCAGGACATGCATCATCAGTGCACAGGCGGCGGCTGTGGTGAGCCTGTCAGATTTGAAGTATGGGAGTTGTGGTCTAGGTTCTGCAAAGAGGAGTGTAGGATCTCATGGGAGTGTGATATGTTATTCACATCAATGTGGTAGATTAATTCTGAATTAGTGCTTGTTAAGTTATGTTAAACATCTATGCATGTATATTTGTGGTTGGTGACTTTATTTTAATTTGGCCAAACCATCAACTATATGTGTATCTCGTTGTTCCATGTCTGTTGGTGCTGATCGTATTTTTTTTCGTACGAGCATGCACCCCTGCACGCATAATAAAGTCGAGCCTCAGTACATTTGAACACGTCGGATAGAATCCTCCATACTTTTTTCTCTTTTTCTTGTGATGCTTGTTACTGTATCGTTTACAATTTTAAGCTTGACTAACTTTATAGGAAATAGTAATAACATCTGTGACATAAAAGATCACACCAATTTAAACATAATCTTATCTAATTCGTGAGAATGCAATCACATGAGTACAATCCAAAACATCACAAAAGATCTCATCGAATCATGTAAATAGAACAACATTTTATACCGAACCTGACAATGAGCTTTATCAAGAATCTTAATCTGTGAAGTGATGCCCTGTGTATACATAAATCCTGTACACTTCATAGCATATGGAAGGTCCACCCTATGTATACATAAAGCCTAGCCTCGCTCCCATTGTTTGATTCCACCTTGCATTGCACAAAAAACCCTCGCCTCGCCTCGCAAAGTCCCGAACTCCGCCTCCCCGTCGCTTGCAACTAAGCCCATGCCCATGAAGCACTACTCGAGGAAGGGTCACCTGGCTCTGGTCCTCACTTCCTCTAGAGTACTGGCTCTTCTTGCTTCGGAGGAGGCGGGGCCGAGCCCTGCGGTGTCGGCGAAGGTGGCGTCGGCGTCCAGCCATGGGAGACCGATATTCCCATCACGCTCCCGCCTGCCGTATCCTAGATTGCCATTGCTCTCCCCGTTGCCCTCGACAACGATGCTGGCACCAGGGGCACCAGTGGTTCCCTCACCACCGCCACTACCGGTGCGCTCTACTTCCATGTTGTCACAGGCTGCATGGACTCCTCTGTTCTTGCTAACCCGCTTCACGAGCGGGTCTCATGTATCCTTGCGCTCTCGCTCAGCGTCCGTCGAGGACATGTCCGAGCGCTCTCCGGCCTGCATTATGATCGACTCAGAGGATGATCGTCGGCACAGGTACGCAACTCCCACCCTCGAGAGCTAGAAGCTGATGATATGCGCCAACCGCTATGGCTTGCTGGTCTACCCCCTTTGCCTAGAGAGTGCGCCTCATGGTTGGACATAGTCCATCATCAGAGAGCATATCCTCGCTTGAGCCAACCGCCACCCACATGGGACATATGCCATCGACAAGAAGATTGCCCGGCATCACGCACTGGCAACGAACTATGGCTGGATCACCGATGGGAGCAGCCACCGACGATTCCGTGCCATGAGGCGCCGATTAGATTGGTTAATCGATTGCCTTCTAAATCTGATCGCTCTACCCATATCATATGGGCTTGAACTTGTCTTGCATTGTGCAACGATTCCTCCATGGTGGCGTCGCCCCCTGTCGTGGGGCTTCCCACCGGGTGTTGGAGAGTCGTCCCGTCACCGTTCATCGCCGTCGTGCCCGTCTATCCCTGCACAGCCCTCTAGTTCTAAGGTGGGCGAATCTTCAGGCGATGAAAAATATCAGAGGTTATTGAAGCATTACCACGAGGTCCGAGCAGCATTGTGTACGTCCAGGCTGCACGCTGACATACTGCGCAGTGACTTGGTGGCCGCGCACGCCGCACTTGTTGTGGCCCTGCAGGAAGCTACCCAGGCACGAGAAGACAAGGAGGCTATGGTGTCTAAAGCTATTCGTCAAGCGACTGCCACAACACTGGTTGCTGCCCAGCTTTAGTTTGGTGAGGCGGTGAACGTCCGGGTGGTGGAGCAGGGTTTTTCGCCGAGATCGGACGACAATGAGATTGATGATCTCATCGAGAGCCTTTGGCCAGGCGCCAACGGCATCTTAGCGAAGCTGAATGTGGAGCAGCTCCTGCACGCCCACCTCGACCCTTGATCTATGGGATGTATCAGTAGTACTAGTAGTCATGACTAGGTTTGATCTATGGAACGCCCTTGCAAATATGTGAACTCTTATTTACATGTCTGTGTGAACTTTTGCTGCACTTAAGTATTAGGTGGGTTAAACTCTGTTGAGCAAGGTCTAGCCCCTGTTGGTTTCTTTTTGCTGCAGATTTCTTTCTGCAGACTTCATACGAGCAAGTGTCATTTTTCCTCATTTTCCTGTGATACTTGTTACTGTGTCATTTACAATTTTAAGTTTGGACCCTATTTTTAAATCTAGGTCATGCAGGATTGTCCAGCCGCTGAGAAACAACATGGGCTAGACTTTAGTGCACCATGCAATGTGACATACATCAAATGGACTTTGTTTACTCCTCTGCTAATTTTCCAAGAACAAGGGAACATAAGAAAGGTAGTAAGGTCTGCTGATGAACTCTAGCAGGACACTACGTCTACCATACAAATAGGTATGGACTAATAACACAACTAATTGGCTAATTGTTAGAAACTCTTGGAGATTGCCTTCTTTATTCCTTCCAATACTTTTTTAGGAGTTGTAAAACTTCATGTTTTGGGGAAGAAAATATTGGGTACTCTTGGAGTTGCTCTAAGCACACAATCTTGAAGAACGAGCACCTAGCAAACTTGAAGCACCCTCAATCGAGTATGGAGCCCTAGAACAAGAGAGAACCAGATGATTACAGATCTTCTATTAACACAAGATATGCAAGAAGATATGCAATCATCAAGGTCAAGCTCCTGTTCAACAGCAGCACCTCGCAAAAGGATGGAGAAGGAGCACCTCGCAAAACTTGCACTAGCATCTCAGTGAAGGTGCTTTATATTCCATAACCTTGCTACCTCTGAGGATCGAGGGATGCAGATCTACATCTCGATGCTCAAATGCAACAAGATTATAGAATCTAAAGCACCCATTCTTGAAGGCCTTCTCCAAACATTAGTATCCCTGTGACGTGCTTTATCTCCATCTTGAACCTCTCATGGGCTCTAGGCCGTGAGAGGTGCAAGGAGGAAGACAAAGCACCTCTTGGCGATGAAGAAAGATGATTGCCTCATGAGTGTGTGGATTCAAGAGTGTGTGGATTGATCCCAACAAGTGTATCCAGACCTGGGTTAAATAGGCTAGCCGAAGATGGAGAAGTGCAAGTAATGGTGATGCAAGTAGTTGAGAATTAACTCACGGTGATTTTACCCCCGATAGACCAAATCTGACCGAGCCGATAGACCAAATCTGACCGAGCTGGACACATCTCACTCTTCACTCTTCAGTATGCCCATCAACTGTTGTGACTGCTTGGATTGGAATCAAATAAGTACAGAAAAGACTTATCACAACTGCACCAGGCATTAAAGTCTCAAGTGTGTCAGAAGCTTTTTTGTCGATTCACTTCTTGTGTCCAGCTTTCCTGCTGCATTCGCTTCACTCTAATATTTTACTGCGCTCATAAGAAAGTCCAATGCGGCATATTTCATCTTATCGGACACAATACAATATAGATGTATGAGTAAAACTATTGCCTACGGTGTGCACTCGGTCAATTTATATCAGTTATAGTAGTAGTCATGAGTGGCTTTGATCTGTGTTGAACCCAACTCATCTTATTTTCATGTATTTGATAAGATTTGTTGAACTTGCAAGAACCATGCAGAAAAGATGATTTTTATTCAGAATTTTTATACTTCACCGGATCACACAAGGTCTAGCCGTCTGAAATCTTGACTACCCGGCCAACATGCTCCTGCATTCCCATGCAGGCACGTGCGCGTGGGTGGCATCAGCAGCCTGTTATAGCAGGGGATGTCGCTTTTGGCCTGTCGCATTGACATGATGGGGTGACTCCCCACCGCCCAACCACGCAAATGTCTCAGGCATGGGGTGGTCGACGGTCCTCAAACTATAGCAGCTGGGAGAAGAGGCGAGAGGGAAGGTTATACACCTGCTGCCTTCTCTCTCTAGAGCTCCCGATTCCACCTCATTGCTTTTGCCTTCCACCCTACTACGCCGCTGACGCCACCTGCCAAGACCTTGGTAGAGCCAACGAGGTCGACTATCAATGGGGAGGCCCTGGAGGCCTTCCACACCGGCAATCCTCCACCGATAGTCGGACCTCTCGTCGATGGGGTCTCTCACCCGCCAGTTCCCCCTTTGGAGGTGGATCATCACCGTATAGCTGTTCATGTTGTTTATCTTCATTTAACTAGAGTATATGCGAGAAATGCTCACACTAGTATGTGTTCATGCTGTTTAATTTAACTAGTATTTGGAATTTGCCTACTATCTCAACAGGAGGACATGGGTGTGATGGTATCCCAAGCCTCGTTGGCCCTAGAGCCTGGTTCTTTCTTTGCGGTCTCGCTTGGAAAGTGGCCCCACAAGGCATCCCATGATGGAAGCAGCCGCCCGTGATTCCATGCCATGCTGCGCTGGTCAGTTCGGCAAAAGTCATTTGCCTTCTCAATCAGATCGCTCTCCCCTTATCCTATATGGGCTTGAACTTGGGTTGCATTGTGCAGCGCTTCCTCCATGGCGGTGCCATCCCCGGTCGTGGGGCTTTCCCCGGTGGTGTCGGAGAGTCGTCAGAAGAGCGTGAATCTTTAGACGACATAGAGTACCATCAATTATTGAAGGATTACCGTGAGGCCCAAGCTAATTTGTCACTAACCAGGCTGAACGTCGAGATGCTGCATGCTGATGTGGATGCCGTGCGTGACGCACTTCATTTTTTCCATGACTGAGGTCTTGAAGGCGTGAGTCGACTGGGAGATCCACCTGGAGTAGGGCCAAAACATGATGAACATTTTTGTAGATCTGAGGACATAGGTCGAGACCCTCGTCCTGTGCGTGCAAGCCGCCATTAACTTGGGCTTCCCCGTGTGAGCAGTGGATAATCTATTCATCGCAGAGGAGCCATTTCGAGCCCTACCGGCCTACCTTCGAGCCGAGGTGACCAAAGTCAATTGCCAGGGGGCTGCCGCTGCACTGGCTGCTGTCCAGCTTCAGAATGGCACGGCGGTTAACGTCTGGGTGGCGGAGTAGGGTTTTTCGCCAAAATTGAAGGATGATGACATCATCAATCTAGTTGAGAGTTTCAAGCTGGCTGCCAACGCCGTCATAGCGAAGGTGGGCATGGATGAGATCCTACACGCTTGCCTCGACCCTTGATCTGTTGGACGTACGAGTAGTAATAGTAGTCATGACTAGGTTTGATCTGTGGGACACCTATGCAAATATGTGAACTCTTATTTGCATGCATGTCTGTGTGAACTTTTGCTGCACTTTATATTAGGTGGGTTAAACTCTATTGAGCATGGTCTAGCTTAGGCCGTTTGGTCATTTTGTAGCTGGTTTCTTTTCACTTCAGATTTCTTTCTGGTTGTCTTTGATCTGAAACTTAATTTGCTAAACATTCATGAGTGCCTTTGATCTTTGTTAAAGCCAACTCATGTCTTTGATAAAATTTGTTGAACTTAAAAGAATCATGCAGTGAGGAGTTCATCTGAACAAATCTTGCCTCGATCTAATGCAGAATGGAGGAACCAAAGCTGTTGATTGTTACTGCGAACGCAAGAAAGTCCAGCTGTTGTGTATTTGATCTCGTAGGATAGTAGAGTGTCGTAGCAATCAGTCTACCCTTTGACTGCTGTGACTGCTTAGATTGGAGTGAAATAAACACATAAAAGACCTATAACAACCACACTAGGCATTCAAGTCTCAAGCGTGTGATGGTGGTCAAAAGATCTTTTTCTCGATTCACCTCTTCTATCCAACTTTCCTGCCGCATTCGCTTCATTCTCATATTCTACTGCGCTTGCAAGAAGGTCTAAATGCAGCACATTTGATCTTGTTGGACACTATACAATATAGAGCTATGAGTAAAACTATTGCATATGGAGTGCACTCGGTCACAACATTTGTTTCAGTAGTAGTAGTCATGAGTGGCTTTCCCCTTCCATCGATTGAAACTAACCGAAATCATGCTTATAGATGGCAACTAGTTACCATACCATGGATATGTACTCTACAACAAATGATCACAACCTTTCCCCTAACCACATCCCCTAGTATATTCGACGAAATGATGTTTACCTGTTTCTTGTAAACCGTTTGCTCGCCTGATAGTTCAAGCAGCGTAAATTTGAATGGGCCAGACATGTAGCTTGTTTTAATTTTATTTGTTTCCTTTAGGGATTCAACAAATGTATTCATACAAAACAGGTTTCCCTATATAATATAACGAGAGATGTGTCTGGCCCGGTTAGATTTACGATGCTCGGACTTTCTTGCATGTGTTGTAAAATTTGAATAGCTATGTGGCTCCTCTGTTAGGTATTACATCGACGCGAGACTTGATCAGATGAATTCCGTTATGCATGTTTACCATACTACAAATCAGAAAGAGTACCAGAAAGAAACCTACAGGCAAAACAAACCAACAGGGGCTAGAAACCGGCTACCAATTGACCAAAGGACCTGATCTACACCATGCTAAATAGAGTTTAACCCACCTAATATAAAGTTCAACAAAAGTAAACACAAACATGCAAATCAAACTTCACAAATCAAAACCTCTATACATTTGAACGCGTCTGACATAAAATGCAAGGGAAGATACATAAGGAAGTAACAACATAAGGAAAGAGTAACAACATGTACTCTATCCGTACTCCCAACATAAGGAAGATGCATCAAATGCAATATGAGATACATCAAATGGAACTTTATTTACTCCTCTACTCATAGTCAGTATCATTGTCCTCGTCCTCATCCTTGTTGTTGGTATCAACATCGTCATCATCCTCTTCTATGGCCATGAGGCCCTTTTGCTCGTCAGCGGTGATGCGGTTGGCCACCTACTCAGCATCAGCATGAACCAGGTTGCGCTAGTGCTTCTCGGTGTTGTGGGCGGTGTTGATTCCCTATGTCATGATGCTAGTGTTGAATCCATCTATCTGGCTCTGGTAGTAGGCGAGGATGTACTCCGCGTTGTCCACGTGATTCTTGTTCAGGTAGGCTGGTAGTTCTTCTAGGACATCGGCAAGTTGGTGAGAAATGAAGACATAATTGCTCACCTTTTCCTCCCAAGGCGGGTTGAGGATGCCCACCCCGGTGTTCTATAGCACATTCCTGATCTTCAAGAAAGCCTTACTGATGATGCCAATGGCCCAATCGTCTCTATCTCCAAAGGGATCCATCGGAGCTTCATCTTGATTCACCACGGGCACGGCAACATCCTCCTTCACCACAGGCACAATGTCATCCTCCTCACCACAGGCATGGCATCATCCCCCTCCCGTGCATGCTTTGTAGAAGGCTCGTCCTTCACCATGGTGGTGGCTAATAGTGAAGTAGGTTTAGAGAAGGCAACCGCATGTTCCTGGTGATTTTAGATCTGCAGTGGGAATGGGAGGGCTCGGGAAAGGAAGGAAAACAAGCAGAGTTGTGGAAGAGATCACGGTGGTTAATATATCACTACTACAGAGGAGCCATTGGTGTTGAAATGTTACTGCACACACAAAAGGCATTGGTATTGAAACGCGTCTGACACACTGCACAGACCTTAGCTTACACTACAAACAAGTTAAAGTTGCTGCAAAATAATGACAACATCCATCCAAGAGGAAATTAACATGCCCATAGACAATCAAACAACAATGATCTATTTAAACATGTCATGACAGAGAGATACATCAAATGCAGTTTTATTTACTACTTTGCTAATGATTCCAACTCCGAGAACAAGGGAACATAGTGAAGATAGTAAGGTCTTCCGATGATTTCTGGCAAAATGTCACGTCTACCATATGGAATGTAATGTGTAGGGATGACATGACCTTTTCTGTTGTACATGTTATATGCGATGATGGCTTTCTCCACCCCAACCCCAACCCCAATAAAGAAAACCAAATTCAATTCTAGGTGAACTATAACTGCTGTGTAGCATGACTCAAAATCAAAGTAACCCATTTGTTTCTTAGTCCTTCCAAATAACTTACGCAGGCTGATAGTATCCTTCAATGTCCATTTATTATTAGTACCATAGTATTCAAGGATCCAGATTGAAAGCTTGGACATATTGTGACCACCAACAGTACATTGACACAAGTGACCTTGAGCTTGATGGATGGGGCGTGAAAAACCACGTGGCCAGTTAGGAATTTTCCTCCATGCCTTTCCCTCCATATCCACAGCAAGTATACGATGGTAACCCTCACAGAACCTAATATAGTGCAGGCAACTGTTAAGAAATGCAGTTGCTGATTTTGACAATGTCCACTCAGCCTCCTCGCCCCATTTAGATTCCTTAAAGATCCATGCTGCAGTTTTAGATGAGTAGATGTTCACACCCACGCACTGACCATCCTCCTCCATATATTCAAACACATGAAAGTGCGAGGAGGCTGTCAGATTGAACCCCAATCGAGCCTCACCAACAGAATGGATTCTAGGCGGTAGTACCTTCAACTCCTAGGTTGCTGGATTGCAGACGACATAGCGGTATGCATCAGCCCCAAGGCACCAGCATAGGATGAGGCCATTGCAGCAATCTAAGATAGCTACATTGTTCATGGTGAAGGGCAAGGAGGACAAGGAGGGGTAAACACCGGTGATGCTAGTGAAGTTTCTTTGGTCATAGATTCCATCGTAGAAGAAGTCGACCATAGTCTGGGGCATCAACTTATGGTTATCCGAGATGAGGAGTCTCCAGGAGCGACAGACACATTTGCAGTAGAACAAGGAGCAGACGGGGAGGCAGTAGAGGATCTCGACAAAGACATCATCCATGAGGCTGGCCAGTGCGTTCCTCTTGTTGGGGGCCTCCTCCATTTCATCGTGTGCATGCAGTAGCATGAGAGCTTGCTCAGTCTTGAGATCACTGAGGAGGAAAATAATCCAACAAAGATCCATCAGTGAAGTCCACAACTTATACCAAAGTGCAACTTTAACAACCATTAACAATTTTCATGGTACGACCTCACCTCAATTTAGATTAGCACCACATATATATATATAACTCAAACTAGTGTAGTAGTTAATGGAGCTGTAACCATTACAATTCTAGCTAAATCAAATCTAACCATCACACTTACAATCAGTACATGAGCTCAGAGCTTCTTCTACAGGAGACATACAAAGATTAAGAGGACTATAATTACAACAGTTTCGAAGGACGAAGAGGGTGGACCAACTATTGGGTTTTGAAGATAGAAGTCATCATCATGAGCTAAGGCTATATTTGAGTTGGGTCTTGACTTGATGGCAGCAATTCCTTCTTTATAGGAGTTGTACTTTTTATAACAAGCACCACGAAACCTATGAACTTGTCTATGGCAGTCAGGCCAGTTGTAGTAAACTTCTAGCTCATGGCCATCGAACACAAAATAGCAGGGATGACTCATCTCAAATCTGCACAACCCGAACAGACTACCTCAGTTTTCACAAGTACAATATCAGTGAACAAGTGGTAGTGATCATCATTGGCATCAGTAGCAACATGTGTAGCTTAGACATTAATTAGTGGCCTCAGTCATGTTAATGGTGGACACATCATTCATTTGCTTTCAATGCCTTCATCCTGTTTAGAACCAAAGGGATAACTTGGTTGTCAACAAGGAGAAGACACAAAAAGCAAACATATGAGCTATATCCTCATACATCCAATAGCCATGTAGACATCATTGGCACAGAAATGTGGCCTAAGATATATTATAAGTTCAAAATACCATAAGAACTCACTGGTGGCACTGGAGCATACGAAACAGAAATGTAGAATCAAGCAAGCACTGGACAGAAAAAATAGTTTAAGGCAGAAGTGACACGCGCCAGCAGAAAACCAACCTTCTAGTTCTTTTCTTCATCATTGGCCTAACCAGATTTGAAATGCTACAATGTTTCTTATATACCTCATGTTCAAGCAAGGACCAAACCAGTGAAGCGAACAGGAAAAGACGAGAAAGGAGACCTACAAATCGGATCTGTCGCCTCTGTCGTGGCACACGACGAACGCGGACGCCAATGCCATCGCGCTCCACTGGGAAGACTCGCTGCCTAGCCTCCAAATGGAAGCCTGAGCCACCACAGCACATGGGGGATCCTCTTGCCGCCGCCGTCATCGCAAGTCCAACGGCGTAGATTTGTTTTCACTTGCATAGATTTCTAGTAGTGAGAGCCAAGTCCACCAAAATTTTTATGACGGTTTTGGATTCATCATTAAAATTTCCGTCATAAAAGTGGATATTTCTAGTAGTGAGAGCCACGTCCGACCGGTGAGGCCGTGCCCATAGGCCGTCGACCCTGCACCGCGCCGACATGCCACGCTCCCCGTGCCCCTCTCTCCGGCCATCGGCCCCCACCACGCCCGCAGGCCGCTCTCCAGCATGGCCACACCCGCCCGCGAGGCCGAGCGCCTGCCTCGCCTCCTTCATGCGTCGAGAGGGAGAAGAAAGGCCCGTGATTTTTTCTTACGTAGTTTTTTACTTTGCCACCTAATGTGTGGGGCCAGATGGAAGTGAGATAGATATGGAGTTGGAGCTGTACGAAACACCTCTAGCTCCACTAGCTCCACTGGTGGATCTGCTCCGCGGTGGATCCAGATGAATCATAGATCCAGATTCACTGTTTGACTAGGTAGAGCTATCCCAAGCAGGCCCTATATCAAATTTATAGCATTCTATGGATCTACAAGTGTTTACACCAAAATTTGGAAGAAGAGTCATAGGGACTCGAAAGCTCTCAAGATCATGTCATCAAGGAATCAATTGCGTGCAGATCGGAACCAGCTGATTCGAATGTAAAATTGGAATCGGCTTTCTTCAGATAGCGCCAGCAGATAACGACAAAGGCTATGATCGGCGCCAGGATGAGACATGTGGGACTCTACAAAAAGGGAAAGATTGGAGTCTAAGTTATCTTAAATTAGGAATGTTTTCTCTAGGGTCAAAAATTATGATGAGTCATGCTTAGACAGGAGACATGTGAAGGTCCCGGGTATAAATATCAAAGCCCGGCTATTGTAAAAGACACACAATCAATCAAATACAAGTTACTTACTTTTTCGGCTCTGGCCACCCCTTAGGAGTGGGAGTAGAGTAGATCTCAGCGAGTTCTTCAGCAAGTACGGCTGCATCGATCCGGTCGACCTCCACTGCTTATTTATAAGTACCGTCATGGCTTATACCTCTGTTCGTATGGCTGCATCGATCCGGTCGACCTCCACTGCGACTCTGGTATAAGTTAGTTATTGACTCTTGTCTAGTTCAAGTACGGCTGCATCGATCTGGTCGACCTACACTGCTCGAACTAGATTAAGGTCAAGTTATCGGCTCTATCTAAGGGTGGCATTCCTTCGGATAGATTCATTAAGTTACCGATATTGCTTATTGCTTCCATTATTTATTTAATTATAGTAATATCACTTCGTCCGATTGAGATTGATCTAGATCGGCCTTATATATTTTTTAACCCATCGTTTGTTAATCTAAACTGATCTAATCTGCACTTTAAACGATGAGTGATATTTTATCGGCTGTTTTACATCAATCTTGATCGTGCATAGCGTGCGGTTAAGGCATGTTTGATCTTGAGTACATCTATTGGCTAGCGAAAACTGTTCCATGGCCCGTTATCACGGCCTATGTAGTTCTGTCTCACACCCCACTGTTAGCACCGTGGAGTGGGGATCGTTATTTAGTAGATCTATTCCTGAGAGGATATGACCTTAACTGTGCGCTATGCCTGAATCGGCTGTTTTAGCCGATATCGAGCGCTTTCACGAACAGTTCGCATCACGAGATCGTTAAAGTAGGGATAGGTTGAAAGATATGTTAGCCCCATGATCTTATTATTGTATTATGGCCTGCATGATTCTGCTTCGTGCCCCACTAATATTAGTAATAAGTTAGGGTCGTCGAGTCTATTGTTGTTTCTACGGCCTGCATGATTCTGCCTCTTGCCCCACTGGTCATAGCGATAGATGAGATCTAATATGTTGATGAGATTTATCTCTATTAAATGGTTGAATGATGATGAACTGTCTCTTTCATAAAAAGGGGTTCGATTACCTGCAATCATTGGCTTAGCATGAACTAATTATTGTTAATATCTTATTGCCATTGACCAATATTTGTTTAAAGAATGATATCCATCCTGAACGGTAACCGATTCTTCTTACACAACCCTATGAGCTTTAACCGATTTATTCTTATGAATATGCTGTAATCGACTATTTAGTCGATCTCCTTCATATCGGCTCTCAGAGCCACACATTCAGGACTGTCTGGCAACACCGGCACGTTCTTCCCTTAATTACTGATAAACTTTCTCTCCTTGTCAATTCCAGGGTTAAATTGACTGGCACGTCTCGGGAGGAGTGCGCAGGATCGACCACCCCTACGCTGAAGCTAGGTGGATTTTCAGCTCCATCGAGCAGACCCTTTCGGCTTACTCGTATGTCCTCGGCACGGGACGAAATTCCGTGTCGACAACAAGTTTTTTGTTTTGAAGTTTTTCATTTGAGATCGCTAAGTTTTTTGTTTTTTGTTTTTCATTAGTGATTAATATGCGCTTAAATTTTGTATTGTTTTCTCTTCAGCATTCTAACGATCTCAAATGTTGAACTTCAAAACTAAAAATTGTAGATTTTATCGATAGCCACAACTTTGATATAAAATGTATCTTCATTTGACACCTTTCAACAAAAATATATTTTTCATGAGGCGAGAAACCCTGGTGTTCGACTAACATGCAGCTTAAACTTTATATTATTTTCTCGAGCATCTTAACAACCTCAAATGTAAAATCTCATAACTATAAAGTTGTATATCTCATTGAGAGCTACAACTTTGATATAAAAAATATCTTTGTTTAACACCATTCAAAAAAAATTATTTTTCTAATGCGACAAGTGCGAGTACACGATTATTATGCTGTTGAAATTTTATATTATTTTTTTGAGCATTTTCACTTTCTCAAATGAAAAAACTTAAAACTAGAAAGTTATAGATCTCATCAAGCTCTACAATTTTTATATAAAAATCATCTTCATCCGACATCGTATCGAAGAGTTATGATTTTTTTTAAAATTTAGTCTTGTCACGCCGTTCTTGGTGGCGCAACAAGACAACACTGTCATGCCAACGGGAGTGACGCGACAAGGTTTAATCACGTTGAAAACGCCGTCCAACATGGCATATCTTGCCGCGCCAACGCATGTGACGCGACAGCGTTATTTGGTCACACCAGCGGGACCAGCGGGACCAAAGGGGTTAGATCTGCAAAAAAATAAATAAACACGATTATTATTGAAATATTGATTCAAAAGATTAAAAATATAAAAATTCCAAGAATTGCACATACCACTCGTGATCGTGAGCCATCATTCGACGCCGCAGTGTAGTCTCCACCAAACAAACCTGTGCTGCCTCTGCTCTGTGCCGGGGAAGAAGAGGGTTTTCGTGCTTCTACTCGGCCCTTTTCGTCCGTTTTATAGTCCCATGATCTTATTATTGTATTACGGTCTGCATGATTCTGCCTCATGCCCCACTGATATTAGTAATAAGTTAAGGTCATCGAGTCTATTGTTGTTTCTACGGCATGCATGATTCTGCCTCATGCCCCACTGGTCATAGCGATAGATGGGATCTAATATGTTCATTAGATTTATCTCTATTAAATGGTTGAATGATGATGAACTGTTTCTTTCGTAAAAAGGGGTTCGGTTTCTTACCGTCATTGGCTTAGCATAAACTAATTATTGTTAATATCTTATTGCCATTGACCAATATTTGTTTAAAGAATGATATCCATCCTGAACGATAACCGATTCTTCTTGCACAACCCTATGAACTTTAACCGATTCATTCTTATGAATATGCTGGAATCGACTATTTAGTCGATCTCCTTTCATATCGGCTCTTAGAGCCGCACATTCGGGATTATCTGACAACACCTGCACGTTCCGCTCTTAATTACTGATAAATTTTCTCTCCTTGTCAATTGCAGGGCCAAATTGACTGGCATGTCTCGAGAGGAGTGCGCAGGATCGACCACCCCTGCGCTGAAGCTAGGCGGATTTCTAGCTCCATCGAGCGGACCCTTTCGGCTTGCTCATGTGTCCTCGGCACGGGACGAAATTCCGTATCGACACACGTTTCTGGCACGTCCGGTGGGACCCCACAATCGTCATGGCAGTTCATAACAACAAAGACATCCTTATACTACATTATGAAGATCTACCTGATGGAGATAAAGATGTCATCAGCAAAGCTACAGAAGAGTTTCAGAGCAAATATTTGTTATCCTACACCAAAACACGTGACAACACAATTGTTGAAACATTTCCACTACCGAGAGTTCTATTACACGAGCAGACAGATACAACTGAAGCTGAAGACAGGCGTTTCTTTATGGAAGTTGTAGACAAATCTGTTCGTGATGCCATATCAAGCCAGAATGAAGCTTTCTTGGACACATTCCACAACGCCATGAAATAAGCGATTTATGGGTTTCCAGTTGGTCAAGTTGGGCCGACTTATTACAACATTCCAGATCTGTCGACCTAAGGGACTAATCAAGTCAGTACCAACCATCAAGAAGCAGCACCGGCTGGTAATGGTGATGTCCAGGTAGTTCAGGGTCCATTTGAACAAGCTCAAGGTACTACTATGAATCAGATATAGTACAATCCTGGACCGTCAGTACAACATGTGCAACAACCGGTGGGGCAAAGTCAGAACCAGGTGATCAATTTTGGCACATCAGGCCACATACCGTCGTCGGCTCAAAAAATAGCACCATCAATTCAAAGGATCCGTAGAGATATAGATCCTTATATCTATAATCAGAGATTTCAAGCAGCAAGCCAGCAAAGGACCCAGTAGATAGAGGTTCCACAAGAATATCATTATGGATCAGACTATAACACCTTTTAACAAAAATATATTTTTCAGGAGGCGAGAAACCCTGGTGTTCGACTAACATGCTGCTTAAACTTTATATTATTTTCTTGAGCATCTTAACAACCTCAAATGTAAAATCTCATAACTATAAAGTTGTATATCTCATTGAGAGCTACAACTTTGATATAAAAAGTATCTTCGTTTAACACCATTCAAAAAAAATTATTTTTCTAATGCGACAAGTGCGAGTACACGATTATTATACTGTTGAAATTTTATATTATTTTTTGAGCATTTTCACTTTCTCAAATGAAAAAACTCAAAACTAGAAAGTTATATATCTCATCAAGCTCTACAATTTTTATATAAAAATCATCTTCATACGACATCGTATCGAAGAGTTATGATATTTTTTAAATTTTAGTCTTGTCACGCCGCTCTCGGTGGCGCGACAAGACAACACTGTCACGCCAACGGGAGTGGCGCGACTAGGTTTAATCACGTTGAAAACGCCGTCCAACATGGCATATCTTGCCGTGCCAACGCATGTGACGCGACAACGTTATTTGGTAACACCAAAGGGGTTAGATCTACAAAAAAACGTGATTATTATTGAAATATTGATTCAAAAGATTAAAAATATAAAAATTCCAAGAATTGCACATACCACTCATGATCATGAGCCATCGTTCGACGCCGCAGTGTAGTCTCCACCAAACAAACTTGTGCTGCCTCTGCGCCATGCCGGGGAAGAAGAGGGTTTTCGTGCTTCTGCTCGGCCCTTTTCGTCCGTTTTATAGCCAGTGAGGCAGAGGAAAGGGCACAGGAAGCCCAACACCAACGGCCAGCCAGACGACGCCAGGGCGTGGCCAATCTCTTCCACTTCCAACTCCTCGACTCCTGACTTCCCGCCTGGCGGCCATGGTCTCTGGAGGAGAGGTGGACGTGGGGCCGTGGGCCAAGAGGGGAATTTTAGACTTCTCCTAGTGACATGGGTTTTTTCTAGTGTTTTAGTATTTTATTAAAATTTATTATAAACTTTCCCTACCAAATGCTTTCTAGTGAGGATTCTCATATGCTATGACTAGTGGTATTATTTTACTACTATTTAAAAAAACTAGGAGAATTCCATCATTTTAGTACTGGCTGAGGTGGCCTGGTGAGGTGCATACGAGCTGGCAGGCCGGGATCGCATCGCCGCAAAAGCTGAGCGGCGTGGCTAGCGCCCAGAAGTGCAAACGCTAGCCCCCGTCCGAACGCCCACGCTTGCCCGCCTGACCTGCATGATGATAACGTCTACCCCCTTGCAAAACTGCAGCGCTGTTGCCCCGCATGTTGCTCGCATGTCGCATGCACCTGCTGTGCCTACACGCCCACCCTAGCATGCTGGTGTGTGTAGCCCGCAGGAACCGCCTCCGCATGCACTCGCTTCTTACACCTGTTAATATATTGCAACATGAAGCACTTCTACAACATGCGTCTGAAACAGGTGAAGTATTTGTAACATACGCTTGCAACATATATTATAGCAACTGCAAAATCCAGATAAAACACTTGCAACCTACGTTTGAAAAATATGAAATATTTTAAATAGACGCTTGCAACATATGTGTATAGCCGCTGAAATATATGCAACATCTAGATGAAACGCTTACAACATACGTCTGAAAACAAATGAAACCGTTTGAACAAACGCTTGCAACATGCCTCTGAAACACTTGCAACATATGCAAAATCCCCTGATCTACTATTACAACATCCATACGAATCTATTGCAACATGCCTCTGAAACGTCTAAAACAATTGAAACGTACAATTACAACATAGGGGGAGAGAGGCCTAGGCCGATCGATTCCGACAGACGGGGTGGAAGCCGGCGGCGAGCGGCTGCACGTGAGCACCACCCATCACCAACACTAGCGGCATGCGCTAGCACCACCACCATCGGCGCTAACGGCACCGGGCTTGGCTTGACGGCGACGGTGGGGGATGGGCGGTAGGGAGCGCCATGGTCGCCAGGGTGGAGGGAGCTCGGTCGCCGAGGTGAGAGAGGGCGTCGCGTTGGGGTGGGGAAGAGCCACCGACTCCCCTGCAACACCGCCGCACCACCTCCATGGATCTCGTTCGTGCTCTATCAAACCTAATTCTTTAAGAGAATTGATTCTACGGCTTAAAATGATTCTGATTCTCTATGAAAGTTGATTTTTTGAGAGAAGTGATTCTATGACTGAAAACGATTCTCTTTGATTGTTTAGCATAAACTCTCAAAATCATGATGGAAAATCACTTCACAGAATCAGGAGAAGCTATTTTTATCTCACAGCCTTTTATTTCATTTCAGAGAATCACTTCATAGAATCAACAGATATTTACTTCTCTCTAAAAAACTATTTGGTAGAGCTTCTGCTAGATTCAGCGAGCTCTGGAAGGTCTACCCACTTTTAACCAGGTAAGACAGTCTCCAACAACATTACCTAAAATATAAGACTCATTTCACGTTTGGGTAGCGCTACAGGTAGAGGGTTCCGTACCTATTTTTGGTCTTCTCTAACAACAGAACCGAAAAGAGAACTATTTCTACAAATGAGTCTCTAGGAGAGAGGATACCCATATTTGGGTTGTACTTTTGTTGTAACCCAAAATAGGTCTCGTATATAGATACTCTGTTAGAGGATGATACAATATCGTTCGAAACCTATTTTGGGTACGAGTGTCCATATAGAGCATCCATTGGAGACCGTCTATGACCCACTCCCATCCACCACGTTATCCATTTCTATTTGGGTCCCACCATAGTCAGCCTTTCTCTTTCCCTTGGACTGAACTCTGGACGCGAGAATCAAAGAGACAAGCAACGAAAGCTAGCAAGAGAGAGGACGGATGAGAGAGGGCAGCCTGCTCGAGGTAGTGGGTGGAGAAGTCAAGCATCTACGTACAGCGCTCTGCAAAGGTGCCGTCGGGGAGGTCTGAGCTCTCGGCTGACAGCAAAGGTTGAGCTCCGGAGCTCTGCGAGGACGACGCAATGCGTGCTCGACTGCTCGTGACTCGGCCAGGGTGCAGATTGAGCTCCTCGTGCTCGGCCATGGCGAGTACGACGCACCGCGCCCGAGCAGGGTGGAGGTTGAGTTTCTCGGGTTCGACTCAGGCTGGCGGCAGAGGTTGTGCACCCCGCTGCAGGCCGGCGCCCAAATCATCCCCATTATTATCCAATATTATGGCCAGCTGGATTTGGATAATTTCGGAGAAGGTACAGAGTGGACATCAGCTACATGGATTTGGGTGCGAAGAAGCGCCGGTGTGTCCTCATCCTCCCCAACGACAGGTATAGCTGTGAACTAGTGTGGGCGCTCCGCCGAACAAGCCGTTTAGAGGTAGCATTCCCTAATAAATAGTCTGATCGAGGCTTCGCATGCCAATAATTATATATATCACTACGGGAACAGGGCCTTTGCCGAGTACAACTTTCTTTGTCGAGGGCTAAAAGTCGGGCACTCGGCAAAGAGCTATTTTGTCGAGTGCTGCACTCGGCAACGATATACACTCGGCAAAGAAGGCTTTGCCGAGTGTCAGGCACTCGGCAAAGGCCCTTTTTGCCGAGTGCCAAGCCCTCGGCAAACCCTGACGCTCGCCAAAAAGCGGCGTCAGGTAACGGCCGCCGCTTGCCGTCCAGGTTTGCCGAGTGCCAGCGGGTAGGCACTCGGCAAACCACTTCTTTGCCGAGTGCCAGATCCTGACACTCGACAAAGAATAACAGCAAACTATTTTTTTCTCACTTTTGAACTCCAAAATTTTTCTCGAGTCTCCCTAGAGTACATGAGACTCCATGTTAAAATTTGGTACATTTTTATGGCTTTTTACTATATTTAGTTAATTTATTTCATTTAATTGAATTTTTTCGGAAAATGCAAATTTGAACTGCACGTGCATCGAATAATGGAATTTAATGATTCAAAAAATGATATTCATGGTATTGAGTGTAGTGGGAGGCTGTATCCAGGAACGGACCCAAAATTTCGAACATCTTGTTCACGAAACATGACCACGAACTTGTGGACGAATGGTTTTTAAATTCTATAAAATGCAAACGAAGTCCGAAAATCATGAAACTTGTCGAAATGTCATGATATCGTATGTGGAGGATGTGATAAAAATTTGAGAAGGTTTGGTGCACGTTATCACGTACGATGCTTACAAATCAGGACATCTCCACATGTAATATCTGAACAGTTCGGGTTGGTGCACGTTAACTAAATATAGCAAACAGTTCGGGAAATGTACCAAATTTCGACATGAAGTTCCAAGTACTGTAAGAGGACTGCAGAAAAAATTTGGAGGTCAAAATACAAAAAAAAAATTGGTTTGCCGAGTGTCATCTTTTGACACTCGGCAAACATGCTCTTTGCCGAGTACCAGCTGCCAGGCACTCAGCAAAGTGTTCCCTTTGCCGAGTGTCCGCGGGGACACTCGACAAAGACCGTGCCAAATTTTTTTAAAAATGTTTGCCAAGTGCCTCTCTGCCCGGCACTTAGCAAAGTGGTATTTTTTTTAAAAAAAAACGATGTAGTGCGGTTTAGAGTTTAGATTTCAAAAAAAAGGAAAACACGTTTGACGAGTGCCCCAATCTGGCACTCGGCAAACCGGCAGCCCACACTTAGACAAACCAGCCACCCAACCTACCTCCCTCCCTCCCACACACGCACACACACGACACGCCCGTCCCGCCTACGCTTGTGCCGGCCGCCTCGCCCGCCGCCCGCTACGCCAAGACGCGCCCGCGGCCGCACGGCTCGGCCATTGCCGCATTGCCGCGCAGCGGCGCAGCCACCACCGGCGTGTTTCCCCGCTCGCTTCGCCCGCCCACCGACGCGCCCTACCGCCCCACCCGCCCCCCGGCGCTCCGCCGCCGTGCCGTGGCGCTTCGCCCGCCCGCCATATCAAAGCGCCTCCACCGGCCGCCCGGACATCATGCCCACCAGCGCTGCCGCCCCACGCCCGCCGCTCAACCCCATGACCCAGCGCCCTGCCCCTGGGAGTGACTCCCGAGCCCTCTGGCGCAACCCCACGTCCTCGGGCACCCCGACCTGCCGCGGACATCCTCTCCCACATCCTCGGTAGCGCCTCGGTCGACCCGACACCTCCCGACCCCCAACACCATAGGTGAGTAGTAGAAAGTGATGGTAGTATGTTTTAGTAGAAGTAGAGTTCGGTGGAGTAGTAGTAGTAGGTGGTTGTGGTGGTGGTAGTAGTAGTACAGTAGGTGGTTGTGGTGGTAGTAGTAGTAATAGGTGGTGGTGGTGGTGGTTGTAGTAGTAGAAGAGTAGAGTGGCGGTGGTGGTGGTGGTGGATGAATGTGACCTGGCAATGATATGTTGAATTGAATGCATATGTATATGTGGTTGTCGGCCATCGTGCCGTATGTTTTTTTGTAGGTTTTGGATACCTCACCGTGCAAGGGAGGTTCTGCCGAAATTTTGAACTGAGATAGTATTTTGTTCTTTTTTGCAGAGAAGAGCCGTCGTAGCCAAGCCGGAGTATCTCGGCGACCCCGATCGTCTTCCTCGCCACTGCGGGTCTACCTGCACCGCGTCGCCTCGCCACTACACCAACCCACCATGGCCCCGCTAGCCTGACTCCACCGCCACCCGAGGTATAACCCCTCTTTCCGTATCATGGTAGTAGATCGCGTAACCCAGTTAGGCGTCTCCCGTTCGAAAGAGATACGGTTGGAGGTATGCAGATCTTTGCATATCTACGACAGTATCTATTTTGGATTGTCCACGTTTTTTGGACAGCCCGTGGATGCGTAGATGGGTTAGTTTTCATGGTCTATTCCGATCCGAGATAGAGTTTCGGCATCACCTCCATGTTGTTCTCCGGATACACAGTCTCCCTAGCAAGACGTGTATCTGGAGAACAACGGGGAGGTGCTGCCGAAATTCTATCTCGGATAGGAGTAGACCATGGAGACTAACCTCATCTACGCATCTGCGGGTGGGATTATGACCTATCCTCACCTATTAGACAATAGGAACACCATGTAGATGCAATTGATGGTTACTTTGCTCGGTGATATATATGTTAGAGGATGGATGACCGTCAGTGGATGTACACGGGCCGGAGAAGTCATAGTGATTACACCAATGAATGGATGAACAAGACCAATGCTTTCTTGAACTGTGTATTTGGCAAGGCAGCTAAATCCACGAGTCTAGTTTTATGTCCATGCAGCAAATGTGCAAATAGGAAAAGGGTAAACAAGGACAACATGGGTAAACATCTTTTGAAGAATGGATTTACGCCAGACTATACCTGGTGGGTCCACCATGGTGAAGCCCATCGTATGAGAGAGGAGGTGGTGAGACCACGCGTCGAGGCTTATGATGCTGATGCTGGGGTAGCAAACATGTTAGATGACGCTCACCAAGCATAGTTCGCTGAAGGACGTGAGGAGGAGACGGAGGCAGCCGCACAGGCGTTCTACGACATGATGGACTCAGCACAGAAACCCCTTCATGATCGGACAACGGTTTCTCAACCGGATGCCATTGGACGTGTAATGGGGTTGAAGTCCGAGTTAAACCTGAGTCGAGAAGGCTTCGATAAGATGTTGGCCGTGATTGGCACCCTGCTTCTGGCGGGCCACGTTCTGCCAAAGAGCTTGTACGAGTCATAGAAACTCCTTCGTGCACTTAAGATGCTGTATGAGCAGGTACATGCTTGTCTAAATGGCTGCGTCCTATTTAGGAAAGAACACAAGGATGCAAAGTACTTTCCAAAGTGTAAATCCTCCAGGTACCTGGAGGTAGACTCTGGTGATGGCCAGAAGAGGCAGCTTACGATCCCCGTGAAAATCCTACGGCACCTTCGTTCCTACCAAGGATCCAACAGCTATACATAACCGAGGAATCCATGAAACAGATGACATGGCATAAAAAGGGCAAACGATACAATGTTGGCAAGATGGTACATCCATCCGATGGTGAAGCATGGACCCGCTTTGATGACAAACATCATGAGAAAGCCGATGAGGCTCGTAATGTACGTGTTGCGCTGGCAACAGATGGGTTCAATCCTTATGGACTAATGTCGGCCCCATACACTTGTTGGCCTATGTTCGTTATCCCCCTCAATCTTCCCCCGACGTCTCCTTTCAACGACAGAACGTATTCTTGTCGTTTATTATTCCTGGACACCCGGGCAGTAATATGGGAGTGTTCATGGAGCCTATGATCGATGAATTGGTCCGTGCTTGGGAGGAAGGGGTATGGACATACGACCAAGCTACAAAGACAAGCTTCAAAATGCACGTTTGGTACCACTACTCCCTGCATGACTTCCTAGCGTATGGGTTATTCTACGGCTGGTGTGTTCACGGGAAGTTCCTATGCCCAATATGCAAGGAAGGTCTGAGGTTCATTTGGTTGCAGAAGGGTGGCAAGTATTCATCGTTCGAAAAACATTGTCAATTCCTCCCTCTTGACCAACCATTCAGACAAGACATCAAGAACTTTACGAAAGGTGTCATAGTGTCAGACCCTGCACCGCGGATGATGACTGGTGCCGAGGTTCATGCTCAGATAGATGCTCTCGTGGCCAATCAAGAAGGTGGTTTTATGGGATATGGTGAGCAACATATGTGGACTCATAAGTCAGGCTTGACGAGGCTCCCCTATTTTGATGACCTTCTTCTGCCACATAACATTGATGTAATGCACACTGAAAAGAATGTCGCCGAGGCACTTTAGGCAACACTCATTGACACTGAAAAGTCTAAGGACAACCCTAAGGCTAGAGTGGACCTGGCAACATTATGCGATAGACCAAATCAAGAGATGCAGCCTCCTAGAGGGGGCAAGAATTGGACAAGGCCTCAGGCCGATTTCATCTTGACCAGCAAACAAAGGAGGTAAGTACTTGAATGGATCTAGTCGCTAATGTTCCCTGATGGATATGCAGCGAATCTGAAGAGGGGAGTGAACTTATCTACTCTGCGAGTCAACAGGATAAAGAGTCATGACTACCACATATGGATTGAGCGGCTTCTTCCGGCGATGGTTCGAGGCTATGTCCCTGAGCATGTCTGGCTAGTGCTGGCAGAGTTGAGCTATTTCTTGCGCCAGCTTTGTGCCAAGGAGCTATCTCGGACCGTCATTGATGACTTGGAAAAAGGGGCACCTGTGTTGCTCTGTAAGTTAGAGAAGATCTTTCCACCCGGCTTCTTCTTGTCGATGCAGCATTTGATTGTGCACCTCCCGTATGAGGCACGAATGGGGGGGGGGGGCCCGTGCAGGCCCGTTGATGCTATCCAATCGAGAGATGTCTAAAGACTCTTCGCAAAAAGTGTAGAAATAAATCCAAAATTGAGGGTTCCATTGCAGAGGCATACATTCTGGAGGAGATGTCAAACTTCACAGAAAAATACTACACTAAGAACCTTCCTAGCGTGCATAATCTACCCCCTCATTACAATGCTGGCGAAAATGAATCGAACCTCAGCCTTTTCCAAGGGAAACTCGGAAGCGCAAGTGCATCGACCACTAAGCACTTGAGTATTGAAGAGTGGCGCAGTATCATGCTATATGTGTTGACCAACCTTGTCGAGGTGCAGCCATATGTGAGGTAAGTTCTCAACGAAATTGTTTCAATATGCCGTCACTATTCTGCATCCAACTCCCTTGTTTCTTGTTGGTACAAGAAATTTCTTCGTGAATCCTGGCATCAATCAAGGGATCCTACCCCGCAGGAAAATGATACCCTTCTTTCACAGGGTGCGGGACCAGGGAGGCCCGGTTTCATTTCTTGGTTCAAAAATATGGTACCGTCCAATTTAGCTCGTACTTAGTTCGACATTCCAAGTTGCTCGTATGTTCGAATAATATAACGATCTATCCTGCTTGAGCTTGCAGGCCCAAACCGATGCATCTATAAGTGATGAGTTGAGACAGGTTGCAAACGGTTGTGCCTTAAGGGTTAGGTCATTTACCAATTATGAAGTGCATGGATATCGCTTTCACACAACAAGCTACGAGCAGAGTCGGCCTAATCAAAAAACCACAAAAGAGTTTTTACGCCCGGCACTGATGGCCTCGACTATTATGGAAGAATTGAAGAAATATATGAACTTTCATTTTATGGTGCCAAACCTTTTAATCCTATCATATTCAAATGCCATTGGTTTGATCCTCGAGTAACGAGACGGACCCCTAATCTTGGGCTAGTCGAAATTCGATAGGATTTTGTCTATCCAGGAGACGATGTATATATTGTGGCTCAACAGGCCACGCAGGTTTATTATACGTCATACGCGTGCCAAACCAATGGGCATCTTAAGGGTTGGGATATCGTGCACAAGGTCCCACCACACGGTAAACTACCTGTCCCAAACGATGAAGATTACAACTTCAACCCACACACATATGACGGAGAGTTCTTTCAAGAAGAGGGGTTAGATGGGAGGTTTGAGATAGACTTAACCGAAGCCATCAGAATGGAACTAGACAATGAAAGGGTTGATGACGAGGACGCTGGAGATGAGGTGCAAAATGTGAAGGTCTTCGAAATGCTTGAGCGATTATGTTTAGGCAATGACAATGAAGACAACATTCATCCTTCGGATAGTGTTGATTATTTGGACAACGATAATGTTGATAGTGATGACGAGACCTATGATCCAGCTAATCCCAATCATGAAGATTATTTCTAATACATGTAATACTTTGTTTTTGTAATTATGTTTTGTTTATTTTGCATCTATTTCTATTTCTAATTATCTCTTGTTTATTCTTTTTAATTGTAGGTGATTGAACAAAGATGGCGGGCAGAAGCGACCGTCACAGGGACATGTCCTCGCTTTACCAAACACCACGCACTACAAATGCCGCTGCAGGTGAGGGGCCGTCAGACAGGAGGAGGAGGAGGAGCAGCGGCCGTAGGAGGCAGCCGCCGCCGCCTCCTACCACACATCGTGAGGAGGATGAGGAGGAGGCGAGGCCCGGGGACGACGACGAGCTGGTTCGACAGACGGATGAGGAGGAGGGGGAGGCGACGCACGAGGAGGATGGTACGGGTTCCGCTTCCTCTGGTTCGTCCAACGTCTACTTGCGAGGTCCGGCGAGCCTCCCTCCGGTTCCGCTTCCTCACCAACGCCCAATGATTCGCCCCGAAGGGCAAAAGTAAGTAACTTTAGATTTAATCACCACCACTTCATATGATATGTTAAAAATCGATAGAGAAACTAATAATTTTTCTTAATCACTTATGCAGGAACTAGACGATTGTGTCGGGTGGTGGTCACGGACGCCTGGTCAATGGCGTCCTGGGTCTTCTGTGCAGGCAACACTACCATGGCCTGGTTGACTATGCCAGTAGGAGGGAGCCGGCCTAGACATTTGACCACTATGCTGCCGCCCCCGATGTGGGTTACCCCAACAAGGCGGAGCGGGTGAAGGCGGAGTTTTGGGTAAGTCTCCCTCGCACTACACTGCTCAATAAATCGCATTCATTGGACTTTTCTTGAAATAATGAATGGATACATCGCGTCTGTATGCAGACTTATTTTAGATGCAAGGAGGGATCTGAGGCCAGGGCAGATTTGGTGGCTACCAAAGCCTGTAAAAAACTCATCACCGACATGCATCACGAGACGCGCATCCAGGCCATCATAACCTACTACGGGTCGAAACTTGGAGAGAAGGTCAGCAAAGAAGAAGCAAGAAAGATGACACTGACCCGGGACCAGTACCTCGAGGTAGATAAAGAACATTAATATTGACTCATTTTGAGATTAAGTTGGTTTAATTTGATATTTTTATATGTCAAATACTTGATGATGTGTAGATGTGTCCCTGGTGGTGCTCCTCGTATCCCGAGTGCTGGGCGATGATCATGGACAAGTGGTTCACGTCCGGGTGGGCCAAGACGTATGTTGCTGCTCAGGAGCAGTGTTTGCAGATGCAAGGTCCAGCACACCATCAAGGCAACCGCAACCTCGCCGGATACAAACAATTATGGGTACGCGAATTCATTTATCTATTCTGACGCTCAATTATGCCTGATTTCTCATCTTGCTGTCTTTTTTTGCAGTCGGAGGCACATGGTGGCCAGCAATGCTCCGACTTCCAGGCATGGTGTATGTCCCATAAGGGCAAGGCGACGTCATGAGGGTGGGTGGAGGCAAGAAGCACGGGCGGTACTGGCTTGGTGACGGCGTCATCGACTCGACCTCTATTCCCTCTCTCTCCCAGATCCGAGCACGGAGCACGAGCGCAAGCCCGGCCATACGGCCATGGCCAAGCGCTTCACAGCAACGGGTCGACGCACTCGAGGTTATTCCTATTTTACTCGTCGTACATTGATCTTTACACACCTTAATTAGCTTTGCATTACTGAAATATTGGAGTGAAATATTGCAGGCCCGGCTGGAAGAAGAAGCAAGGCAACGTCAGGACCTGGCGGCCCAGCTGCAGTCCGAGCGGGCCACGCGAGAGGCCCAGACGCAGAGGATGGCGGAAATGATGCAGTACATGCAGACTCTTGGGCAACATACGGGTCTAGCTGTGCCACCTGGGCTGTTCGCTCCACCTCCGACTCCTGCAGCTGCAGCTACTCCTGTGAGTTTTCACTTGTGCTTTGCTTGTATGACCTAGATTAGCTATCCAAGTAATCTTGTCTAACGCATGCAATCTCTTCTCCTTTGTGCAGCCTTAGTCGGAGGGTTCAAATAATCCAGCTCATGCGCCTCCGACTAATCCAGCTTTTCCTTCACCAGGCACTTAGTTTCCACCTTGGTGATGAGTAGCATTAGTTGTATTTACATTTGTTGTTCACTTGGTGATGGATTTCTGATATACTTGTCATGCACTAGTGGTATATTTGATAACTGTGATATATGTGATAGATGTTTGGATTGATGTATGTGATATATGTGATATATTGTGATGAATGTGATATATGCGGTGGATGTAATAAATATGTGATGTATGTTTGGATGGATGTGAGATATATGTGATAATTTGTGATTGTCGTGATGGAATGTAAAAAATGAATAAAAAACAAAAACTGGATTTGGTCAGTTTGGCGAGTGCAATGGTCACTGCACTCGGCAAAGCTGGAAAAAAGGGGCGCCAACCCGTTTTCCAGCTTTGCCGAGTGCCATGACCATGGCACTCGGCAAAGAATTGTTTTAAAAAAAATAAAAAACTTTGCCGAGTGCCACCCATCCGGCACTCGGCAAAGAATTTTTTTAAAAAAAAATAAAAAACTTTGCCGAGAGCCACCCGTCCGGCGCTCGGCAAAGAAATTTTAAAAAATAAAATAAAAAACTTTGCCGAGTGCCATCCCGGGCGGCGCTCGGCAAAGAATTTTAAAAAAATAAAAATAAAAAACTTTGCCGAGTGCCAGCCCGGACGGCGCTCGGCAAAGAATTAAAAAAAATGAAAAACTTTACCGAGTGCCGTCCGGGTTGGCACTCGGTAAAGCCGCCGTCAGCGTTTCCTACGCTGTGACGGCTCGTTTTCTTTGCCGAGTGCCCAACAAATGGCTCTCGACAAAGGCTGCTTTGTCGGCCAATTTTTTCTCGAGTGGCCTTTGCCGAGTGTATTTAGGGCTTTGCCGAGTGCCGCAGGCACTCAGCAAAGCGCCTGAATCCAGTAGTGTATGGGAGCCATGAGGAGATAAAGACTGATGGAACTCGGTGTGGACATTGGAACTATAGCTGCAAATAATAATGTCCGAACGAAAGGCGTTATTCAATTACTAATCCTGCCACAAGCTGCATAGCTCAACTTGCTAGCATGACGGATACCCGTGCATTTGCTCTGGCCAGTCATATTTTGTCCTGGATGTTTTTGACGCTGGCTCGATCCCGTTAACTTGATCGAATGGAGCTTATCTCAACTTTTTGACGCTGGCTCTGATTACCAGTCGATGGAACGGGTCCCGGTTTCCATCTCCTGCGGTTATTAACCATGCTTTGCCCAATTGACCTCACTTAGAAGGTTAACCTCTCATGCGAATCAAAGAACACGAGCCATAACAAGATAGACGCAATCTGAACATATAGCAGTTGTAGATGAAGCTTACAAGTTGGGGTCTCACAGACTGATGAACAACGAAACTGTTTGATAATATATTACTCTAAGAAAAAACTAACCCTAACATGAGCGGCGATAGATCAATATAATGTCCTTGGGAGCATACATGAGCGGAGAGAAAAGAAGATATTTCCTAACGAGTCGCTCCTTTCAGCTAATTTCTGACGGTTTTTTGCCAATAGCAATCGCATTACTGATGGTTTTTAGGCCTTTCATGACTGTTTTTAGCCAAAAGGATCGAGTGTTTCGCTATGTGGTAGTGTTGGTACCATCGATCTTCAAATTTTTTTCTTACCGGAGTGTTCATATCTAAATGTCTCATCAGTGGGGTGGCGAAGCTAGGATAAATGGTCTCGCCGGAGTCGGTACTTACGGTGACAGGACTAATTTATAGGTTGCCATAATATAATATATATAATACCATGCTAACATCAAATTGATAAAATAAAATTGTATATTGCAACAAAATGAGTTTTCACAACGGTAGTTACCTCGCCGAAACTATCACCGAACTATGTAAGCTGCAAGTCAATAATTAGGGTAATTTCCTTTTAAAGAATCCTTCCTTGGTTACCAATGAAATTAATCACACAAAAAAATTATAAAGTGCTAAATTACTAATGTGCAAGCACCCATGCGTGTCGCCATCGAGCAACCACAACGTGAGGCACGACAGCAGGACGCGGGCGCTCGTGGCCGCCCTGAATGCCTGCTCCGTGGCCATGACTCACATGGCGAATCAACAAGTGCGTAGTTGCCATGTGCATACTCCTGTATGTATGGGTCGCAAAAGGCAGGCAGGCACGCAGGCTCATCCATCGGTTTCATCACTGACGCAGACTGCACACATGCAGCAGGCCATGAGGCACATCATTCCAGCTGCGCGCGCGCGCGGCAGAAATCACACTACTAGCCTACGCCCTACTACAGGACGGATCCAGGAAAGAGGCACACAAATTTAAGGCCACAGGCTGGTGCTGGCGATTGTCAGACTCAGTCGGTCACCATAACTAGGGCCGATTGCATCAAAGTTCTAAGTTTTTTCACTCTCTCTCCATTACATCAATTTTTGGACGTATACATGGAGCATTAAATATAGATAAAAAAGTAACTAATTATACAGTTTGAATGTAAATTACGAGATGAATCTTTTAAACCTAGTTAGTCCATAATCGGACAAAGTTTGTCAAATACAAACGAAACATGCTACAGTGTCCAGATTGCAAAAATTTGCAATCTAAACAAGGCCTAGGGCGTGTCTGGCTTCTGCAGCAACCCTTAAAATTTATGTACCATACAATGTTTGACACATATATGAAGTATTAAATATAAACTAATTATAAAACTAATTACACAACTTGCTACTAATTTACGAAACGAATCTTTTAAGCCTAATTAGTGCATGGTTTGACAACGTGGTGCTACAGTAAACATATGCTAATGACGAATTAATTAGACTTAAAAAATTCATCTCGTAAATTAGCCTCCATCTATGTAATTGGTTTTATAATTAATCTATATTTAATGCTCCTTACTAGAATCTAAACATTCGATGTGATATGAATTTTAGGAGCGACTAAAAAACCAAACACCACACATGTGATGTGTTTGGTTTGTGGCCTACCTATGGCCTGGCTGGGGTCTAAATCTGAGCAGCTTTAGTCTGCTCTTATCAAGACAGTCAGCGTTATCTAAACTTGGCTAAGGGCGTGTTTAGTTCCATCCAAAACCTAAAATTTTTTGCGTAGTATCCATCACATCGAATCTTACGGCATATGCATGGAGTACTAAATGTAAACGAAAAAAAACTAATTACACAGTTGGGTGAGAAATCGCAAGACGAAACTTTCAAACATAATTAGTCTATAATTAGACACTAATTGTCAAATACAAACAAAAGTGTTACAGTACCCAAAACCAAAAATTTTTATCAACTAAACAGGCCCTAATTTGGTTGCCTGAATTGGTTTGTATAGAATTACTCTTCGTTGAGCTGGTAAGTTTACCCCCCTATGAGATATATTTTGCCAAACATGTGGTGGGCGTGCTCATCTACACGGGCATCGGTGAGCACTTGCGCAGATCCATCCGAGCACGAAGGGAGGCGTGAGGAAGTAACGAGCACAGGACGTCCTCTGCCACACGCGCTACACCATGAGGAAGGGGACAACATCCGGCTGGTTGCGTCGGCGTTGTCGCTCAGGCATGGCGCCGCAGCGAGCACGCGGGGTCCGTCGAGGCGCTGCCCGGCACACGAACGCGGAGGAGCTGTGCGGCCGAGGGACTGCGAGGATGCCCAGCCCGCGGACGCCATTGACGCCCCTCCCCTGCTCTGCTTGGCCACACTGCAGAGTTCCCGTCCACGAGTGCGTTCGATGGAAGGGTGTTGCTTGCTTGTGGAGCTCCCGTCCACGAGCGTGGTCAACCTCGAGCCGCACCGCGTGGACCTCCGCTTGGATCTCGCGGGATGAGCGCGGCGCAGCCGACGAGCTCGCCGGGGATGCGGTTGGCCGGCGCGCAGACACAGACGAGCTGCGCGGACGCGGATGTGGACGAGCTTGCCGGGGAAACGGGTCGCCGGCGAGCGGACGCGGAGGAGCTGCGTAGACGGCGAGGAGCTGGCTGGGGAAACGGGTGACCGGCGACGGACGCGGAGGAGCTACCGGGGAGGCGGGCGGTGATGCGCGCGTGGATAGCGGGAGGTGAGGCGAGCGGATACGCGCGCTGGCTCGGGCCTGGCTCCGTGGAAACGGCCGCCCACCTCGCTCCAGCTGGCCTGGCCAAGAGCATCTCCAGTGTTTTTCTAAATCTCGCTCTTTAAATCATGATTCAGAGAGTCATTTTTATAAAAATCGCTTTCTATATTTTTTTTACTCTCCAATAGCTTTTCTATATCTCGTGCACACTCTAAAAAGTCATTCTCGTCTTCTATTTTTGGCTAGAGAAAAATCTGGAATAGAAGATGGCTATATTTACATAACTATTTAGACAAATTATTGGAGGGTAATTTTTTATCAAAATATCTATTCGTAGCATTTAGGATGGATATAGAGAGTCTCTTGGAGTTGCTCTGCCTGGCCCAATGAGACACCAAACAGGCTAAAACTGGCTTATTGAAGCTTAGACAAGACTTAGGCAACCAACAAAACACACCTGTATGCTACGTGCAGTGGACGTGACTTTCTGCATGGACGGCCGGCCATCTGCTACTAGCAGGTAGGAGGCTTATGGTTCGGTTGGATTCACACGTTTGACGAGGCCTCATGCACGCACGCAGGCCATGTTGGTTTGAACTTCTCAGAATCTACGGTATTTTTCCTTCACACCAAAACAGCTTCAACTGACTTATCAGTCAATTTATGTATCAGCCGAAGAGCCCTCAACTGTTTCGTCAGCCTCGAAATGTCAAAAGGACGATAGAGAAAACAAAGCTGGAAATAATTAAAAGCTGTGGCAGGTAGGGGGCAAAGAGGTATGGATAATCCTCCGCTTCGATCCACTCTGAATCTGAATTTTAAGGATATGGAGAAGTAATTTTAATATCCATATGGATACAGATAATCCAAATCCGATTATATACGGATGCGGAGTAGGATATGGGATTTGCAAAATCCGGCGGATATGGATTATCCGATAATTAAACGTGGATTATCCGACGCTTATAATAGGATAATCCGAATATTTTAAGGAGCTCAAGCGGCAAGAATACAAGTCAGCCCAACCAACAAGCAATGCTCGTCAACTATATATACTAATTTAACTATCTTTTCACACGACATGAAATGATAATCCTACTAATTGCCTATTTGCCCAATTGGCGTCAACTATACATACTAGTTAACAATATTTATTTCTTTTACACGCTTGTTTTATACTCTTAAATCTAAATTGAGAACTTGTATTAATTTTGTGAGCTCTTAAATCGAAGTGGTGGATTGATGGTGATTATTTCGAGTTGTGTTGCCGCTTTATGACTTTGATTAATGAATTATTTCTCATCATAAAAAACAACATATAAACACATATTATCCGACTTAAAAAGTCCACTTCCGCTCCGACACCGGTCCGAATCCATACAATTTCCAACATCTAAAAAATTCATATTCGTAACCGAATCCGTATAATATCCTCTCCGTTCCGAATCCAATAAAATAAAATGGATTAGGATATAAAAAAACCATTAACCACTAGCGTGGTCAACCTCGAGCCGCACCGCGTGGACCTCCGCTTGGATCTCGCGGGATGAGCGCGGCGCAGCCGACGAGCTCGCCGTCCGTTTTTATCCCTAGTGGCAGGTACGTGAAGGAACGAAGCTAGTAGCAGAATTGAAGAATTGAACACACAATGCCAAATTGAAGGCATGGTGGCCATATATAAAACGAAGACCGACGAAACCAGGACAGACGGTCTCGCCAGTGTCGGTACTTACCATGACAAGGACTAACTTAACTTATATGTTGTCATAATATAATTAGAGTAAAATACTGGCTCCATGCCATTTAGGTCCATGAACTCTCAAACTCAAAATACGACTCCTTAAACTTGTTAAGTCGTGCACCATAGACCCATACCCCTTTATGTAGCTGCTGACTAGGTTAAAATTTTATAAAAAACACCATATCATTGCTATCACGTATCTTCAGCTGAGATGGGCACGCATGAGCACGACGAGCTCATGGCCAACGTTGAGAACGGCACCTACGCCAAGCTCATCTGCATGAAGGAGCAAGCGCACGAGGCGGCGCTCGTCAACACCCGCCGCAGCAGCGCCAGGCCCTCCAACGCCCACAACTCCGTCATCCTGCTGCTGGACGAGGTCACCAGCACGCTTGACTCCGACTCGGAGAAGCTCAGGCAGGAAGCGCTGGACCGCTTCATGATCGGGTGCACCACCCTGGTGATCGCGCACAGGCTTTGAGCCCCAGGTAGTTGCTGGCAAACGCCTTGAACGCCTCGAAGTCGCAGAGTGTGAACTAGACGTGGACGTCAAGCTAGCCCAGGCGCAGCACCGCGGCGTCGATGGCGTCCTTGCCCCCGCGCATGGTGTACACCCATGAAGCGCTCCTCGCCGTAGCACGACACGTCGACGAGGACTAGCGAGCGTGGGGTGGTGTGCAGGAGCAGCGCGCGGAGTTCCTCGTCGGCGCGTGACAGGTTGATGTCGTAGCCCAGGAACCTCGCCATGGCCGCCGCGAACGTGGACTTGCCAACGGCCGGCGAGCCATGGAGGAGGTAGCTCCCGCGCTAGATGCGACCGAGGCGGTGGTAGTAGGCGCGGCCTTTGAGGAAGCCAACGCCTAGCGCGTCGCACCCGTGGTCGCGTCCACGTCGGCGTTGGTGAACGGCCGCAGCTCGCGGCGGTGCTGCTCCGTCTCATCGGCAACGGACTCCACATGCTGCAGGTAAGGCCGCAGCACGCGGGGCGGTCGTGGCGGCGCACGCGCAGCACCAGGCGCTCGCCGGACCCTCCGCCGGCACCGCCGCCGCCCGCGCTGGTCCTTGCGACTGCACGAGGCGAGTCCCGAGGATGTTGCTCCCTCAGTCGCACGCGCTCGCGGCGTCACTCATGGAGCGCCTCGACTGAGCTGCTCCGGTGCATCTCTGGTGGCCTAAGCACCTCCAAGTTGAGCTACTGGTGCTTTTGCTTGTGCGCGGAGGAGTGGTGGACACTACTACAATAATCATTTGTAGGGGCGGCTAAAGATCGTTTGTAGAGGCGGCTCAGCCAGCCGTCGCTACCAAACTGTCTTTACAAATCATGCATTTGTAGGGGCGGAACCGTCCCTACAATTCGATTTGTAGGCGGCTACAGTACCAACCGCCCTTACAGTACATTTTGCTGCCAAAAAAATTCAAATTTACAATTCAAATTCAACCATAACATATATTTTTCATGCACAACTCCATCATGACTTATCTTCTTCTACGATTGTTCTGAAACTCAAATCTCTACAACATGAGTATTGGTCCAACTACAATGAACATATTACTTAATGCTGACTTGTTAGATAAGGAACTCTACAACATGAGTATTGGTCCGACTGACCATAAAATGCTATCATGCTGCCTAGATAGCTAAAGATGTTAATAGCTAAACAACAATGCAAAGAATCATATGCCAAGTCCCCATACTCGCATATTGCAAGAGTCTTCATAACAACAAGATCGTAGTTGTCCAGGTAGGGCACAAAAACAATGTCCCCAAAAAATTCAGCTTCCTTCTTCAGCTCCACATTCACTTCCTTTCTGCCATGCTAGAGTTAAGAAACACCTTCAGCACAAGCACACAAAACAAATGAAGTAAGCTAAGCATTTGGGATTACATTGAAGTGTTTACCAGTGCAACGAAAAAACGAGCCACACTGTTTGGTGACTTGAGGACAGCAGACATCCATGTCTTCCTCACACCCATACGCTCAGCAAAATGATTGGCTGATGACAGGATGCCAATGAAAATCTCAACTGGCTCATCAGGCTGGTAGCATCCTCCAGCACAAACCCCTGCAAGGGCCACAACAAACATAAATTAACTGGACAAGTAGAGGCCAAGTACCGTATCGATAATCTCAACTGTCCCCAACCACTAACTATTTGAACTAACTGCAATAGATAGTGCATGACAATTAACAAGCATTCCCCAACATTTCTTACTGCATGAAGTGGGGAAACATATGCACTTACAGTGCGGTAAGGAAACGAAGTGAAATTACAATAGGCATCAGATCCTATGATAAACCGACCACTGAGTTGTGCATTCTCAACTGGCACAGAGGTCAGAGATTACCTCTATTATCTAAAAATAGGTCACTCTTGGTCATGGTAGGAGCCAAATTATCTTTGGTAGGCACGACAGAAAGAACTTATGAATATATAAAACTAAGCAACTAGCCCACAAGTTAATTTAATGTCATGCACCAAATCGTCAAGGCCAAACTAATTTCATAGGCAGTGTATTTGTTTTCTTTTGGATGGCATGAAGAAATCATTGTCATTCAATGGGGTCAACACGCACATGCACATGATCGGAAATGTCCTTGTTCGGCAAAACTAAGATTTGGCAAAATTAATCTGATCGGAAATCACCTGAATGCACCAGATTTGGCATGCATGTCATGCTGAAACCCTTAATTCCAACTAACATGAAGCGGCAAGCAAAACCATTCTAGCATCTGTTCTAATCTGACAGTACTGAAACTAGTCTAAAAGAACAAGTAGGAGGAGTTTCAGGTTTAACCACATCAAGTCCAGAGTACAGAGATTAAAAATTTTCAATTTTTCACCACTTGTTTGATCATAGTAGATATCAGATGAAGTGAAAGAGATATACAAGCAAAAGCTGAAACACTACCTAGAATCTTCCCTTCAACTATTGCAAGACTGAACACCAATCAAATTGGGAGATTCCTGATTGGAGGAAGACAGAAGCAAAACCCCAACTACGGAATTTACAAACAGACCCTACTAACAGTACATGAATGAATAGGACGATGTTTTTACAAGACATAGACCCTACTGTGATATATCAGTAGCTGCAATACTCATTAGATGTTGACAAACCAAACCATGTAACCTTAATCACAACAATTTATGCAGAGTTCATTCATGCAAGTACAAAGTAAACAGAGTTAACCCACAGAGGAGATCATCATGTTGTACCAAGGTGTTGAGATGTTGTTCATTTAAATAAGTAATCTATCATTTGTTCTTTACACAACCTTTTTCTTGAGTTTATTATTATACATATATGCTTTTGCATGATAAATAAATGTTGTAAAGTATTCAAAGTAAAAAGGATGAACGGTTAAAACTAACAAATTTCTGGGGTTTGGCATGAACTGTTAAAACTAACAGCAAGCTAAATAATAGCAGTATAGATCAATAGGTGAAAGTACAAGAGAAAGCAATCCAGTTTGATTGGCAAGCCTGTATTATTTGGAACTCATTACAACAACACGTGAAATAATAGCAGTATAGATTTATACACTTAAAATTAGTAAGCATAATACATTTATACACTTAAAACTTGCAATTAGATTAGATCCAATTATAGATAGCCAAATAGCTTAGTCGGATGGTATACCTGGGTGCTCCTGCAAACGTACGGCGCTGGGTGCTCCTGCTCGACTTGGTCGGATGCGCTAGGCGTTGGACGACAGTGCCGCCTGGACGAGTGACCGGCCACGGGTGTCCACGGCAAGCGCTGCTCAGGTGAGCTCCCACGGCACTAGAGCGCTCGGCGCTCGTAGTATTGCCTCCCCGCAACCCGAATCGAGCTCATTCTCGCCGCCGCACCCGCTTGCCAGATCCAGGCTCGTCCTCGCCGGATGTGGTGGTGGCCACTCGGATCTGGGCTGGTCCTCGCCGGATCGAGCTCATCCTCACCGGATCTAGTGGTGGGCGCCACCATGTGCTTCATGCGGCCTCCAGCAGCGCGCCGGAGGAGAGAAGGTGAAGGGGACCGCGCCACCAAGTCCCGCCACCGCTGGAGCTCGACGGGAGGCCGCGCCACTAAGCCACGGCACCGAGGCTCGCCTTTGTGCCTCCGGCTGGGGAGGGACAAGGTCCAGCACGCCGCCCGCAGGCGCAGGAGGGGGATGGGCCCCCAGCGATCCTGCCGACGCCTGGAGAGGGGGCACGAGAGCCTTGCGACGATCGCCGGGAGGCCGCGCCCCAGAACCCCCGCCACCCTAGGGTGCGCCGCCGAGTGCCGCCGCGTGGAGAAGAGGGGGGTGCGACGCCGTGCGCCTCCGCTGGAGAAGGAGGTCCCATCACCGCGTGGGGGAGAGGGAGGGGCGGCGTGGGGAAGAGACGGAGGGGATCAGAGGAGAGGGAGAGCGAGGGAGAGAGAGAGAGAGAGGCAGTAGATATTTTGGATGGGTGACTTAGTGACTGTACATGGGGCATTTGTAGGGGCGGCTCACTCACCAGCCGCCCCCAGTGTTTCTATTTGTAGGGGCGGCTGGTGATTGAGCCGCCCCTACAAATCCTACCCATTTGTTGTAGGGGCGGCTCGTATCACCAGCCGCCCCTGCTGTTTCATTTGTAGGGGCGGCTAGTCTCGTGGATCACGAGCACGTCACTGTAGGGACGGCTCCATCACCAGCCACCCCTAAAAAAATTGTCCCGTTGCTACAAACCGTTTTTCACGTAGTGGGAGCCAACCACCGGAGCAGTGGTGGGGCCCGACGATGTGGACGTGGCGCCAGTGCTGGAGTGTCCTAGGTTGACGCGCTGCGCCTCCAGCAGCGCTATGTTCGTGTCCGGGATGTGCGCCCCCGCCGCGGGGATGTACTTGCCCGCGTAGTTCCACGCGAATGGGTTGCACAAGAGGGAGACTCCATCAGGGTTCAGAGGCCGAGCTTGAAGAAGTTGCCCCGGAGGCCAGAGCAGCTGGGCCCGCCCTGCAACTAGAGGAGCAGTGGCCTAGAGGCCGGCAGTGTGACCGGGTTTGTGGCCTCGTAGAAGGGGAAGAAGAGGGAGGTGCTTTTTTATTAAATTTATCCTAGTCAACAGCTACGTGAAGGGGCATGGACCTGCAATGCACGACTTAACAAGTTCAGAGAGCTGGATTTCAAGTTTGAGAGTTCGTGGACCTAAGTGGCACAGAGCTACAAGTTTAAGGGCCGCCAGTGTAATTCCATGCTAACATCAAATTGATAAAAAAAAATTGTATATTGCAACAAAACCAGTTTTCACAACAGTAGTTATTATTACCTCATTGAAAGGATCACTGACCTCTGTAAGCTGCAAGTCAATAATTAATCACACACAACAAATTAAAGTAGGTACACACTAAATTACTAATGTGCAAGCAGCCATGCGTATACTGTTAAAAGTCAGTACTGAAATGCAGCTATGCAAGCTCAAGCTGTACTAGGTAGATAGATAACTAACATCTTGCCGGAATGGAAGAGCTAGAACATGTTTTTTTGCTGCTATAAGAATCCTATCGGTGCTTTCTGAGTTCCAATTGTATAGCTTAAAGAAAACAAAGAGCTTAAGACCTCATATATATATTTCAGACTTGACTGTTAATTGCCGGTTGCAGAATTGGATATTTGGGGGTACCTGGACAGCAGATGGGCAGGGAGAGCTTATCGCCAGCGGCCACCGGCATGTCGTCGCTGAGATTTGCGTCTTTGAGACACGAGATCGAGAATGAATACGAAGGAGCAGCCGCTGTGGCGCCGGCACAGTCAGGAGGACCTACGGTTACGGATTGCGATGTGAAAACAACGAACATCGGAAGATGAAACGGTGACGAGGGTTAGGCTTAAAACATTATCATGGTAGTGCCAATGAGGTTGTTGTGACAAACAGTGCTAGCTGTAGTAGTCTTGTTGAAGCGTCGTTCAGCGATGGTATGTCGTTTTCAGCGAATAATAGCGATGTTTTTTTTATATAATAGATATATGCCCGTTTGTTGCACGGGTCACGATTTTTTATCCTCGCCTACCGCGACACACGTGGCTTGTGGCTTACACAAATATAATAAAAGTATGTATGGTACAGCTCCGCTTCATCGATGGGGCAGTTTTTTATTTTTTGGTTTCGGACGGTGGAGCATCTTCACTGGTATAGCTGATGTTGTCTCAGAAAAATATTTGTTAAAATAGATTCACTTAGTTATCGAAAGCGGTGAAATGTCTATAGTATCCTTTTATATTCTTTTTCTTATTTTTTATCTTACTTATTTTTTCTTTTCTCTCTCCATATCTACCTTCTCCATCTACGTATACGTCTATACGCACATCCGACCTGCATGCACATGGACTCGTTCCCTTCGGGCTCGCGGCCTTGCCTCGTTCGCGCGCATCTGTGCTCACCCATCCGTGTCGCTCCACGCCAGCCAAGCGCCGCCTGGGTGTAAGGACCGTGTTCCGAATACAAATGTGCAAGAAACAAGCACGATTGGACAAAAGGGTTCGAAGTTGTACCAGGTGTGGACCAGCGGCTGCTGGTTTTCCGAATCTGTTTTATATATATATATATATATATATATATATATATATATATATATATATATGGTAAGGCTATACTGCAGCTGGGCATAGAATATCTTATTCTATTGCCACCTTGATTTATAATAATATTTGTTTCAATTTACGATAAAATGAATATGCATTTACGATACTCGTGTTACTACAACTCACGGTAATATTTACGATAATGTTATAGTAAATCACTTAGTAAGGAGTTACTGTAATTGTCGGGTACCTTAGAACGGGGTACCCCAAGCAAACATCAAAATAAAGCTAGAAGGTAAGCCGTGGGCCCCTCACCTGCCACGACCGAGCCCTCCTCCACCTCGCCTCGAGCCTCGAGCAGGGGGTCTCAGAACAAACTCCGCCTCGCGCGAGGCTCCCCAGGGTAGGTCTCGGCAGGGGGCGCCGAGCCTCGGCAGGGGGCGCCGTCTCCGTCTCGCCCGAGGCTATCCAGGGAAGGCCTCGGCAGGGGTACATTCTCCGTATCGCGCGAGGCGTCTCGCGCAAGGCCTCGGCAAGGAACCTGATCTCCGCCTCGCGCGAGGCCTCATTCTCCGTGTCGCTCGAGGCCGGCTCGTCCGCGGTCCGTCGCCCCCCGCCTCGGCCGACCCTCCCAACAACTCGTCATGTCTCATTAATGCTTCAACCACTCCCGCAATCTCAGCCGGACGGTGGCTCAACGCCACAGGATGGCCGACGCGATTCCAGTCGCATCGTCAGTATCCTCCCGGCGGGGACAGTGCACGACGGGATTACGGCCATCGTGTCCTACCACTTGTGTCCACGATCGGCACCATATCCGCATTTGGGGACAGTGCGACGGGATTACCGACCACTATGTCCAAACGCTGTACCCATGATCGGCCGCCCGCTCAAGGCCTCGGCACTATACACCGGGGCCTCGGCGATCTTGGGGTTCGTGCCTGCCGAGACCCCCCCTCCGCAATGCCAGCCTCGGCATCGACCAAGTCTCGGCCTCGCGCACAGTCCGTCCACAGTGGCTTGCACGTTCACGCCGCCCGCGTCCACTCGAGACATTCCGGGGCTCCCACGGCGCCGAGTTCGATGGGATGACCACGCCGCCCTGATACTCAAGGATGGACCACTCCGACGGCACACGCCGCCACGAGAGCAGGCTACAGGCCGGACACGCCGCCTCTGTTCACACGACGCCGTATAGTCAGCTCATGTACCGTCCTAGTCCTCCCTTCATGCTATAAAAGGAGAGGACCTGGGTTGTTTTAAGGGAGGGGAGACCTTGTAACACACACACACACACACGCGGCCTGGAGAGCAACGTCTCAAGCGGCCCGCACGGCACCCTGCCGAGACCTAGGACCAGCTCCTTCTCTCCTTTAGCTTGTAACCCCCTACTATGAGCACCTCGGTGCAAGGAATACAAGATCGATCTCTTAGACTGGAAGTTGGGCCTCGATTGCCTGAACCAGTATAAACCTTGTGTCTCTTTGCATCACCATCCGAATTGGGAACACGCAGAACAAATTCACTGGTTGGTTGAGGACCCCCAGTCAAAACACCGGCGATTGGCGCGCCGTAGGTAGGGCATTGCTTGTCGGTTTAAATCATCCCAGCCGAGTTCGGATGGCAGACCACGTACGACCATTGCGTCTCGGCACCGTGGTTTGGTTCGGGAGCCTAGAGTTCATGTCTCTAGGGCATGAGTATGACATGGTGCTCCTCACTCCTCGAGCCCCACCAACCAACGATGGAGTTACGCCCCGGCAGCCCAGGCGTAGGCGGCGTCCGGGCAGCCGCTCTCGCCGCGCTCGCCAAGCACGGCACGAACAAGGCCACCACGATGCTACGCGAATCCGGGGCGACGCGCCACCCCCCGCCAAAATCCTACGACCAGCTGTTGGCACAGGGTCCCTGGCTGGGGACCTGTCTAGCCTGAGCTTGGACAAAGGAGACTTGCCTATGGCACTTGGCGATGTCGATCATCCAGCTCCGCCCTACCACTCCTCGAAGAGAGCCGACCCCCGGTGAGAATCTCTGAGGCGACACCGTCCCCATACCCCTTTGGGTTGAGAAATGTCGCCGCTTCTTATGCCTACGCTTGCTGCCGCTCACAAGCACCCCTCGGAACGCCGCCAACGCCGCTCTCGCCACGAGCACCCACTCGAGACTCCTGGGGACGAGGGCGAGGCATGGCGGGGTGGATTTCTCGAACTCCACAACCACAGGGCTTTGCGCCAATTCTTGGCCATAGCGACTCTTGCTTTGGCTACTCCGACTCAACGACGAGAGGCACCCTCGACCCCACTCGCGAATGTTTTCATGTCGGGCTCGGGATGCCGAGGGCGGGCGAAGAGGACGAGGGGCAGAGTAGCCGTTCCCGCTCCGCCCGCGCCTTGGCGTCGCTACACCTCCCACGACCGTATCCTGCCGGCCGACGAAATGAGAGCGTCGCTCTTGCGCGACCTCGGCACCAGACCTAGAACAGCTCCGTGAGCTCCGGGCCAAGGTCGAGCAAGACCAACTCCGTCTGCGCAGCGGCTTGAGACTCCCTCGAGCAGAACAGCAGCAGAGGTCGCGGCGAAAGGCGGGGAGCCCGACGGAGGGCCCTCGACGTACATCACCGCATCCATAACGACGAAGGAAGTGAGCAACCCCCGATCTTCAATCGCGCTAGCGAGCGTTATGGGCTGCGGCGTCTTTGGTTCGCGCAATGCCCGAGCCTTCTACCGCGGAAGGGCGGCGGGTCCGCAGCGAACTCCGAGATCTCCTAGAGACCGCCGCGGTTCAGCAAGCCGAGAGTTCTGCCTCCCGACGGCACGGGGGCGTCTCGAACCTGCCCACGGCACCACCTCGGCAGGACAGGGAAGCCTCGGCTCGTCCCGAACCTACTCGGGCACCGATAGCTCATAGGGTCCCCGTGCCCCTTGACTGCCTTGACAATCGACACGAGGGGCAGGGAGACCACGAGGTGGTCGGCCGACGGCGACGCCACGACGGTGAGGGGCCCGCCCGAGGCTACCATGTGCACCGAGGTAGCCGCTACGACAGCGAGGAAGACCGCAGCCCTTCTCCTGAGCCACCTGGCCCTCTAGTCTTCAGCAAAGCTATCCGTGTCGCCCAGTTCCTGGCCCGTTTTCCCAACCAGCTAACCTCACGAAATACAGCGGTGAGACCAACCCCGAACTCTGGCTTGCCGACTACCGTTTGGCCTGCCAGCTAGGTGGCGCGGATGATGACCTACGCATCATCCGTAACCTCCCCTTGCTCTTGTCAGACTCGGCGCGAGCCTGGCTCGAGCACCTCCCTCCCTCACAGATCCACGACTGGCGCGACTTGGTTAGGGTCTTCGTTGGGAATTTTCAGGGCACATACGTACGTCCCGAAAACTCCTAGGACCTTAAGAACTGCCGCCAGAAACCAGGCGAGTCCCTTCGAGATTTCATCCAGCGCTTCTCCAAGCAGTGCACCGAGCTGCCTAGCGTCGGCGACTCGGAGATCGTCCAGGCTTTCCTCTCTGGCACCACCTGCCGGGACCTGGTACAGGAGCTAGGTCGGAACGTGCCACGTACCGCTGCTGTGCTCCTCGACATTGCCACCAACTTTGCCTCGGGTGAGGAGGCCGTCGGTGCCATCTTCCCCGACAGCGACGCCAAGGGAAAGCGGAGGGACGAGGCCCCCGATGCCTCGGCCTCCCACCTCCCTAAGAGAAAGAAAAAGGGGCGCCTAGGGAAGCAGGAGGCCATGGAGGCTGACCTGGTCGGGGCCGTAGAACGCAAGAATCCCCGAGGCCCCAAAGGCCCTAGGCCTTTCGACGACATGCTCAAGAAACCATGCCCTTACCACCAAGGCCCGGTCAAGCACGCCCTCGAGGATTGCTCCATGCTGCGACGTTACTACGCCAGGCTCGGGCTCCCCGACGACGACGCTAAACAGAAGGGCGCCGGTGACCGGGACGAGGACAAGGACGACGGGTTCCCCGAAGTACGCAACGCCTTCATGATCTTCGGCGGGCCCTCGGCATGCCTTACGGCGCAGCAGCGCAAGAGGGAACTCCGAGAAGTCTTCTCGGTCAAGGTAGCCACCCCCAGTACCTTGACTGGTCTCGAGAGGCGATCACCTTCGATCGAGGTGACCACCCTGACCATGTTCCGAATCCCGGGCAGTACCCACTGGTTGTCGACCCGATCATCGGCAACACCCGACTTTCCAAGGTGTTGATGGACGGAGCCAGCGACCTCAATATCCTCTACGCCAACACCTTGGAACTCTTGGAGATCGACCGGTCGAGGCTCCGAGGCGATGTCGCACCCTTCCACGGCATCGTGCCAGGGAAGCGCACGCGACCCCTCGGGCGCATCGACCTTCCCGTCTGCTTTGGCACCCCCTCCAACTACCACAAGGAAGTCCTCACCTTCGAGGTAGTCGGGTTCGGGGGAGCCTACCACGCCATCCTGGGGCGGCCGTGCTACGCCAAGTTCATGGCAGTGCCCAACTATACCTACCTCAAGCTCAAGATGCCAGGCCCTAGTGGTGTCATCACAATTGAGTCCACGTACGAACATGCATACGACTGCGACGTCGAATGCATCGAGTATGCCGAGGCTCTTGCAGAGGCCGAGACCCTCATCGCCCACCTCGACCAACTCAGTGGTGAGGTGCCTGACTCCAAGCGTCGCGCGGGGGCGTTCGAGCCCGCTGAAACTATCAAACTCATCCCGGTCGACCCCGCCTACCCCGACGACCGAGCGCTGAGGATCAGCGCCACCCTCGACATCAAATAGGAAGCCGTGCTCGTCGACTTTCTCCGTGCGAACGCCGACATATTCGCATGGAGTCCCTCGGACATGCCGGGCATACCAAGGGAGGTCGCCGAGCACGCCCTAGACATCCGAGCCGGATCTAGACCGGCGAGGCAACGCCTGCGCCGCTTCGACGAAGAAAAGTGCAGGGCCATTGGAGAGGAGGTGCAGAGACTCTTGGCAGCCGGGTTCATCAAGGAAGTGTCTCACCCAGAGTGGTTGGCTAACCCCGTGTTAGTCAAAAAGAAAAATGGAAAATGGAGGATGTGTGTAGACTATACCGGTCTAAACAAAGCCTGTCCAAAGGTCCCCTTCCCATTACCTCGAATCGATCAAATTGTTGATTCCACTGCAGGGTGCGAGACCCTGTCTTTCCTTGATGCGTACTCTGGTTACCATCAGATCAGGATGAAAGAATCCGACCAGCTCGCAACTTCTTTCATCACACCATTCGGCATGTACTGCTACGTGACGATGCCCTTCGGCCTCAGAAACGCAGGTGCGACGTACCAACGGTGCATGACCTAGGTCTTTGGAGACAACATCGGGCGGACCGTCGAGGCCTACGTAGACGACATCGTGGTCAAGACCAGAAAGGCCGAGGGTCTCATCGACGACTTGAGGATAACCTTCAAATGCCTTAGGGAGAAGGGCATCAAGCTCAACCCCGAGAAGTGTGTGTTCGGGGTTCCCCGAGGCATGCTCTTGGGATTCATAGTCTCGGAACGCGGCATTGAAGCCAACCCGGAGAAGGTCTCGGCCATAACCAGCATGGGACCAATCAGAGACCTCAAGGGAGTGCAGAGGGTCATGGGATGCCTTGCAGCCCTGAGCCGCTTCATCTCGCGCCTCGGCGAAAAAGGTTTGCCCCTGTACCGACTCTTGAGAAAGTCCGAGCGTTTCTCTTAGACCCCCGAGGCCGAGGAAGCCCTCGACGGACTAAAGAGCACGCTCACCAATCCTCCCCCCGATACCCCGGCCATGGGCGAGGTCCTCCTACTCTCGTCGCGCAACAACCCAAGTGGTCGTCGCCGCCGTAGTGGTAGAGAAAGCGGGAAGAAGGGCATACTCTACCCACCCAACGACTGTTTATTTCATCGTGAGGTGCTCTCTCGAGACTAAAGCATGCTACCCCACATCCGAAGCTGGTCACGCCATGGTCACGGCGCGCAAAGCGCGCCACTACTTGAGTCGCACCCGGTGACCGTGGTATCATCCTTCCCCACAGGCGAGATAGTTCATAACCGGTGAGGCCTCGGGCGGGATAGCCAAGTGGGCTATTGAGCTTATGGGGAAACCTTGACCTTTGCGCCTCGGCGATCAAGTCTCGAGGTCTTGGCGATTTTCGTGGCGAATGGACAGATACCCAAGCGCCACCCACTCAAATTCGAGACGGAATCTTGGACCTTGTACTTGATGGATCCACGATGAAGACCGGGCGAGGCGCTGGTCTCATTCTTCATTTCGCCCCTCGGAGTACACATGCGCTACATGGTGCGGCTCCCGCCGCCGCCTCCAACAACGTGGCGAATCGAGGCCCTCATCAACGGCTTACAAGTCGCCATCGAACTTGGGGCACGACGCCTCGACATCCAAAGAGGCGACTCGCGGCTCGTCATAGATCAAGTGATGAAGGAGTCAAAGCGCCTCGACCCCAAAATGGAGGCTTCTTGCGCAAGCTGGTACGGCGCCTAGAAGACAAGTTCGACGGTCTCGAGCTAAATCACGTCGCGCGGAAGTACAACGAAGCCGCCGACGAGCTGGCAAAGATGGCCTCAGACGGGCCCCGGTCCCCGAACGTCTTCACCAGAGACCTCCACAAACCTTCCATTGGATACACCTCGCAGCAGAGAGAGGAGGGCCCGCTGTGGAACCATGGCGGAGCTCGGCGCCTCTATCTTGCCGAGACCCCCTCGACCAAGCCCGAGGTCATGGAAGTCAACGCCGAGAGCCTCCACGGACTGATCGGGACACGGATTGGCGAGTCCGTTCCTCGATTGGCTCGATCGGGGAGCTTCTAACGACAAAACCGAAGCCACGGCGGCTTGCGCGGCGAGCCAAGACCTCGCCTCTCTGGCGGCGAATTGTGCAGCGAAGTCCCTGGTGTCCTCCAACGGTGTATCAGCTCCGAAGCGGGCCAAGCCCTGCTTTGGGACTTACACGCGGGCGCCTGCGGGCACCATGCGGCGCCTCGGACGCTCGTAGGGAACGCTTTCCGCCAAGGGTTCTACTGGCCGACGGCGGTCGCCGACGCTACCAAACTAGTACGCTCCTACGAAGGATGCCAGTACTATGCTCGGCAGACACATCTCCCGGCCCTGGCCCTACAAACCATCCCCATCACATGGCCGTTCGCCGTGTGGGGGCTCGACATGGTCGGGCCTCTACAAAAGGCCCCCGGGGGCTTCACCCATCTATTGGTATCAATCGACAAGTTCTCCAAATGGATCGAGGCTCGTCCGATCAATCGAATCAAATCCGAGCAGGCGGTGCTATTCTTCACTGACATCATCCACAGGTTTGGGGTCCCCAACACCATCATCACCGACAACGGGACGCAGTTCACCGGCAAAAGGTTCCTGACGTTTTGTGACGACCACCACATCCGTGTGGCCTGGTCAGCCATAGGACACCCAAGGACCAACGGCCAAGTAGAGCGTGCCAACGACATGATCCTACAAGGCCTCAAGCCAAGGATTCACAACCGATTGAAAAAGTTTGGCAAAAAATGGCTCGCCGAGCTCCCGTCGGTCATCTGGAGCCTGAGGAACACTCCAAGCCGAGCCACGGGATTCACGCCTTTCTTCCTAGTCTATGGGGCCGAGGCCATCCTCCCCACCAACTTGGAATATGGTTCCCCGAGGCTGCAAGCTTATAACGAACAAAGCAACCGCACCACCCGAGAGGATGCCCTTGATCAACTGGAGGAAGCCCGAGACGTCGCGCTACTACACTCGGCCAAATACCGGTGAGAACTGCTTGGCGCTTCTCAGCCCGACCCGATCGCGTTCAAGTAGAGACTTGAAGGTAGGCGACCTGGTTTTGAGGCTAGCATAGAGCAACAAGGATCGCCACAAGCTGACCCCGCCATGGGAAGGACCATACATCATCGCCCAAGTGCTGAAGCCCGGGACCTACAAGCTGGCCAACGAGAAGGGCGAAGTCTTCACCAACGCTTGGAACATAGAACAGCTACGTCGCTTTTATCCCTAAATTTCCAAGCATTGTATATGTCGTTCCTCGAAATACAATTAAAAAGCGTTCTTTAGTTGGTCTAATTTTTTGAGAAACCCCCCGAGGCCATCGTAGGCCTCGGCAATACAGTAACACGGCAAGGGAAACTCGGTTCTGCCTCGGCAGAACCAAGCCTCCCTCGGGGGCTAGATAGGGGACCCCTCCCTAGGCATCCCCTAGGTCCCATGCGCCATTCTCCAGTTGTTTTTCGCAAAAAATCCTACGCCAAGTCCCTAGCAGGCTCTGATGAATTAGTTGTAAAAACCCCTCGGACCAAGGCCTGTTTCCTAAGCGAGAGGCCGGTAGGGTCGTGAGACGGCCTACGCCTCCGGGCTACGGCACTCCCTCACTACCTCTCGCTCAAGGGGCGGCTTAGGCCCCAAGGGGTGTTTTGCAAATGAAATCCGATCGGAGGCGACAGAGAGGCGAGAGGCTCGGAAACATAAGAAAAACAACTAGGAAACACAAGTACTTCAAAAGTAAAGGCCTCGACGGCTACAAAGCGTTACGATACAAAAAATAACCCCTATTCTATTTTTACATAGCCCCCGGGGCCCAGATCAAGGCTCAGGGCCTTCAGTGTCGGCAGATGGTAGGGGAGGAACCACCTCCTCTTCGAAGAGCGTCGCCAGCGCCGTGCCAAGGCCTTCCGCCGCCTCCATCAGCTTCACCACCGCCGCGTCGGCCTCCCTCGTCATCATCAGGCGAAACATAGCCATCCATCGCGATGGCCGGGAGGTCGACGCCAAGGTAGTGAGAGAGAGATGATGGCAGCGCCCGCTTGACACCCGTGTGCAGTGCCCCTCGGAGCCGCTCGCGCATCTGGCTGCTCAACGCAATCAGGCGGCTCCCAAGGGAGCGGCCTGATTGAACCCCCTCGACCTCCAAGGCCTCGCAGGCGGAAAGGGCAGCACACTTCAACACCTCGTGCTCCCCGATCTCGGTCTCGAGCACCGTCTGCACCGCGCTGGAAGCCTCGGCGGCCCGAAGGATCTCCGCCTCCAACTCTGCACTCATGAAAAGCGGAATGAAGTCGGCGAGAGAAAGGACAACCTAAGTTGGGGACGGAAGCCCACGGAGCTCACCCCTTGGCCTTTGCTCCCGGTGATGCGGTCTCGGCTTTGACAGGCCTCGGCCTTCTCCCTCAACCGCTGGGCCTCGAACCTAGAGGCCTCGGCCGCCCTGGAGGCTTCACTTCCTAGCTCTGCGTCAGACAAGGAAGTCAGGAAGCAAACATAAGGAAAAGGAAACAAAATAAGGGGCAGGAACTCACCCTCGACCGCCCCTTCAAAACCACTGCCTCGTCTGCGAGGCCTCAACCGCGCAACAAGGGCCTCGTTGGGCGCCTTTGGTAAGCAGTGCGCACTCTCCTCTGCCCCTGACTTCCCGGTGAGGGAGGCCTCGCCTAAGGCCGTCGCCTCTTGACCCCGGGACCTAAAGGCATCCCGATCGCCCGGACATGAGTAAGCTCCTCCTCTAGCTCCTTGACCCACGCCGCCAAGGGGGCGAGCTGCGCCTGGACCGCGGCCGCCTCGACCTTCGCGTCGGCACAGCAAAGGCGGAGGTCCTCCACCTCCGCGCTTCGCACCGATAGAAGCTCGTTAGCATTGGCAAGAAGGCCCTTCTGCCGGTGAAGCTGGTCCCAGACGCCCCTCTCCCGCCAGAGGAACACCGACTTCCCAAGCGACCGGGTCTCGAGCCACAGGGAAGCGAGCGAGGTCATTAGTCATAACAAAGTCGAGGAAGGTAAAGCGTCACGACGAGAGAAAAGCCACGAACTGGGCGACTCAGGCGGTTTCGTCGGCCACCACAGATAGCGCCGTCCGTAGCGACCGCTCCGCCAGCTGGCGATACTGCTCGAAGGTGTTCCAGCGCCCACCCTCAGCCGCGTCCTCAAGGGCGAGCAGAGGCTCCCCCTCAGGGTCGTCTCGGCTCCGCCACAATACCCTCGGGTGGTCCCACCCGCGAGGCTCGAGCCGGACCCGCACGAGGGCCGAGCCCCCCTCGTCCAAGAGCGGCACTGGCTGCTCTACGGCATTGGTCTCCTTGGCGTCGACCACCTCCCGCGCCTGGGAAGTATCGTCGGAGGGGACCGGATAGACCAACGGCGGGCCCTGAACCAAGGGCACCACTGAGGCGGCCGCCGCCAGCATCTCCGCCTCCTGCGCAGATGGCCTCGCCGCCACCTCGGGGGCTCTGGCCTCTGCAATTACGACCTCGGCGGTCTTAGGGTCTCTGGCCTCCGCCATCGTGGCCTTGGCTGACGAGGAGACGCCGACCATGGCCACCGCGGTCTCGGCGGTCGCGGGCGCCGTGGCCTCCGTCGCCTCAGCCTCGGAGATCCCGAGGGCCTCAGCAACAAAGGGCGTGTCGGCCCCATCCGATTCGTGAGCCTCGCCCCCACGAGGCGGAAGCACTCCCTCCATCGTCTGTGTAGGGGACGCCTCGGCAGCCCCTCCTTGGCGGCCGGCCCGTTAGGTCGACCCTCGCCGCCGCGCCCGTGCGCCGCGTTGGATAGCGGCTTGTGCCGCCGCCACCCGGTGTGTGCGGGGGGCGGGCCTCGCCTTAAGCGCCTTAAGGCGCCAAAGGGAGGTCGTCCCGAGCCGCTTCCGACTAAGGAAAATTAACCTACAGGGTCAGCGCAAAAACTAAAAAAGCGACCGAAAAACACCACGACCCTGCTAAGAATACACTTGCCTTGATCGGGGCGGCCCCGCCGCCACGGCAAACCTCACCCATAGCGGCAGAGGCGGCGGTAGAGGCGTCGCCTCCGTATCCATCGACGCCGGACGGTCGTTAGCGGACCCCGGCGCCCCCTCGATCCTCTACAGGGCCGGCGGCGTCACCTCCGCCACCACCCGCTCCACCACGGCCGCCGAGCCTACCGGGCTGACGGCGCGTTTGCCTAACGCCCGCGCCTCGGGCGTGTCGGCCCCGGCCCCGGAGCGGGCAACCGCCGGCCCCGGGTCCGCTTCTCCTCCCGTTCCCGGGGGTGCCGGGATGCTTACCGACACCCCGGGCGCCACCTCCACGACATCAAGAAGGTGGTCCAGGGGACCTCGCCCCCCCCTCGACCTTGTCGTCCCCGTCCGAGGCCTCCGTCGACAACGACGTCGACGGGGATTCCTCCAGCGGAAGACCGTCCTTCCGTTGTTGACGGCGGCGCTTATCCAGCTCCTCGCGCGAGATGTGCTTCGTCGCGCCGCGCCGCGCCTTGGCGTCCTTTTCGCCTCTTCTGCGCATCGGCGTGAAACACGGTTGACCGCCCGCCGCTCCACGTCCTCGAGAAGCAGGCGGTGGAGAGGGCGCCGTCCCTCATCCCTAAAAGGCGACAAACACACATAAGGGAACAAGGGGTAGGAGGAGACTGAGGAGGGGCAGAGGCTACAGCGGCGCACGACTTACCAGCGAAAGGAACCCCCGCGACGGCCGCAACACGATAGGGGTCAAGTTGCCGCCCTTCAGCTTCACCTCTACCGTCTCTCCCACCCGACGAAGAATCTCCTCCTCGGAAAGGGCGGAAGAGGACATCCGGGTGCCCTCAATGGGCTCACCCGGCCTCATCTCGAACAGCCGCCGTCGCCGAGCCATCAGCGGCGGCACCCTCCGGCGGTGGGGCAGCCACACAACCCAGCCAGTGGTGAGGCCGTGGCCCCCATGACCTCGCCGGCCCCTCCGAGGCGGCTCCGGCTTGGGCTGGTCGACCTTGGGGCGCCCCACTTCCACTTCTCCGGGCAACTCCCACAATCCGCCCGGTGTAGGGGGAAGCCCTCCGTCGTCGTTACGAAGATAAAACCAACTCGTGTACCACCGGCGGTTGGAGGACGCGAGTTGGGCCGGGATGTAGAGGTGCAGGCGGTCCCGACGCACTTGGAGAGTGCAGCCTCCGGCCCTCGCCGCCTTCCTCTTGCCCGACGTGCTCGACGGCTTTGTAGTATGCCCCGCCCGGAACAGATGGAGCCACAACTCCTAATGGGGCGCGATCCCTAAATACCCCTCGCAGACGGCAACAAAGATAGCCGCCTGAGCAACGGAGTTGGGATTAAAATTGTGGAGCTCCACGCCGTAGTAGTGCGTAAGCGCCCGCATGAACCGGTCCGCCGGGACGCCGAGGCCACGCTCGTGGAAGGAGACGAAGCTTACGACATAGCCGTCGCGAGGCCTCGGCTCCGGCTCGTCGTACGGAGCAATCCATTCCGGCGAGGTGGAGTCAGTCACCGGGCGGAGGAGCCCACCATCGACAAGCGACTGGAGCATCTCCTCGGTGACGTCCGACGGATCCCAGGGGTCCGCCTCGACGACAACGATATCACCGGCCATGGGCTCGCTCTTCCTCCTCTCCTTCTCGGCACTCGCTGCTCTAGCGACGGCTCGGCGGGGGCGGCGCTGATGCAGGCAAGGTAAGACGAGGAGGGGCAAAACTCCCTGGGCATTTATGCAGGGAGGAGAAGAAATGAGCCGGCGATGAAATCGGGGAGATTTCCCCCCAATCTGGCGCGGTTAACCACGAGCCGATTTCACTGGCCCACGCGCCCACGTCTCCCGCATTAAATGCGAGGACGGTTACGTCCCATCCACCACGCCACGCTCGGCCACTACGGCAGCAGGTACCGTTTCGACTCCCAATAAAACTGCCTCAAAAGGCGCGCCGCTCGTGGCCGAGCCAATAGGGAAAATATTTCCTGCGGCATGTTCCTTTCATAGGAAGGAACCGGGCTCTGAGCCTATTACGATCCGAGGGGTTCAAATTTGGACCCCAAAGGGTTTCGACAGCTGCCCGGGATAACATGAGTCAAGGTCGATCATGGTGAGCCTATTGGGGCTGAGACCCAAGCCAAAGCGAAACGCTTGGGGCGCCCAAAGTCGTGTCCGAGACCGGCAGGAAAGTATCCGAATGGGATCCCCGTAGGGAGGCACCGAGCCACCGAGGCCCAACGAGCGACCTTGGCACCCACTAGAGAAATCCTCTGGTACTCTTGGAGTGTGTCTCTCGGACCGCTAGCCGTCCCCTAACGAAGCGGGGTTCGGGCCTCCACTCGGACTACCCGATAATGAGTTCACCGGAAGTGCCACCGCTCGTGCCCATCGAGGGTAGCGAGGCACATTCCACCCCTCCCTCCTTCCGAAAGCGAAAAGGAAGCGCGAGGGTCGCATAAAAAGTCAGGGGAACCCCTGACGGCCTTCTCGCCCTATGTAGAGGCTAGGGGGCTCCTCCTACAAATATGCCGAGACCCCACGACCGGGCTCGTGCCCAAAGGGCCTCGGCAAACAAACCCTCACTGAGGGGCGGGGCGTATAAAAAGTCAGGGAACTCCGGCGGCCCTCTCGCTCTGCTGAGAGGCTAGGGGCTCTTCTGCGACCTTGCCGAGACGAGAATGGGCTCGGCAAACAAACCCTCATCGCCTTGAGGCGTATAAAAAGTCGAGGAGAACTCCCGACGGCCCTCTCGCTCTCTTGCAGAGGCTAGGGGCTCTTCTGCAACCTTGCCGAGACGAGAATGGGCTCGCAAACAAGCAAACCCTCCGTCCAAATGAAAAGGATATGTGAGGGCGAATGAAAAAGTCAGAGAGACCCCGACCGTCCTCTTGCTCCAAAGCGGAGGCTCTGGGGGCTCCTCTTGCACCCAAAAACCAAGACAAAAACACGATTAAGGGCACCGAGCCCGTTTACAGTCCGGGGTTGAAGGTTTGGGCCTCCAAGAGGTTTCGACAGCCGCCCCAGGGCAACAGAGTCAGGGACGACTCCGGGGCGAGCCTACGAATGGCCTAGGCCCGAACGTGTAGTCGCTCGGGGCGTCCTAAGTCGTGTCCGAGACCGACAGGAAAGTATCCGAATGGGATCCCACCGTAGGGAGGCACCGAGCCACCGAGGCCCAGCGAACGGCCTCGGCACCCACTAGAGAAATCCTCCGGTACTTTTCGAGTGCGTCTCTGGACCGCTAGCCGTCCCCTAGCGAACGGGGCTCGGGCCTCCACTCGGACTACCCGATAACAGCTCACCGAAAGTGTCCACGCTCGCGCCCATCGACGGTAGCATGGCACATTCCACCCCTCCTTCCGAGAGAAAGGAAGCGTGAGGGACATACCCAACGTCCGGGGGACCCCTGACGAACCTCTCGCTCCATGCGGAGCCTAGAGGGCCTCTTTTTGCAACCTCGCCGAGACCCCCGCAACCCGAACTTGCACTTATGGGCTCAGCAAATGCAATAAGAACTGATCACTCAAACGCGAAAGTGGAGAAAGCCCCTGGAGGAGTAACTTCACTCCCCCAGGAGCTCGGGGGCTACACCCGGCGGGTGCGCTCGCGCGCACCCACCGAAACCTCAGAAAACAAACCAATTCCTACGGAGCAGGCATAAACCCAGCCTCGACGAACCCTCAGGGAGAGTGCACGCACTCACCCCGAGGCTCGGGGGCTACTGTCGGGTACCTTAGAACGGGGTACCCCAAGCAAACATCAAAATAAAGCTAGAAGGTAAGCCGTGGGCCCCTCACCTGCCACGACCGAGCCCTCCTCCACCTCGCCTCGAGCCTCGAGCAGGGGGTCTCAGAATAAACTCCGCCTCGCGCGAGGCTCCCCAGGGTAGGTCTCGGCAGGGGGCGCCGAGCCTCGGCAGGGGGCGCCGTCTTCGTCTTGCCCGAGGCTATCCAGGGAAGGCCTCGGTAGGGGTACATTCTCCGTATCACGCGAGGCGTCTCGCGCAAGGCCTCGGCAAGGAACCTGATCTCCGCCTCGCGCGAGGCCTCATTCTCCGTGTCGCTCGAGGCCGGCTCGTCCGCGGTCCGTCGCCCCCCGCCTCGGCCGACCCTCCCAACAACTCGTCATGTCTCATTAATGCTTCAACCACTCCCGCAATCTCAGCCGGACGGTGGCTCAACGCCACAGGATGGCCGACGCGACCCGAGGTCGCATCAGCGCCATACCGGCCGGGACAGGGTACGACGGGGATTACCGGCCACTGTGTCCTACCACTGTGTCCACGATCAGCACCATACCGGCTAGGACAGGGTACGACGGGGATTACCGACCACTGTGTCCAAACACTGTACCCATGATCGGCCGCCCGCTCAAGGCCTCGGCACTGTACATCGGGGCCTCGGCGATCTTGGGGTTCGTGCCTGCCGAGACCCCCCCTCCGCAGTGCCAGCCTCGGCATCGACCAAGTCTCGGCCTCGCGCACAGTCCGTCCACAGTGGCTTGCACGTTCGCCGCCGCGTCCACTCCGAGACATTCCCGGGGCTCCCACGACGCATAGGTTCTGATGGGATGACCACGCCGCCCCAGTACTCCAAGGATGGACCACTCCGACGGCCACACCGCCACAGGAACAGGCTACAGGGCCCGGACACGCCGCCTCTGTTCACACGACGCCGTATAGTCAGCTCATGTACCGTCCTAGTCCTCCCTTCATGCTATAAAAGGAGAGGACCTGGGTTGTTTTAAGGGAGGGGAGACCTTGTAACACACACGCACACTCCTGCCGCCGGAGAGCAACGTCTCAAGCGGCCCGCACGGCACCCTGCCGAGACCTAAGACCAGCTCCTTCTCTCCTTTAGCTTGTAACCCCCTACTACGAGCACCTCGGTGCAAGGAATACAAGATCGATCTCTCAGACTGGAAGTAGGGCCTCGATTGCCTGAACCAGTATAAACCTTGTGTCTCTTTGCATCACCATCCGGATTGGGAACACGCAGAACAAATTCACTGGTTGGTTGAGGACCCCCCGGTCCGAAACACCGACAGTAATTTTGTAAATTAGCATGGTAATTATCGTAACTCAAAGTTGCCACAGAATAAGTTATTCTATGGCCAGCTGCAGAACAGTACGTGTGTGTATATATATATATATATATATATAACAGATTTACCTTCAATGATCAGTTTTGTTAAGTCTCTGAATGGTATTGAACAACCTTGTTCCTGATTTTCAATAGGTTCCATGTAGGAGAGTATGTATTAAAATGCACGAAGAGAGTCATTAGAATCTAGTACTCCACCACCTAAAAATATATCAGCAATAAACCCTAAACTTCCTGGTAACCTATTCCGTGTGCACGTAGGAAAATTTTTTTTTTCCACCTCACGATCCATCAGATGGGTCTGGTTATCTTTATATGCCTGCCCTTGTAGCGTGCGTTGAAGCAGATGGACTCTAATTGGGCAACACTGACAGATGACCTAATCAACAACTTTGGTCTTCTCTAGATGGGACGGATTGCAGATAAAACACTACCACGAACGCAGTGGTTTTTGTAGATCAGAACCTGTCCCCCTCCGACTCGAGCTCTGCGTAACGTGTAAACTCGCCTAGGAGTCTCGAGCATCCTTACGGGAATTGATTTTTACCTTGCTATAGGGCGAGTGTGCGTTGTCTTCCTGATTTGATCGCATGGAGTAGTTTTGGTGTCACACATGTAGATAGAATAGTTATGAATATTTTAGTTGTAGAGATTAATACTCAAAAGGAACCATACCAATTAGGTGTCTTATTTACGTCGGCAGTTGGCTCGTTGAACGTCGTTTTCCTCTACTATTTCTTTCTATAAAAGACAACTGAACTCGGTGAACAAATGCATTCGAGCTAGCTAGCAACCATGTGGAAACTCAAAGTCTCAGAGGGGGCCCCCGACGACCCATGGTTGAGTTCCGCTTACAACTTTCTCGGCAGGGCAGTTTGGGAGTTTGATCCTGATCTAGGCACAACGGAGGAACGCACCGAGGACGAGAGGGTGCGCAAGGAGTTCACTGAGCATGACCTGCGATGCACGACTTAACAAGTTCAGAGAGCTGGATTTCAATTTTGAGAGTTCGAGGACCTAAGTGGCACAGAGCTACAAGTTTACGGGCCGCCAGTGTAATTCCATGCTAACATCAAATTGATAAAAAAAAATTGTATATTGCAACAAAACCAGTTTTCACAACAGTAGTTATTATTACCTCATTGAAACAATCACTGACCTCTGTAAGCTGCAAGTCAATAATTAATCACACACAAAAAATTAAAGTAGGTACACACTAAATTACTAATGTGCAAGCTACCATGCGTACACTGTTAAAAGTCAGTACTGAAATGCAGCTATGCAAGCTCAAGCTGTACTAAGGTAGATAGATAACTAACATCTTGCCGGAATGGAAGAACTAGAACATGTTTTTTTGCTGCTATAAGAATCCTATCGGCGCTTTCTGAGTTCCAATTGTATAGCTTAAAGAAAACAAAGAGCTTAAGACCTCATATATATATTTCAGACTTGACTGTTAGGGCCTGTTCGCTTGTCTGAATTTTGGAGAAATCTGGATAGTTTGGAGGAATGCTGGAAGAATTTGTGAGAGAAAAATACTATTCCAGATGAAAAAATAAGCGGATCAAGCCAGGTTTGATTGCCGGTTGCAGAATTGGATATTTGGGGTACCTGGACAGCAGATGGGCAGGGAGAGCCTATCGCCAGCGGCCACCGGCATGTCGTCGCTGAGATTTGCGTCTTTGAGACACGAGATCGAGAATGAATACGAAGGAGCAGCCGCTGTGGCGCCGGCACAGTCAGGAGGACCTACGGTTACGGATTGCGATGTGAAAACAACGAACATCGGAAGATGAAACGGTGACTAGGGTTAGGCTTAAAACATTATCATGGTAGTGCCAATGAGGTTGTTGTGATAAACAGTGCTAGCTGTAGTAGTCTTGTTGAACACTAGTAGAGAAACTAGCTGTACTTCCGGTTGTCAACCCCTTCAGTCCCGGTTTTGGAACCGAGAGCACGAATCTGGGACTAAAGGGCCCCTCCTTTAGTCCGGTTTCGCGCCCGGGACTAAAGGTCGGTTGGTATTACCAACCGGGGGTAAAGAGGCCTCCCGGCCTGGCCACGTGGGCCGGCCCTTTACTCCCGGTTGGTATTTTTTCTTTTTTTGTTTCGATTTTCAATTGATGATTCGTTTTGGTTTTCGAATACGCATTCTACGCTGCTAATAATATACGTATTCTACACGTTTATAATATTCGAACATTTTGTACAAACTAAAGTATGAAACTAACGTATATATTACATGCATATATATATATATATTGTACGTTATTTTATGTACATATAATATATATATATATATATTACAAATAAAGCTTGCATTGTATATTCTATTATATCTTTGGGATAACAAATTCACTCCATCTGGTTTGGCTTCCATGTTTCGTTCACGTCATTGTAGAACTCGTCGGCGAGGTTTAGGACCTAGTCATTAAGAAATCCTGCTATGGTCTCTTGAATTGCTTTCAGTTGGTCACGTCGTATGACTTTTTCCTTCAACCATAGAGTCTTCAATAAAAGTTAAAGAAAAAGTATTAATATATATATATATATATATGTGTGTGTTGGTCACATGATTACTTATATATATGAGTAATAAAAGAAATTGTGAATATATAAATATATTTATATAACCTACTTTAAGGTTCTCTTTAGAAGTTCTTTTTGAGTATGTCATGATGAACTCGCAAACATAGTATCCACAGTAGTTGTTCTCCTGTTCTTGCTTCAGAACCCACTTTTACGAGAAAAAAGATCCGGTGAATTAAAAGCATGCATGGTGTTAATTGAATTATATATATATATATATAAATGTAGCTAGTACTTACTTTGTGTGCGATTACATCTAGTGGCGCTTTGCAATGTTTCATGTGGTGTTACTCAATGAAACTTTTCCAAACACTACGCCCAATAAAATAAAAAATTAATTTGGCCTTTAATAATTATTGCAGTTAAGAGATCGGGGTATATATAGTTGCTAGAGAGACCAAATTACCCTTGGATAATATCTATCATGTCTTGGTACTCTGTTTGCTCTTTTCTTAACGAGTCTAAGATGCTCAACTGACTATTGGCCATATCGATGACCATCAATATCCAATGATTGTTGCATATGTTTTTATACACAAATATGATCGACATTAACTAGAGTCAACATATATATGTGGGAGATAGCTTAGCTAGTAAGCAAATAATTGAAAAATATCCATATGATCGACATTAATTATTTAACACTCACTTGAAGTTGTAGGGAAAGAGTATGTCCTTGTTTTGTTGGTTCACTACGAACCTCATGAGATTTTTCTCGAGTTTACCTTTCCATTGAGGCGGGAGATTAGGGTGTTTGAATACGATATTTGGATCAACGAAACCAACATCATTATCCTTTCTCTTTCTGAGTTATGTCATCTCATATCTGCATATATAAAAATATAGTGTGAGGATATATAATTTATATATATACATGTAGCTTTATATATATACACTTTAATAGTAGAAAATAATCACACTTACAGACAATAGTAGCCAATGAGACTTTTGTCGAGAGAGTCCAGGTGGCATAGTTGGTGTAATTCTAAAAACTCGACATATACAACGTCATCGCCACGGAAGTAACGTTGGTTTCTAACTCTGACAGAAACAAAGTTCTATCCCCGTTCACACGCCACCATGTACCACTTGTTTAGCAGGTATATTTGCGTACCCAATTCACCTAAGGCCTCAGGGTTGTATAGACTCTTTTCATGTTCAAATTTCTTCCGATGATCCACTTTCAGAGCAGATGGTCCTTCAGCGAGCACTTGGGCAAGGTCCAAACCAGTATCCTCGTAAAACCGAACTAGGTCCTCAAAATCGATGTCCGGTAAGTCTAAGTTTGAACCATATTCATTACGAATGACAAGAGGGGGGACTGATGTAACACCCCGGGTGTTTAAATATTAAAAACCGGACATATCATCATATGCATTATAAGGCATTGGTCATATTGCAAACTTTGATATGCATTCAATAAAACAAGTTTATCTTTATGTTATAAGTATTGCTTGGTATTGTTTGAATCAAGTTCGAAATCTTTGTATTGATTTAAAATTTCGAAAACCCTGATTTTCAATAATTAAATCCTACCCTAAAAACCTAATTCGAAATCGAAGCACATTTTAGAGTTGAGCCTTAAAGCAAAAGTGTTGATCTTGTCAAGATATACAAAGTTTGTTTTTGAAGTTTTTCAAGTTGTTTAGTAAAATTTGATGTTAATTGAAAAGGTGAAATTCCTTAAATGTCCCCTTTTCGAATTCAAAAGTTCATTTCAAAATGTAGACCGAATTAGGTGTTGGTTATAAAAGCAAAGTTGTAGAACTTTAAATTTTGAACAACTTTTGTTTTTGGAGATTTTTGAGTTGTTATGAAAATTTGGGAGTAATTTGGGAATTTTGGCAAATGGCATATCTATAATTTTTGTGAACAGTGTCCACCGCCGAAGCTACATTGCCGGTGTTTCCTTCTTCGGCGTTCCAGGCGCGGTCATGGCCGTTTTGGTGTCGCGCTGGCGCGGTGAAGGCCACAGCGCAGCTTCCTCGAGCTTCTTGGCCCCCTTTTATAGCCTGAGCCGCCGTCGTCTTTGCCCTTTCTCCTTGCTCTGTTTTTTCCGACGCCTTGCTCATCTCCGGCGAGCCCGCGCCGTCATTGTTGTGCTCCACCGTCGCTGATAAGCTAGTTCTAGCTTCACTTACTCCTTGCGCGTCCAGTCGACCCACCAATTCGGCTTGTCTTAGCCGGGAACTCGAGTTGCATCGTCTTCTTCCTCGTGGCTGGCAACACCTCCACTGAGCACGATTCGCCGTGGCCAGAGCTCCACGGTGCATCTCCGTCCTTGGTTTTAGTTGATTCTGTTTCGTCTTGATGCTGTGGTACTTAATCCATAGTTGGTTGCTCATTTGGACCACTACAGTCGTCGGTACACCATCGTTGACGACGTTTTGCTCCGCCGTGCTCGCGCTGATCGTCGAACCACCTTGCTGTTGCTCCTTAGGCTCGGTAATTGACTCTAACCGTTCGGGGTAACCTACTGATGCTTCCTAGACCTTTTGTTTAACAGCTACTGGCCTGTTGTCACCGGCGTAGCGCCGCCGTGCATTCGCGTCTGCCGTGGCCAGCGTTGTGCTTGGTCCAGTCGATGTTGGGTCTTGATTTTGCCACCAATAGATGCGGCCTGTTGTCGTGAACGTATTAGAGCTTTGTCTGTCGCCGGTGACCTCACCGTCGGCGAGGAATCGCCGGTCAGAGCCGTCGTTGCCGTGGTCAACGTCGGAGGTGGAAGATGACATGTGGGGTCATGGTGTCAGTGACTCAGCGTTCAAAATGATTTTTCTGTTTTTCAGATTTAAATGAATAGTGTCTGTTTTTGTTATTTTTGTGTAGATTTATTTAGAGCTCCAAAAATTCTGAAAATTTTTCTGTGACTTTTCTGTGATGTGTATTATTTAGAAAAAATATGAAATGTTGATTTTCAGTACTTTTTGAATGTGATAAAAATTGCTCAATTAATTAATAAATGAGTTTCTAGGATTTTTCTAGGCTGATTTATGTATCCAAAAATTATGAAAATTATTTTGCCACTTAGTTTTCATGTGATGACCATTTACAAAAATTTTGAGCTCAATTGGAATAAGTTGATTTATTTCATAATTCTTAATTAATTAATTAATTCATAAAAGCAAATAGTAACCTTTAGTGATTTAGGTTTTGTTTGAGTTTTTAAATGAGTGATGTCTTTGGGTCATTAGTTGGTGATGATCCTTGGCAATGGATATGAGTGTTGCGAAAATGGTTTAGTTAGTTTAACTTGTAACTGTACCGCGAAGGAAAGTTGTATTCAAGTTGTTAATTTTGCATCTATCATCGAGCATCATGTTTCGTATTCCGCATCATGTTAAACATGGCATTGTTACTACGTGTAGTTAACGAAGGTGAACACGTGGTAGTTAATCAAGTGGTTGAGGAGGTTGATCCGTCTGTGGAGGTTGGTGTTGATATCGGTGGAACGACTCCGGACCCAGATTTTTCTGTCAACGAAGGCAAGCCCCGGATGCATAAAACCCTACCTTGTGTTTTACAAATTGATTTCGCTTTTGCTTTTATATGTTGCATTAAGTGATTAGGAGTTAAGTGGAAACCTAATTGGTGCATTACCAACCTTGTTATTCTATATTTACCATGTTACCAGTTTTAAATTTGTATATGCCCAGTTTTGCTTAGCTATGCTTAGAACGGTGAAAGTCAGGTGATTACCTGTCATCTGTAAGTTTTAAATGGAACTTTGGTTAATTATGTTAACATGTGATATGGGAATGTGGAGTAATAAATCTAGACCGGGCGGACTCGGTGTGTGTGAGCCATAAGACATGGAGGTCTTGTGAGCAGGTTCTTTCCGCCTGTGTCGATTAAGGTCCGTCCATTGTTGAATTGCATGAGGTGAGACTTTGTAGTACTAACCACATACTTCGGTAAGCCTTAACTTGGCTATTCTATTATGAGAATGGCTACTCGCGCACTGGGAGTGGAGAGATGGCGGGAATAGCGTGTACCCACGTGGCAATGGGCTGGATTGGTGGAGTACTGTATTCTCGGGTGGCGCGAACCCATTCTTGTTTTAGAGGATCCGAGGGTAGGTTGGTATATGTAGGTCGGGGACCTGCATATGTCGTGTGGTCTGGAATTCCCAGCTGGGTTTTTAATCGGTTTGAATCGTCGTTGCTCCTCGGTTATGGAGACTCAACTCACTGTTCATCATCGTAGTAATTAATAACTAGAACTTGAGGATGATCTGTGAAGGTCTTGGTTATGAGGTTTCATGATCTCAATGCGGATCGTGTCAACTTTGTATATGATCTTTATGAAGTTTTAAACGTTGATATAAAGAATTTTGTTAAAATGCTTTTACGCAAAAGAACCTTGATTATTGCTAAAGCCATACCTTGAATCCTATGAGCCTGCATTCCTACGTTCTTTTAAATTCTTATTTCGGTTAAGTCTTGTAGAGTACTTTTGTACTCAGGGTTCGTTGACCCTTGTTGCAGGTGAGGCTCATGAGCAGATCTGTTTTGGATCGTGCTGCATGACTGTTGTTCAGTGCGATGACGATAAGTAAATGTGTGGCCCTTGGGCAGGGCAGCTTAATTGTGTGTTCTGTAATATAATATAGTGCCACTCCACTACTTTGGTTTGTATTAATATCGAACTTAGTTGAATGATTTGAAACAAACGGTTTGTAAACTATGTTATTGTAAGACTTCTGCTGTTTTTACTCTGATGTATCTATTTGAATAAACTGTTGCAATACTGCAATGGCTCTATAATGTGATTCTGCTCAGAAATCGTGGATGATTCGGGGTTCCCCGAGGACACCCGACAATCTTCTTAAGTTATCGGGAACATATGCATAAATGTTAAAGGTCGTTGGACAGTGATAGGTGCATGTGGGCCCTATAATTTAGGAGGTTCTACCACAGAATCGTATCAGAGCTTGCGTTACAAAGTTTTTGTGGTATTGGTTTACGAAAACTTCAAAATGATTTGGGATGACTAAATTTAACTTGATTAATTTGGTCCAAATTGCTTCTGACTTATCTTATTTCTTTCTCACCATTCCTTATTTGATTAAAAAGGTTTTGTGTGGTGGAGTAGTAATCTTATTATGCCCTATATAAAAACAAATGTTGTTTATGTTCGTTTTAAGCTTTAGTGGTTTTGTTCGTAAGAACGATTCATGCAGCATAATTAATTCATTTGTTACTTCCTTCGTCTCTGAGTCTGGGATGAGTAGTGTGTATGGGTTGAGTGTGTAGTCCATCCTTACTGCTCTTGAGACTATTATCAGATTGTTTTACTTGGATTCATACTGCTTGTGCAGTATGGCCCGTACCAAGAAGACACCCCGTAAGTCCACCGGGCCCAAAGGAGTTTCTCGCCATCAACTTGCCCCTAGGAATGACGGTGCTAGTAGTAGCAGCTCTAGGCCTGATCCTTAGGCGGAGATACAGAGGATTTCTACAGAGTTAGCCCAAGCTACTAGAGATAGGGCTATGGATGCCATCCTGGTGGGCAGATTGCAGGAGCAATTAAGGCGTCTCACCACCGCTCACAGGAACTGCAAACGTATGTTAGTTCGTACGGTGAAAGAAAGGAATGAAGCTTGGCATAGAGAGAACGTAGCTAGAGCTAGAACTCATGAGTTAGAATTTTATGTAGATGACTTAGAAGAGCATAATACCTATCTGCATGAGGAGGTTTATAGGCTAAACAATCTCCTAGATCCAAATCATGAAGCCCAAGCTGATGCATTGGATCCCGGTGTTATCCTTGCCGATGGTAGTGAATCGGAAGAAGAAGAAGAAGATCCCAAAGAATTAGTAATGATCGATGAAAGTGACAATGAAGGCGGTAATATTTCCGGAATGGATACCGAGCCTGAAGTTTGATGTAATCACAAAAAGGAGTAGAGTTGTATAATAGTTAGTTCTAGTTAAGTTAAGTAGTCTTGTTTAAATGCGGTCTTGTGTTTAAATAAGTGAAACTAGTGTAATGAGTTGTAGTCCGCTCTTTTATCAATCAATAAAGGCTTGTGAGTAAAGTTTGGTTTGTTGTGAACAGATGCGTCGTACGCGGGGTTCGTATATTCCTGGTACTTCACAAAATGAGAAGCGATATTCCAGATTCGCCACCAGTTCCAACAAATCTAGCAGATGCTATAGCCACACTTGTCAATGTGACGGTTGAAAATTCTTGTTTGCTTCATGAGATGGCTCAAAGTAATCAGAATCAGATGCATGGAAACCGTGGTCGCCATCATAACAGGCAGGAGGCTACATATGTGGACTTCACAGATACCAAACCCCCAGTGTTCACTAAGGCAGATGAACCATTGGAGGCTGATGATTGGCTTAGGACCTTGGAGCAGAAGTTTGATCTTATACCATGAATAGAGTTTCAGAAACCAGTCTTTGCTGCTCAGCAACTTAGAGGTGCAGTCGGTGCTTGGTATGCAAATCTTATGGCCATGCAACCCGCAGGTGTTCCGTTAACTTGGATGCAGTTTCGTACTGCTTTCAGAGCCCATTATATCCCGGAGGGAGTTATGGCTATGAAGCTGGATGAATTTCTTGCTTTGAGGCAAGGGGACCAAACCATGATGCAGTATGTGGGAAGATTCAATCACCTGTCACAATATGCACCTGAACATGTCAATACTGATGTCAAGAAAAAGAAATGGTTCATGAGAGGTCTGAATACCAAATTACAAACTATGATGACAACTTGTACCAATGTCACTTATCATGAGGCAGTGAATATTGCTATTGCTTCAGAGGCAAAGTATCGGCAGCATAAGGAGCTCAAAAAGAAAAGGAGTATGTCGTTTGGATCTTATGGGGGAAATCCAAAGAGGCAGAGGGTGATTTATCATCCAGTAAATCATAATCGTCCTCTTTATCGTCCGCCGTAGTTTCAAGCCGGTTAGCAATCAAATGTCCGTCCTGTTACAACTTATCAGAATCCACAACCGACAAATGCTTCTGGGGTTTCTGCTTCAACACCCCAGGGTCACAAGTATCCCTATTTCAATTGTGGCAAGCCTGGTCATTTCTCGAGAGAATGTCCGTATCCAAGGCAGTCTAATCCCAATTATCAGAAGGCCCCTGCAAATCAACAACAGGGTCAGGCACAGAATAAGAATAACAATCAGAATGCTCAGAAAGGCAAAGATGAAAGGAAGACAGGACGAGTGTTCTACATTCAAGCTAGGGAAATTCTGGAAGGGGAGCCAGTGATGATGGGTATGTTTCCTGTTGCCAACCATCCTGCAGTTATACTTTTTGATTCTAGCGCATCGCATTCATTCATCAATAGAACATTTGTGGTAAAGTATGAAATTTCAATTGGGGCAACAAAGGAAAATTTCTTTGTACAGTCGCCCGGGGGACGTCTGTGTACTAAGGAAATGATATACCAGGTACCCATAAACCTGGGTGGGCATATCTTTCCCACTACCATGATTATCCTTAAGGATCAAGATATAGATGTAATCTTAGGAATGAATTGGATGTATCAGCATAAGGCTGTTATAGATGCTTTGAATAAAACTATAAGGGTGAGTTTGCCAGATAGTATTTCTCAACTTCTCATCCAACTTCCAACCGTAAGAAGATCAGTGGGCAAAGTTTGTGCAACTGCCGTCAAAGAGATTAGAGATATCCCGATAGTATGTGAATTTCCTGATGTGTTTCCTGAAGATTTACCCGGTCTACCACCTGATAGGGATGTCCAGTTTAACATAGAATTACAACCTGGAACAGCTCCGATTTCTCGGAGAGCTTATAGGATGCCACCTAAGGAGTTAGTCGAGTTGAAGACTCAGTTGCAAGAATTGATTGAGAAGGGGTTTATTCAACCTAGTTCATCACCTTGGGGATGTCCGGCAATTTTTGTGAAAAAGAAAGATGAGACCCTGAGGTTATGTGTTGACTATCGTCCGTTGAATGAAGTGACCATCAAGAATAAGTATCCATTACCTCGGATAGATTTGCTTTTTGATCAACTGGCCGGAGCCAAAGTTTTCTCCAAGATAGATTTGAGGTCTGGATATCACCAAATTAAGATAAAGCCTGAAGATATTCCCAAAACGGCATTTACCACGAGATATGGATTATATGAATACTTGGTAATGTCTTTTGGTTTGACCAATGCTCCAGCTCATTTCATGTATTTGATAAATTCAGTATTCATGCCTGAGCTAGACAAATTTGTAATGGTGTTTATTGATGAAATTCTAGTATATTCCAAGAATAAGGAAGAACATACGAAACACCTCAGAATTGTTCTGACTCGTTTGAGAGAACATCAACTATATGCCAAGTTCAGCAAGTGTGATTTTTGGCTTAAGGAAGTACAATTTCTTGGACATGTCTTGTCGGCAGAAGGAGTTGCTGTTGATCAAAGCAAAGTGAAGGATGTGCTTGATTGGAAACCACCAACCACAGTTCATCAAGTTTGGAGTTTTCTGGGATTGGCAGGGTATTACCGTCAATTTATTCCAGATTTCTCTAAAGTATCAAAGTCCATAAATGAGTTACTGAAGAATCAAGTCAAGTTTGCCTGATCATCTGATTGTGAAGAGGCTTTCCAGACTTTGAAGAGACTGTTGACCACTGCACCAGTATTAGCCCAACCTGATATCGAGAAGCCGTTTGGTGTTTATTGTGATGCTTCAGGTATTGGTATTGGATGTGTGTTGATGCAAGAAGGACGAGTCATTGCTTATGCATCCAGGTAACTTAAGCAACATGAAGAATACTATCCGACTCATGATCTAGAGTTAGCAGCTGTGGTCCATGCTCTGAAGATTTGGCGGCATTATCTACTTGGTAATATGTGCCATATTTATATAGACCACAAGAGCTTAAAGTATATCTTTACTCAGTCAGAGTTGAATATGCGACAAAGAAGATGGTTAGAGCTGATTAAAGATTATGACTTGGAAATACATTATCACCCTGGTAAAGCAAATGTGGTGGCAGATGCCCTCAGTCGCAAAGGTTGTTGCAATTGCCTGACAGTAAGAACAATGGGGTTGACCTTATGTCAAGAGATGGAGAAATTGAATGTAGAGGTAATTCAACAAGGTAGTTTGACCAACATAATTGTTGAAGCCACTATTCGAGATCAAGTTATTGCTGCTCAGAAGGAAAACAAGGGTGTAGCCCATATCAAGGAAAGAGTCAGGAATGGAAAGGCGGAATGTTTCAGCATAGATAATGAAGGTGTGCTATGGTTCAAGGATCGCCTGGTGGTACCAAAAGTTCCTGAGTTGCGGCAGTCAATTCTTGAAGAAGCACATGCTACTAGGTCATCTATCCATCTGGGAAGCAACAAGATGTACCATGACTTAAAACAAAGGTTTTGGTGGACATAAATGAAGATAGAAATTGCGAGATATATAGCAAAGTGTGATACTTGTCAGAAGGTGAAAGCTATACATTTGAGGTCTGCTAGAGAACTACAACCATTACCTATTCCAGCTTGGAAATGGAAGGACATAAGTATAGACTTTATTGTTGGTCTACCCAAGACATCAAAGGGATTTGACTCAATATGGGTTATAGTAGATCGACTCACTAAGTCAGCACATTTTCTTCCTGTCAAGGCTATATATCCCACTGTCCAATATGCCAAGATATATTTAGCAAGAATTATGAATCTCCATGGAATACCAAAGACCATAGTGTCCGATCGGGGTACATAGTTTGTCTCCAGTTTTTGAAAACAATTGCATTCTTCATTGGATACCAAGCTCATGTATAGTACAGCTTATCATCTGTAGACTGATGGACAGACTGAAAGAGTCAATCAGGTGCTTGAAGATATGTTGAGGTGTTATGTCCTTAATTATTCCAACAAGTGGGACGAATGCTTACCTTCGGCCGAGTTCTCATATAACAATAGTTATCAGGAAAGCATTAGAATGGCTCCATTTGAAGCACTCTATGGCCGTAGATGCAGAACATCACTGAGTTGGTCTGAGCCCGGAGAAAGAAGATTCTTTGGAGTTGACCTTGTGAAAGAAACGGAAGACAAGGTTAGGCAAATACATAATAATTTGAAGATAGCTCAGTCCCGTCAAAAGAGTTATGCGGATAAACGACGGAGGCCATTGGTGTGTAGCAAAGGAGATTTTGTTTATCTAAAGATATCACCAATGAAGGGAGTTACCCGTTTTGGTGTTAAAGGCAAGTTGGCACATCGATATATTGGACCATTTCAAATTTTGGAGAGATATGGAAAAGTGGCCTATCGCTTAAAATTACCAGAACATTTATCAGCTGTACATGATGTGTTCCATGTGTCTCAGTTGAAGAAGTGTCTCCGAGTGCCTGAGCAGAATGTTGAAGTTGAAGGAGTGGAACTTGAACCAGATCTGACTTATTCAGAATATCCTATCCGAGTGTTGGATCAGAAAGATCGTGTTACTCGGAGGAGAACAATAAAGTTCTACAAGATACAATGGAATCAACATTCAGAAGAGGAAGCTACTTGGAAATCAGAAGATTACTTGTTAGAAAAGTTTCCAGAGTTTCTTGCGTCATTATAGAATAGAGTACTATTAGTTAAGCTCGGTTGTTACAAATTATGTTTTATAAAGGAACCTCAGTTGTTTTATGGATGAGAATTGGATGTTTTTGGATTGACACATTTCCTTTTCCATTACTTACCCTATGGCTTTGAATCTCGGGGCGAGATTTCTTTTAGGGGGAAGGATTGTAACACCCCGGGTGTTTAAATATTAAAAACCGGACATATCATCATATGCATTGTAAGGCATTGGTCATATTGCAAACTTTGATATGCATTCACTAAAACAAGTTTATCTTTATGTTATAAGTATTGCTTGGTATTGTTTGAATCAAGTTCGAAATCTTTGTATTGATTTGAAATTTTGAAAACCCTGATTTTCAATAATTAAATCCTACCCTGAAAACCTATTTCAAAATCGAAGCACATTTTGGGGTTGAGCCTTAAAGCAAAAGTGTAGATCTTGTCAAGATATACAAAGTTTGTTTTCGAAGTTTTTCAAGTTGTTTAGTAAAATTTGAAGTTAATTGAAAAGGCGAAATTACTTAAATGTCCCCTTTCGAATTCAAAAGTTCATTTCAAAATGCAGACCAAATTAGGGGTTGGTTATAAAAGCAAAGTTGTAGAACTTTAAATTTTGAACAACTTTTGTTTTTGGAGATTTTTGAGTTGTTATGAAAATTTGGGAGTAATTTGGGAATTTTGGCGAATGGCATATCTGTAATTTTTGTGAACAGTGTCCACCGCCGAAGCTACATTGCCGGTGTTTCCTTCTTCGGCGTTCCAGGCGCGGTCGTGGCTGTTTTGGCATCGCGCTGGCGCAGTGAAGGCCACAGCGCAGCTTCCTCGAGCTTCTTGGCCCCCTTTTATAGCCTGAGCCGCCGTCGTCTTTGCCCTTTCTCCTTGCTCTGTTTTTTCCGACGCCTTGCTCATCTCCGGCGAGCCCGCACCGTCATTGTTGTGCTCCACCGTCGCTGATAAGCTAGTTCCAGCTTCGCTTACTCCTTGCGCGTCCAGTCGACCCACCAATCCGGCTTGTCTTAGCCGGGAACTCAAGTTGCATCGTCTTCTTCCTCGCGGCCGGCAACACCTCCGCCGAGCACGATTCGCTGCGGCCAGAGCTCCACGGTGCATCTCCGTCCTTGGTTTTGGTTGATTCCATTTCGTCTTGATGATGTGGTACTTAATCCATAGTTGGTTGCTCATTTGGACCACTACAGTCACCGGTACACCATCGCCGACGACGTTTTGCTCCGCTGTGCTTGCGCTGATCGTCGAACCACCTAGCTATTGCTCCTTAGGCTCGGTAATTGATTCTAACCGTTTGGGGTAAGCTACTGATGCTTCCTAGACCTTTTGTTTAATTGCTAATGGCCTGTTGTCGCCGGCGTAGCGCCGCCGTGCATTCGCGTCTGCCATGGCCGGCGTTGTGCTTGGTCCAGTCGATGTTGGGTCTTGATTTTGCCACCAATAGATGCGGCCTGTTGTCGTGAACGTATTAGAGCTTTGTCTGTCGTCGGTTACCTCACCGTCGGCGAGGAATCACCGATCAGAGCCATCGCTGTCATGGTCAACGTCGGAGGTGGAAGATTACATGTGGGGTCATGGTGTCAGTGACTCAGCGTTACAAATGATTTTTCTGTTTTTCAGATTTAAATGAATAGTGTCTGTTTTTGTTATTTTTGTGTAGATTTATTTAGAGCTCCAAAAATTCTAAAAATTTTTGTGTGACTTCTATGTGATGTGTATTATTTAGGAAAAATATGAAATGTTGATTTTCAGTACTTTTTGAATGTGATAAAAATTGCTCAATTAATTAATAAATGAGTTTCCAGGATTTTTCTTGGCTTATTTATGTATCCAAAAATTATGAAAATTGTTTTGCCACTTAGTCTTCATGTGATGAGCATTTACAAAAATTTTGAGCTCAATTGGAACAAGTTGATTTATTTCATAATTCTTAATTAATTAATTAATTCATAAAAGCAAATAGTAACCTTTAGTGATTTAGGTTTTGTTTGAGTTTTTGATTGAGTGATGTCTTTGGGTCATTAGTTGGTTATGATCCTTGGCAATGGATGTGAGTGTTGCGAAAATGGTTTAGTTAGTTTAACTTGTAACTGTACCGCGAAGGAAAGTTGTATTCAAGTTGTTAATTTTGCATCCATCATCGAGCATCATGTTTCGTATTCCGCATCATGTTAAACATGGCATTGTTACTACATGTAGTGAACGAAGGTGAACACGTGGTAGTTAATCAAGTGGTTGAGGAGGTTGATCCGTCTGTGGAGGTTGGTGTTGATATCGGTGGAACGACTCCGGACCCAAATTTTTCCGTCAACGAAGGCAAGCCCCGGATGCATAAAACCCTACCTTGTGTTTTACAAATTGATTTCGCTTTTGCTTTTATATATTGCATTAAGTGATTAGGAGTTAAGTGGAAACCTAATTGGTGCATTACCAACCTTGTTATTCTATTACCATATTACCAGTTTTAAATTCGTATATGCCCAGTTTTGCTTAGCTATGCTTAGAACGGTGAAAGTCGGGTGATTACCTGTCATCTATAAGTTTTAAATGGAACTTTGGTTAATTATGTTAACATGTGATATGGGAATGTGGAGTAATAAATCTAGACCGGGTGGACTCGGTGTGTGTGAGCCACAAGACATGGAGGTCTTGTGAGCAGGTTCTTTCCGCCTGTGTCGATTAAGGTCCGTCCGTTGTTGAATTGCATGAGGTGAGACTTTGTAGTACTAACCACATACTCCGGTAAGCCTTAACTTGGCTATTCTATTATGAGAATGGCTACTCGCGCACTGGGAGTGGAGAGATGGCGGGAATAGCGTGTATCCACGTGGCAATGGGCTGGATTGGTGGAGTACTGTATTCTCGGGTGGCGCGGACCCATTCTTGTTTTAGAGGATCCGAGGGTAGGTTGGTATATGTAGGTCGGGGACCTGCATATGTCGTGTGGTCTGGAATTCCCAGCTGGATTTTTAATCGGTTCAAATCGTCGTTGCTCCTCGGTTATGGAGACTCAACTCACTGTTCATCATCGTAGTAATTAATAACTGGAACTTGAGGATGGTCTGTGAAGGTCTTGGTTATGATGTTTCATGATCTCAATGCGGATCGTGTCAACTTTGTATATGATCTTTATGAAGTTTTAAACTTTGATATAAAGAATTTTGTTAAAATGCTTTTACGCAAAAGAACCTTGATTATTGCTAAAGCCATACCTTGAATCCCATGAGCCTGCATTCCTACGTTCTTTTAAATTCTTATTTCGGTTAAGTCTTGTAGAGTAATTTTGTACTCAGGATTCGTTGACCCTTGTTGCAGGTGAGGCTCATGAGTAGATCTGTTTTGGATCGTGCTGCATGACTGTTGTTCAGTGTGATGACGATAAGTAAATGTGTGGCCCTTGAGCAGGGCAGCTTAATTGTGTGTTCTGTAATATAATATAATGCCACTCCACTACTTTGGTTTGTTTTAATATCGAACTTAGTTGAATGGTTTGAAACAAACAGTTTGTAAACTATGTTATTGTAAGACTTCCGCTGTTTTTACTCTGATGTATCTATTTGAATAAACTGTTGCAATACTGCAATAACTCTATAATGTGATCCTGCTCGGAAATCGTGGATGATTCGGGGTTCACCGAGGACACCCGACAGTCTTGTTAAGTTATCGGGAACATATGCATAAATGTCAAAGGTCGTTGGACAGTGACAGGTGCATGTGGGCCCTATAATTTAGGAGGTTCTGCCACAACTGATTGTTGCGATTGTTGTCCGAGTTATGCGACACCTTTCCCTGCTCTAGTCTTTTTCTGTGCCGCCTCAAATGACTTGGTGAGAGAGCGTTCGTAGTCCGATTTTGGCTGGGTCTTTTGAGATTCCTGCTTTTTCTGGTCCACCTTCTTTCTTAGAAGATCTGGAGCTAGGTAGAAGTACGGTTTCTCTGAGTTCTCCCTCGCTTCTCGTTGCTTTCTTACTTTTTCGAAGAAACTTTTCACATCTTTTTGTACTGCATCCTTTAATTTCTTTTCACTTTTCTCGTAAGACAGTTTTTGGAGAATAACTGTATTAGAGGAGGCTTTCTTCTTTGCCGGCTGGTGGGCCAACGGCTTTGTTTGCGGGGCGGACCACTTAGGAGCTGGCTGCTTCTTGATCATCAAGGGTGGTGGGGCAGCCATTGGAGACCTCCTTGGAGGCGTTGGAGACCTCCGTGGAGGTGGCGGCGGTGGAGACCTCCTTGGAGGCGTTGGAGACCTCCTTGGAGGTGGCGGTGGTGGCGCCGTTGCATAATCATTGCCCAGAGCACTATGATGATCTAGAGATTGAATAATTGGACTTAGGTTGGCGGAGGCCCTTCTGTGTGAGTACAAAAAAGAATAATTAGGTATAAGAAATATTGTTATTATTAATCATGCATGTCAATAGAAAATTAGTGAAAAAATTGTTTCGTTCACTTTTGTCCGCACCTATTGTCTGGCAGTTGAGGAAGCGGCAATGGACTAGAGACCCCGAAAATAATGATGTAGCGCTTGCGCCATAGTATGAATGTCTTCTCTGCTTCTCCTAGAGTCTTCTCCCTATCATCTCCTGGAATGTCAAGAGCCATATCACTAAAACCTTTGTTAACTCTATCCACTGAGACGCTAACATATCCAGGTGGTATTATTGCCCCATGGATTCTTGGTGTCTTGGTAGGATCTGGAGGAGAAAAAACACCGAGAGCCACCATGATTGTGGTATTCTCTTTTGGAATATGTAGCTCACATAAAGTAAACGGTGCAGTGATGTCATCCACGGGGAAACGTAGCATTGTGTCAACTTGATTTGGCAACTCCGTGGAAGCGCAGCTGCTTTTCAACTGATCAGGGAGCTAATATTAATGTTGATTCCTAGATCTGATGCCTGCCTTTGGGCACTCATTGCTATTTGCACTTACTTTATGATTTCGTCCTGTATTCTAGCTTGCATGTCTTTATCGCGCTCCTGTGCTTAAAGCAACGCCTTCCGTGACTCACGAACATATTCCTCCAACCTGCTGATCCGCGCTGCATCCTCATCCTTCCTTCTCTGCCGGCTTCTGTAGGTATCTCTGTCGTTAGGGAAACCATACTCCCAAGAAATGTTTCGTCCTAAACCTCTCGTTCGACCACTGTGTTCAGCAGTCTCGATGGCATACGTCAGTTCATCCTTCTCTCTATTGGGTCTGAACGCACCAATAGTTTTAGCTTGTAGAGCATAAGAAAATCTTTGTGTTGCTCTTTCGAGTTTTGGGCCATGAACCAGCTTCCCGGTCTCTAGGTCCAGTCTTCCCCCATGAGCGAAAAACCAATTATTAGCGTGTTTGGGCCAATTGAGTGATTCTGGTGTGATACCCTTGGCAAGAATGTCCGCTTTTCTTTTTTCCCACTTGGGAATGGCAGTCGCGTAGCCACCTGATCCCATGCCATGCTGGTATACCTTCTATCGGGCATTCTCTTGGTTCCTTCTCACCCGTTCCTCACCCTCTTCCGATGTCTTGTACTGTACAAAATCATTCCAGTAGGGCCTCAACTTCATGAGCGGGCCACTAGTATTGAAATTGGGCGTTAGGTTCTTCTTGACGTATTTCGTGTATAGAGATTTCTTCCAAGTCTAAAATTGTGTGGCCATCTTCTTCATAGCCCACTTTCGAACTAGTTCCTTCAATTCATCATCGTTGATAGCATCATAATCATCCGCTTGCAACGTGAAATGTTGAAGGATATCATCCCAAATTAAATTATTATCAAGATCAGAGACAAAACTAACATGAGGCTCGTTGATCTTTTGCTTCCATTCACGGGCACTGATCGGAAGTCTGTCTCTTACAAGGCACCCACAGTATTGCACGAATTTCCTTGCATGTGGACCAAGTGGTGCACATGTCTCGATATTGAATTCTGATATTATGTAGCGCCCCTCCAATGGTTTTTTCGGGCCTCAAATATTTTTGCTTTTCGCCGTTGTGGTCGTCGATCCAGAGGGCTACGTATAAAAAAGAATAAATAAATATCATGTGTACACATAATAGATGATAGATATTCAAATATATATATATAATACTCAAATATATATATATAAATATATATACCTCGCCAGTATTTTCTTGCACAATATTTTCTTGGTTATCTTCAAGAGCCAGGTATTGACTCCCGTCATCTATATCCTGCTGGTCACCATCGGCAAATTGAGTGCCGGTGTTGATAATATCCATCATTTCTTCATCCATGTCTCTCGGGGCAGCCATCTAGCTTTTACACCACTAGATATATCTATAAAAAATAAAAACTATATCTATCAAATATCAATCAAATTCTAGCTCAAAAACATGTTTAAATAAATAACCATCCGTACTAGTTGACCTTGCTTACGTGATCATCTCGGCGAGCATTTCTCCACCGGACGGCACCGTACTTGGCCACGGAAGAGCTCCGATTCTACGAGGAAGGGAACACGTCGTTGCCGCTCTCCCTCGTAGAATCAAAGCTCCTCCTTGACATCCGTTGCCGTTCGGCAGAGAACATGCTAGCCGAGATGAACACGGTCCGCAAGTTCAACTAGTACGGATTTTCTACAATTTTTTAACTATTTTCTAAGTTTTTCATTTCATGGAAAAATTAATTCTAAAAAATAAAAGGCATGATTTCTAAGTATTTTATTTCATGGAAAAATTAATTCTAAGTGACCTGCTCGACATCGGCGAGCTCGCAGGCGTTTCATGGAAAAATTAATTCTAAGTGATCTGCTCGATAAAATTGAGAAAAAACACACGCTCTCATGATCTCACACATCTTCTAAGGTCATGTAAGCTTCCGTACTAGTTGACCTTGCTTACGTGATCATCTCGGCGGGCATTTCTCCACCGAACGGCACCGTACTTGGCCACGGAAGAGCTCCGATTCTACGAGGAAGGGAACACGCCGTTGCCGCTCTCCCTCGTAGAATCAAAGCTCCTCCTTGACGTCCGTTACCGCTCGGTAGAGAACATGCTAGCCGAGATGAACAGGGTCCGCAAGTTCAACTAGTACGGATTTTCTACAATTTTCTAACTAGTCCGCGCCAAGGAGGCGGAGGTATGCCCACCTGAGTACGAGAACTACGTGCCCTGCTACTACAACGTCACGGACGCCATTGAACGTCTCGGATCTGGGGGCCGGCGTCGTCATAAGCTACCGCACAAAAAGGAGGAAACGACGAGACACCGGGCCACGCCCGTGCTACACTGAGCTCGATGGCTCAGCGCAAAATCGCATTACAAGATTGCCGGCACAAGGGCTCGGCACACGCATCCATCCGATTACAAAAGGTTGGAGCAATTAATCCATCTTAAACGGATTATATATGGTGGTGGCGGTGGCTCACATCCAAGGTGTCAAACGCGAGGTCCAGCTCCTGCAGCCAAAAAACATGTTAGAGACTTAGACTTTACTAAAACAATAGTAATAATCTGTTTCATTACAGGACTGGGAAGCTATCACTATTCCTACAGTCAAAAAGAATATTCCAGTCACGGATCACGTGTCGATGGTAAATATGGCTGTAGGAAAGCCCATCCATTCACGGATCACTGGGAAGCAAAACTGATTTGATTTTCCTCCCAACTCATCTTGCAAGAAGTAAATCTATGCCTAGCGGAAGGAAATTACGCAAATATAATAAAACATGCTAGACTTTAGACCTTATTACTAAAAAAATAGTAATAACCTGTTTCATTAAAGGACTGGGAAGGCTATCACTATTCCTACAATCAGAAAGAATATTTTGCCTCTTAAGAGCGGTAAGTATGGTTAGGTGAAATCAAATATCGCCATGCAAAAGTAGCAGACTAGCTAAATTGTTACCCTCAACCTTAAGTGGCATGGGTGATTGACCGGTAATAACAGTGGTACACGTCTTTGCCATTTAATTTGATCATCGACACGCACATGCAAATACATATTACATAGGGCCAGACACAAGCATAAATATCAGTATGAATTCATGGCATCAGTCGCCCACATTCTAGCACCAAGGAGCCTAACATATAAACAGAAGTATGCACCAATTGCAAAGGCTACTAGCTAGCACCAAATCGAAGTGATACATTCATTGAGCAACGGCACTGAATGAGTTGGCCATACAGCAGCAAGAGAGTGCAGAGGAAGAGGGAGACCGGGCCAAACCTGGAGAAGACGTGCCGTAATAGAGATGTTGTGGCATGCTGCGGATCTTGGAGAAGACTGCGTCTCGCGGATCTAACACAAGAACGAGGGCTTCAAAGTTCAAACATAGCACGGAGAGGAGGATGAAGAAGGGGATGAATTGGAGGAGATAGACACCTCGAAGAACCTTGAACCGCTTGGGGGCGAGGTGGGTCGGGGACGAGGATGACGCGAGGCGTGCGCTGGCCGGCCGGAGAAGAAGCACGCGTGTGCATGGGGCCGGTGACAGCGTGCGTGCGTGATGAGGCGAGGCTAGGGTGGTCGCCTGGGGGCGGCGGCGCTGCTGGATCGGATCGATCTGGTGGAGAAGATGAGGCGATGGAGAAGAAGGCTTGGCGGCTACTGGATCCAATTGGAGAAGAAGGCGGCGAAGACAGAGAGGAAGAGAACTAAGGGAGAAGGGCGTGGTTTATAAAGGGGGACATGTAGTCCCGGGTGATTGTTAGAACCGGGACTAAAGGTTCTTTAGTCCCGGCTGATGGTTAAAACCAGAACTAAAGGTCTGACCTTTAGTCCCGAGTGTATCCACGGCCCGGGAGTAAAGGGGAATTTTGCGGGCCGTGAAAACGCAGCCCATCTTTAGTAGTCCCGGGTGATGGTTAGAACCAGGACTAAAGGTCTGACCTTTAGTTCCGGGTGGTCGGTCCACCCGGGAGTAAAGGTGGGCTGCAGTTTGGCTTCCCGCCAGTTTGTAGAAGTTTTTCCTTTTTTATATATTTCTTTTATATAAATATGGAGAGAGTTGTTAATTACCTAGTAAATAAAATATTAGCCAAAAAATTACAAAAAGAATTCCGGGACCTGGTTTTGCATTATTCTACATAAGACAAATCTGTAACCTAAACTCTTTTGTTTTACCGTATAAATATTTAACATAGTATAAATAATAATCATAATTTTCACCATGCAAAAATGTACTAAATTAAAATCATTAAAACTATTGCTTTTCGACAAGAAATTAGTTTTCACATCTTATTGACGTTGATCATTTGTTTTTTCATCACACATTCTCCACAGGAAATCCATCGTCAAGCAGAAAATTTATTTAAATCATAGAAATTATGAATACACGACAGAAATATGAATACACTATATATATATCAAGCGGGCACAGTAGTGAACTTCTTAATGTATATCCCTTGGTTATAATCGCGCTGTAACCATGGAGTGTCCTCATCATTTAGCTGGATGCGTGAGTCTTTGTTCACTGTGAAAGGTGGAATTCGGTCATCCTTTTCATAATCTTCTAATATTTCTGACTTGTCTTCAATTCCGACGATGTTTCTTTTCCCTGAAAGAACTATATGGCGCTTTGGCTCATTGATTGGGTCATTGTTGTTTTTCCCTCTCTTCGGTTTTGTAGACATGTCCTTGACATAGAACACCTGATTCACATCATTGGCAAGGACGAATGGTTCATCTTTGTACCCAATATTGTTGAGGTCCACGGTTGTCATTCCATATTGGTTGTCGACTGCTACCCTGCCTCCAGTCGCCTTTATCCATTGGCACTTGAACAAAGGTACCTTAAAAGTAGGTGCATAGTTTAGTTCCCATATTTTCTCTATGCAGCCATAATATATTTGCTTATTTCCATTAGAGTTGGTGGCATCTATGCGGACACCACTGTTTTGGTTGGTGCTCCTTTTATCTTGGGCTACTGTGTAAAATGTATTTCCATTTATCTCGTACCCATTGTATGTGAGGATATGCCACAATGGCTGCCTAGCCAACAAATACAGTTGCTCATCAATACTCTCATCACCTTGACATTCTTTTCGCAACCAGTCGCTGAAAGTTTCCATGTGCTGACGCGTAATCCAAGCTTCAGACTTCCCTGAAAACTCGGATTGGAGCAACTCTTTATGTGTCTCGATATACGGATCCATCAAGGAGAAGTTTTGCAGAACTGTGTAGTGTGCTTTATTAAAATAATTGTCCTGCGTACCAATATATGTTTTCTTCACTAGTGTCCCCTTTCCACTTAGTCTCCTCTCGTGTCGCGATTCAGGAACACCAATCGGGTCATGGTCGGAAATAAAGTCAACACAAAACTCAATGACCTCCTCTGTTCTATAGCCCTTGGCGATGCTTCCTTCTGACCGAGCACGGTTGTGAACATATTTCTTTAGGACTCCCATGAATCTCTCAAAGGGGAACATGTTGTGCAGGAACACAGGACCGAGAATGCTAATCTCCTTGACCAGGTGAACTAGGAGGTGTGTCATGATATTAAAGAAGGAAGGAGGGAACACCAACTCAAAGCTGACAAGACATTGAACCACATCATTCTATAGTTTAGCTAGATCCATTGGATCGATTGCCTTCTGAGAAATTACATTGAGTAATGCACATAGCTCCATTGGATCGTAACTCAAAGTGGCCATAGAATAAGTTATTCCATGACCAGCTGCAGAACAGCATATATATATATATATATATATATATATATATATATATATATATATATATATATATATATATATATATATATATGTGTGTGTGTGTGTGTGCGCGTGCGCGTGTGTAACAGATTTACCTTCAATGATCAGTTTTGTTAAGTCTCTGAATGGTATTGAACAACCTTGTTCCTGATTTTCAATAGGTTCCATGTAGGAGAGTATGTATTAAAATGCACGAAGAGAGTCATTAGAATCTAGTACTCCACCACCTAAAAATATATCAGCAATAAACCCTAAACTTCCTGGTAACCTATTCCGTGTGCACGTAGGAAATTGTTTTTTTTTTCCACCTCACGATCCATCAGATGGGTCTGGTTATCTTTATATGCCTGCCCTTGTAGCGTGCGTTGAAGCAGATGGACTCTAATTGGGCAACACTGACAGATGACCTAATCAACAACTTTGGTCTTCTCTAGATGGGACGGATTGCAGATAAAACACTACCACGAACGCAGTGGTTTTTGTAGATCAGAACCTGTCCCCCTCCGACTCGAGCTCTGCGTAACGTGTAAACTCGCCTTAGGAGTCTCGAGCATCATTACGGGAATTGATTTTTGCCTTTCTATAAGACGAGTGTATGTTGTCTTCCTGATTTGATCGTATGGAGTAGTTTTGTGTCACACATGTAGATAGAATAGTTATGAATATTTTAGTTGTAGAGATTAATACTCAAAAGGAACCATACCAATTAGGTGTCTTATTTACGTCGGCAGTTGGCTCGTTGAACGTCGTTTTCCTCTAGTATTTCTTTCTATAAAAGACATCTGAACTCGGTGAACAAATGCATTCGAGCTAGCTAGCAACCATGTGGAAACTCAAAGTCTCAGAGGGGGCCTCCGACGCCCCATGGTTGAGTTCCGCTTACAACTTTCTCGGCAGGGCAGTTTGGGAGTTTGATCCTCATCTAGGCACAACGGAGGAACGCGCCGAGGACGAGAGGGTGCGCAAGGAGTTCACTTAGCATGGACCTGCGATGCACGATTTAACAAATTCAGAGAGCTGGATTTCAAGTTTGAGAGTTCGAGGACCTAAGTGGCACAGAGCTTCAAGTTTAAGGGCCGCCAGTGTAATTCCATGCTAACATCAAATTGATAAAAAAAATTGTATATTGCAACAAAACCAGTTTTCACAACAGTAGTTATTATTACCTCATTGAAACGATCACTGACCTCTGACCTCTGTAAGCTGCAAGTCAATAATTAATCACACACAAAAAATTAAAGTAGGTACACACTAAATTACTAATGTGCAAGCAACCATGCGTATACTGTTAAAAGTCAGTACTGAAATGCAGCTATGCAAGCTCAAGCTGTACTAAGGTAGATAGATAACTAACATCTCGCCGGAATGGAAGAACTAGAACATGTTTTTTTGCTGCTATAAGAATCCTATCGGCGCTTTCTGAGTTCCAATTGTATAGCTTAAAGAAAACAAAGAGCTTAAGACCTCATATATATATTTCAGACTTGACTGTTAGGGCCTGTTCGCTTGTCTGAATTTTGGAGGAATCTGGATGGTTTGGAGGAATGCTGGAGGAATTTGTGAGAGAAAAACACTGTTCCAGATGAAAAAATAAGCGGGTCAAGCCAGGTTTAGTTGCCGGTTGCAGAATTGGATATTTGGGATACCTGGACAGCAGATGGGCAGGGAGAGCCTATCGCCAGCGGCCACTGGCATGTCGTCGCTGAGATTTGCGTACGTCTTTGAGACACGAGATCGAGAATGAATACGAAGGAGCAGCCGCTGTGGCGCCGGCACAGTCAGGAGGACCTACGGTTACGGATTGCGATGTGAAAACAACGAACATCGGAAGATGAAACGGTGACGAGGGTTAGGCTTAAAACATTATCATGGTAGTGCCAATGAGGTTGTTGTGACAAACAGTGCTAGCTGTAGTAGTCTTGTTGAAGCGTCGTTCAGCGGTGGTATGTCGTTTTCAGCGAATAATAGCGATGTTTTTTTTTATATAATAGATATATGCCCGTTTGTTGCACGGGGTCACGATTTTTTATCCTCGCCTACCGCGACACACGTGGCTTGTGGCTTACACAGATATAATAAAAGCATGTATGGTACAGCTCCGCTTCATCGATGGGGTAGTTTTTTATTTTTTGGTTTCGGACGGTGGAGCATCTTCACTGGTATAGCTGATGTTGTCTCAGAAAAATATTTGTTAAAATAGATTCACTTAGTTGTTGAAAGCGGTGAAATGTCTATAGTATCCTTTTATATTCTTTTTCTTATTTTTTATCTTACTTATTTTTTCTTTTCTCTCTCCTTATCTACCTTCTCCATCTACGAATACGTCTATACGCACATCCGACCTACATGCACATGGACTCGTTCCCTTTGGGCTCGCGGCCTTGCCTCGTTCGCGCGCATCTGGGCTCACCCATCCGTGTCGCTCCACGCCTGCGCGGCCAGCCAAGCGCCGCCGCTGCCGCCTGGGTGTAAGGACTGTGTTCCGAATACAAATGTGCAAGAAACAAGCACGATTGGACAAAAGGGTTCGAAGTTGTACCAGGTGTGGACCAGCGGCTGCTGGTTTTCCGAATCTGATATATATATATATATATATATATATATATATATATATATATATATATATATATATATATATATATATATATATATATATATATATATATATATATGGTAAGGCTATTCTGTAGCTGGCCATACAATAACTTATTCTATAGCCACCTTGATTTATAATAATATTTGTTTCAATTTACGATAAAATGAATATGCATTTACGATACTCGTGTTACTACAATTCACGGTGATATTTACAATAATGTTATAGTAAATCACTTAGTAAGGAGTTACTGTAATCTTATAAATTAGCATGGTAATTATCGTAACTCAAAGTGGCCATAGAATAAGTTATTCTATGGCTAGCTGCAGAATAGTATGTGGGTGTATATATAACAGATTTACCTTCAATGATCGGTTTTGTTAAGTCTCTCAATGGTATTGAACAACCTTGTTTCTGATTTTCAATAGGTTCCATGTAGAAGAGTATGTATTAAAATGCACGAAGAGAGTCATTAGAATCTAGTACTCCACCACCTAAAAATATATCAGCAATAAACCCTAAACTTCCTGGTAACCTATTCCGTGTGCACGTAGGAAAATTGTTTTTTTTCCCACCTCACGATCCATCAGATGGGTCTGGTTATCTTTATATGCCTGCCCTTGTAGCGTGCGTTGAAGCAGATGGACTCTAATTGGGCAACACTGACAGATGACCTAATCAACAACTTTGGTCTTCTCTAGATGGGACGGATTGCAGATAAAACACTACCACGAACGCAGTGGTTTTTGTAGATCAGAACCTGTCCCCCTCCGACTCGAGCTCTGCGTAACGTGTAAACTCGCCTAGGAGTCTCGAGCATCGTTACGGTAATTGATTTTTGCCTTTCTATAGGGCGAGTGTGCGTTATCTTTCTGATTTGATCGCATGGAATAGTTTTGGTGTCACACATGTAGATAGAATAGTTATGAATATTTTAGTTATAGAGATTAATACTCAAAAGGAACCATACCAATTAGGTGTCTTATTTACGTCGGCAGTTGGCTCGTTGAACGTCGTTTTCCTCTACTATTTCTTTCTATAAAAGACAACTGAACTCGGTGAACAAATGCATTCGAGCTAGCTAGCAACCATGTGGAAACTCAAAGTCTCAGAGGGGGCCTCCGACGACCCATGGTTGAGTTCCGCTTACAACTTTCTCGGCAGGGCAGTTTGGGAGTTTGATCCTGATCTAGGCACAACGGAGGAACGCGCCGAGGATGAGAGGGTGCGCAAGGAGTTCACTGAGCATGGACCTGCGATGCACGACTTAACAAGTTCAGAGAGCTGGATTTCAAGTTTGAGAGTTCATGGACCTAAGTGGCACAGAGCTACAAGTTTACGGGCCGCCAGTGTAAATCCATCCTAACATCAAATTGATAAAAAAAAATTGTATATTGCAACAAAACCAGTTTTCACAACAGTAGTTATTATTACCTCATTGAAACAATCACTGACCTCTGTAAGCTGCAAGTCAATAATTAATCACACACAAAAAATTAAAGTAGGTACACACTAAATTACTAATGTGCAAGCTACCATGCGTATACTGTTAAAAGTCAGTACTGAAATGCAGCTATGCAAGCTCAAGCTGTACTAAGGTAGATAGATAACTAACATCTTGCCGGAATGGAAGAACTAGAACATGTTTTTTTGCTGCTATAAGAATCCTATCGACGCTTTCTGAGTTCCAATTGTATAGCTTAAAGAAAACAAAGAGCTTAAGAAAGTTGTACTAAACCGAGTGTAAATTACTTGTTTGAGACACTAAACGAATTCAAATAAAAAAGTTGTAAACTACAAAGTTTCATAACTTTTCGAGATCTACACTTTTAGTTTAGGAAGTTTTTCCATCCGATGTCGTTTACAAAATTTGAACACAGTTTTGCATGACAAAATGATTTCAAATCAAAAAGTTGCCAACTACAATATTTCATAACTTTTTGAGATCAACAGAGTTTATTTTGGTTGTTTTTTCATCCGAGGTCATTTGAAAAGTTTGAATTTTAAATTTTTGAAATTCAAACACAGTTTTGCATGACAAGATTATTTCAAATCAAAAAGTTGCCAATTACAAAGTTTCATAACTTTTCGAGATCTACAAAGTTTATTTTGGTTGTTTGGTCACATGTTCATCCGACATGGTCGTTCTAACATTGTTCACAAATCTTATATCTCTCTCGTAGTTTCATAAACTACAATAGAGATATGTTAGATTTGTGAACAAATTTACTTTCACTTTGTCATATGAAGAAAAGACCAAAACAAACATTGTATATCTTGATGAGTTATACAACTTTGTAGTTGAAATTTTTTTCATTTGAATTAATTTACTGCTTCAAAATGTGTTTTGAAATTTTCTTTGCCTAGTGTCAAAAAAAACACTCGGCAAAGAGCTTCTTTGCCGAGTGTCAAAAAAAAACACTCGAGAAAGAAGCTTCTTTGCCGAGTGTCAAAAAAAAACACTCGGGAAAGAAGCTTCTTTGCCAAGTGTAAAAAAAAACACTCGGTAAAGAGCTTCCTTGCCGAGTGTTTTTTTTTTTTTGCCGAGTGTTTTTTTCTTTGCCGAGTGCTCGAAAAAAAACACTCGGCAATCCACTTGGCACTCGACAAAAAGCCGGTCTCCGGTTGTGATTTCTTTCTATAAAAGACAACTGAACTCAGTGAACAAATGCATTCGAGCTAGCTAGCAACCATGTGGAAACTCAAAGTCTCAGAGGGGGCCTCCGACGACCCATGGTTGAGTTCCGCTTACAACTTTCTCGGCAGGGCAGTTTGGGAGTTTGATCCTGATCTAGGCACAACGGAGGAACGCGCCGAGGTCGAGAGGGTGCGCAAGGAATTCAGTGAGCACCGCTTCCAGAAGAGAGAGTCCCAGGACCTCCTCATGCGTATGCAGGTTAAACACTGGCCATTTTTTTTAATATATAGGAGTAACAGTGATTGATTCAACACTTTCTAGGTCCACGTTCCAGCTTTAGTAAAAAATCCTGATTGGGGCACCATATGCTGAAATGTCCTAAATACTGTTCATGGAAATGGCCACTGCTTATATGCTGAACGAGCTAGGTTATAGTTGGGGATAGTCAGCTCAGTATTATACATGATCTGCAGCCACGATTATTACTGTATTTTACATAAGAGTTACAAACCCTGAATCTGGAATATGGATTCCTCTCTGTGTGATTTTCTTTAACAGACCGGAAAGAGTTCCGGTTTCATACTTCTTCAAAGAAGAAGCATCAAAATCAAACCTGTTACAAAACTCGTGCACCTCAAAGTTTTATCTATTACAGGCACACCACTAAAGACCAATACGAAAAGTAAACGACCAACCATTAGCTGCAAAGAAGCTCATTGCTCTTGACTCCGAGGACTTTGCACACCTTTAACATGCACTCCTTATTGTCATATCCAAGCACTGCAATAGAAACGACGACCTGAGCCAGTAGTCTCTCTGAAGAGTACCCATAGAGAACCCTAGGAAACCCTAGCTGCCATGGCATCGTCGAGGCAGGGGAGAACAGAGAGGTGTCGGGACTCATGAAGGAGGCGAGTCCGGAGGGGCGTCGGGAGGAAGAGGTGTCACGAGAGACGTATCGAGGGAGGAGATTTTTTTTTTTTGAGCAGATATCGAGGGACGAGATGGGAGGCGCTTGGAATCCTTTTTCCGTCTCACAGCCCAAGAATCTATCGCAGGCATTTTATTCGGGCTCTGAAACTATCTGGAACGTTGATTTCTAATTTGGTGGATAACCAAATAGGCCCGTTTTAGAATTCAATTCCAATTCAGGCCAATTCTATGGAACCAAACAGGCCAGTGAAAGTTTTTTTTTCTTTGTTATATCGTATATAGTGCAAATAAAATCTCACATTGTACGCTACAATCTATTTCAGTATGCAAAACAAAAATATGTTGAGATGGATGTTCCGGCCATCAAGCTTGCAGAAACGGATGAAGTTACCAAAGAGATTATAGAAACATCACTGCGCCGAGTCCTCACTCAACATTCAAGTCTCCAGGCACCTGATGGGCATTGGCCAGCTGAATACAGCGGAGTTCTATTCGTTATGCCTATCATGGTAAAAATCATATTTAAGCCTGGCAATTTCATTTCAATCTCGATCAAACATTTATTTATTGTACATAATGACATGGAGGAGTACAGATTTCCAATGCATGGGCCTCAATCTTCTTTTTTTTTGCTGGTAACCTGTTAAATGTTCTTCAAATGAGTTATTTGTATTGTGTGTTTCTTGCAGGTATTTGCTCTATATGTCACTGGGTCGCTCGATTCTGTCTTGTCTACAGAACATCGACATGAGATATGTCGCTATCTTTATAACCATCAGGCATGTATAGTTATAAGGTTCCTCTTATTTCTAGCAATAGTATTTTGTCTACTTGAACTATTTTAATATATATCATTAATCAATCAAATTATGACAATGCTTGTTCCCAATATATATAACAATTTAGAATGAAGACGGCGGCTGGGGCACACAAATTTTGGGACCAAGCACCATGTTTGGCTCATGCTTAAACTATGTTACCTTAAGACTCCTTGGCCAGGCATGTGAAAATGATGCATTGACTAAAGGACGTGCATGGATTTTATCGCATGGAGGTGCATCTGCTATACCTCAATGGGGAAAGATATGGCTTTCGGTATGGCATCACATCAGTACAAAAAGAATATTGTGTTTTATTTGCCTATACTTGCCTGTATATATGGAAATAATAAGACCATAATTTTTCAAGTAATTTATACCTTAAGTAGGATTTCTGTTCATATAAATAAATTCATATAACTGAAAAGTAAAATTCTAAACCCAAGATGCATGGTTAACTCTAACACTGAATAAGTGTGTTCAAGTGTCTGAAGGGTAATTAAAATTTGATTTACCACCTTTAACATTGTATACTGTTTAGGATGGAAGTATGCCTTAAATTATAAATGTGATAGAGAAAATAGTTTCTATATTGAGCTGAATTCAATGTGGAGTACCGAAAACGTTGTTATACATAACAGTTATATCTTTTTTTTGCGATCAGCATAACAGTTATATCAAAACACATAAGCATCAGCCGGTTTATCAGCCATGGTACAGGATTTATCAGCCAATGTGGAGTACCAAAAATCATAGCCCTGTTCGCTTGAACTTATCAGCATGGATTATTAGCCATGATACAGCGTTTTTCTCTCACAACAAATAAGCATCAGCCGGCTTATGAGCCATAGAAACCATCACCCGAACAGATATAGTTACAACTGATCTTAGCATTCATCCACAAAAACCACTCCCAATCCCCCTCTCTCGACTCTTCTTCTTCCAACATTGTTGTTTGTGATCTCATTGTCGGAAAGCATCCACTCCAAACATACCAGCATAATTTTAACTGTGCAGTAAGAGAGGAGATGAACAACAGACATGTCAAGGGCACACACATCAGTATTCATTACACAATGTATGAACAACAATTGAACAAAGCTTATTAAACCCAATCCAGGTGGCCAGGCCCGTTGAGAGGCACGGCTCGATAATAGTCGGACCGGCACGATCCTATTAACAAATCTCGCCATGTCGTGCCTGTCCATGGGCTGAGGTGGCAGCCCTGGCACAGCCACTTAACCGTGAAGGGACGAGGGCCCGTTGAGCCTGCCGAGGGCGATGCGAGAATGCGAGATGCGGCGCGACCACGAGTTGTACGGGAGATGAGGAAGACGACTGGATTTGACAGTCGGGCCAAACCATGCTAGCGGCCCAAGCACGTTGTGCTGGGCCGACACAGCCATCGAGTGCCTCGGCTTGATCAAGACGTTGGATCATGGGCTGTGTCCATAGGCCTTGGGCCTTAGCTGTGCCCGCCCGCAAGCCACAGTGTGTGAGCCATGCCCGCCCGCCTGTCGTGGCTGACTCCCGTGCTCAGCCTGTGGCCATGCCACGAACCCCACCTAGCTTAGGGCCTATTTGCCAGCCTCCGACATCACCTCCTCCGGAGGAGCCTCTCTCCGACTTGTGTAGCTCCTCCAAAACGGCTTCGGCTCCTTCGGATGAGCCTCAACAGAGAAGTCGTGCCAAACAACCAAACAACCCCAGATCCTTCCTACTGTGTGGACGGTGCTCTACCGCTCCGAGTGATGGAACGGATCGGATTCATAAGGAATCGGATCCGGAAGTCACATTTTACCACATTTTCATCTGGATCCGAATGCTCATATAAATTTTTTCGAATACGAATACAAAACAAATGTCTCGGATTTGGATTTCTATTCGGATATTTATTCAATTCAACTCAAAGTGCATATTGTTAACTTCAATATAGATGAATAGAATTTTACTACTAAATTCGTTGATAACTAAAGTCAAACAAAATCAAAGTACGCTTCTAATAATCTCTGATATCTAAGCAAACCAAATTATAATGGATAATATCTAATAAAATGATGGTTCAAGTGAAGAAATTTAAATATAATAATATAGTTATTAATAAATGTTTTATATTTAAATATATCAATTAATCAATAATTATTTATGTAATATTTATCTTAAAATTATAAATTATATAAAATAATTTACATAAGCAAAGAATAAAATATTAAAATAATTTACAACAACAAATATATTAGGTTTAAACTAAATTAAAAAGTACTAAAATTAATTTAATATTTATGTATCATTAATAATATGTAAATTAATTAATATTAAATGTTATTTATTGATATTCTACTAATTAGTTTCAATCCGCTAACTCAAATAGCAGCCCTAAGTTCCAACTTGCTAAATCCAGCTCGCTACATCATAGCGGTAGCAGTAGGAGACCGCTACCGCTATAGTGGCTGCTACCACCACTATTTAGTACCTTGACAGCTATTGCAACAGCTAGCAACTAAATTGTACGTAAAAAACTAAATCATTTTCGGACAGCTATAGCCGAAAATTTAGAACCTTGATTATGAATTGTCCTCGGAAATCCTATTCCTAGGACAGTAGCTTATGCCAACCACCGCAACAAATACGAGAATTTTTAGAGGTTGTTTGCTTAATAGAACCATCTCCAAAAATTTAATTTCTAGAGACATTTCTACGGAGGTTGCCAATTATGATCGTATCTAACAAAAATCTAAGACATATCTAAAAATCAGTTGTGTATTGATTGATTTTTTTAGCAAAGTGTCACCCCTCTTTATTCATAGTACAAACTCCATCAGGAGGACCAATAAACCAAACATGTCTTCCTACCGAAAAGTTTACAGAACTCCTAGCTAAACAATGAGCATCAATATTGGAGTGTCTGCCTTCATGAACAAACTCTACCCTTGTGAAGCTTTTCGTCCGGGTCTTGATTTTCCGTACAATTGTCTCGTACCTCCCGAAACCCACACCATGTATGCTTTCAACTACATTGACACAATCGCTCGCCACCCGGAGAGTTTGGAGGCCCAAGTCACTGGCCAAAGCGAGACCCTCACGGCACGCCACCACCTCGGCTGTTTCCGGGTCGACGCAGCCCTCCAGGACCAATGCCGAGGCGCCTAGAAAATTACCATCCTCATCCCCGGCCACGGCCGCTGCCAAGGCGTTGCTTGAATTTTTGGAAATCGCCGCATCCACATAAACCTTCGCAAAACCCCTTGGTGTCTTGATCCATTGCGGTGCTGGATCACCCACCACTTGCTGCTCGGCTTGATCATCTCCAATTCACTAATGAACCGCTCCACAAAACTGTTCGTCAAGAACAGACTCTAAAAGTTGTTCTCAAGCAGTGCCTAACATTGCGCGTACCAGATGGCCCAAAGACGGACCACCACCTGGTTGAGCTCTTCATGCTTGAGTGCCGCCATCACCTCTGCTAACCAAACTCTTGCATCCGACGTTTCTATCTGGCATATAAAAGCTTTGAGATCCTCCTTCTCCAATGCCCAGACACACTTGGCTAAGTTGCACTCCAGCAGTGCATGCCTCCAAGAGTCCAACCCACCACACAAAGAATAGGTCCCATCCAGCGCCATATTCCTATGATGTCGCACGTCTCCTGTTGGGATGGACTGTCTTGCCAAACGCCACAGAAAAACTCAGATTTTTTATGGAACTTTGATTCTCCATATGTCACTCAACTCCTTCTCTTGGGTCCTTGTGTTCGAGCGACCTGGCCAATCCTCTACCCAGGCTAACATTACCTCCCGATTCTGAATCAACATCTGATAAGCCGACCGGACAGAGAAGATGCCTTTCTTCTCATAATGCCATGCCCATAAGTCGTCTTGCGGTGTAGTACTTAACGGGATATTTTCAATGATGTCCCGGTCCAACGGAGAAAAGAACTCCCTCAGAAGCTGCTTGTTCCAACTCCGTGAAGACTGATCAATAAGTTCGAGAGACCCACTGCGGTGGGTTATCCTTGGTCGGTCGTAGCGGAAGCAGCATGCCATCTCTGGGGAGCCATGGAGACTCCCAATTTTTTGTTGATTCGCCCGGCCCGATCCTACGGATCAAACCTTGTTGCAACACCTGAATGCCATCAACGATAGCTCTCCAAACCCAAGACAGAGACGATCCCAGCTCCGCATCCAGCATATAAAGGGAAGATGTAGCACCCGGTTTTAAGAACAAAACCAGATATGCACCATAAGTGAGTCCAGGAAGTCAAATCTCACATATAGCTATAAATAAGGGTAATATCAATAGACAATACTCAATATATAACGTACTTAGTACAAAAAATATAACCTTAGACAACAAACAGCGGAAAGACAACTCCGATCTTTGGGTGAAGACTCCAATTCCACAGGAACAACTGACTGGTTGATCACAAGTCTAATTCCTCTAAACTATAGCAATCTAGTACCCATCCGGGATTTTTATCCAAATAATTGAAAAATAAAGCATGCGTAAGTACATGTCATACTTAACAAATATAACATGGGGTTCATGAAGCTCAAAAGGTTGACACTGGTTTAACTGCAATTAGCTTTTAATGAGTCATGATTTTAGCAATTGAGTAGCAACAAGTTTATTCACAAGCCCACATAAACACATGATCAGGTAAACATGAATAATGAATAGCATAAACAGTAATCATTAGTGAACATCTTCATCATCAGTATCATCAGTGTTCATCATCTATTCCGTAAGGGTTCCAAGGCCGCTCGTGACCGTGAGCACGCCTGATATACCAGTTTTACACTCTGTAGAGGTTGTACACTTTCACTGTGAGTCGTGATTTACCCTTTCGCCCGAGGTCGCGAGCCTCTTAACCCACTACCAAGTAAGGTCGGCAGGGTTCACTATGAAGCCTTTCAAAGGTTCGTCTATCAAGTTTGGGCCATTAGATTCACTCGGCAAACAGATATAGGAACCCCCCTGTCGAACGGCATAATTCCATCACGACTATACACATAAGAGTAGAGGCTGTCCTATACCCGATTTAGGCAAGCCATTCTTACACCAATAAAGGTAACCACTAACCAGCTAGAAAATGTCCTCATACTGAGCTAAAGCCAGAGCCATATAGCCCTCACAGTTGTACTGTAAGTCCCGTATGATCATTTACAGATAAGTCCTTAGGAAAAGGAATCTAGGGCACCATAAAAATAGCCCAATGCTCTAGCCCTCTTGATTCCATGTTGCTAAAAAGCATCTTTTAGTGTTTATTGCATATACCATTAGTCAAGTTACAAGATCATGGCTATAGTTGAGCACTAGCATCATACTACCCAATGTAATACCCCATAGGTATCAAGAAATCCAAGATATCAAACAACTAGAAAATTACTACGGTTGTCAAGGTAGACACATGCATATAATTAAAATGATATTAAGGTGAATAGGACAATAAGAATGATCCCATGCTATATTTGCCTTAAACTTAGATCCTTCTTCTAGTCCAAACCTTCAAAGATCTACTTCTTGATTCACCACGTATAGCTCACGAACTGGACATGATCATATAACACCACACAAGCATCCATGCAATCATACATGAAGCAAACAATAGAACTAAATTAGAACAGTACACCAAAGATATGAAACAATAAGTAAAAAGGTTTTAAAGATGTTCTACACGTTACTACGAACACACATACGCGAAAAGCACTCTAATCGGAGCTACGGTGAAAAATATACATCTACCGATAGATTTGCTTCGAAAAGAAACTATAGGCTTTATTTATTTTAATTATAAAACATATATAAGATACTTTAGAGAAATATCTAAATTGTTTTAAGCCAAATCATATTTGTATTAGAAAACCAATATAAGATTTAATCTTATTTTCTTTACAAAAGATAGAGGTTAAAAGCGTAAGTTGCTTTTAACTAAAAAAGTAGCTTCATATAGATTAATCAAATTACTATTTTATTCAAAAGCTTTAAACATGCTAAACAATGTTACTAACACGTACATTACGTCGTTACGAACCTAATGCAACTTGAATGGGTCAAATCGGAGTTAAAACAGAGAAGATATGGCTTAATGAAGATAGTGGCAATTTTGTAAATAGATGGAACTTTGATTTTTGAATTTAAAATAAATAAAATCTAATTTTAAACCGACCAAGGACTGCGGGTTCAATTCCATGAAAAGGCAGGGGTGAAAACAGAAGAAATAGGGACTTCTTTCTAAATATTTTTGAACAGAGGTGGATGTCGGGTTGATTTAAGGAAAACAGAGGGTCTCTTGTGCAAAAGTGTCGAGCTGACTTTGTTGACTGGTATTAACCCGGGTCAACATTGGATCTGGACCATTGATTCAGAGCTTGACGGTGTAGAATAGAAGGGAGGGAGATGGGGATCGGCCGGTCGGAACAGAGCGGTCGGCGCGGTGGTCAGCCATGACCGACGGCAAGAAGCTCGTCGGTGCAAGGCTTACGGGGGCTAGGGACCATCTAGGGTATCGATTGAAACCAAGGCAGCGAGAGTGGGTGCGGTGGCTCGATTTGGCGGCCGACATTAATTCATCGACGACGCGAAGCTGGCAGAGAGCAAGAGGGGGGCATAGCGCGGTACCATCTGCTTTCTTACCTCCATGCGAAGTCCGGAGAGCGGCTCGAGACAACGGCGAGGCACGGTAGCGACGAGATGCGCTCGACGGCAGCGGGCAAGGGTTCGACGGTGCGGCGCGTGGCTAGGGCTTGAGCGAGGGTGGTTAGAGGCTCTAGGGTTCAGAAGAGGCGGCGCATGCTCGATATTTAAGGGACGGAGGCCGTGGGGTGCACGCCATCAGAAGGAATCGTGGCGGGGGCAGAGATGAACACAGCGTGGAGTCCGAGCTCAACACGACAGAGGTAGGGGAAGGGACTGACAAGGCAGGTCCACCGGCAGAGAGGGAAAGGAGCGGGGCCAGCAGTTGGGGAGAGAGTGGAGAAAGGGAAGCGAGCTGCTGCCATCGGCTTCGGCTGGGCCAACGCATCGGAGTGGGCCGAGGGAGACAGCTGGGCCGGGAGAGAGAATGAAGGGAAGGGAGAGGGCCAGGGTGGCTCCGGGCTGAGAGAGAGAGAGGATAGCAGACCGTCGGCCCAAGGGAGCAGAGGCAGGCCGAGGTAGAGGGAGAAGGTTTTTTTTTTCCAAGTCCCTCTTCTTTTTTCTTTTCTTTTCCTATTTCAAACCAATTTCAAATATGAATTAAAGCAAGTTTAAATATGATTTAAAATACACTTTGCAAGTCAATTCAAAATGAACAATTTTGGTAGGTTTTCAAAAATAAATTTTACAACTTTTTAAATTCTTTTATTTTCTAATTTTCTTTTTTTATTTGAAAGCCATTTTCAAAAGCATTTTGAATTCATTTTGAATTTTGGATTCAACCACTCATTGCAATAAATCAAATGCACCGGCATGTATGCACATCCATGTTACTACTCCTTATGATGAATTTTAATATGATGAAAAATATTATTTTTCCTATATTTCATGTGCGCAAAAATTCATAAATAAAGCATTTTAATCCTATTTTCAAAAGTACAAATTTTAGGGTGTTACAGAAGATGAGACATTTGAAAGGAACAATGGCCCAAGAAGGGGTTGAATTGGGCTTTGAAATATTTAAATAACAACAATATTAGCATATGCAATTCTACTTCACCGGCCCGCTTGCCTGTTGAGACCTAGGACTAAAAAGTCACTCTAAATCAAGATCCTTGGGTCCATCACACTAGCATATCCTTAGCAAAGATGCACACACTAACAAATGTGTCCTTAAGGTGAGAAAATTGAAAAGCCAAGAACACACTACCAAGGGAAAAATCCAAGCAAAGCACTCAATGTAAGGTTGCGATCACAAGACAAGATAAGCGCCAAGCAATATCAAGATGTAATGTAAATGCAAGAATTGAAAGAGCAAGTGAACAAGAGACAACCAGATTTTTTTCGTGGTATCGAGGTGTTGGGCCAGGACACCCCTCTAGTCCATGTTGGTACACCCACCAAGGATTGAGTGCCCTTGAGTCACCAAGGCTCAATAGGCATATGACTTCTGCATCTCTAGAATGGTAGATCGCACACACCGTCTACAAGTCACAAAGCCAAGGCTTCTCATAAGAGTCACCAAGAGATCTTACAGCCACCATAGTCACTAAGACATCTAGGTGCTCCTAACACCAAGAATAACAACTCACTAGACCAAACAAGACCCAAGGCCTATTGATGCACACTTGTCACTCAAATATTGCTCAAGCTCTCGAATATGATGTGGCTATCCTTCAGGGGTGCAAGCGACCTCAATTGAAACCAACTAAGGTTCTCCACGAAGAGCCATTGTAATAGTGCAGAAAAAGTGCCTTTCCAAAGTACATGGGCCAGTGTAAAATCTCTGACACGCCACCTACTCCTCAAATGGTAGTATGACATCAGCAAATGTCCAACACTCAATAAGAGGATTGGTCGAACAGTTCGGTCTGTGTAACCACACAACCCCTCCAACAGTAAGATGACATCACCAGTTGTTCTGTGACCACCCAGGTCATTAGTCGGACAGTCCGGCATGTGTGTGATAGCTCTGCCAATTGTCCAGGCATAATCCGACACTGCACTTAGCATCCTGTTGGACAGTCTAGTCAATACAATTGAATTATAGCTAAGAGCAACTCCAGCAATGTCTCCCTAAACAAGTGTCTAGTTTAAATTTGAGGGCTTCTCTTACTTTTAACGGCCATGTTTTCTGAACTCCATTCTAGCAATAGCCATCAAATAGGTCCTGCTCTTGTGGGACAGACTTGTCAGTCACATTCGTCTTATTCTTTTTTATTTTATTTTTTTCTTCCAAATAACTCTCGACTTAGGCGTAGCAGGCGGCATAGCTAGCAGAGGAAGATGGACCACACCGGTGACACCCACGTCCGAGGTTGCGAGGTTGCCATGCCGGAGGAAGAGGACGTAGCAGGGAGTACCATCGACATAGAGGCAAGGCCAGCGCACCGGGGGAGGAGACCACTGGGAGTGCCGCCCACGCTATGGAGGAGGTTGCCCCGCGTGTGCCGCCTGCACCATGGAAAAGGCTTCACACCGCCGCACCAAGGGAGAAGGTCGCCGGGGTGGGTGCCGCACTGGGAACGAGCAAGCCATGTCATGATCTGTCGACGGCGGCCGAGAGAGACGCGTTGGGGAGGGATGCAGGCGTTACGAGATTTTTCAGTGGCACGGGAGGTGGCACTAGCAGTGGGAAAGAAGGTGTGGGAGGGCACCGGTGTCAGGACAGGTGGCACAGTGAAGGCACGGGTGGGATAGCGGGAGTGAAATAGTGAGAACAGGAATACAGGGGAGCCCTCCAGAGCCCCAGCAATGAGGGCTTGATGGTGGAATTTAAGGGCATATTTGGAACGCAGGAATTTCACAGGAATTTCACAGGAACCAGTTCAATTTCACAGGAAAAACGCAGGAACAGGGAAAAAATCCCGCATTCCAAACAGGCCCTAAGGGGCTCCTAATTTTGTGGGCCTAAGTAGAGTCCTACTAGACTGAGATTTTTGCCCACCAGCCCTCAAAAGTAGGGTAGACACTTGAATAGGGCCCTGCTCAAGATGCTCTAACACTTAACTCCTTTGGCCGGACACCAGTTTAGTTGTTGGTTCACTTGCTTGACCTCTCTGCCGGACTGTCCCCTTCGTAGTCTTCCACAGTAGGGCTTAGCTTTGATTTGGCTAGACAACATTGGCAACTGCCAACAACTGTCCGACCCATTGATAATCTGAACATGCAGACAGTCGGGCTAGTTCAATTTTTTTTGTTTGACTCTAACTATATTGAATCCTTAATCCAATTATAGTCAAACTCGATTCCCTTGAATCCTCTCTAGGACTGGCCTCCGCGCCCCTCATCTCCCCAAGTGTGCATAACTAAAGCCATGGACTCACTTGGTCAAGCTACTAACCTTTCATCCCCCTTAATAGTACGGTAAGAACTAAAAACTTGCAAAACAAAATCTACCCAAGTATCCTTCATATACTCATTGATACTTGGCTCTAGAAAGGTCTTTAGTCTTCTCTCTAAGTCCTTTATTGCCATGGAATCCAAATTGGGGGCCTCTCATTTTCCTTGTGCCTTGCAATTGCAAGTTGCAACCTAACACCGTGATTGTTCCTTCAATAAAAATTGTTGGTTGCACAAGCACGGCTGTCATTAACTACCGAAACTGACATCTTACCTAGGAGACCTAGATGCTTACAGTTGTGATGCCTATCCTTGGTAGATTCTTGTTAGTGAAGCCAGGTTTGCAAAACCGCACAAAATGAACTCTTAAAGGACAGAGGGGTTACATAGTTCGAGTTCATTGACACTTTTAAACAGCTTGAGGAGTTAAGGCCCAAAATAAAAGTGATTTTTGTACTTTTACATTGTTTACTATTATTATCTTCTGTGTATAAATGTTTTCCAGTGTGATATTCTGATGATGCATACTCTACACATAATAGCTGTTTGTCATTTCTTTGAGGTTGGACTCAATTACTAAGCTTTTTGAAAATGATCGAAGCCAAAGTTGCACCTGATATTGTTGACATTAGATTAAAAACTAATATTCATTAACTTATAACAAATTTTTTGCATCATTTTAAATGAAGGTGATCGGTTTGTATGATTGGTCCGGCAACAATGCCATGATCCCCGAATTATGGATTATCCCGTATTTTCTACCAATACATCCAGGTACTAGCTATCTTCATAGGATGATCATTACTGAAATTTTCATTTTGTTAGGTTACCTTAAGGTTGCATGTCGACGTACACAACTTTTATACTGTCTTATGCTGCCTGCACAACCGGTTATTTTATTGTAGCTGGACATGTTAATACACATGTGTGGATAAATAGTACGTGGACTCTTCACAAATCATCCTACACTACTTACATTCATGCCTTGTTTGGATGTTATCGGACTCACCTCAATCCACATGTGTTGGAGTTGATTGAAATGGAATTTAGTTCAAGTTCCACTTCAATCCACCCAACATATATGGATTGATACGAATACTACTATATCCAAACAAGGCCTCATGATGGCTTACTCAAGATTTGACTAAAACAAAATCAGTACAGTCCTCGATGGGCAAATGTATATTTATTGAATAAAATTTGGAACACTACTGATGACACATGTTTGCTCTATTTCCCTTAAACATTTATGTCATCATTTCACATCATGTATATCTTAGGATAACTTATACAGATAATATATATTACTTTATTAAAAAATTCAATGTATATGCTTTGCTATGACATGTACTTTGTCATGATAAATATTTCTGACAGTCTCACAAAATATGAGTTATTTGGCTATTTCCAAAATACATCAAACCACATTACTAATGTATATATTTAAGTCGCATGAAAGAAATAGGTCTAGTGTAAAAGTCTTGTTTTATTTAAATACATGCTTTAGTTTCTTATATTATAAAGCAGATGGTAGCTCACCTATCGTTTAGCACTTATTCAAGCAAAAGGGCCCATAAAATAGGCTAAATGGTCATTTAAACATGATAAATAGACAATTAAATGGAAACAGAGTACCACTATGTAGAGTTCACATGGCGTTTAAACTGGCAACATCAAAGTTGTAGTACTTAACGAGATCTACAACTTTAGAACTAACAACTTTTTTCATTTGAGATTGTTTAGTGTCAAATATACAATATAAGATTATGAATTTTGTAGTTAAAAAATAGCATCCATTGTGTAGTCACAAGTGTCACGTAACTTAGCTAGTATGGATGCTCAAAAGAATGCGAACATTGAAGTCTTGAGTTTGAATCTTGAAAAACACATATTTTCTATTTTTTATCACTCATGTCTGTTTGGGTGTAGTGTTAACTACAAAATTGATCTACAAAGGCATGTGAAAATCATTTTGGAGGCATTTTCTTTTCACATGCCTCTGCATAAAGATCTCTTTAAATGGATGATGTTCAGAGGTGGGAAAGAAACAACCTCTACAAAGATTTCCATAGGTGGGCCACCTAAGCTGCCTGCCACAATAAATCGTTTTCATAGGGGTTAGCTTATGTGACCTGCCTCTAAAAATCAACTTCCACAAACTAAAAAAATGGCCCAAATGACATCCAACATCATGCGAGCGTTCATTACCATCCTACATCATACCTGTTAGTATTGCAATAGGAGAACCTTTCATTTTGTTCCTTTGGTAGGAATGATTTATAGAGACGACGGGCTTCTTGAGGGCACACCTCTAGAAACAAAAAAGAAAGATTAGTTAAAGCCATGTCTATTTTAGGTCTATGCCCCTTCAAGACACTTCTTGTAAATGTCACATATAACAGAAATGTTGAGCATAGAAATCAATCAAATGTCACCAGATAATGGACAAATCTAGGAACATACCTCTGTCGTGAAAATCTGATAACAAAATTGAACAACATCAACGCGCCATCAAATCCGACAAATCTAGGAACCTACCTCTGTCGGGTTAATAACCATAAAAAGCTAGCCACCGTCAGATATATTCCCTTTTCCAGGAGTGCATGGGCGTACCATACAATATATGTACCTTATAGAGTACAGGTTGGATTAATAATTACACTTCTGCTTTCTATGTTTGGGGTTGGCTCTAGCTTTTTCTACAAACAAAACCCATTAAAGGGGGAGGGGGGGTATAAGTAGATCTAGAAGCAAGAACTGGTTGGCAGATGCTTTACATGTTGCTAGGTTGGATATTCTGGCCCGAAACCGTAAAAAATGGGTTACATTTTGATATATGAAAATCAGTAATACAATATTATGGCATTAATGTGCATCACTGTTGATACAGCGCACACTCAGTGTTGTACTGAAAATTTTATGTTTGGATCTGCGGTCACAAGTTCATATTAGGGGATATTGAAGTCTAACAAAAAGGCAAAATCTTCCTATCGGCTACGTACCATAATGAAAACTATTTCTGACGGTTGACGTTAGATATTTTTAAATTTCCCTGTCACTCTATCCCAGTCGGTGTACTATCAAGAAAATTTACATTTATTTTCATTTTATGAAAATTCTCATTTCCAGTAGCGATGAGGCCTAAAAAAATCTCTACTGTACATCTTCTAGTAGATGAAAGCACATTAATTTTTCCATATTTCTTTTGTTGTTATTTCAAATAGGTCATCCTTTTTTTTTCACAGGACGATTTTGGTGCTTTTGTCGCTTAGTTTATGTGCCGATGGCTTACCTATATGGTAAGAAATTTGTTGGGACACTTACTCCAACAATATTGGCACTAAGAAAGGAGCTCTATAGTGAACCATACAGCAATGTCGATTGGATTAAAGCTCGTCATACTTGTGCTAAGGTTTGTAATGTAAATTAAGTTTTCAGAAGCTTTACAAAGAAATTCTTGGTTCAAGATAAATTTATTGAATAATAGGTTATTTCTTGGACAAGTAGTACACTTCATACTGCAGAAGTAATTTGTTTATTGGTTTAGAGGATCACGGTATTTTTTTTATTACTGCCAATTATATCCATATGTTCATTCATTGGTATAGTCATGTTCTTCTGTGGAAGCGCACACACCCTTTTTCTTGTTTCTTTTGATCAGAGTAAAGTTTTGAAATTAAATGAGTCAGGTCTTCTCTGCACAATATAGAAATACTATGTGTTTATCAAATGATTTCTTACCAACATCGCTCTTATGTCCCCATCTGATCGAGTAAAAAATGACTAATATGCCAGACAATTTGTTTGTAGGATAGCAAAAGTGTGGTTTTTTCCTAGGACGTACACCACTCTCAATGATTTTTCTGAGTGGACAAAGTGAGTTTATCCTCATATCACTACTATAGAAAAGGGAAACACTGCCGGTTCCTAAAGGCCTATTACTGCCGAATTTGCAACCGGCACTGGGAAAGCGGCAGTGATGCCCCTGGCTTACCACTGTTGGTACTTCACCCATCAATGATAGGCTTTAAAAAAAAAAAAAAGAATACAGCAAGCAAAGCATGCTCGCTGGAGCATGCTCGTTACTGCTGCCGTCGCCACCGCCACCATGCTCGCTGGCTACCGCTGCCACTCCATCACAGACAAAGGAGGAGGGGTTCAACACATCACAAATCAACTCAACCACAAATCGATTCGTACATCACAGAGGAGACGGGTTCAACACATTACAAATTAGAAGGATTAGGAAGGATTCGTACATCACAAGTTCAGTACATCACAGATTCAGTACATCACAGACAAAGAAGGATTCATACATCACAAAGAAGAACGATGCAGATGTTCATGGGATTGGCAAGGAATACACCTGGTCATGGATCCGTCGCCGGGCGCACCTTCTTCCTCCTTGCCGCCGCTGGATCTGGATCCGCCTCCATCGGGCACCAGCACTCCGGATCCGGGTGAGGGTCTCAGGCGTAGCGGAAGTGCACCTCGGCGGCAGCCTCGATCCGTCGCTTTGTCGCCGACGAGGTAGTCTCGCCCCTCCCGGCGGAACAGGCGCGGGTCAACGGTGAGGTAGTCGCGCCCCTCCCGACGAACAGGCGCGAGTCGATGGCGAGGTGTCGCGCCCCTCCCTGCGAAACAGGCGCGGGTCGACGGCGACGGAGATGACGAAGCCCTCGGAGCAGAGGTAGACGGCGCGGGAAGGGGGAGGGGCCAGCGGCGAGGGAGGTCCAATGGGGGAGGAGCGAGCGGCGTAGAGGAAATCACATGAGGAGAAGAAGTATGCGGAGAGAGAGAACGGATAGAGGTGTGGACTGGATGGACGTGAGTTTGGAGTTAACCGGGATACATAAAAATTTTGGGTCCGACTGTGGATCAATGCTGGCTGGCACTACAGCCCGACAATGATAAACAGCAGTGCCGGATTGTACTAGCAACCAGCAGTTGGTTGGTATAAAATTCTGGCAGTGATAGACTTTTTTCTTATTAACAGTAGACTTTTTTCCTTATTAACCGGCAGTGATGTATCTATCAGTTTCGGTTTTAAAATTCTGGCAGTGATATGACCGCCAATGATTGCTTATTCTGTAGTAGTGTATAAAAAGTCATGGCACAAATGATCCACCATAATTTCAATGCCAAACAGTCAATATCTAGGCTTATTCGGTGATCCACCTCCATCAATCCATTTGCTAATTAAATTTGAATTGCCTGAATTAGGTAGTCCTGGTCTTGGATAAAGCTTTCTCAAGTAGCAAGCCACATCGACCCAATAGAACCAGGAACTTGGTGACTATGGCCCTAATAGACAGATAAACATTCTCAGCATTTTCTCAGAGTGCACATGATTTTGAGTATGTGTGCCCCTAGCTCTCATATTTAATTTCTTTTTCACACAAGCACACACTATTAGTGTGATGTGTTACTAACATGTGGACCTAGCAAAAATGGTACAAAGGGCACAAACATTATAGTCCAATGTGAACCATAACTCAAGCCCCACTTTTTTACCACTGGTTCTCTCTATTATGTGAATGAGATCATTTAAGATAGCAAACATTAAGATGCATTACTACTTTGTGGTGACAATAAAATTTGGTCAAGTACAATTAAGGTAGGTGTGTAATAAGTTGATAGAACTATATATATGCATCACAACCTAATAGTTTTCGGTTGCTGTTACCTTGTTGTATTGGGGACTGAAAAATACTGATAACGATTTTAGCTTGTTTTCTTTAATCAAAGGAAGATACTACAAGAATAGATGTGTATGTACCTTCCAGTTTTAATTAGATTCAGCAAGAATAACTTATTTATGCTTCACTATCATCATTTTGTGTAGAAAGGTAAGATACATTGCTTCCTGCTGACTGGGTAGCTACAGGGAAAACATATATGCTGTTTTGATAGATTGATTTTCAGTTGTATGTGGTGTTCGGTGCAGGAAGACCTTCGTTTCCCACAACCCTGGGTTCAAACTGTTGCCTGGACATGCATTAATAAAATTGTGGAGCCAATGTTTAATTATTGGCCATTTACTAAGATAAGGGATACAGCATTGGATGAACTGATGAAGCATGTCCACTATGAAGATGAAACTACTAAATACATTGGCGCCTGTCCAGTAAACAAGGTAACGTACTGATGATTGCTTGCTTGACAACTTATAAAAATGAGTGTGGTCTAATTTATTTGAAACAAAACGATGCACCATCAATTACCAATTTGCATATGTATATATTGTAACTTGAAGGAAAATATGGATATGTTGCCTAGCTCAAAAAGAAAACTATTAGCTTCATTACTAAAGTCAAAACCAGAAATGCTATTGTAAGACTGGGGAGTTAACATAAATGGCAAGATTTTTGGTTCAAAAGATCTTTTTAGAGCCATCACCAAGTAAAGTATATTATAAATTAATGCAACCCCCCATTTATAAAACCTCTATAATTTGGAATGTGTAACTCCTCAAATTTTTGCCAACTTCTCAATGGTAGGCACTAAATATGATCTGTTGCTGGATAGAAAATCCTAATTCAGATGCTTTCAAGAAGCATGTTCCAAGGATCTATGATTATTTATGGCTTGCGGAAGATGGCATGAAAGCAAAGGTACAGTGTTTTATGGCCTATATGCTAAGTACATATATTGTCTCATGGTTCTCAGTATCACATGACTTTAATAAAGCTAGTCTCCCATTCATGCTAGAGCTCTGCTAAGTAAGAGATCTAGAGGCACTCAGCCCACTACACATTGTTGCAATATACTTTCTTTATCTGTTCACATCCACTACACCACAAACAGTCACTGCTGGATTCCGCAACTAGCAGGTAATCGACAGTGATACATCCAGCGTTTCACTACCGGATTCTCACCCGGCATTGATGCCTATTTCACGAAACAAAAAAAATTGTGCTGGTCAGGGACGGCAGGCCAGTGAACTCAGCACCACCACTCGCGCCACGGGAGCTGAGGACATCGGGTCGCGCCCCTGAGCCCGTCACACCGGCGTGGGACCTCTGCCTGGGGCCGCTATATATGTCCAGAAGGCCTTGCATGATGGTTGGGCATTGATAGTTCGAGATTGAGATGGTGTTTGGATCTAGGGATTAAAGCACACATCGGGTGTTCGGATACTAATAATAAAACTAATTACAGAAGTTGTGACTAATTCATGAAACTAATCTATTAAGCCTAATTAATCTATCATTAACACGTGTTTACTGTAGCACCACATCATTGTCAAATTATGAATTAATTAGGCTTAATAGATTCGTCTTGCAAATTAGTCTTAATCTATGCAATTAGTTTTGTAACTCGTCTATGTTTAATACTCTAAATTAGTGTCAAACATCCGATATGACAGGTACTGAACTTTATGAGGTTCGTGAGAACCAAACGCCTCCTGAGTAGGGAAACGGACCTCATTCATTTTGACAACCTAGGAGTAGCACACATATGTTTGCCTTTTACATCCACCATTTTATTTTTCTACATACACATTGTATGTAACTTTTTTCCTTATTTTTTCAATGGTAAAAGGTGTATATTCCAGAATTTCTTGTAGCTTTTGTAACAAAAACTTATTCACCGTTATAAAAACTTATCCAGGCATACGATGGTGTTCAGTGCTGGGAAGCTGCCCTTATTGTACGGGCATATTGCTCCACAGAACTTGCAAAAGAATTTGGTCCAACACTTTCAAAAGTTCATGATTTTCTTAAAAATTCACAGGTACAATGTTTAATATGTTGATTCTATTGTTAAGCAAAACAATGCTTGCATATGAACTTCTAACATGTATTTTGTTTTTTAGATTCGTGAAGACCATCCTGATTACAAAACTTATTACCGACATAGATCTAAAGGCTCATGGACACTTTCCACATCAGATAATGGATGGTCTGTATCAGACTGTACTGCAGAGGCACTTCAGGTGAAGATATTCTATAGCCTGTTCGGTTGGCTAGTTCGTTTCGTTGCTGGTTCGTGAAGAAGTACTGCTGGCTGGTTTGTGTGAGAGAAAAATACTATTTCGGCTGAAAATTTATGATCGTTTACGACAAGCCGCAGCCAAACGAACATGCTACTAATCTGGATGTCTACTCTTAATATATAGAACCAGACAAATCTTCTGTGGCCGTACCACCTAACTAAACTTAATCCCAAGCATACTTGTCGTCCTTGTTTAGACACTCAGTACCCAAGATACCTATCAAGTTCAGTTTTGGTAGTCCATCAAGTGCACCACATGGGAGAACTCGAAACTATCCACTTTTTTCCAGAATCCATAATAAGTGATAAGCTTATACATCAACATTAATCATCTCATACATCGTAGAGTTTTCCAAATAGTTTCATACATACATCACAAACTTAAGAGTTTATTACAACGAAAGCAAAAGTCCAACACTTGCATGTACAGGATGAATTAGCAAAATAAGAGTTTTGCCTCTACATGAACTAACAACTCAAATGATGATATAAAAGCAACTATGAAGGACGTCTTGAAAGGAATCCTCCTTGTGCCCACCAGGAGGAAACCCCGCACCAAATGGCAAACAAGGATCACCCATCCTAGACCTCGTCAATAGGCCTGAAAAGTGGTGTTGACCCAGTCACTCCTCATTATCGGCATATGCAACATGGGGAATAAAACCCTAAATACTGAAGTGTACTCAACAAGCTAATACTTATCCGACTAGGTGGGAGTAGTCTCCCAACTCTCAATTTGGTTTGTTGCCTTGTTGTTCCTTTTGCAGAAAGCTTACTAATAGTGGGCCCTTATAAGTAAATTTTAGCAGTCATACTAAGTTCATTACTTAACCATGATAGGTAAGCAACTGTACTATTTTCAAGCATGAGGTAAGTTAAGTAATACCATCATCCTTCACAATCCATTATGTTCCAGTTGTTTGCGACAACAATAGTAAGATAGGAAGTAGTATTCATATCTGAGGAGAGACAACGATTCGAATCAACTGTACAACCAGCTAGGGGTACCAAACAGACGCATGTACAAACCCTGCTAGGTCCGCATAAGTTAGTTGTTCCTGAATCTTAAGCGCATAAGGACTGAACAGACCCGGACGCCCAGAGAACCCAACCCCACAGGCCATGTCCTAGATAAGCTCACTATGAGTTACAGCTGTGATTCTCTATCACCCATCTACATCCCAAGGGCTTGACGTAGCATTTCATAGCCCTAGGATAAGATAGGTACATAGGTTTCCTGACTCCATATGGCGGTATGCATCTGTCACATTCAAACTTGACCAAAGCACTACCTTTTGACTCGGTCCTTAACTGAGACAGACCGCACTGTCTTACCATCACAAGCCCGCCTGGTCTAGTCCAGTTTTCATCATCCACCTGCATGATAGTAGTAGCAAAGATAAGTAACTCCTACTATGAGGGACAGCAGGTCACTCGTGTCTACCGAAGATCCTAAGCATGGCAGTTATATGTATCCTATTATACTAGTAGAACTCATAGTAGCAGTTTTATGAAATTCACTTGTACACACACAAATCTGGGGCTTGCTTTGAGCAGTCTCAGGGCAACAGAAGCTTCATGAATCTTCTCCACATACTCCTCGATTACTTCTTTGAATTCCGGTTATTCGGCTGGCTTGTTCTCAACAGTCTGCATTTCTATATGCATGCATGAAAGTGCAATAAGCAAGCATACCAAAATTCAAGCAACCAATTAAGCAACAAACTAGGCATTACAGATATGGTACTACTAATGCAAACAAGATCGTCAAGGTAAAATCTAAACCCCACTAGATATGACCATCTTCTTATGCCAGTCTCAATGGAGATGTCATGGGAGTTTCATAGACATTAAATGGAGTGACATGTCAGCAAAAAATACTGTTTTGCATGTATCGATGAAGAGAGAGGGGATTAGAGTTTCATGATCATGAAACTAGCCAGCGTTGTTTCCCACAATTTGAAAAACGTACGAAACTTGCATTGAGCCGGTTTGTTTCGTGTCATCCGATCTGTTGTGGCCACCTGTGTGGCAACGCTGGCACGCTCACGAAGAAGCCACGGCGTCAAATCTCTTTCCCCTAGCGTCAAATCTCTATGGCCCACCTGTTCCCCTTCATGTTTCTTCATTCCGTCAAATATTCATGACGGCGTCAAATCTCTTCTCTCAATTTCTCTGTTTTTTTTTCTTTTTGCATTTGTTCATTTTGTCTCTATAGGCTGCATGTCGATGAACTCAAGAAAAAAAATGCACCTATATAATATAATATGTTGTGTAAAGTGTAATATTTTGCATGTCGATGAATATGACAATAATATATATAAATATAATATGTTGAAGTGTAATATTCTAATGTGTTAGTTTTTAAAAAAAATATAAAATAACTACATAGTTCACGTGATACAACTGATCACAGCACCTTACAAGAGTTAAATGTTGCAAGTAGCACTACCGGATTCAGGAACTTTACCGATTGCCAGGGGCACTCGGCGAAGCCCCAAAAACACTCGGCAAACCCTTTTACGGCAAACGCTAGTTTGCCGAGTGTTCTTTTTAAACCACAACATATTTTTAGCCCTATTTACTTGATTCTAATGGATTACACGTAACCCCTGTAGTATTCTAAAATTCTCCCTCGGCGGCCCTCTCTTTTCTCTTGGCCTTGTCCGGCAGCGGCAGTGGTTGACTCGGTCGCCAGCTGGTTTGTCCGCATGTGTTTGACACACGGCGCATGCGCGGCGGCTGTGCGACCAGGGGCGACATCGGCATCGGCCAGGCATGGCCGGTCATGCGCGTACCTGTGGCGGCGGTGCGTAGCGGCAGCCACGCGGCGACGCTCCGATGAAGCCATGGCTAAGCAGGGTCAATGGAGGGGCAGGACATGGACCGGAGCTCATCTAGAATCAGCAAGTGTGATGGTTCCCTTGGAGAAGACGGGTGTTACGACACTACTAGCAATTTCACTGGTTTAGAATGGATCAACACGGAAAGTGAGTGGGTTTAGGGATACATCGAGCGGTGCTCGCCATCAATCCGGACACAGCCGGCCAATTCGGTTCCGTGTTCCTCCTCCCCCTCTCCTCTGCTCCCCCCTTTCTCAGATAACGTCTCTCCCTACGACTTCGTCCAACTTGGGCCGAAGTACTTGCTATTGGGCTGGACCTTCCTCTTGGGCCTTGTCGGTTGTATTGCCTCCTGGGTCATTTCTCCACCAGCAGTTGCTTCGCCATCGTCAGTGCCTCCTTCAGTTTCAGGTTCAGACACCGGCGGCATCGTGACAACTGGCTACGGTTGACCGCGGCTTCCCCTGCGCGCCAGCGGTCCGATGCCTCATGGTGGCGAGGCTGGCTCCCTTGGCACGCCTAGGATCCTTTCTGAGGCACCACATTGATGGGGCGGTCTTAGGACGAGGCGAGGCAGAGCAGGCGGCCGACGTGTCGTCGTTGGCAGACAAATCAAGCAGAGCACTCGATGGGTTCGGCATTGGCACGAGGCGAGGCGCTTGCAGCACGACAAGATAGAGGAAGCAGGGGAGATAGCGTGCGGTGCGGCATGAGGGCGAACGGAGACCGGACAGGCGCTGGCCTCTGCTGGCTTGGGGCAAGGACACGAACGTGGGTTGGCCGGCCGCGCGGCGAACGTGTGTCCTCCGCGGAACCGGGCGGGCATGGGCGCGTGGCCGACTGCGGCAGAGCGCACGGGGTCGTCCTCGTCCCCCAACTGGCGATGGGGCCCGGCAGGGCTGCGTTTGGCGACCTCGTGGGCGCGGCCAGGGTGAAGCTAGATATACGTTTTTTTTAAATCACACGATACAACACGTACTTACACTTATCCTTATGAACCGATACAAACCCTACCCCTATAAGCACCTCCGAAGGAGTGAAACGGTAGATCTCGAGATTTTTGACGGTCTGCATCTAGGGGTTTTGGACGCATGAGTGCGTTTGGCGATTTTCCAAAACAAAATTCGGAAGTTATCAGAAGTAACACTGCATTGAAAGTTGTAAATTTTGTTTGGAAAGATAATAAAATATTAATCTTCCCTTTTATAAGGGTGCGAGAGATTAACTTTTTCTAGGAAACTTTGCTGGCTTCCTATATGCAAACTTTAATTGAGAGGACTCTTCTCCATCTAATTATATTAAGAAAAGCGCATATAATTTTTTTTCTTACATTTAACCATCAGTTTCATTTCTTCAGGCACTGCTATTGCTATCAAAGTTACCACCAGAACTAGTTGGGGAACCAATACAAGGACAGCGGTTGTATGATGCAGTGGATTGCTTGGTATCTTTTATGGTACGCATCATATGACAAACTCCTTCAGCATTATTAATTAGAGAAATGGAATTCTCTTTATGATTCCATTACCTTCTTTATGTATTTCTAATAAAATTGGGACTTCATTGCTGAGGTTATTGATCACAACTTTTTTTTTTGGTATCGGTGAAGAACAACGACGGGACATTTTCTACATACGAGTGTAAAAGAACGTCATCCTTGTTGGAGGTGAGTGCTTTGGGTTGCTCCTCTATTATTGTCTGCAATTCAATTTTTCAATCACCGTGCCGATTCATTGGGTGTAGAACACACGATCTGCAAACAGTTTAATAATCCTCACTGCAATGCAAGATAATTTTGTTTTGATGGAAAAATTATGTTTTAGAAATGTATAAGCATACCACCACACCAGGACCATGCATGGGCATGGCAACATCTTTAAACCTTAAGAAATTTACTTTTCTGAAGCAATCAGAACATCTTGAGATCATAATTGATTACAATAATACTGTTAGAGTAAGTTTTTTAGATAAAGGAAACTTCATGGGTCTCGGACAATTACATCAAGATGATACAATTACTCCTAGCATACCAAATCAAAGTCCCTAGGCCCGTATTGAGTATTACCAAAGCTACCAATCAAGGCCAACTGTGAATAATGCCCACAAACTCCACAACTGTGGGCCTCGACGGGCCTGCCTGTAGGCACTCGGCACCCGAGAGAGAATAGGAGAGGAGCGGTCTGGTGGATGGCTGTCTGCGTGGCTTGGGCCACGGACGGCTGGGCTAGACTGCCTGGCCTCTTTCCTCTGTTCTTTTCTATTTCTGTTTTTATTTTAAATAAAGGTAACCCTTATATATATACTCGTGCTTAAGTATACATGTATATTTTTGAAAGGGTTGGTTTAGGTTACCAAAATTCCATAAGAGTCAACTCAGCCATGTTGGATTTGTTTATTAATGCAATATATGGTTGAAGTGCGTCCTCTAATTAAATGAATTTCAATTTGGGCGACTTCTAATATTTCTAAATGCACAACATCATCCAAGAGCTTTTTTACGAAAAAAAATTAAAAATCTTGTATTTTCGGGTTATGGTATTTTGGGATTATTACAAATGGGGAGAAGGGAAGGTGAAGAGGAGGTCGCTGCTGCCACATGCATGGCAGCTGGTGTTGGTGGACATCGAGGCTGGCGATGGGAAGTCTTGTTGATGAGCTGGTAGTTTTGCTGCCTCCAGAGCAGCACAAGGGCCTCGATTCCAAAACTACTCTAAAATAAGGATGGAAATAACTAACTGTCATGCTGATGAACTTACTATTTGGGCAAACAAAAATAGAAAATCAAGTGAGGATTTGGTTGTGGCAAGCACTTTGTTCATTGCATAGTGATGGATCAGAAAAAGGTTGTTGAAAGCAGTCAAAAGATCGATGAAGTAACAACAAAAATAATAGTTAAACTTCAAGAACTATGAAGCGTTTTTTAAAAACAATTCAGTGTTCTGCACAGATTAAATTTTGCTCCAAATTATTCTGTTTTGTCCTAAATTATTCTGATTTGGCCTGTCTTGCATGATTGTACTGACCTGGCTTCCTTGTCATCAGCTTCTCAACCCTTGTGAGACTTTTGCAAACATTATGGTTGATAATCCGTAAGTGATGAATATGTGTCCTTACTAGATGAAAAAACAGTTGTTTCCTTTCTTCTAATGACGACTCCTTTAGTTATGGGAGGTGACCTATCATCTGAATCCATAAAACCAATTGACAGATGCGTTGAATGCACATCATCTGTTCTACAAGCTTTGGTTACATTCAGAGATCTGTGTCCAGGCTACCGCAAGGATGAGATAGAAAATTGTGTCAAAAATGCAACAAAGTTTATTGAAAACGAACAGCAACCGGATGGCTCATGGTACCTAGAACTTTCTTTTATTAAGTAAAAAATATTAAAAATTTAATTATGCTAATAACTAGATTATTCCTTATTCAACAGGTTCGGTACTTGGGGTATCTGTTTCATCTATGGGACACTATTTGCAGTAAAAGGACTAGTGGCAGCTGGAAAAACATACAAAAATAGTTATTCAATCAGAAAAGCATGCAATTTTCTTTTATCGAAGCAGTTAAGTACTGGTGGATGGGGAGAAACATATCTTTCAAGTGAAACTAAGGTAAATATTGATTTTTCCTTATGTGATTATGCTTGCATTTTCTTAAGTGGTTTTGTTAGCTCATATCTGATTTCAATCTGGTCGTCTTTAAATATGATATGATACTTCAATGGCTGTATTTGGTTATCTACTTAGTATCCAAAGCTGCTCACTATCCAACAACACAAAATCTAAGCCTCCATTAAGGTTGGTAGAAGTCACTGCAGAAACCTACCGTCTATTGGTAAAGATCTATTCCAACTACAATCCTAAGTGAAAGTGTCTCTGGTGCAATCATCGATGACAATTTTATAGTTTAGCAAACTCACATATGTCAATATTATGGTGTTGTGGTATAGTGTCTGCAGATGTTTGAATTGTGCTAGTTTTTGCTGTTTTTTTATGAAGGGTTTTATTAATTTGCAATCATTACATCGAGTTGATAGAATAATCATGAAGTCACTTACCGGCCTCTGCTATGTTAGTTATGCTGAAATAGCATTTAATCTAAAAATGGCATTTAGGGATCTGCTTACATATTTCTCTAGCAATTAACAAAATGAATTCTCCACACTTGGGTACAAGCGCAAGGTATCTAACAGTGACAACTAAGCTAAAAAAAAAATCTAACAGTGACAACTAATTGTCTCCATGTTCAAAGACTCAGCAACTATCAAGTGCATCTTAAGGCTACTCCTAATGCATTGTATCATGTCACTCTTTCAAAAAACAACTATGTTGGCTGAGTCTTTATTATAATATTTTGCAGATTTATGCAGAGGCAAGCAGTCCTCATGCTGTCAACACTGCTTGGGCAATGTTGGCTTTACTATATGCTGGACAGGTATATTTTCTGCATTACAGCATTTGAATTTCGGTGAACAAATTATGAACAAAACCATCCTGATCTCCGTTTATTATTTCATTGTCGTGGGAATGGAAAGCAGGTTGAAAGAGATCCAACACCATTATATCATGCTGCAAAAGAATTAATCAATATGCAACTGGACTCTGGCGACTTTCCACAACAAGTAAGTATTCAATTCTTTTACACACATAGATATTTTTTCCATCAAATTAAGTTTCTTTTACCATTTTATAAATTGAACTATCATGTACATAAAAAGCTAACATCTTCCCAATATAATAAATTTACAACTGACCAAAACAACATTCTCGTGCCAACTTTCTGTTTACTTGTGCAAGTGGAATTGTCCTCTGTGCTTTCACAAAAAAGTTGCATTCCAGAAATATGGCTTGTGCATAAATCCATGTCGTTCTCCAAACAAGACATTGATGATCTTCATAGCTTCGGCTCTTTACCATGAACCATACACAGCATTCTAAACATGCAACAATATTTATGGTACTATCGCTTTGGTGGCAGGAACATGTTGGAGTGTCTAACCGTTACATGTACTTCAATTATGGTAACTACCGAAACCTGTTCCCTATTTGGGCTCTCGGAGAGCTTCACCGCCAATATGTTGAAAGGAAGATATGTAACTAATGTGCATATTCAATATTTGCTTGCGATAATATATAAGATAAATGATAAGTATTGTATGCAATATGGAGCCATGTATATTGCAAGCAAAACCTTGGGCAAATGTCCACAAATCCAAAATAAATGTCCTTGGAAAAAATTCCATGGATCCATAATACCTGTTGTATATGTTCTGAATGACAACGATATGTAAATTGCTACATTTGTTTACTATTTCAAAAATAATTTGTGCAAAATAACTATCTGGCAAAAATATTGCAAATAATCCTCCTATTTGTTCAGTGAGAACTGGTGTTTCATGTGTTGCCTGAGGGCACAAATTGCTATTCTCTTCACATAGATCGAATTTATAGAGTTCATAAGAAAGTGCCTCAATAGTCTAGGTATTTGTATCTCTCACTCTAGAAGACCATATCAATTCAAGTAGTTTCTAGGCTGGTTAGAGAAGAAAATCTTGGATGCAGTCAAAGAAGCAATTATTATGAGGGTGTTCCCATGTTAACAAGATGATGTGAGACAAGTTTATTCAAGGTAAAAGCAATATAGGGTGGGAGAATTTGACTAGGAGCAAGGGTCATTATGGTATAATTTGGTGGACGTATGGTATTATGTTTTTAATGAAATTTTTTATGACTAGTATTCAACTTTTACAAAAATGAAAACATGCACACTAGATGTTTCTATTTCATCCTTATCTAAATAATGGTGTGGGACACTGGGTGTCTACGGCCATACTAGTGGGGCCGTGGGGGAACCTGGGAACAGGAGGTTTAAGCTGCTACATCATCATCAGACATCAGTTCATTATTCATCAGACAAGTTGCTTCATGGAGAAAAAACTCATATTTAGTTCAAGTCAAAGAAAAGCACCAAATGGTAGCAGTAAACACTGTTTGCAAACATACCTTTGCTTGCAAGATAGAAGAAAGGGCTTCTCATCCAGTTCACCCATCCTCTTGATTCCAATGTTACTACGACTACGAGGACCTAATAAATCTGTCAAACCCTGCAAAATATCCACAAAATCTATCTCAGGCAGAGTCAAAAGGACAGATGGGCATAATCTTTAGGAATCCACATCTATAGAAGGCATGAATCTAAATACGATTAAATTTGGAAAAATGCATATCTAAATAAGGCATGTCTCTGCAGATTTTCTGAAAATATACTGCATATGATAATACCGTGATCAGCTCCTTCTTTGCACGTCAAATCTCATCACTGGCCATCCTTGCTTTAACAACAAGAGTTTGATTGAGATCTTCCAGATGTTCCATCTCTTCAATTCTTTCATTCAGTTCTGATGTCAGCTCCTCAGAACATTTCTTCACAACACCCTCTCCTTCGATGTGTTTCACCACCTCCAGTTTGCCTTTAAGTTGTTCAATATCTAGCTCCAGCTTTTGCTTTTCATACACCTGCCTTTCGAACTGCAGGATTCTGTTCACAGCGACCTCCTTCTCTTCCTGTTTGAGTTTTGGAGCCCAAAATAAGTTTGGGTGCATGAAAACTAAAAAGAAAACTCAGTGGTATCAACAAGAAAGAGGATGTGCATACCTTATGTTTCTCAAGAATCATTATTGGCAAGACAATGAATACAATTCAGAAACTATCTGATATGTGATACAGTGATAGAGAAGATATGGACAATAAAAAGTAGCACTAATAGAAATGGGGATGCACCTTTTCCTCTCTTCCTCCAGTTTTCTTCTTTTCATGTCAGTTTGAGCAACTTGTTCATTTAGCTGCCTGGACCTCCATTGGATGTAACTCTCTTTCTCAACCAACTCGTTTCTCAGCTTTTCAGTCTCCTGAAAAACTATGTGTGTATGTTCGCGAGCAGCTGACTGCATATTCCTCATTTCTGTGAAAAGGATAAATAAAAATACAATAGGCACAATCATTTTAGATAATACAAATGAGCATAACATCCATAAAGCTCTAAAGGGCGTACCCAGTGCAGAGAGCTCCCGCTCTGTGCGAGGTCTAGGGAAGGGTGTTAGTGGCAAGCCTTACCCTCGCCTGTGCAATGCGAGGAGACCGCGACTTGAACCCGGGACCTTCCGGTCACAGGCGGTAAGACTCTACCGCTTGCACCAGGCCCGCCCTTCATCCATAAAGCTCTAACAGAAGAATATTTCACAACTAGAATTCAATGAGTGTACCTTCATTATAACGTTTGTGCAACAAATCACTTTCTTCCATGACTTTCTGAAGGGAGAGATTCATTTGATTACACTTGGTACTCTGTTGAGTAAAATTAGCTATGAGATTGTCAGTTTTGCTGGACATCTCTTGTTCCAGTTCAGACACTGTCTTCGGGCCACCATTTGCTGACAAGAACCTACCAACTGGGTCATCTGATTTCTAATCCTCTTCTTTTGCCAGCCATCCAAACACATACTTCACATGTTGCTTTGTCTCCTTCCAGTCCGGTTTACCCAAGCGTTGTGACTAGAAATAGTTATGGAATGCTACGACATTCTTGAACCCAATCCAATCCTTGGTGAAAAGAACAACGACGTAGCCAGTATACCCATTGGCACCATCCACAGCAGTAATTTGCACGGGTTTGAAATCAGCTAACTGCTTCATCAGTATGGCTCCACCCCTCTAGGTTTGTTCGGCCGGAACATTTGTGAGGATGCCCATCCATGGCCAAACAAACACTTCCTGATCTTGCACTGACTCATCAGAGCTGCAGTCCATTGCAGACCTAATAAGAGATAGAAATATCCAGGTCAGAACATTATTAATTTAAGTAGCGAGTGTTACTTCTTCTGATATTACTGTTTGGACACATGAAAGGAACAACAAAACTGGAGTCATTGATCAGAAGCATGAACATTTGCATTATTTAAGAACTAAAATAGTGAGTACCCTTTCTCTGTTTGTTAGCACTAAAGTCTCAACTATGGCAACTAAGAATGGGTTGTGTGTATATATAATGTTTAGACACACCAAAGGAAGCATGAGTCTGGTTGAGGTCTCCATTAAGTTAGTATGTGTTAGCTGTGGTGCTTATATACAATGTCCAGACACATGAAAGGAACACATGGATGATAGAATCACAGAACAATGTTGCAAAAAAAGCATTTCCATGACTGCGATTAATATCTCAAATTGATGATTCAGCAGTACTAGCAGTGATGTACATATGTATACAAAGAAAAACATGCCAACCTAATACATGTGTGTATGGCTGAACTGCAGCGCAGGTAGTGTATCCATTAGTACGAATTTTGTCTGAATGAGCGATTCAAGCATCGGTGGTGATGGTGGGCGTACACATGAAAGGAACACAGATGATGGAAACAAACAGCAGAAGAGAAATCTCAACACGCAGAGCTCCATTCGCACAGCATGGGGCTACACATATCTAATCTTTGACCTGGTATGTATGATATTTGCTCACAGCATAGATTGTTGTAACAACAAGAACACAAATACTGTAAGAAAGAACTCATGTCTGTGCAAATTATAAGCTGGCCAACAATCCCAAAAGGCACACAACCCACCGCTAATCACACAGCAAGCCTGGCACACAGATCACAATGTACCTGGTCCTCGATGAGAGGCAGCGCCCTGGTGAGGCAATTTCGCGAACAACTTGCCGAGGGGTAGGGGTTCCCCGCCCGCAGCCGGTCAAGCCGCCAGCGCGCGCACGGAACCGACATAGACGCCACGGGACGAGACATGGGTGGGGGTCCAACAGGTCAGCCACCACCCCACGATACGGAGCGTAGAAGCGACCGGGCGAGGTCGCTGCGGCCAGTCTCTTTCTCTTCCACTTCCAACTCCTCGACTCCTGAGTCCGAGTCCTACTGACTTTCCCGCCGCCGTGGCCCCCGTACGTCGCCTCCGGGCAGAGGAGAGGTGGGCGTGGGCCCGGGACGGGCTGGGGTGGCCTGGTGGGGGTGCATACGAGCTGGCAGCTGGCAGCTGGCAGGCAGGGCATCGCCGCTGCGTCCGACGTCGCAGCATGCCAGCATGCAGAGAAGCGAACCTGTGCTTCGGTTTTTGAGCATTGGTGTACCCAGGATTCGTAGTTATGGTGGTCTATAGATTTTTTTAACTACTATAAATTTAACATGTTCGTACACAAATATATGAATCATAAAACGCAATTAATTATAAAAAGGACATGCATAGGCCTTGTTTAGATACCCTCAAAATTCCAAGTTTTTTCACACTCTCTCTCCATCACATCAATTTTTAGCCGTTTGCATGGAGCATTAAATGTAGGTAAAAAAATAACTAATTGTATAGTTTAGTTGGAAATCACGAGATGAATCTTTTGAGCTTAGTTGGTCCACGATTGGACAATATTTACCAAATAAGATGAAAGTGCTACTATTCATCGGGTTGAAATTTTTTTCAATCTAAACAAGGCCATAGTTCATAAAATAGATAAGCATATCTTTCTTAACATAGAATTGAAATCTTACATACCCATGTTTCAATATCACCACTCATCTTCATGTTTCAACAATTCTGCAAGATAATTATATAATGTTTCAATATATCAAACCAATAATCCAATACCGGAAAAAAATCATATATTGAAATAAAATAATTCAGAGTTGCACTTGCAGGAAAAAAAAATCAGTTTTGTATACCCTATGGCTTGTGCACTTTTCCTGTGTGATTGTCCGTACAGATCGCAGATCACTGACCATATATTGAAATTGAAGAAACTGACAGGAAAAGAAGAAACATGAGTATGTTCTTGTGACTAAAAGGAGAATGGGGATAGACGGGTAGGGCAGCAGCCAGCACTGGCGGAGGCCTGTGAGGGTCATAGTGGGCCCCCCCCCTGTCCCTGAGCTAGTGACCGGCCGGCCAGAGTCAGCCATGCATGCCCCTATACATAGCACCCCCATAGCAATCGTGTAGCATTCCCTCCATTCAAAAAATAAAAAAGCAATTGTGTAGCAGTGCTCTCACCGTCGTTAATCCATTAGCTTGTTTTTCTTTGCTTTTGTTGCTATGCGTCATTTTGAGTCTTGTTGATTCTTCTATCCTTTTTCCTTACTGACTTTTCAATCGATATAAAATCTACATAGCATGCGTACTAGAAGTGGCTAATTGAGTAATATTTTGTTGTCAATCGAGATCTTATGTTGCGTTTTTAGAGAATTTTTTATCCTCAGCTATTTTGTTGTCAAATGTACTTTGTATACTTTGACCTAATTATAAGTACTAACATTAAATTTTGTTTACCACTTATGTACTTACAGATTCAATTGACAAATTGGCCCCCCTGTATTTCACTTCAGACTCTGCCACTAGCAGCCAGCGGGCTAAAGCTTTGGCTAAGCAGTTCAGTCTTGGAGTCGCTAGGAATCAGAGTACCTGCTGCCTGCTGGGCTGCTGCTTTGCGTTTGCCGATGTCGGAGTCCGATGCTCGATCAGAAGGCCGTGCTCGCTGCCGGGCACCGGCAGCAGTTGCGTCGCGGCCGTCAAGTCGTCAACCGACCCCACGATTTCACAGCACGCATGCGCGAGTCAGAAAGGATTCCATGGGCAGTACACGAACACGCATCATATGACAAACCCCTTCAGCATTATTAATTAGAGAAATGGAATTCTCTTTATGATTCCATTACCTTCTTTATGTATTTTTAATAAAATTGGGACTTCATTGCTGAGGTTATTGATCACAACTTTTTTTTTTTTTTGGTATCGGTGAAGAACAACGACGGGACATTTTCTACAAACGAGTGTAAAAGAACGTCATACTTGTTGGAGGTGAGTGCTTTGGGTTGCTCCTCTATTGTCTGCAATTAAATTTTTGAATCACCGTGCCGATTCATTGGGTGTAGAACACACGATCTGCAAACAGTTTAATAATCCTCACTGCAATGCAAGATAATTTTGTTTTGATGGAAAAATTATGTTTTAGAAATGTATAAGCATACCACCACACCAGGACCATGCATGGCAACATCTTTAAACCTTAAGAAATTTACTTTTCTGAAGCAATCAGAACATCTTGAGATCATAATTGATTACAATAATACTGTTAAAGTAAGTTTTTTAGATAAAGGAAACTTCATGGGTCTCGGACAATTACATCAAGATGATACAATTACTCCTAGCATACCAAATCAAAGTCTCTAGGCCCGTATTGAGTATTGTTGACATCTCTTATTCCATAGATAGTATTACCAAACCTACCAATCAACGCCAACTGTGAATAATGCCCACAAACTCCACAACTGTGGGCCTCGACGGGCCTGCCTGTAGGCACTCGGCACCCGTGAGAGAGAGAGAGAGAGAGAATAGGAGAGGAGCGGTCTGGTGGATGGCTGTCTGCGTGGCTTGGGCCACGGACGGCTGGGCTAGACTGCCTGGCCTCTTTCCTCTGTTCTTTTCTATTTCTGTTTTTATTTTAAATAAAGGTAACCCTTATATATATACTCGTGCTTAAGTATACATGTATATTTTTGAAAGGGTTGGTTTAGGTTACCAAAAATCCATAAGAGTCAACTCAGCCATGTTGGATTTGTTTATTAATGCAATATATGGTTGAAGTGCGTCCCCTAATTAAATGAATTTCAATTTGGGCAACTTCTAATATTTCTAAATGCACAACATCATCCAAGAGCTTTTTTACGAAAAAAAATTAAAAATCTTGTATTTTCGGGTTATGGTATTTTGGGATTATTACAAATGGGGAGAAGGGAAGGTGAAGAGGAGGTCGCTGCTGCCACATGCATGGCAGCTGGTGTTGGTGGACATCGAGGCTGGCGATGGGAAGTCTTGTTGATGAGCTGGTAGTTTTGCTGCCTCCATAGCAGCACAAGGGCCTCGATTCCAGAACTACTCTAAAATAAGGATGGAAATAACTAAGGCTGTGTTTAGTTCCTAAAAAGTTTTCCAAAAAGTGCTGCAGTAGCCATTATATCGAATCTTGCGATATGTGCATGGAGCATTAAATGTAGACGAAAAAAAACTAATTGCACAGTTTGGTTAGAAATCGCGAGACGAACGTTTTGAGCCTAATAAGTCCATGATTGAACACTAATTGCCAAATAAAAACGAAAGTACTACAGTAGTCAAATTCCTAAATTTCACGAACTAAACACAGCCTATCTGTCATGCTGATGAACTTACTATTTGGGCAAACAAAAATAGAAAATCAAGTGAGGATTTGGTGTGGCAAGCACTTTGTTCATTGCTTAGTGATGGATCAGAAAAAGGTTGTTGAAAGCAGTCAAAAGATCGATGAAGTAACAACAAAAATAATAGTTAAACTTCCAGAACTATGAAGCGTTTTTTAAAAGCAATTCAGTGTTCTGCACAGATTAAATTTTGCTCCAAATTATTCTGTTTTGTCCTAAATTATTCTGATTTGGCCTGTCTTGCATGATTGTACTGACCTGGCTTCCTTGTCATCAGCTTCTCAACCCTTGTGAGACTTTTGCAAACATTATGGTTGATAATCCGTAAGTGATGAATGTGTGTCCTTACTAGAAGAAAAAACAGTTGTTTCCTTTGTTCTAATGACGACTCCTTTAGTTATGGGAGGTGACCTATCATCTGAATCCATAAAACCAATTGACAGATGCGTTGAATGCACATCATCTGTTCTACAAGCTTTGGTTACATTCAGAGATCTGTGTCCAGGCTACCGCAAGGATGAGATAGAAATTTGTGTAAAAAATGCAACAAAGTTTATTGAAAACGAACAGCAACCGGATGGCTCATGGTACCTAGAACTTTCTTTTATTAAGTAAAAAATATTAAAAATTTAATTATGCTAATAACTAGATTATTCCTTATTCAACAGGTTCGGTACTTGGGGTATCTGTTTCATCTATGGGACACTATTTGCAGTAAAAGGACTAGTGGCAGCTGGAAAAACATACAAAAATAGTTTTTGTCGGGTTTATAAACCGGGGTCCCCAATGGACCCGCTTCCCTACAATACTTGGTCCAGCAGACAGTGCAGCGACAACGCACGTCTGGGCCGGCCCAGATACACAATGACAGGCCGAGACCACGATCCGGTCCCCGACCGGAACCTCTGGCCAGGAAACCTGGACGGAGCTCCGACCCCGTTCCTCCGACCGGAGATATGTCGGACCTTTGCTCGCCTCTCTTTCCCGACAGACATGGTCGGGACCAACTGGGAACGACCGATCAGGACGCCTGCTCGGTGTGCGCCCGGGAAGCAGCCGGAGCAGATAAGGTAAGTCGCTCAAGTCAACCTCAATACCGAGGACCGTGTCCTACCATGCCCTGCGCACCTGCAAGACGGTGCCACCAGGCCATGTCAGACGGATGCTATTCAGCCTTCCAGACGCGCCAGAACACAAACATTGTGCGCGCCGTCATTTGCCATCCCTAGCAAACACTGTGCATCCTGTCAGGTCATGAACAGAAAGGTGGGCGACCACTGTGCAGCTTGTCTGATACAGCAGGTCATGAACAGTAAGGTGGGTGATGGCGTGCCGTACCCGACGGCGTGGGCAACAAGACTAGGTAATACACGTACACATTCTCTCCCTTTTCGTCTTTGACTTGTAAGGCCATCCCATTCATCTATAAAAAGGGATGCGCTCTCTCAAGAACACACAGCAAAATAGCTCTAGAGCTTGACAGCTACACAGTCTGCATGCTCTCAAACTGCTGAGAAGCTCTGACACACAGAGCCTACGCTCCGATACTTAGTGCATGTTTGAGCATCCGTCACTCTCTTCCACTCGGATCAGGGTCCGACCGGACCTCTAACACCCCCCTTCTCAAACTTCGAGCACCTAAGCTCAGGAATAAAATCACCAACTGACCTCAACCGGACATAGGCCCTGTTGTCTGAACTAGTATAAATGCTGTGTCATTGAGTGCTAGGCCACATCCGATCACAATGCACGGCAAAACTACAAATATTTACTAATTGGCCACATTTCGCACCGAAAGTTGACGCCGTCCATGGGGAGGACGTCGTGCGTTCACGCTTTTGCTCATCGCATGGCCCACCTTTCCACCGTCTTTGGCATGGCGGGCTCGAGCGATACGATTCGCTTCGGCTCGCTGGAGTTTCCCACGCTCCCACTTGTTGGGATGTGAGTTCCACCCGTCTTCGAGCCGCTCCAGACCTTCCTCTTTGGAAGTCTGGACTTCGTCGCCGACCAGCTCGGCGTACTCCTATAACACCTTTGGTGTTACGAGCTTGCTTAGCACCGAGGTTTAGGCCTAAGAGGATTTACCAAAATGATTTTCTCGGATTTTAAAATTTAACTTATGTTTAAAAGTGTCATTTTGGCGAATTATATTGAACAACGAGTTAATTAGCTCCTAGATGTTTTGTTTCTACAAGTCAGTATGACGTATGGACGAGTGTATGGAATGCGTAACAGTTGGAATTAATTAGGTTTAGGCATATTAAAAATTACAGCAAAAGCGCTAAAGGTTGTCAGTTCTAGCCAAGCTATTATTCCCTAAGTCGGAATCAATGATAGTAGTCAATGCCGATTTGACATTCGAATTCTAACAAAAATTGTTAGGCACTAGATCTGTGTTTTTGGTACTTATTGGTTGTCCCAGGGTGAGCACTCGAGACGGGTGTAGGTTATAGTCGTGTGAGTGTCACGTGGAGCTCGGAGATATCGCCAAAGTTCATTAGAATGCGCAAACGCTTCGTCGCTAAAGTAACTTGAGGATGAGCTCATTTTGGCACGCATGTATCTTCCTCTATTATTCCTTTAAGTCGGGTTCATTAGATACTTGATAAGATCAACCTTAGGGCCGATTTTTGTTGAACCTCAATCGTGATCATTAGCGCTGTTTTCGCGTTGTTTTTAAATTTTGTGATCGTTATCATTTGTTCGGTGGCCGGCCAGCCGACAGGATGTCTCCCGCCTGCTCTCGCGTTAGCCGACGTCGGTCTTCGCTGGACCCGCTGCTATGATTCCTCGTGTCGTTCCAGTCTTTTTCTTTTCGCCAACCGGGCCACGCGCGGTGGGTGCCGCTGCCACTGCATCATCTCTCGCTGCACCTTGAATACATCTTTGTCCCTACGCCGGCGCCATGCGTGAAGGCCCTTGTCATTGCCGTGACCGCAGCATTGTCTTTTTGCCTCTTCATTGTCGTATGTATCGCTTTTTCCTTGCCTCCATCCGTTCCCTCTCTCTCGCTGCTTTCGGACCACCTCATTTCCTCTCTCCCGGCGCGCGTTCACCATCAAGTGTAAATAGCTTGATCGCCGAGCCGAATAACCGTGGTGGCAGCGCCCATCCGTCACTCGGCCTTCGCGTATGCACACCCTACGCACCGGCACGGCCATGCTATTGACTCACTTCCCCCCAGCGCTCACGCCCGCATCCATACCCCACCACGCCCGAAATGGTACGCATCGCTTATCGAGCATAGGAACCGCCGCGTGAATGCGTGTGGGCCTCCTTTCTACAAATGGCGTGCGCATTTCGCCTCTCCCGGTGCTCAGCCACGCCCGCGTGGGCCGCCGTCGCACGCACGAGGAAGTGCGCCCGGGTTCCACGCCGCGTTTGCTGCCGTCTGTCATGAACCTCCACGTCTCCGCCTCGCCTCGCTCCTCCTCACACCGTGGCTCCTCCTATGCCCCGTGCCCTATGGTCGCCCATCGCTGCCCCCATCATCGGCTGCGCCATGGCCACCTGCGCGTGCGGTCGGAACCGCCGTGTTGCGCCACCGCGGTGTGCGTGCGTGGCCGTCGTGCAATGCCCCGCCTCGGTCCGTGTCGGCGGGGTCCGGGTCCAGACGTGGTCCACGCCCCTCCTCGTGTCGTTCCATCTCCGTGGCCGCCCTCACTACCACTGCGCACCGTCCCCGTAGCCGCCGGCCGGTTCCTCTGCCCTGCGCTGCTCTGTTTCAAGGTAGCAGGTGGACTTAAGTGTAAATAGTGATAAAAGTAAGGGGCTAGGTGCGATAATATTGACTCACAAGAATAGTAGAAATGGTAGCATACTAATAGGTTGGGGTCCTTTTATAAGGTAAAATTTGTAAATTCAAAATAAAATTGTGTAGGTGGCCAAAAATTTGAGCGCCTTTTTGAATTGTAGAGCGATTTCTAATTTAGTTTATAAGGTAAAATTTGTAAATTCAAAATAAAATTGTGTAGGTGGCCAAAATTATTGAAACTAATTTTGTTAAGTTTCTAAAATCATGATCTATCTAATAGTGTATTTTTTCGCATAGGTTCGGTATGTTCTTAGGATTTCTCTAATTATTTTAACATGCTTAATATTGTTAGAAGGTGAACTTATAGGAATTTCCGTGATAAATCAGTGATAGTGTTGACTGTAAAAAATTTACAGTAAATTACTAACATTATTAGCTGCTCAATGTAATTTTTGTAGCAGCAGGATAATTAGATTGCTAGACAGATAATGGTGCTCCATTTTGAATAAAGATTTAATCGATAGGATAGAATAAAGAAACACCTTAGAATTGTATAACTAAAATATTTATTGGGAAATAACGCCTTATTCGACAACATGGATATGTGGCCTAAGTACGGTCGTCGTTAGATCTAGCTCGTTAACTTGAGAGGCATAAATCGTATTTTATTAGTCACGGTTGCAGTTGATTAATTACGTCTTTGTATTGCATCGCATTGCATATCCTAATAGGGACATCGATGGATCGCGGAGTCATCGGGAGTTGCTAGAGAAATGGTGCTTTTGGAGATCATGTCGCCATGATGGAAAGCTAACTTCTGATTAAATCTTACCTAGGCAAGCCCCGGTGCATAACTCCTATTTTTCTGCACTTTAAATTATAGTTGTGCATTAAGTTTTAAGGAATTGATTGAAACCCACTTGCATATATATCTTTATCCTATGAGTCTTACTAGTATGATAGGATCGTGTAGATTGCTATGCTACAGGACTCCGGTAGAAGTCGAGTGATTGCCTGTCACTAGCGAGAGATAGGAAATATATTACTGTATTATTATCACTTGGAATATATAAAATGGTGGAAAGGAAAATGGTGATCGGGTAGGGATATGGTTTGGATATTGGTGGGTGTAAGAGGTTGTATCCTGCGGTCGCGGGGCATAGCTTGGTTATACTGTTTTCCTTGTCTGTGTCGGTTAAGGACCGGTCGTTGCATAAGTCTATAGGCAAGTCATAGATTTATTAACCTGAGCACATACTTGGATATGGGCGCAGGGAAGACTTGTTACTCTCTTGTCATGGGTTCCAACTCTTTCCGGACCGACTATCAGGGTGGTTTTTAGGTAGTGCAGGTCCTTGCACTACACTGAGTCCGAGACTCAGGGGTGGGGGCTTGGAGTCCCAGTTTGGACGGGGACCTAGACCCCATGATAGGAGGATAGTGGGTTGGTCCTACTTGTGCCTGGGGTACAAGCGGGGTATGTGTTTTCGGGGTACCCAGCTGGGGGCATTGATTCGTGAATCACCGGGCGATCCGGTACGGCTTGTTTGGGCTCTAGCACCGTAGTAAGAACCGAAAGATGAAAGATGGAAAAAAGAAATCTGATTGCTTACCACCTGCTTGAAAGTAGCATAGGTGCTTACATAGAATGGTTGGTTAATGAATTAATGCGACTGCTAATAAAAATCGAATATAAGGATACAAGCTTAGTAATGCTTCCTACAGATGCAATAAACCCACAAGCCAGATAGCCTTGCATGTCCTTGGAGTATTTTCTTTCCTCCTATCGGGTAAGTCTTGCTGAGTACAATTGAGTACTCATGGTTTTATTTCCCCCTGTTGCAGGTGACAGGTGGAGGCTAGAGCTGACCTTTGTGTGTGGATTCCTCCTGGTGGGCTCAGAGAGGATTTCCTTTATGCTGCTATCATAGTTTTTATTTATAACTCTCACCAAATGTTTTATTAAATGGAAGTTTTATAATCTGTTGTCATAGTTTATATATCAATATTTCATCACATCATAAATAGATGTTTAATTCCGTTGTAACTCTGTTCACATGTTTATATTCCATTGTTCAATTAAATTGTTAAAAACTCTGATAACATGATCATATTCCGCTATTAAAATCAATAAATACTATACTCTGATGTTGTATTAAAAGTGATATAATAAATGGTTAATAATGATGTAAGCTTTATTCTCTCATTTCTGATCCTGATGAAAACATGTGGATTTTTGGGTTCTCCCTTGGGGTGTGCCCGACAGAACCGCGTGATTTGGTGTCCTCCCTTGGGTACTTAGTGTCTAATGGAAGACGAATACTCCTGGGAGGCATTAGATTAGGCGGTTCTGCCACAACTCCACCTCCGCGAGGAGGCGCTTGTCCTGGCATCCACTGGAGGAGGAGCGCCCTCCACCGGCCCCGGGTCGCTCGATGACCTCAACATCGAGACAGTAGCACTTTGCCTCGAGCCCAAGCTGGGCTCAAACCCCACGGTGAGTGATGTACATATTGTTCTTTACTCACTGTTTAACATTGTCGGTGCGAAAAGTGACCAACAAGTAAATATTTGTAGTTTTGCCGTGCGTTGTGATCGGATGTGGCCTAGCACTCAATGACACAGGATTTATACAGGTTCAGGCAACGTGTCCTACGTCCAGTTTCAGTCAGTCGGTGACTTTATTCCTGAGCCCAGGTGCTCAAGGTTTGCTGTGGGGTTACAAACAAATAGGAATGAGAAGGGGGGTGTTAGAGGCCCGGTCGGACTCTAAACCAAGCGGCTAGAGTGATGGGTGTTCGAATTGTCTAGCTGCTCTTTCTGGGAGAGAGCTAGAGAGAACGTCCTACCTCTTTTCTTTTGAGAGCTGAGAGAACGTCCAGTGCTGAGAGGCCGTCGTCTAGAGAGGAGAGAGTGCACCCCCTTTTATAGTTGAAGGATATGGCCTTACAAGTCAGAGAAAGAGAGAATGGATACGTGTGATACCTAGTCTTGTTGCCCACGCTGTCGGGTACGGGACAGTCATCGGCGCCCATAATACTGTTTATGTTAGACACAGGCGGTAAGCTCTACCGTGTTCGCCTGGTATGACGAACATCGGCGCCTACATTTCTGTTTATGTCAGATACAGGCGGTAGGCTCTACCGTGTTCGCCTAGTATGGCGAACGTCGACGCCTACAATATTGTTTGTGCTTTGACATGCCTGGAAAGTTGCATAGTGCCCATCAGGCATGGTCTGGTGGCATTGTTGTGAAGGCGCGTAGGGTATGGCAGGGTACGGTCCTTAGCATGGCGTCTGACTTGAATGCCTTACCTTATCTGCTCTGCCTGATCCCTAGGCCCTCACCGAGCGGGCATCCCCGGTCGGTTACTCCCAGTTGGCCCCAACCGTGTTGGTCGGGGAAGGGTCACGAGCAGAGGTCCGGCGTATCTCCGGTCAGGAAAGGAGGTCGGAGTCGGACTATGTCCCCACTTTGGCCAGGTCTTCCGATCATGGACCGAATCGTTGCCCCAGCCTGCCATTATGTAACTGGGCCGGCTTAGGAAGCACGCATTGTTCCTACGCCATCCTGCTGGGCCGAGATTTTGTAGGGAAGCGGGTCCATTGGGGACCCTAGGTTTATGAATCTGAAAGGAGCCCCCGAGCCCTTTTGGGACTTCTATGAAGTTGTAAAGGGGCTGTTTATACTTGTTTTATGAGCGCACTGGGTGGGTGTGAGATTGTGGGTCGCCGTCAGACGAGACGGAGTGCGAACCCAAGCATCGGGCATGCCCGAGGGGTCGGGCGAGGCGGAGTCACCAACCCAAGTGTCGGACGCGGCCGAGGGGTCGAGCGAGGCAGAGTGCCAACCCAAGTGTCGGGTGCCAACCCAAGCCAACCCAAAGTGTTGGGGCGCCAACCCAAGCGTCGGGCGCGGCCGAGGGGCTGGGCGAGGTGGAGCGCCAACCCAAGGTGTCGGGTGCCAACCCAAAAGTTGGGCACGGTCGAGGGGTCGGGTGAGGCAGAGTCGCCAACCCATGTGTCGGACCCGGCCGTGGGGTCAGGCGAGGCATAGTGCCAACCTGAAGTGTCGGGTGCCAACCCAAGCGTCGGGCGCGCCCGAGGGGTTGGGCGAGATGGAGTCGCCAACCCAAGTGTCGGACGCGACCGAGGGGTCGGGCGAGGTGGAGCGCCAACCCGAAGTGTCTGGTGCCAACCCAAGCATTGGGCGTAGCCGAGGGGTCGGGCGACGCAGAGTCGCCAACCCAAGTGTCGGGCACGACCGAGGGGTCGGGCGAGGCGGAGCGCTAACCCGAAGCGTCGAGTGCCAACCCTAGCGTCGGGCGCGGCCGATGGGTCGGGCGAGGCGGAGTCGCCAACCCAAGTGTTGGATGCGGCCAAGGGGTCGGGCGAGGTGGAGCACCAACCCAAAGTGTCGGGTGCCAACCCAAGCATCGGGCGAGGCCGAGGGGTCGGGCGAGGCAGAGTCGCCAACCCAAGTGTCGGACGCGGCCGAGGGGTCAGGCAAGGCAGAGCGCCAACCCAAAGTGTTAGGTGCCAACCCAAGCATCGGGCGCGGTCGAGGGGTCGGTCTAGTTTCATGCGTTACCCCGTCCGCAGTTTTTGCAACCAGAGGGGTTGAGCTAACGTCGCTTGCCTCGATGGCACGAGCGATGCGCTCGGTAAGCTCATTAACCGGTACGTTTGAGTGGAATCCGGGTCCGTCATTCATAACGTGGTCGACATAGCCCTCATGTGGCATTCCACTGCTCCTTAACCCGCCTCCTGGTAGATGCCCAAGCCGTTCGGAGACTGACTCAGGTGGCCCGCTGGCCTCCCCTCGATGGAGATTCTGTGGGCATAGCTCGAGGTTAGGATCGAACGAGAAGGTCAAGATGACCCTATATGCTTCAGAGCAGATTGGGCGAGGGTCGCTGGGGCTCATCTACGTTTTCTCCCCTGGCTCTATTTGACGCGAGGCAGCCTCGAGCACTTCGTGGGCCAGCCTTCGAACCCCGATCGATCGTCGCTCATATCGAATGAGGCGACTACTGCTTCGTGATGCAACGCGAAGCGTTGTGATGCAGCAATTACATATGCAATGCTTGGATGTATGGGATGAATGTATGGATGAATGTATGAATGAATGAATGATTATGTATCAGAAAGGTAAAAGCGGGGGTTGGTAAAGTTACCTCGATGGCTCGAGTGACGGGTTTTGGGAGCTCTTATCGGATATGTCCGAATGGAATCTGGGCCCGTCATTCATGATAGAGTTGGGATAGCCCACATGAGGCATCCCACTACTTCTTACCTGTCTCTCAGCAGTCTCCCAAGCCGTCTAATCGACTCGGGTGACCCGTTGGCTTTTCCTTGATGGAGATCCCGTTGGTGGGCCCTTCCAAACCCTGCCTAGGAAGGCAGAGGGTTGTTTGCGTGCAGTTGCGCCTTGTTTCCTGTGCCTAGGTTGTAGTAGTGGCGGTCCTGGCCTAGGCCACATCCTGTTAACCAGGCGATGCCTTGTTGGGCAGAGCACGTCCCATCAGCTAGGACGCGTCCCACCGCACGCTTCTCCGCATTAAATAGGGAGAAGGGAGAGGGTTTTCCTCCCATTCTTTCACCTTTCTTCAACTGCCACCTCTTCTCCTTTCTCCTTTTTGCCAAGCCCGTTCGTGTGACGCGACAGTTTCTAGGAGAGAGGAGGGTAAAGCGAGGGAGAGAAAAAACTCACAGATTCATTCACAAATCCAAGGTGCGATGTCGAACTGGAGGCCTTCCAATGTGGATGAAGAGGTGATGGCCGCCTTCACCGAGAAGGGGCTACTCCCGACGAAGGAGGTGGCGCATTAGAGAGCTCCTGCGTCAGGGGAGGTAGTCCCGTACCCCTGGGCCGACGAGGTCATATCCTTCCTCACCTTTCATGAGCGCGGGCTTGGGTATCCTGCACATCGGTTTCATCGTGGGCTCCTCAATGAGTGGGGTCTAGAGTTGCAACACCTCAACCCGACTGGGGTGCTGCACATCGCCAGCTTCGTCACCGTCTATGAGGCCTTCCTCGGGATGGAGCCGCATGTGAACCTGTTTCGGCGGATCTTTAGTGGGCGAGCCCTATCTGACGGGAAGCCACCTAGAATCGCGTCGGTTGGGGGATTCACCTTGCAGAAGAAGCCAAAGCCGTCGGCCCCCTACCCTGCGTACTCCCCCTTCGATTCCAACTGGGGGTGGCACGGTGAGTGGTTGTATATCAGGAACCCGGTGGAGGCATCATTGGTGTTGAAATGTTACTGCACACACAAAAGCCATTGGTGTTAAAACGCGTCTGACACACTGCACAGACCTTAGCTTACATTACAAACAAGTTAAAGTTGCTGCAAAATAATGAGAACATCTATCCAAGAGAAAATTAACATATCCATAGAGAATCAAACAACAATGATCTATTTAAACATGTCATGATAGAGAGATACATCAAATGCAGTTTTATTTACTACTTTGCTAATGTGTCCAACTCTGAGAACAAGGGAACATAGTGAAGATAGTAAGGTCTTCTGATGATTTCTGGCAGAATGTCACATCTACCATATGGAATGTAATGTGTAGGGATGACATGAACTTTTCTGTTGTGCATGTTATATGCGATGACGACAACTGCTGTGTAGCATGACGACAACTTTTCCATCCTAACCCCAACAAAGAAAACTAAATTCAATTCTAGGTGAACTATAACTGCTGTGTAGCATGACTCAAAATCAAAGTAACACATTTGTTTCTTAGTCCTTCTAAATAACTTACGCAGGCTGATAGTATCCTTTAATGTCCATTTATTATCAGTACCATAGTCTTCAAGGATCCAGATTGAAAGCTTGGACATATTGCGACCTCCAACAGTACATTGACACAAGTGCCCCTAAGCTTGATGGATGGAGCGTGAAAAACCACGCGGCCAGTTAGGAATTTTCCTCCATGCCTTTCCCTCCATATCCATAGCAAGTATACAATGGTAACCCTCACAGAACCTAATATAGTGCAGACAACCGTTAAGAAATGCAGTTGCTGATTTTGACAATGTCCACTCAGCCTCCTCGCCCCATTTAGATTCCTTAAAGATCCATGCTATAGTTTTAGATGAGTAGATGTTCACACCCACGCACTGACCATCCTCCTCCATATATTAAAACATATGGAAGTGCGAGGAGGCTATCGGATCGAACCCCAATCGAGCCTCACCAATAGAATGGATTCTAGGTGGTAGTACCTTTAACTCCTGGGTTGATGGATTGCAGACGACATAGCGGTATCCATCAGCTCCAATGCACCAGCATAGGATGAGGCCATTGCAGCAATCTAAGACAGCTACATTATTCATGGTGAAGGGCAAGAAGGACTAGGAGGGGTAAACACCGGTGATGCTGGTGAAGTTTCTTTGGTTGTAGATTCCATCATAGAAGAAACCGACCACAGTCTGGGGCATCAACTTATGGTTATCCGAGATGAGGCGTCTCTAGGAGCGACAGACACATTTGCAGTAGAACAAGGAGCGGATGGGAAGGCAGTGGAGGATCTCAACAAAGACATCGTCCATGAGGCTGGCCAGTGCGTTCCTCTTGTTGGGGGCCTCCTCCATTTCATCATGTGCATGCAGTAGCATGAGAGGTTGCACAGTCTTGAGATCACTGAGGAGGAAAATAATCCAACAAAGATCCATCAGTGAAGTCCACAACAAATACCAAAGTGCAACTTTAACAACCATTAACAATTTTCATTGTACAACCTCACCTATATTTAGATTAGCACCATATAGATATATATAACTCAAACTAGAGTAGCAGTTAATGGAGCTGTAACAATTACAATTCTAGCTAAATCAAGTCTAACCATCACACTTACAATTAGTACACAAGCTCAGAGCTTCTTCTATATGAGACAGACAAAGATTAAGAGGACTATAATTACAACAGTTTTGAAGGACGAAGAGGGTGGAGCAACTATTAGGTTTTGAAGATAGAAGTCATCATCCTGAGCTAAGGCTGGATTTGAGTTGGGTCTTGACTTGATGGTAGTAATTCCTTCTTCATAGGAGTTGTACTTTAATTAGTGGCCTCAGTCATGTTAATGGTGGACACAGCATTGATTTGCTATTTGGAACCAAATGGATAACTTGGTTGTCAACAAGGAGAAGACACAAAAAGAAAACATATAAGACTGTATCCTAATACATCCAATAGCCATGTAGACATCATTGGCACAGAAATGTGGCCTAAGATATGTTACAAGTTCAAAATACCATAAGGACTCACTGGTGGCACTGGAGCTTACGAAACAGAAATGTAGAATCAAGCAAGCACTGGACAGAAAAAATAGTTTAAGGCAGAAGTGAAGGGCCTGTTTGTTTGCCTAGACAGATCTACAAGTGACACGCGCCGGCAAAAAACCAACCTTCTAGTTCTTTTCATTATTATTGGCCTAACCAGATCTAAAATGCTACAATGTTTCTTATATACCTCATGTTCAAGCAAGGACCAAAACAGTGAAGCGAACAGGAAAAGGCGAGAAAGGACGCCAATGCTATCGTGCTCCACTAGGAAGACTCGCTGCCTAGCCTCCAAATGGAAGCCTGAGCCACCACAGCACATTGGGGATCCTCCGTTGCCGCCGCCATCGTCGCAAGTCCTACGGGCATAGATTTGTTTTCACTTGCAGGGGATAGGGATATATCCAATATATAAGTTAACATGTCCACATAGAGAATATATACTACTCCAAAGACATGTCAACATAACCAGGCGTCTAGGGCAATGGTAAAGACAGTCTATTCCTTTCTCTGGGTCCTAGGTTCGACTCCCAGGTCTCATGGTTTTTTTGAGTTTGAATTTATTAAATCCCAGCGACAATAAGTGACACACAAGCCATCGGGTCCCATATGTCAGATGAAGATGTAGAAAGTTCCCATAGGTACACGTGACACATAAGCCATCAGGTCCCATAGGTCGGATGATCCCACAGGTACACGTGACACGCAAATTGTCGGGTCCCACTGGTCGGATGGAGATGGAGAAAGGTGCCTTCGGGTCCCACAAGTCGGATGGAGAAGGGTCAACAAGCACAAGTGACACGCAAGTCATTGGGTCCCACAGATCGGATGGACATGGAGACAGGTCCCATAGGTTTGGGTCCCACAGGTACACGTCGCATGGAGAACGGATCGAGCAGAGACTTTTATGACGAACTACAAGTGTCATGGATGAGTAACTGCAAGTCCCACAAGTACACGTCGAATGGAGAAGGTACCGTGTGAAGATCTATGATGAAGCACCATCATTACGGATCGAATATTGTTCACCACAGATCAGTAATTAATTCAGTGACGAAGCCCTGTTCGTCATAGTTTTGAATAAGAACGTCACATACGAGCAAGAATAGTCGCGCGAGTAATCTGTGTCGAAATGCTATGCTGTTCCGTGACGTTTTTATGACGATACCCGATTTCATCAAAGATAAGGGGGGTTCGAGGTTCGTCACGGTGATATATGATGAAACCAAAATTTTCGTCATAAAAAGCAATTTTTATGATGGTTTTGGATTCGTCATTAAAATTTTCGTCATAAAAGTGGATATTTCTAGTAGTGAGAGCCACGTCCGATTGGTGAGGCCGCGCCCATAGGCCGTCGACCCCACACCGCGCCGGCATGCCACACTCCTCGTACCCCTCTCTCTGGCCATCGGCCCCCACCACGCCCGCAGGCCGCTCTCCAGCGTGGCCGCACCCGCCTGAGTGGCCGAGCGCCTGCCTCGCCTCCTCCGTGCGTCAAGAGGGAGAAGAAAGGCCCGTGATTTTTTCGTGCGTAGTTTTTCAGTTTGCCCCCTAATGTGTGGGGCCAGATGGAAGTGAGATAGATATAGAGTTGGAGCTGTACCAAACACCTCTAGCTCCACCAGCGCCACTGGTGCCGCGGTGGATCCAGATGAATCCCAGATCCAGATTCACTTTTTGACTAGGTAGAGCTATCCCAAACAGGCTCTATATCAAATTTGTAGCATTCGATGGGATCTACAAGTTTTTTGTTTTGAAGTTTTTCATTTGAGATGGCTAAGTTTTTGTTTTGAAGTTTTCATAAGTGATTAATATGCCCTTAAATTTTGTATTGTTTTCTCTTCAACGTTCTAACGATCTCAAATGTTGAACTTCAAAACTAAAAATTGTAGATTTTATCGATAGCCACAACTTTGATATAAAAGGTATCTTCATTTGACACCTTTCAACAAAAATATATTTTTCATGAGGCAAGAAACCATGGTGTTCGACTAACATGCTGCTTAAACTTTATATTATTTTCTGGAGCATCTTAACAACCTCAAATGTAAAATCTCATAACTATAAAGTTGTATATCTTATTGAAAGCTACAACTTTGATATAAAAAGTATCTTCGTTTGACAACATTCAAAAAAGAAATTATTTTTCTAATGCGACAAGTGCTAGTACACGATTATTATGCTGTTGAAATTTTATATTATTTTTTGAGCATTTTAACTTTCTCAAATGAAAAAACTCAAAACTAGAAAGTTGTATATCTCATCAAGCTCTACAATTTTTGTATAAAAATCATTTTCATCCGACATCGTATCGAAGAGTTATGAATTTTTTAAAAATTTAGTCTTGTCACGCCGCTCTCGGTGGCACGACAAGACAACACTGTCACGCCAACGGAAGTGGCGCGACAAGGTTTTTCACGTTGGTAACGCCGTCCAACATGGCATATCTTGCCACACCAACGCATGTGACGTGACAGCGTTATTTGATCACGCCTGCGGGACAAGCGTGACCAAAGGGGTTAGATCTACAAAAAAAAATTAAACACGATTATTATTGAAATATTGATTCAAAAGATTAAAAATATAAAAATTCCAAGAATTGCACATACCACTCGTGATCGTGAGCCATCGTTTCGACGCCGCAGTGTAGTCTCCACCAAACAAACCTGTGCTGCCTCTGCTCCGTGCCGGGGAAGAAGAGGGTTTTCGTGCTTCTGCTCGGCCTTTTCCTTCCGTTTTATAGCCAGTGAGGCAGAGGAAAGGGCACAGCAAGCCCAACACCAACGGCCAGCCAGACGACGCCGGGGCGTGGCCAGTCTCTTCCACTTCCAACTCGTCAACTCCTGACTTCCCGCCTGGCGGCCATGGTCTCTGGAGGAGAGGTGGACGTGGGCGAGGAGGGGAATTTCAGACTTCTCATAGTGACATGGGTTTTTTCTAGTGTTTTAGTATTTTATTAAAATTTATTATAAACTTTCCCTACCAAATGTTTTCTATTGAAGATTTCCATGTGCTATAACTAGTGGTAGTATTTTACTACTATTTAAAAAAACTAGAAGAATTCCACCATTTTAGTAGTGGCTAGGGTGGCCTGGTGGGGTGCGTACGAGCTGGCAGGCCGGGACCGCATCGCAGCTGAGCGGCATGGCTAGCACCCAGAAGTGCGGATGCTAGCCCCCGTCCGAACGCCCACGCCTGACCCGCATGATGATAAAGTCTGCCCCCATGCAAAACTGCAGCGCTGCTGCCCCGCATGTTGCTCACATGTCGTATGCACCTGCTGTGCCTACACGCCCGCCCCAGCATGCTGGTGCACGTAGCCGCGGGAACCGCCTCCGCATGCACTCGCTTTTTACACCTGTTAATATATTGCAACATGCGTCTGAAACAGGTGAAGCATTTGTAACATACGCTTGAAACATATATTATAGCAACTGCAAAATCCAGATAAAACACTTGCAACCTACGTTTGAAAAAGATGAAATATTTTAAATAGACGCTTGCAACATGTGTGTAGCTGCTGAAACATATGCAACATCTAGATGAAAACGCTTGTAACATACGTCTGGAAACAGATGAAACAGTTTCAACAAACGCTTGCAACATGCCTCTGAAACACTTGCAACATATGCAAAATCCCCTTATCTACTATTACAACATCCATATGAAACTATTGCAACATGCCTCTGAAACGTCTAAAGCAATTGAAACATATATTTGCAACACAGGGGGAGAGAGGCCTGGGACGATCGATTCCGGTCGACGGGGTGGAAGCCGGCTGCGAGCGGCTACACGTGAGCACCACCCATCACCAGCACTAGCGGCATGCGCTAGCACCACAACCATCGGCACTAATGGCACCGGGCTTGGCTCGATGGCGACGGTTGGGGATGGGCGGCAGGGAGCGCCATGGCCGCCAGGGTCGAGGGAGCTCGGTCGCCAAGGTGAGAGAGGGCGTCGCGTCGGGGTGGGGAAGAGCCACCGACTCCCCTGCAATACCGCTGCGCCACCTCCATGGATCTCGCTGGTGCTCTATGGGAGCTAATTCTTTGAGAGAATTGATTCTACGGCTGAAAATGATTCTGAATCTCTATGAAAGCTGATTCTTTGAGACAAGTGATTCTATGGCTAAAAATGATTTTCTTTGATTGTTTAGCATAAACTCTCAAAATAATGATGGAAAATCACTTCACGGATTCAGGAGAAGCTATTTTTTAGCTCACAACCTTTTATTTTATTTCAGAAAATCACTTCATAGAATCAGCAGAGATTTATTTCTCTCTAAAAAACTATTTGGCAGAGCTTCTGCTAGATTTAGCGAGCTCTGAGAGCTCTACCCACTTTTAATCAGGTAAGACTGTCTCCAACAGCATTACTTAAAATACAAGACTCATTTCACGTTTGGGTAGTGCTACAGGTAGAGGGTACCGTATCTATTTTTGGTCTTCTCTAACAACAGAACCGAAAACATAACCCTTTCTGCAAATGAGTCTTCAGGAGAGATGATACTCATATTTAGGTTGTGCTTTTGCTGTAACCTAAAATAGGTCTCGTATACAGGTACTCTATGGGAGGCTGATACAGTATCATTCGAAACCTATTTTGGATATGAGTGTCCATATAGAGCATCCACTGGAGACAGTCTATCACCCACTCTCATCAACCACGTTATCCATTTATATTTGGGTCCCACTATAGTCAGCCTTTCTCTTTCCCTTGGACTGAACTCTGGACGCGAGAATCAAAGAGACCAGCAACGAGGATCGCGCGTGGCGCGAGTGGCAGGAGCCTGTGGCTTGCTCCGTGCCCACCAGCGTTCAGAGTCCCAGACTCGGCGCTCGGAACTCCGTTAATAACTTCAGTTGTCTCTCGCGCAGATGTCCTATAATGGTCAAATGACGTGTCCGTCACGCTCGGAGTCTGGTGATCTTCGAGTATCTCTTAGCTGCATTCGATGTCTACATATAGTTGTATGTTTGTTTGTATACCGTATGTGTGAGGTGTGCGAGTGTATGGTGGTGTGTGTCTGTATCCGAATAAATTCTACTGCTGTACTTAAGATGAGAGGAAAAAAAAAGAGACAAGCAACGAAAGCTAGCAAGAGAGGACGGATGAGAGAGGGCAGCCTGCGCGAGGTAGTGGGGAGAGAAGTCAAGCATCTACGTACAGCGCTCTGCAAAGGTGCCGTCGGGGAGGTCTGAGCTCTCGGCTGAGGGCAAAGGTTGAGCTCCGGAGCTCTGCGAGGACGACGCAATGCGTGCTCGACTGCTCGTGACTCGGGCAGGGTGCAGATTGAGCTCCTCGTGCTCGGCCATGGCGAGGACGACGCACCGTGCCCGAGCAGGGTGGAGGTTGAGTTTCTCGGGTTCGACTCAGGCTGGCGGCAGAGGTTGTGCACCCCGCTGCAGGCCGGCGCCCAAATCATCCCCATTATTATCCAATATTACGGCCAGCTGGATTTGGATAATTTCGGAGAAGGTATAGAGTGGACATCAGCTACATGGATTTGGGTGTGAAGAAGCGCCGGTGTGTCCACATCCTCCCCAACGACAGGTATAGCTGTGAACTAGTGTGGGCGCTCCGCCAAAGAAGCCGCTTAGAGGTAGCATTCCCTAATAAATAGTCTGATCGAGGCTTCGCATGCCTATACCAACCGTATCTGAAAACAACCTCTAATTATATATATGGGAGCCATGAGGAGATAAGACTGATGGAACTCGGTGTGGACATTGGAACTATACCTGCAAATAATAATGTCCGAACGAAAGGCGTTATTCAATTACTAATCCTGCCACAAGCTTCATAGCTCAACTTGCTAGCATGACGGATACCCGTGCATTTGCTCTGGCCAGTCATATATTTGTCCTGGATGTTTTTGACGCTGGCTCGATCCCGTTAACTTGATCGAATGGAGCTTATCTCAACTTTTTGACGCTGGCTCTGATTACCAGTCGATGGAACGGGTCCCGGTTTCCATCTCCTGCGGTTATTAACCATGCTTTGTCCAATTGACCTCACTTAGAAGGCTAACCTCTCATGTGAATCAAAGAACACGAGCAAGAACAAGATAGACGCAATCTGAACGTATAGCAGTTGTAGATGAAGCTTACAAGTTGGGGTCTCACAAACTGATGAACAACAAAACTGTTTGATAATATATTACTCTAAGAAAAAACTAACCCTAACATGAGCGGCGATAGATCAATATAATGTCCTTGGGAGCATACATGAGCGGAGAGAAAAGAAGATATTTCCTAACTGAGTCGCTCCTTTCAGCTAATTTCTGACGGTTTTTTTGCCAATAGCAATCGCATTACTGATGGTTTTTAGGCCTTTCATGACTGTTTTTAGCCAAAAGGATCGAGTGTTTCGCTATGTGGTAGTGTTGGTACCATCGATCTTCAATTTTTTTTCTTACCGGAGTGTTCATATCTAAATGTCTCATCAGTGGGGTGGCGAAGCTAGGATAAATGGTCTCGCCGGAGTCGGTACTTACGGTGACAGGACTAACTTATAGGTTGCCATAATATAATTATATAATACCATGCTAACATCAAATTGATAAAATAAAATTGTATATTGCAACAAAATGAGTTTTCACAACGGTAGTTACCTCGCCGAAACGATCACCGAACTATGTAAGCTGCAAGTCAATAATTGGGGTAATTTCCTTTTAAAGAATCCTTCCTTAGTTACCAATGAAATTAGTCACACAAAAAAATTATAAAGTGCTAAATTACTAATGTGCAAGCACCCATGCACCCATGCGTGTCGCCATCGAGCAACCACAACGTGAGGCACGACAGCAGGACGCGGGCGCTCGTGGCCGCCCTGAATGCCTGCTCCGTGGCCATGACTCACATGGCGAATCAACAAGTGCGACATCCGCCCTACGGCTGGCTCAAGCTGACTGACTCCTGTCAATGGTACAACAACACACTCCCCATCGATCATTAACTGAAAGTCCAAACCACGTATGGGCATAATAGTTACTTCTACGTCCACGTCATCCGCACTACGGCTGGCTCAAGCGGACTGATGCCTGTCAATGGTACAGCAACACAGTCCCCATCGGTCATTAACTTAAAGTCCAAACCACGTATGGGCATAATAGTTACTTCTACGTCCACGCCATCCGCCCTATGGCTGGCTCAAGCTGACCGACGCCTGTCAATGGTATAGCAACACAGTCCACATCGGTCATTAACTGAAAGTCCAAACCAGGTATGGGCATAATAGTTACTTCTACGTCCACGCCATATGCCCTACGGCTGACTCAAGCTGACTGACGCCTGTCAATGGTACAGCAACACAGTCCCCATCGATCATTAACTGAAAGTCCAAACCACGTATGGGCATAATAGTTACTTCTACGTCCACGCCATCCGCCCTACGGCTGGCTCAAGCTAACTGACGCCTGTCAATGGTACAACAACACAGTCCCCATCGGTCATTAACTGAAAGTCCAAACCACGTATGGGCATAATAGTTACTTCTATGTCCACACCATCTGTCCTACGGCTGACTCAAGCTGACTGACGCCTGTCAATGGTACAGCAACACAGTTCCCATCGGTCATTAACTGAAAGTCCAAACCAGGTATGGGCATAATAGTTACTTCTACATCCACGCCATCCGCCCTACGGCTGACTCAAGCTGACTGACGCATGTCAGTCTCCGCTAACAGTATTTTTCTCTCACAATAAAATAGCTTCAACTGACTTATCAGCTGGCTTTAATACCAACCACACTACTAGCCCTCTACAGGACGGATCCAGGAAAGAGACAAATTTAAGGCCACAGGCTGGTGCTGGTGGTTGTCAGACTCAGTCGGTCACGCATTGACTGACGAAAGATAACGGATATTCAGTTGATTTATCATCTAGCTATATTTATACTCTTCTATTATTATATTTATATTGATTTCTTCGGTGTAATATATAGTACAGAGTGGTGTAATTTGAGGATAACCTAAGATCTCATACAAATATAAACCAAATTTAAAAAAAAAATTACAAATTTTTTCTATGGATTCTAGATACCAGAGAAATATATGCTAAATTATTCATAAATATCGTCAAATTGTTCACAAATATACAAATAGAAGAACGGAGAGAGAGCAAAGAAGAACAGACACCCGAGAGCACATCTCGTCTTCTAGCATCAGAAAAGGGACAGAAAGCAGAGGACGGCGGCACATCGGGACGGCGGCGCCAGACCGGGGGGACACCCGGGGGCTGGGACGTTCCACCTCGTCCGCACTGGGCGGGAGGCGGGCGGCCTACCTACCCGTCGGGACGTGGCGCCTAGGGCGGTGGCAAAGGAGCGTGTGAAAGCAGGCCTAACATGCCTGTTGAGGGATGGCAAAATCAAGAGAGCGATAAGAAGACAAGAAGCTGGTATGTGTTTGGTTTTTGGCTACTGTAGCCTGGCTAGGGTCTAAGCTTGAGCAGAGGAGCGGCACTGGGCGGTGGCAGCTAGGAGGCGGCGAGCCCAAGCATATAAACACCGTTACACGTGTAAGATCCAACATGCCATAATTCGGTTGAGGGATGGACCAAAATCACTTGGTTGAGAGTTAGCAATTCTGAAGACAACTCCGACAGCTGGTATGTGTTTGGTTTTTGGCCTACCTGTAGCCTGGCTAGGGTCTAAGCTTGAGCAGCTTTAGCATGCTCTCATAAAGACAGTCACTGGTTGTTCGGATGTCTGTGTTATCTAAACTTGGCTAATTTGGTTTTTGAATTGCTTTGTATAGAATTACCTCTTCGTTGAGTCGGTAAGTTTACCCCCTTTCAGATATTTTGCCAAACATGTGGTGGCCGTGCTCATCTACACGGGCATCGGTGAGCACTTGCGCAGATCCATCCGAGCACGAAGGGAGGCGTGAGGAAGCAACGAGCACAGGACGTCCTCTGCCACACGCGCTACACCATGAGGAAGGGGACAACATCCGGCTGGTTGCGTCGGCGTTGTCGCTCAGGCATGGCGCCGCGGCGAGCACGCGGGGTCCGTCGAGGCGCTGCCCGGCACACGAACGCGGAGGAGCTGTGCGGCCGAGGGACTGCGAGGATGCCCAGCCCGCGGACGCCATTGACGCCCCTCCCCTGCTCCGCTTGGCCACACTGTGCAGAGTTCCCGTCCACGAGTGCGTTCGATGGAAGGGGACATGGATTCAGATCACGAAACACAAGCAAGTCAAGAACATTTAATACGGGATTGAGGGTGTTGCTTGCTTGTGGAGCTCCCGTCCACGAGCGTGGTCAACCTCGAGCCGCACCGCGTGGACCTCCGCTTGGATCTCGCGGGATGAGCGCGGCGCAGCCGACGAGCTCGCCGGGGATGCGGTTGGCCGGCGCGCAGACACAGACGAGCTGCGCGGGCGCGGATGTGGACGAGCTTGCCGGGGAAACGGGTCGCCGGCGAGCGGACGCGGAGGAGCTGCGTAGACGGCGAGGAGCTGGCTGGGGAAACGGGTGACCTGCGACGGACGCGGAGGAGCTACCGGGGAGGCGGGCGGTGATGCGCGCGTGGATAGCGGGACGTGAGGCGAGCGGATACGCGCGCTGGCTCCGTAGAAACGGCCGCCCACCTCGTTCCAGCTGGCCTGGCTAACCGGCCCAATCAGGCACCAAACAGGCTAAAACTGGCTCAGCGAAGCTTAGACAAGACGTAGGCAACCAACCAAACACACCTGTACGGCTCAGTTCGCTAGGATGAATTCGGATGAATCTGAGAACAGTGAAGCTTAGACAAGACGTGCAGTGGACGTGCATGGACGGCCGGCCATCTGCGAGGAGGCTTATGGTTCGGTTGGATTCACACGTTTGACGAGGCCTCATGCACGCACGCACGCAGGCACGCAGAAGAGATTGCATCATCTCAACTGTTTCGTCGGCTTCGAAATGTCAAAAGGACGATAGAGAAAACAAAGCTGGAAATAATTAAAAGCTGTGGCAGGTAGGGGGCAAAACGGTATGGATAATCCTCTGCTCTGAATCTGAATTTTAAGAATATGGAGAAGTAATTTTAATATCCGTACGGATACAGATAATTCAAATCCGATTATATATGGATGCGGAGTAGGATATGGGATTTACAAAATCCGGCGGATATGGATTATCCGATAATTAAACGTGGATTATCCGACGCTTATAATAGGATAATCCGAATATTTTAAGGAGCCCAAACGGCAAGAATACAAGTCAGCCCAACCAAATTATTATATTGTAGCCCACAAGCAATACTCGTCAACTATATATACTAATTTAACTATCTTTTCACACGACATGAAATGGTAATCCTACTTATTGCATATTTGCCCAATTGGCGTCAACTATACATACTAGTTAAGAATATTTATTTCTTTTACACGCTTGTTTTATACTCTTAAATCTAAATTGAGAACTTGTATTAATTTTGTGAGCTCTTAAATCAAAGTGGTGGATTGATGGTGATTATTTCGAGTTGTGTTGTTGTTTTATGACTTTGGTTAATGAATTATTTCTCATCATAAAAAACAACATATAAGCACGTATTATCCGACTTAAAAAATCCACTTCCGCTCCGACACCGGTCCGAATCCGTACCATTTCCAATGTCTAAAAAATCCGTATTCGCAAATGAATCCGTATAATATCCGCTCCGCTCCGAATCCAATAAAATAAAATGGATTAGGATATGAAAAAACCATTATCCACTCCGATCCGATCCGTTTTCATCCCTAGTGGCAGGTACGGGAAGGAACAAAGCTAGTAACAGAATTGAAGAATTGAACACGCAATGCCAAATTAAAGGCATGGTGGCCATATATAAAACGAAGACCGATGAAACCAGGACAGACGGTCTAGCCAGCGTCGGTTACCATGACTGGACTAACTTATAGGTTGCCATAATATAATTAGAGTTAAATACATGGGTGGTCCTTAAACTTGCGGTCCTTAAACTTGCGGCTCCATGCCACTTAGGTCCACAAACTCTCAAACTCAAAATACAGCTCCTTAAACTTGTTAAGTCGTGCACCGTAGACCCATACCTCTTTATGTAGCTACTGACTAGGATAAAATTTTATAAAAAAACACCATATCATTGTCATCTCGTATCTTCAGTTGAGATGGGCACGCATGAGCACGACGAGCTCATGGCCAACGTCGAGAACGGCACCTACGCCAAGCTCATCCGCATGCAGGAGCAAGCGCACGACGCGACGCTCGTCAACACCTGCCCACAACTCCGTCATCCTGCTGCTGGACGAGGTCACCAGCGCGCTTGACTCTGACTCGGAGAAGCTCAGGCAGGAGGCGTTGGACCGCTTCATTGAAAGGTACTAATGGCTAGAGGGGGCTGAATAGCCTATTAAAAATTTCTACAACAACACTTAACAAAACGGTTAGACAATTATGAGGCAAAGCGAGTGTTGCGCTAGCCTACTAAAAATGCAAGCCACCTACCACAATTCTAGTTTATGTAGTTTCTATCCATACAATAATCATGTCACTACACTAAGTTAGTGTGCTCTTAAAGACTAACTAATGAGCCATACTAACCAAACTAACAAGCTCTCACAACTAGTTACACTAAAGAACTTGACAACTAGTTTGCGGTAATGTAGAGAGAGTAAGCAAGATGGTTATACCACCATGTCGAGGACTGAACCAATCAATCACAATGATAAATACCAATAAAGACCAATCACCTCGGAATCAAATAATGACACAATGATTTTTTACCGAGGTTCACTAGTTTGCCGGTAAGCTAGTCCTCGTTGTGGTAATTCACTCACTTGGAGGTTCACGCGCTAATTGGCATCACACGCCAAACCCTCAATAGGGTGCCGCACAACCAACACAAGATGAGGATCACACAAGCCACGAGCAATGTACTAGAGTACCTTTTGGCTCTCCGCCGAGGAAAGGTCAAGAACCCCTCACAATCAAAACGATCGGAGCTGGAGACAATCACCAACCTCTGCTCGATGATCCTCGCTGCTCCAAGCCATCTAGGTGGCAGCAAACACCAAGAGTAACAAGCGAATCCCGCAGCGAAACACGAACACCAAGTGCCTCTAGATGCAAACACTCAAGCAATGCACTTGGATTCACTCCCAATCTCACAAATATGTTGAATCTATGATGGAGATGAGTGGGAGGGCTTTGGCTAAGCTCACAAGGTTGCTATGTCAATGCAAATGGCCAAGAGGGTGAGCTTGAGCCGGCCATGGGGCTTAAATAGAAGCCCCCATGAAATAGAGCCGCTGTACCCCTTTACTGGGCACTGCTCGGGGTGACCGGACGCTCCGGTCATATCGACCGGACGTAGGACCCCAGCGTCTGGTCGCCCGATGCTTGCTACGTGTCATCGGCTTCAAACGCTGATCGCCCGATCTCAACGGTCATCTGTACATTTAAGTAGTGACCGGACGCGCTGCTCAAAGTGACCGGACGCGTTCGGTCATGCCCGACCGGACTCACCCAGCGTCTGGTCACTCAACGTCTCCTCTGTGCGCTACCACGTCAGCAGGACCGGGCGCACCCACTCAGCGTTCGGTCACCAAGTAACCCAGCGTCCGGTCGAAGACCGACGCTAGCGTCTTCACTGCTTCCACTGACCGGACATGTCGGTCCAGTTGAGACCAGCGTCTAGTCCACTCTGTGAAACCCTGTCTTTTCTGTACAGGGCGCTGGTGGCATCATCGGACTATCCGCACTCTACGAGCGGACACTCCGCCGGTAAAGTTTCAAACCCTTTCTCAAATGTGCCAACCACCAAGTGTATCACCTTATGCACATGTGTTAGCATATTTTCACAAATGTTTTCAAGGGTGTTAGCACTCCACTAGATCCTAAATGCATACGCAATGAGTTAGAGCATCTAGTGGCACTTTGATAATCGCATTTCGATACGAGTTTCAAGTCTAAGAACTTGATCATCATCATGGCATTGCCATCATCATGTCATGATCTTGATTTGCTTCACCACTTTGAATGTGCTACCTATCTCATGACCACTTTGACAAACTAGGTTAGCACTTAGGGTTTCATCAATTCACCAAAACCAAACTAGAGCTTTCATTCATGATCGGGTGCACCACCCTAGTGATCGCGCATAGGCTTGTGGTCCTTGAGCCCCAGGTAGTTGCTGGCAAACTCCTTGAACGCCTCGAAGTCGCAAAGTGAGAACTGGATGTGGATGTCCAGCTAGCCCAGGCACAGCACCGCGCGCGTCGATGGCGTCCTTGCCCCCGCGCATGGTGAACACCCATGACGCGCTCCTCGTCGCAGCATGACACATCGACGAGGACGAGCGAGCGCGGGGTGGTGTGCAGGAGCAGCGCGTGGAGTTCCTCGTCGGCGCGTGACAGGTCGATGTCGTAGCCCAGGAACCTCGCCATGGCCGCCGCAAACGTGGACTTGCCAGCGCCCGACAAGCCATGGAGGAGGTAGCTCCCGCGCCAGATGCGACCGCGGCGGTGGTAGTAGGCATGGCCTTTGAGGAAGCCAACGCCTAGCGCGTCGCATCCGTGGCCGCGTCCACGTCGGCGTTGGCGAACTACCGCAGCTCGCGGTGGTGCTGCTCTGTCTCGTCGGCAATGGACTCCACGTGCTGCAGGTAAGGCCGCAGCACGCGGGGCGGTCGTGGCGGCTCACGCGCAGCACCAGGCGCTCGCCGCACCCTCCGCCGGCACCGCCGCCGCCCGTACTGGTCCTTGCGACTGCACTAGGCGAGTGTCGAGGATGTTGCTAGCTCAGTCACACGCGCTCGCGGCGTCACTCATGGAGCGCCTCGGCCGAGCTGCTCTGGTGCATCTCTGGTGGCCTAAGCACCTCCAAGTTGAGCTACTGGTGCTTCTGCTTGCGCGCGGAGTGGTGGAGCCAACCACTGGAGCAGTGGTGGAGCCCGACGACGTGGACGTGGAGCCGGTGCTGGAGCGTCCCAGGTTCACGCGCTACTCCTCCAGCAGCGCTGTGTTCACGTCCAGGATGTGTGCCCCCGCCGCGGGGATGTACTTGGCCGCGTAGCTCCACGCGAAGGGGTTGCGCGAGAGGGAGACGCCATCAGGGTTCAGGGGCCGAGCTTGAAGAAGTTGCCCAGGAGGCCAGAGCAGCTGGGCCCGCCCTGCGGCCAGAGGAGCAGCGGCCTAGAGGCCGACAACGTGATCGGGTTTGTGGCCTCGTAGAAGGGGAAGAAGAGGGAGGTGTTTTTTATAAAATTTATCCTAGTCAACAGCTACATGAAGGGGCATGGACCTGCGATGCACGACTTAACAAGTTCAGAGAGCTGGAATTCAAGTTTGAGAGTTCGTGGAGCTAAGTGGCACAGAGCTATAAGTTTAAGGGCCGCCAGTGTAATTCCATGCTAACATCAAATTGATAAAATAAAAATTGTATATTGCAACAAAACCAGTTTTCACAACAGTAGTTATTATTACCTCATTGAAACGATCACTGACCTCTGTAAGCTGCAAGTCAATAATTAATCACACACAAAAAATTAAAGTAGGTACACACTAAATTACTAATGTGCAAGCAGCCATGCGTATACTGTTAAAAGTCAGTACTGAAATGCAGCTATGCAAGCTCAAGCTGTACTAAGGTAGATAGATAACTGACATCTTGCCGGAATGGAAGAGCTAGAACATGTTTTTTTGCTGCTATAAGAATCCTATCCGCTTTCTGAGTTCCAATTGTATAGCTTAAAGAAAACAAAGAGCTTAAGACCTCATATATATATTTCAGACTTGACTGTTAGGGCCTGTTCGCTTGTCTGAATTTTGGAGGAATCTGGATGGTTTGGAGGAATGCTGGAGGAATTTGTGAGAGAAAAACATTGTTCCAGATGAAAAAATAAGCGGATCAAGCCAGATTTAATTGCCGGTTGCAGAATTGGATATTTGGGGTACCTGGACAGCAGATGGGCAGGGAGAGCCTATCTCCAGCGGCCACCGGCATGTCGTCGCTGAGATTTGCGTCTTTGAGACACGAGATCGAGAATGAATACGAAGGAGCAGCCGCTGTGGCGCCGGCACAGTCAGGAGGACCTACGGTTACGGATTGCGATGTGAAAACAACGAACATCGGAAGATGAAACGGTGACTAGGGTTAGGCTTAAAACATTGTCATGGTAGTGCCAATGAGGTTGTTGTGATAAACAGTGCTAGCTGTAGTAGTCTTGTTGAAGCGTCGTTTACCAAGACCGTTGGCCAGCGGTGGTATGTCGTTTTCAGCGAATAATAGCGATGTTTTTGTTATATAATTAATACTCAAAAGGAACCATACCAATTAGGTGTCTTATTTACGTCGGCAGTTGGCTCGTTGAACGTCGTTTTCTTCTAGTATTTCTTTCTATAAAAGAAAACCGAACTCAATGAACAAATGCATTCGAGCTAGCTAGCAACCATGTGGAAACTCAAAGTCTCAGAGGGGGCCTCCGACGACCCATGGTTGAGTTCCGCTTACAACTTTCTCGGCAGGGCAGTTTGGGAGTTTGATCCTGATCTAGGCACAACGGAGGAACGCGCCGAGGTCGAGAGGGTGCGCAAGGAGTTCACTGAGCACCGCTTCCAGAAGAGAGAGTCCCAGGACCTCCTCATGCGTATGCAGGTTAAACACTGGTCATTTTTTTTAATATATAGGAGTAACAGTGATTGATTCAACACTTTCTAGGTCCACGTTCCAGCTTTAGTCAAAAATCCTGATTGGGCCACCATATGCTGAAATGTCCTAAACACTGTTCATGGAAATGGCCACTGCTTATATGCTGAACGAGCTAGGTTATAGTTGGGGATAGTCAGCTCAGTATTATACATGATCTGCAGCCACGATTATTACTGTATTTTACATAAGAGTTACAAACCCTGAATCTGGAATATGGATTCCTCTCTGTGTGATTTTCTTTAACAGACCGGAAAGAGTTCCGGTTTCATACTTCTTCAAAGAAGAAGCATCAAAACCAAACGTGTTACAAAACTCGTGCACCTCAAAGTTTTATCTATTACAGGCACACCACTAAAGACCAATACGAAAAGTAAACGACCAACCATTAGCTGCAAAGAAGCTCATTGCTCTTGACTCCGAGGACTTTGCACACCTTTAACATGCACTCCTTATTGTCATATCCAAGCACTGCAATAGAAACGACGACCTGAGCCAGTAGTCTCTCTGAAGAGTACCCATAGAGAACCCTAGGAAACCCTAGCTGCCATGGCATCGTCGAGGCAGGGGAGAACAGAGAGGTGTCGGGACTCATGAAGGAGGCGAGTCTGGAGGGGCGTCGGGAGGAAGAGGTGTCACGAGAGACGTATCGAGGGAGGAGATATTTTTTTTTTTGAGCAGATATCGAGGGACGAGATGTGAGGCGCTTGGAATCCTTTTTCCGTCTCACAGCCCAAGAATCTATCGCAGGCATTTTATTCGGGCTCTGAAACTATCTGGAACGTTGATTTCTAATTTGGTGGATAACCAAATAGGCCCGTTTTAGAATTCAATTCCAATTCAGGCCAATTCTATGGAACCAAACAGGCCAGTGAAAGTTTTTTTTTCCTTGTTATATCGTATATAGTGCAAATAAAATCTCATATTGTACGCTACAATCTATTTCAGTATGCAAAACAAAAATATGTTGAGATGGATGTTCCGGCCATCAAGCTTGCAGAAACGGATGAAGTTACCAAAGAGATTATAGAAACATCACTGCGCCGAGCCCTCACTCAACATTCAAGTCTCCAGGCACCTGATGGGCATTGGCCAGCTGAATACAGCGGAGTTCTATTCGTTATGCCTATCATGGTAAAAATCATATTTAAGCCTGGCAATTTCATTTCAATCTCGATCAAACATTTATTTATTGTACATAATGACATGGAGGAGTACAGATTTCCAATGCATGGGCCTCAATCTTTTTTTTTTTGCTGGTAACCTCTGTTAAATGTTCTTCAAATGAGTTATTTGTATTGTGTGTTTCTTGCAGGTATTTGCTCTATATGTCACTGGGTCGCTCGATTCTGTCTTGTCTACAGAACATCGACATGAGATATGTCGCTATCTTTATAACCATCAGGCATGTATAGTTATAAGGTTCCTCTTATTTCTAGCAACAGTATTTTGTCTACTTGAACTATTTTAATATATATCATTAATCAATCCAATTATGACAATGCTTGTTCCCAATATATATAACAATTTAGAATGAAGACGGCGGCTGGGGCACACAAATTTTGGGACCAAGCACCATGTTTGGCTCATGCTTAAACTATGTTACCTTAAGACTCCTTGGTCAGGCATGTGAAAATGATGCATTGACTAAAGGACGTGCATGGATTTTATCGCGTGGAGGTGCATCTGCTATACCTCAATGGGGAAAGATATGGCTTTCGGTATGGCATCACATCAGTACAAAAAAAATATTGTGTTTTATTTGCCTATACTTGCCTGTATATATGGAAATAATAAGACCATAATTTTTCAAGTAATTTATACCTTAAGTAGGATTTCTGTTCATATAAATAAATTCATATAACTGAAAAGTAAAATTCTAAACCCAAGATGCATGGTTAACTCTAACACTGAATAAGTGTGTTCAAGTGTCTGAAGAAAGAATAATTAAAATTTGATTTACCACCTTTAACATTGTATACTGTTTAGGATGGAAGTGTGCCTTAAATTATAAATGTGATAGAGAAAATAGTTTCTATATTGAGCTGAATTCAATGTGGAGTACCGAAAATGTTGTTATACATAACAGTTATATCTTTTTTTTTTTTGCGATCAGCATAACAGTTATATCAAAACACATAAGCATCAGCCGGTTTATCAGCCATGGTACAGGGTTTATCAGCCAATGTGGAGTACCAAAAATCATAGCCCTATTCGCTTGAACTTATCAGCATGGATTATTAGCCATGGTACAACGTTTTTCTCTCACAACAAATAAGCATCAGCCGGCTTATGAGCCGCAGAAACCATCACCCGAACAGATATAGTTACAACTGATCTTAGCATTCATCCACAAAAACCACTCCCAATCCCCCTCATTGTTGTTTGTGATCTCATTGTCGGAAAGCATCCGCTCCAAACATACCAGCATAATTTTAACTGTGCAGTAAGAGAGGAGATGAACAACAGACATGTCAAGGGCACACACATCAGTATTCATTACACAATGTATGAACAACAATTGAACAAAGCTTATTAAACCCAATCCAGGCGGCATACAGGTGGCCATGCCCGTTGAGAGGCACGGCTCGATAGTAGTCGGACCGGCACGATCCTATTAACAAATCTTGCCATGTTGTGCCCAGCGACGGAGCCAGCGGTGGGGCTGGGGGGCTCTAGCCCCCCCTACAGATCCTGGGCACGTGGAGCCCCCTAAGCCCTCTCTTAAAATTTTATGCATATATGTATTAGGTAGAAGAGGCTAATGTTAAGAGAAGATAAAAAAAAACTTCTATTTTTTTTTCAGCTCCTAAATTTTTTTCTGACTTCGTCCCTAGTCGTGCCTGTCCATGGGTTGGGGTGGCAGCCCTGGCACAGCCACTTAACCGTGAAGGGACGGCTCGAGGGACGAGGGCCCGTTGAGCCTGCCGAGCCCGTCAAGCCGCTGTGACGCCCGCTACGAAGCCACCTCGCCAATGTCTGCGCCACGCACTAGCCTGAGCGGCTGAGCATGTGCCCGCGCCACCACGCCTAGGCTTGTGCCGCTGCTGCGCCCGCAAGGGTGGGGGTGGCGTGGGGAGGCGATGCGAGAATGCGAGATGCGGCGCGACCACGAAGTTGTACGGGAGATGAGGAAGACGACTGGATTTGACAGTCGGGCCAAACCATGCTAGCGGCCCAAGCACGTTGTGCTGGGCCGACACAGGCATAACAGCCATCGAGTGCCTCGGCTTGATCAAGACGTTGGATCATGGGCTGTGTCCATAGGCTTTGGGCCTTGGCTGTGCCCGCCCGCAAGCCACAGTGTGTGAGCCATGCCCGCCCGCCTGTCGTGGCTGACTCCCGTGCTCAGCCTGTGGCCATGCCACGCACCACGAACCCCACCTAGCTTAGGGCCTATTTGCCAACCTCCGACATCGCCTCCTCCGGAGGAGCCCCCTCTCCGACTTCATCAAATGTTTTGTAGAAAAAAAATAAAAGAGCGGGTGGCTCCTCCAAAACGGCTTCAACTCCTTCGGATGAGCCTCAACAGAGAAGTCGTGCCAAACAACCAAACAACCCCAGATCCTTCCTACTGTGTGGATGGTGCTCGACCACTCTGAGTGATGGAACGGATCGGATTCATAAGGAATCGGATCCGGAAGTCACCTTTTACCATATTTTCATCTGGATCCGAATGCGCATATAAATTTTTTCGGATACGAATACAAAACGAATGTCTCGGATTTGGATTTCTATTCGGATATTTATTCAATTCAACTCAAAGTGCATATTGTTAACTTCAATATAGATGAATAGAATTTTACTACTAAATTCGTTGATAACTAAAGTCAAACAAAATCAAAGTACGCTTCTAATAATCTCTGATATCGAAGCAAACCAAATTATAATGGATAATATTTAATAAAATGATAATTCAAGTGAAGAAATTTAAATATGATAATATAGTTATTAATAAATATTTTATATTTAAATATATCAATTAATCAATAATTATTTATGTAATATTTATCTTAAAATTATAAATTATATAAAATAATTTACATCAACAAAGAATAAAGTACTAAAATAATTTACAACAACAAATATATTAGGTTTAAACTAAATTAAAAGGTACTAAAATTAATTTAATATTTATGTATCATTAATAATATTAAATTAATTAATATTAAATGTTATTTATTGATATTCTACTAATTAGTTTCAATCCGCTAACTCAAATAGCAGCCCTAAGTTCCAACTTGCTAAATCCAGCTCCCTATGTCATAGCGGTAGCGGCAGGAGACCGCTACCGCTACCGCTATAGTGGCTGCTACCACCACTATTTAGTACCTTGACAGCTATAACAACAGCTAGCAACTAAATTGTACATAAAAAACTAAATCATTTTCGGACAGCTATAGCCGAAAATTTAGAACCTTGATTATGAATTGTCCTTGGAAATCTTGTTCCTAGGACAGTAGTTTATGCCAACCACCGCAACAAATACGAGCATTTTTAGAGGTTGTTTGCTTAATAGAACCATCTCCAAAAATTTAATTTCCAGAGAAATTTCTACGGAGGTTGCCAATTATGATCGTATCTAACAAAAATCTAAGACATATCTAAAAATCAGTTGTGTATTCATTGATTTTTTTTTAGCAAAGTGTCACCCCTCTTTATTCATCAGGATAACTAGTACAAACTCCATCAGGAGGAGCAACAAACCAAACATGTCTTCCTACCGAAAAGTTTATAGAACTCCTAGCTAAACAATGAGCATCAATATTGGAGCATCTGCCTTCATGAACAAACTCTACCCTTGTGAAGCTTTCCGTCCGGGTCTTGATTTCCAGTACGATTGGCCCGTACCTCCTGAAACCCACACCATGGATGCTTGCAACTACATTGACACAATTCGCTCGCCACCCAGAGAGTTTGGAGGCCCAAGTCACTAGCCAAAGCTAGGCCCTCGCGGCACGCCACCACCTCGGCTGTTTCCGGGTCGGCGCAGCCCTCCAGGGCCAATGCCGAGGCGCTCAGAAAATTACCATCCTCGTCCCTGGCCACGGCCGCTGCCAAGGTGTTGCTTGAATTTTTGGAGATCCCCGCATCCACATTAACCTTCGCAAAATCCCTTGGTGTCTTGATCCATCGCGGTGCTGGATCACCCACCACTTGTTGCTTCTTGGTGCTTGGCTTGATCATCTCCAATTCACTAATGAACCGCTCCACAAAACTGTTCATTGAGAACAGACTCTAAAAGTTGTTCTCAAGCAGTGCCTGACATCACGCGTACCAGATGGCCCAAAGATGGACCACCACCCGGTTGAGCTCTTCATGCTTGAGCGCCGCCATCACCTCTGCTAACCAAACTCTTGCATCCGACGTTTCTATCTGGCATATAAAAGCTATGAGATCCTCCTTCTCCAATGCCCAGACGCACTTGGCTAAGTTGCACTCTAGCAGTGCATGCCTCCAGGAGTCCAACCCACCACACACAGAACATGTCCCATCCAGCGCCATATTCCTGCGATGTTGCATGTCTCCTGTTGGGATGGACTGTCTTGCCAAACGCCACAGAAAAACTCAGATTTTTTATGGAACTTTGATTCTCCATATGTCACTCCACTCCTTCTCCTGGGTCCTTGTGTTCGAGCGACCTGGCCTATCCTCTGCCCAGTCTAACATTACCTCCCGATTCCGAATCAACATCCGATAAGCCGACCGGACAGAGAAGATGCCTTTCTTCTCATAATGCCATGCCCAGAAGTCGTCTTGCGGTGTAGTACTTAAAGGGATGTTTTCAATGATCTCCGGTCCAATGGAGAAAAGAACTCCCTCAGAAGTTGTCTGTTCCAACTCCGTGAAGACTGATCAATAAGTTCAGAGACCCACTGCGGTGGGTTATCCTTGGTCGGTCGTAGCAGAAGCAGCATGCCATCTCTGGGGAGCCACGGAGACTCCCAAATTTTCGTTGATTCGCTCGGCCCGATATCCTGCGGATCAAACCTTGTTGCAGCACCTGAATGTTGTTAACAATAGCTCTCCAAACCCGAGACGGAGACGATCCCAGCTCCGCATCCAGCATATAAAGGGAAGATGTAGCACCCGGTTTTAAGAACAAAACCAGATACGCACCATATGTGAGCCCAGGAAATCAAATCTCACATATAGCTATAAATAAGGGTAATATCAATAGACAATGCTCAATATATAATATACTTAGTACAAAGAATATAACCTTAGACAACAAACAGTGGAAAGACAACTCCGATCTTTGGGTGAAGACTCCAATTCCATAGGAACAACTGACTAGTTGATCACAAGTCTAATTCCTCCAAACTCTAGCAATCTGGTACCCATCCATGATTTTTATCCAAATAATTGAAAAATAAAGCATGCATAAGTATATGTCGTACTTAACAAATATAATATGGGGTTCATGAGGCTCAAAAGACGGACACTGGTTTAACTGCAATTAGCTTTTAATGAGTCATGATTTTAGCAATTGAGTAGCAACAAGTTTATTCACAAGCCCACATAAACACATGATCAGGTAAACATGAATAATGAATAGCATAAACAGTAATCATTAGTGAGCATCTTCATTATCAGTATCATCAGTATTCATCGTCTATTCCGTAACGGTTCCAAGGTCGCTCGTGACCGTGAGCACGGCTGGTATACCAGTTTTACACTCTATAGAGGTTGTACACTTTCACTGTGAGTCGTGATTTATCCTTTCGCCCGAGGTCACGAGCCTCTTAACCCACTACCAAGGAAGGTCGGTAGGGTTCACTATGAAGCCTTTCAAAGATTCGTCTATCAAGTTAGGGCCATTAGATTCACTTGGCAAACAGATATAGGAACCCACATGTCGAATGGCACAATTCCATCACGGCTAAACACATAAGAGTAGAGGCTGTCCTATACCCGATTCGGCAAGCCATTCTTACGCCAATAAAGGTAACCCCTAACAAGCTAGAAAATGTCCTCATACTGAGCTAAAGCCAGAGCCATGTAACCCTCACAGTTGTAATATAAGTCCCGAATGATCACTTACAGATAAGTCCTTAGAAAGAGAAATTTAGAGCACCATAAAAATAGCCCAATGCTCTAGCCCCCTTGATTCCATGTTGCTAAAAAGCATCTTTTAGTTTTTATTGCATATACCATTAGTCAAGTTACAAGATCATGGCTTTAGTTGAGCACTAGCATCATACTACCCAATGCAATACCCCATAGCTATCAAGGAATCCAAGATATCAAACAGCTAGGAAAATTACTACGGTTGTCAAGGTAGACACATGCATATAATTAAAATGATATTAAGGTGAATATGACAACAAGGATAATCCTATGTTATACTTGCCTTAAATTTAGATCATTCTTCTAGTCCAAACCTTCAAAGATCTGCTTCTTAATTCACCACGTATAGCTCACCGACTGGACATGATCATAGAACACCACATAAGCATCCATACAATCATATACGAAGCAAACAATAGAACTAACTTAGAATAGTACACCAAACATACGAAACAATAAGTAAAAAAGTTTTAAAGATGTTCTACACGTTACTACGAACACACAGACGCGAAAATCACTCTAATCAGAGCTACGGTGAAAAATATACATCTACCAATAGTTTTGCTTTGAAAAGAAACTATAGGCTTTATTTATTTTAATTATAAAACATATATAAGATACTTCAGAGAAATATATAAATTGTTTTAAGCCAAATCATATTTGTATTAGAAAACCAATATAAGATTTAATCTTATTTTATTTACAAAAGACAGAGGTTAAAAGCCTAAGTTGCATTTAATTAAAAAAGTAGCTTCATATAGATTAATCAAATTAATATTTTATTCAAAACCTCTAAATATGCTAAACAATGTTACTAACACGTAGATTATGTCGTTACGAACCTAACGCAACTTGAACGGGTCAAATCAGAGTTAAAACAGAGAAGATATGGCTTAATGAAGATAGTGGCAATTTTATAAATAGATGTAACTTTGATTTTCAAATTTAAAATAAATAAAATCCAATTTTAAACCAGCCAAGGACCGCGGGTTCAATTACATGAAAATGCAGGGGTGAAAATAGAAGAAATAGGGACTTCTTTCTAATTTTTTTTAAATAGAGGTGGATGTCGGGTTGATTTAAGGAAAACAGAGGGTCTCTTGTGCAAAAGTGTCGAGCTGACTCTGTTGACCGGTATTAACCCGGGTCAACATTAGATCTGGACCGTTGATTCAGAGCTGGACGGTGCAGAACAGAAGGGAGGGAGATAGGGATCGGCCGGCTAGGGACCATGTTTACAGGGCTGGGGACCATGTTTTGACACGGGAATAGCACAGAGAGGGAGAGGGGAACATGGCAGATCCATCTAGGGTATCGATTGAAACCAAGGCGGCGAGAGTGGGCGTGGTGGCTCGATTTGGTGGCCGACGTTAATTCGGCGGCGGCGCGAAGCTAGCAGAGAGCAAGAGGGGGGCATAGCGCGGTACCACCCGCTTTCTTACCTCCATGCGAAGACTGGAGAGTGGCTCGAGACAACGGTGAGGCACGGTAGCGACGAGATGCGCTCGACGGCGGCGGGCTAGGGTTCGACGGCGCAACGCATGGCTAGGGCTTGAGCGACGGCGGCGGGGGCAGAGATGAACACGGCATGGAGTCCGAGCTCAACACGACGGATGTAGGCAAAGGGACTGACAAGGTGGGTCCACCGGTAGAGAGGGAAAGGAGCGGGGCCAGCAGTCAGGGAGAGAGGGGAGAAAGGGAAGCGAGCTGCTGTCATCGGCTTCGGCTGGGCCAACGCATCGGAGTGGGCCGAGGGAGACCGCTGGGCCGGGAGAGAGAATGAAGGGAAGGGAGAGGGCCAGCGTGGCTCCGAGCTGAGAGAGAGAGGGATAGCAGACCGTCGGCCCAAGTGAGCAGAGGCAGTCCGAGGGAGAGGGAGAAGTTTTTTTTCCAAGTCCCTCTTCTATTTTCTTTTCTTTTCCTATTTCAAACCAATTTCAAATATGAATTAAAGCAAGTTTAAATATGGTTTAAAATACACTTTGCAAGTCAATTCAAAATGAACAATTTTGGTAGGTTTTCAAAAATAAATTTTACAACTTTTTAAATTCTTTTATTTTCTAATTTTCTTTTTTTATTTCAAAGCCATTTTCAAATTCATTTTCAAAAGCATTTTGAATTCATTTTGAATTTTGGATTCAACCACTCATTGCAATAAATCAAATGCACCGGCATGTATGCACATCCATGTTGCTACTCCTTATGATGAATTTTAATATGATGAAAAATATTATTTTTCCTATATTTTATGTGCACAAAAATTCATAAATAAAGTATTTTAATCATATTTTCAAAAGTACAAATTTTAGGGTGTTACAGAAGATGAGACATTTGAAAGGTACAATGGCCCAAGAAGGGGTTGAATTGGGCTTTGAAATATTTAAATAACAACAATATTAGCCTATGCAATTCTACTTCACCGGCCCGCTTGCCTGTCGAGACCTAGGACTAAAAAGTCACTCTAAATCAAGATCCTTAGGTCCATCACACTAGCATATCCTTAGCAAAGATGCACACACTAACAAATGTGTCCTTAAGGTGAGAAAATTGAAAAGCCAAGAACACACTACCAAGGGAAAAATCCAAGCAAAGCACTCAATGTAAAGTTGCGATCACAAAACAAGATAAGCGCCAAGCAATATCAAGATGTAATGTAAATGCAAGAATTGAAAGAGCAAGTGAACAAGAGACAACCAGATTTTTTCCTTGGTATCGAGGTGTTGGGCCAGGACACCCCTCTAGTCCATGTTGGTACACCCACCAAGGATTGAGTGCCCTTGAGTCACCAAGGCTCAATAGGCATATCACTTCTGCATCTCTAGAATGGTAGATCGCACACACCGTCTACAAGTCACAAAGCCAAGGCTTCTCATAAGAGTCACCAAGAGATCTTACAGCCACCATAGTCACTAAGACATCTAGGTGCTCCTAACACCAAGAATAACAACTCACTAGACCAAACAAGACCCAAGGCCTATTGATGCACACTTGTCACTCAAATATTGCTCAAGCTCTCGAATATGATGTGGCTATCCTTCAGGGGTGCAAGCGACCTCAATTGAAACCAACTAAGGTTCTCCATGGAGAGCCATTGTAATAGTGCAGAAAAAGTGCCTTTCCAAAGTACATGGGCCAGTGTAAAGTCTCGGACACGCCACCTACTCCTCAAATGGTAGTATGACATCAGCAAATGTCCAACACTCACTAAGAGAGGATTGGTCGAACAGTTCGGTCTGTGTAACCACACAACCCCTCCAACCCAGGTCATTAGTCGGACAGTCCGGCATGTGTGTGATAGCTCTGCCAATTGTCCAGGCATAATCCGACACTGCACTTAGCATCCTGTTAGACAGTCTAGTCAATACAATTGAATACTAGCTAAGAGCAACTCCAGCAATGTCTCCCTAAACAAGTGCCTAGTTTAAATTTGAGGGCTTCTCTTACTTTTAACGGCCATGTTTTCTGAACTCCATTCTAGGAATAGCCATCAAATAGGTCCTGCTCTTGTGGGACAGACTTGTCAGTCACATTCGTCTTATTCTTTTTTCTTCCAAATAACTCTCGACTTAGGCGTAGCAGGCGGCATAGCTAGCAGAGGAAGACGGACCACACCGGTGACACCCACGTCCGAGGTTGCGAGGTCGCCACGCGGGAGGAAGAGGACGTAGCAGGGAGTACCATCGACATAGAGGCAAGGCCAGCGCACCGGGGGAGGAGACCACTGAGGTTGACCCGCGTGTGCCACCTGCACCATGGAAAAGGCTTCACACCGCCGCACCAAGGGAGAAGGTCGCCGGAGTGGGTGCCGCACTGGGGACGAGCAGGCCATGTCATGATCTGTCGACGGCGGCCAAGAGAGATGCATCGGGAGAGAGAGAGAGAGACGCGTTGGGGAGGGATGCAGGCGTTACGAGATTTTTCAGCGGCATGGGAGGTGGCACTAGCAGTGGGAAAGAAGGTGTGGGAGGGCACCGGTGTCAGGACAGGTGGCACAGTGAAGGCACGGGCGGGATAGCGGGAGTGAAATAGTGAGAACAGGAATACAGGGGTGCCCTCCAGAGCCCCAGCAACGAGGGCTTGATGGTGGAATTTAAGGGGCTCCTAATTTTGTGGGCCTAAGTAGAGTCCTACTAGACTGAGATTTTTGCCCACCAGCCCTCAAAAGTAGGGTAGAGACTTGAATAGGGCCCTGCTCAAGATGCTCTAACACTTAACTCCTTTGGCCGGACACCAGTTTAGTTGTTGGTTCACTTGCTTGACTTCTCTGCCGGACTGTCCCCTTCGTAGTCTTCCACAGTAGGGCTTAGCTTTGATTTGGCTAGACAACATTGGCAACTGCCAACAACTGTCCGACCCGTTGATAATCTGAACATGAAGACAGTCGGGCTAGTTCAATTTTTTTTGTTTGACTCTAACTATATTGAATCCTTAATCCAATTATAGTCAAACTCGATTCCCTTGAATCCTCTCTAGGACTGGCCTCCGCGCCCCTCATCTCCCCAAGTGTGCATAACTAAAGCCATGGACTCACTTGGTCAAACTACTAACCTTTCATCCCCCCTTAATAGTACGGTAAGAACTAAAAACTTGCAAAACAAAATCTACCCAAGTATCCTTCATAAACTCATTGATACTTGGCTCTAGAAAGGTCTTTAGTCTTCTCTCTAAGTCCTTTATTGTCATGGAGTCCAAATTGGGGGCCTCTCATTTTCCTTGTGCCTTGCAATTGCAAGTTGCAACCTAACACCCTGATTGTTCCTTCAATAAAAATTGTTGGTTGCACAAGCACGGCTGTCATTAACTACCGAAACTCACATCTTACCTAGGAGACCTAGATGCTTACAGTTGTGATGCCTATCCTTGGTAGATTCTTGTTAGTGAAGCCAGGTTTGCAAAACCGCACAAAATGAACTCTTAAAGGACAGAGGGGTTACATAGTTCGAGTTCATTGACACTTAACAGCTTGAGGAGTTAAGGCCCAAAATAAAAGTGATTTTTGTACTTTTACATTGTTTACTATTATTATCTTCTGTGTATAAATGTTTTCCAGTGTGATATTCTGATGATGCATACTCTACACAGAATAACTGTTTGTCATTTCTTTGAGGTTGGACTCAATTACTAAGCTTTTTGAAAATGATCGAAGCCAAAGTTGCACCTGATATTGTTGACATTAGATAAAAAATAATATTCATTAACTTATAACAAATTTTTTGCATCATTTTAAATGAAGGTGATCGGTTTGTATGATTGGTCCGGCAACAATGCCATGATCCCCGAATTATGGATTATCCCGTATTTTCTACCAATACATCCAGGTACTAGCTATCTTCATAGGATGATCATTACTGAAATTTTCATTTTGTTAGGTTACCTTAAGGTTGCATGTCGACGTACACAACTTTTATTACTGTCTTATGCTGCCTGCACAACCGGTTATTTTATTGTAGCTGGACATGTTAATTAATACACATGTGTGGATGAATAGTACGTGGACTCTTCACAAATCATCCTACACTACTTACATTCAGGCCTTGTTCGGATGTTATCGGATTCACCTCAATCCACATGTGTTGGAGTGGATTGGAATAGAATTTAGTTCAAGTTCCACTTCAATCCACCCAACACATATGGATTGATGTAAATACTACTACATCCAAACAAGACCTCAGGATGGCTTACTCAAGATTTGACTAAAACAAAATAAGTACAGTCCTCGATGGGCAAATGTATATTTATTGAATAAAATTTGGAACACTACTGATGACACATGTTTGCTCTATTTCCCTTTCATAAACATTTATGTCATCATTTCACATCATGTATATCTTAGGATAACTTATACAGATAATATATATTACTTTATTAAAAAATTCAATGTATATGCTTTGCTATGACGTGTACTTTGTCATGATAAATATTTCTGACAGTCTCACAAAATATGAGTTATTTGGCTATTTCCAAAATACATCAAACCACATTACTAATGTATATATTTAAGTCGCATGAAAGAAATAGGTCTAGTGTAAAAGTCTTGTTTTATTTAAATACACGCTTTAGTTTCTTATATTATAAAGCAGATGGTAGGTCACCTATCGTTTAGCACTTATTCAAGCAAAAGGGCCCATAAAATAGGCTAAATGGTCATTTAAACATGATAAATAGGCAATTAAATGGAAACAGAGTACCACTATGTAGAGTTCACATGGCGTTTAAACTGGCAACATCAAAGTTGTAGTACTCGACCAGATCTACAACTTTAGAACTAACAACTTTTTCATTTGAGATTGTTTAGTGTCAAATATACAATATAAGATTATGAATTTTGTAGTTAAAAAATAGCATCCGTTGTGTAGTCACAAGTGTCACGTAACTTAGCTAGTATGGATGCTCAAAAGAATGGGAACATTGAGGTCTTGAGTTTGAATCTTGAAAAACACATATTTTCTATTTTTTATCACTCATGTCTGTTTGGGTGTAGTGTTAACTACAAAATTGATCTACAAAGGCATGTGAAAATCATTTTAGAGGCATTTTCTTTTCACATGCCTCTGCATAAAGATATCTTTAAATGGATGATGTTCAGAGGTGGGAAAGAAACAACCTCTACAAAGATTTCCATAGGTGGGACACCTAAGATGCCTGCCACAATAAATCGTTTTCATAGGGGTTAGCTTATGTGTGACCTGGCTCTAGAAATCAACTTCCACAAACTAAAAAAATGGCCCAAATGACATCCAACATCATGCGAGGGTTCATTACCATCCTACATCATACCTGTTAGTATTGCAATAGGAGAACCTTTCATTTTGTTCCTTTGGTAGGAATGATTTATAGAGACTACGGGCTTCTTGAGGGCACACCTCTAGAAACAAAAAAGAAAGATTAGTTAAAGCCATGTCTATTTTAGGTCTATGCCCCTTCAAGACACTTCTTGTAAATGTCACATATAACAGAAATGTTGAGCATAGAAATCAATCAAATGTCACCAGATAATGGACAAATCTAGGAACATACCTCTGTCGTGAAAATCTGATAACAAAATTGAACAACATCAACGTGCCATCAAATCCAACAAATGTAGGAACCTACCTCTGTCGGGTTAATAACCATAAAAAGCTAGCCACCGTCAGATATATTCCCTTTTCCAGGAGTGCATGGGCGTACCAAACAATATATGTACCTTATAGAGTACAGGTTGGATTAATAATTACACTTCTACTTTCTATGTTTGGGGTTGGCTCTAGCTTTTTCTACAAACAAAACCCATTAAGGGGGGAGGGGGTATATGTAGATCTAGAAGCAAGAACTGGTTGGCACTTGGCAGATGCTTTACATGTTGCTAGGTTGGATGTTCTGGCCCGAAACCGTAAAAAATGGGTTACATTTTGATATATGAAAATCAGTAATACAATATTATGAGATTAATGTGCATCACTGTTGATACAGCGCACACTCAGTGTTGTACTGAAAATTTTATGTTTGGATCTGCGGTCACAAGTTCATATTAGGGGATATTGCAGTCTAACAAAAAGGCAAAATCTTCCTATCGGCTACGTACCATCATGAAAACTATTTCTGACGGTTGACTTAGATATTTTTAAATTTCCCTGTCACTCTATCCCAGTCAGTGTACTATCAAGAAAATTTACATTTATTTTCATTTTATGAAAATTCTCATTTCCAGTAGCAATGAGGCCTAAAAAATCTCTGCTATACATCTTCTAGTAGATGAAAGCACATTAATTTTTCCATATTTCTTTTGTTGTTATTTCAAATAGGTCATCCTTTTTTTCACAGGACGATTTTGGTGCTTTTGTCGCTTAGTTTATATGCCGATGGCTTACCTATATGGTAAGAAATTTGTTGGCACACTTACTCCAACAATATTGGCACTAAGAAAGGAGCTCTATAGTGAACCATACAGCAATGTTGACTGGATTAAAGCTCGTCATACTTGTGCTAAGGTTTGTAATGTAAATTAAGTTTTCAGAAGCTTTATAAAGAAATTCTTGGTTCAAGATAAATTTATTGAATAATAGGTTATTTCTTGCACAAGTAGTACACTTCATACTGCAGAAGTAATTTGTTTATTGGTTTAGAGGATCACGGTATTTTTTTTATTACTGCCAATTATATCCATATGTTCATTCATTGGTATAGTCATGTTCTTCTGTGGAAGCGCACACACCCTTTTTCTTGTTTCTTTTGATCAGATAGAGTAAAGTTTTGAAATTAAATGAGTCAGGTCTTCTCTGCACAATATAGAAATACTGTGTTTATCAAATGATTTCTTACCAACATCGCTCTTATGTCCCCATCTGATCGAGTAAAAAATGACTAATATGCCAGACAATTTGTTTGTAGGATAGCAAAAGTGTGGGTTTTTCCTAGGACGTACACCACTCTCAATGATTTTGTTGAGTGGACAAGTGAGTTTATCCTCATATCACTACTACAGAAAAGGGAAACACTGCCGGCCGGTTCCTAAAGGCCTATTACTGCCGAATTTGCAACAGGCACTGGGAAAGCGGCAGTGATGTCCCTGGCTTACCACTGTCGGTACTTCACCCGTCAATGATAGGCTTTAAAAAAAAGAATACAGCAAGCAAGCATGCTCACTGGAGCATGCTCGTTACAGCCGCCGTCGCCACCGCCGCCATGCTCGCTAGCTACCGCTGCCACTCCATCACAGACAAAGGAGGAGGGGTTCAACACATCACAAATCAGCTCAACCACACATCGATTCGTACATCACAAAGGAGAAGGGTTCAACACATTACATATTAGAAGGATTAGGAAGGATTCGTACATCACAAATTCAGTACATCACAGACAAAGAAGGATTCGTACATCACAAAGAAGAACGATGCAGATGTTCATGGGATTGGCAAGGAATACACCTGGTCATGGATCCGTCACCGGGCGCACCTTCTTCCTCCTTGCCACCGCTGGATCTGGATTCGCCTCCATCGGGCACCAGCACTCCGGATCCGGGTGAGGGTCTCAGGCGTAGCGGAAGTGCACCTCGGCGGCAGCCTCAATCCGTCGCTTGTCGCCGACGAGGTAGTCTCGCCCCTCCCGGCAGAACAGGCGTGGGTCGACGGCGAGGTAGTCGCGCCCCTCCCAGCGAACAGGCGCGAGTTGATGGTGAGGTGTCGCGCCCCTACCTGCGGAACAGGCGTGGGTCGATGGCAACGGAGATCGCGAAGCCCTCGGAGCAGAGGTAGACGACGCGGGAAGGGGGAGGGGCCAGCGGCGAGGGAGGTCCAACGGGGGAGGAGTGAGCAGCACGACGGAGGTCTAGACGGGGGAGGAGCGAGCGGCGTATAGGAAATCACGGGAGGAGGAGAAGTATGAGGAGAGAGAGAGAACGGATAGAGGTGTGGACTGGATGGACGTGAGTTTGGAGTTAACCGGGATACATAAAAATTTCGGGTCCAACTGTGGATCAATTCCGGTTGGCACTACAGCCCGACAGTGATAAACATCAGTGCCGGATTGTACTAGCAACCGGCAGTGATATCTATCACTGACGGTTGGTATAAAATTTTGGCAGTGATAGACTTTTTTCTTATTAACCGTAGACTTTTTTCCTTATTAACCGGCAGTGCTGTATCTATCAGTGTCGGTTTTAAAATTCCGGCAGTGATATGACCGCCAATGATTGCTTATTCTGTAGTAGTGTATAAAAAGTCATGGCACAAATGATCCACCATAATTTCAATGCCAAACAGTCAATATCTAGGCTCATTCGGTGATCCACCTCCATCAATCCATTTGCTAATTAAATTTGAATTGCCTGAATTAGGTAGTCCTGGTCTTGGATAAAGCTTTCTCAAGTAGCAAGCCACATCGACCCAATAGAACCAGGAACTTGGTGACTATGGCCCTAATAGACAAATAAACATTCTCAGCATTTTCTCAGAGTGCACATGATTTTGAGTATGTGTGCCCCTAGCTCTCATATTTAATTTCTTTTTCACACAAGCACACACTATTAGTGTGATGTGTTACTAACATGTGGACCTAGCAAAAATGGTACAAAGGGCACAAACATTATAGTCCAATGTGAACCATAACTCAAGCCCCACTTTTTTACCACTGGTTCTCTCTAGTATGTGAATGAGATCATTTAATTTAAGATAGCAAACATTAAGATGCATTACTTCTTTGTGGTGACAATAAAATTTGGTCAAGTACAATTAAGGTAGGTGTGTAATAAGTTGATAGAACTATATATATGCATCACAACCTAATAGTTTTCGGTTGCTGTTACCTTGTTGTATTGGGGACTGAAAAATACTGATGACGATTTTAGCTTGTTTTCTTTAATCAAAGGAAGATACTACAAGAATAGAAGTGTATGTACCTTCCAGTTTTAATTAGATTCAGCAAGAATAACTTATTTATGCTTCATTATCATCATTTTGTGTAGAAAGGTAAGATACATTGCTTCCTACTGACTGGGTAGCTACAGGGAAAACATATATGCTGTTTTGATAGATTGATTTTCAGTTGTATGTGGTGTTCGGTGCAGGAAGACCTTCGTTTCCCACAACCCTGGGTTCAAACTGTTGCCTGGACATGCATTAATAAAATTGTGGAGCCAATGTTTAATTATTGGCCATTTACTAAGATAAGGGATACAGCATTGGATGAACTGATGAAGCATGTCCACTATGAAGATGAAACTACTAAATACATTGGCGCCTGTCCAGTAAACAAGGTAACGTACTGATGATTGCTTGCTTGACAACTTATAAAAATGAGTGTGGTCTAATTTATTTGAAACAAAACGATGCACCATCAATTACCAATTTGCATATGTATATATTGTAATAAACTTGAAGGAAAATATGGATATGTTGCCTAGCTCAAAAAGAAAACTATTAGCTTCATGACTAAAGTCAAAACCAGAAATGCTATTGTAAGACTGGGGAGTTAACATAAATGGCAAGATTTTTGGTTCAAAAGATCTTTTTAGAGCCATCACCAAGTAAAGTATATTATAAATTAATGCAACCCCCCATTTATAAAACCTCTATAATTTGGAATGTGTAACTCCTCAAATTTTTGCCAACTTCTCAATGGTAGGCACTAAATATGATCTGTTGCTGGATAGAAAATCCTAATTCAGATGCTTTCAAGAAGCATGTTCCAAGGATCTATGATTATTTATGGCTTGCGGAAGATGGCATGAAAGCAAAGGTACACTGTTTTATGGCCTATATGCGAAGTACATATATTGTCTCATGGTTCTCAGTATCACATGACTTTAATAAAGCTAGTCTCCCATTCATGCTAGAGCTCTGCTAAGTAAGAGATCTAGAGGCACTCAGCCCACTACACATTGTTGCAATATACTTTCTTTATCTGTTCACATCCACTACACCACAAACAGTCACTGCTGGATTCCGCAACTAGCAGGTAATCGACAGTGATACATCCAGCGTTTCACTACCGGATTCTCACCCGGCATGGATGCCTATTTCACGAAACAAAAAAAATTGTGCTGGTCAGGACGGCAGGCCAGTGAACTCAGCACCACCACTCGCGCCACGGGAGCTGAGGACATCGGGTCGCGCCCCTGAGCCCGTCACACCGGCGTGGGACCTCTGCCTGGGGCCGCTATGTCCAGAAGGTCTTGCACGATGGTTGGGCATTGATAGTTCGAGATTGAGATGGTGTTTGGATCTAGGGATTAAAGTTTAGGAAGTGTCACACATCGGGTGTTCGGATACTAATAATAAAACTAATTACAGAAGTCGTGACTAATTCGTGAAACTAATCTATTAAGCCTAATTAATCCATCATGAGCACATGTTACTGTAGCACCACATCATTGTCAAATCATGGACTAATTAGGCTTAATAGATTTGTCTTGCAAATTAGTCTTAATATGTGCAGTTAGTTTTGTAACTAGTCTATGTTTAATACTCTAAATTAGTGTCAAATATCCGATATGACAGTGACTAAACTTTAGGAGGTGGAACCAAACGCCTCCTGAGTAGGGAAACGGACCTCATCGACCATTTTCTTTTTCTACATACACATTGTATGTAACTTTTTTCCTTATTTTTTCAATGGTAAAAGGTGTATATTCCAGAATTTCTTGTAGCTTTTGTAACAAAAACTTATTCACCATTATAAAAACTTATCCAGGCATACGATGGTGTTCAGTGCTGGGAAGCTGCCCTTATTGTACGGGCATATTGCTCCACAGAACTTGCAAAAGAATTTGGTCCAACACTTTCAAAAGTTCATGATTTTCTTAAAAATTCACAGGTACAATGTTTAATATGTTGATTCTATTGTTAAGCAAAACAATGCTTGCATATGAACTTCTAACATGTATTTTGTTTTTTAGATTCGTGAAGACCATCCTGATTACAAAACTTATTACCGACATAGATCTAAAGGCTCATGGACAGTTTCCACATCAGATAATGGATGGTCTGTATCGGACTGTACTGCAGAGGCACTTCAGGTGAAGATATTCTAATCTGGATGTCTACTCTTAATATATAGAACCAGACAAATCTTCTGTGGCCGTACCACCTAACTAAACTTAATCCCAAGCATACTTGTCGTCCTTGTTTAGACACTCAGTACCCAAGATACCTATCAAGTTTAGTTTCGGTAGTCCATCAAGTGCACCACATGGGAGAACTCGAAACTATCCACTTTTTTCCAGAATCCATAATAAGTGATAAGCTTATACATCAACATTAATCATCTCATACATCGTAGAGTTTTCCAAATAGTTTCATACATACATCACAAACTTAAGAGTTTATTACAACGAAAGCAAAAGTCCAACACTTGCATGTACAGGATGAATTAGCAAAATAAGAGTTTTGCCTCTACATGAACTAACAACTCAAATGATGATATAAAAGCAACTATGAAGGACGTCTTGAAAGGAATCCTCCTTGTGCCCACCAGGAGGAAACCCCGCACCAAATGGCAAACAAGGATCACCCATCCTAGACCTCATCGATAGGCCTGAAAAGTGGTGTTGACCCGGTCACTCCTCATTATCGGCATATGTAACATGGGGAATAAAACCCTAAATACTAAAGTGTACTCAACAAGCTAATACTTATCCAACTAGATGGGAGTAGTCTCCCAACTCTCAATTTGGTTTGTTGTCTTGTTGTTCCTTTTGCAGAAAGCTTACTAATAGTTGGCCCTTATAAGTAAATTTTAGCAGTCATATTAAGTTCATTACTTAACCATGATAGGTAAGCAACTGTACTATTTTCAAGCATGAGGTAAGTTAAGTAATACCATCATCCTTATGTCATCCTTCACAATCCATTATGTTCCAGTTGTTTACAACAACAATAGTAAGATAGGAAGTAGTATTCATATCCGAGGAGAGGCAGCGATTCAAATCAACTGTACAACCAGCTAGGGGTACCAAACAGACGCATGTACAAACCCTGCTAGGTTCGCATAATAGTTGTTCCTGAATCTTAAGTGCATAAGGACTGAACAGACCCGGACGCCCAGAGAACCCAACCCCACAGGCCATGTCCTAGATAAGCTCACTATGAGTTACAGCTGTGATTCTCTATCACCCATCTGGCAGCTGGTTTGTCCGCATGTGTTTGACACACGGCGCATGCGCGGTGGCTGTCCAACCAGGGGCGACATCGGCATCGGCCAGGCATGGCCGGTCATGCGCGTACCTGTGGCGGCGGTGCGTAGCGGCGGCGCTCCGATGAAGCCATGGCTAAGCAGGGTCAACGGAGGGGCAGGACATGGACCGGAGCTCATCTAGAATCGGCAAGTGTTGATGGCTCCCTTGGAGAAGACTGGCTACGGTTGACCGCGGCTTCCCGTGCGCGCCAGCGGTCCGATGCCTCATGGTGGCGAGGCTGGCTCCCTTGGCACGCCTAGGATCCTTTCTGAGGCACCACATTGATGGGGCGGTCTTAGGACGAGGCGAGGCAGAGCAGGCGGCCAGATCAAGCAGAGCACTCGATGGGTTCGGCATTGGCACGAGACGAGGCGCTTGCAGCACGACAAGATAGAGGAAGCAGGGGAGATAGCGTGCGGTGCGGCATGAGGGCGAACGGAGACCGGACAGGCGCTGGCCGCCGCTGGCTCGGGGCAGGGAGACACGAACGCGGGTCGGCCGGCCGCGCGGCGAACGTGTGTCCTCCGCGGAACCAGGCGGGCACGGCGCGGGCTTAGCTTCCTTCGTGCGGCAAGGCACCGGGCAGGTGTGGGCGCGTGGCCGACCGCGGCAGAGCGCACGGGTCGTCCTCGTCCCCCAATTGGCGATGGGGCCGGGCAGGGCTGCGTTTGGCGACATCGTGGGCGCGGCCAGGGTGAAGCTAGATATACATTTTTTTTTAAATTACACAATACAACACGTACTTACACTTACCCTTATGAACAGATGCAAACCCTACCCCTATAAGCACCTCCGAAGGAGTGAAACGATAGATCTTGAGGTTTTTGACGCATGAGTGCGTTTGGCGATTTTCCAAAACAAAAATTGGAAGTTATCAGAAGTAACACTGCATTGAAAGTTGTAAATTTTGTTTGGAAAGATAATAAAATATCAATCTTCCCTTTTTATAAGGGTGCGAGAGATTAACTTTTTCTAGGAAACTTTGCTGGCTTCCTATATGCAAACTTTAATTGAGAGGACTCTTCTCCATCTAATTATATTAAGAAAAGCGCATATAATTTTTTTCTTATATTTAACCATCAGTTTCATTTCTTCAGGCACTGCTATTGCTATCAAAGTTACCACCAGAACTAGTTGGGGAACCAATACAAGGACAGCGGTTGTATGATGCAGTGGATTGCTTGCTATCTTTTATGGTACGCATCATATGACAAACTCCTTCAGCATTATTAATTAGAGAAATGGAATTCTCTTTATGATTCCATTACCTTCTTTATGTATTTTTAATAAAATTGGGACTTCATTGCTGAGGTTATTGATCACAACTTTTTTTTTGGTATCGGTGAAGAACAACGACGGGACATTTTCTACATATGAGTGTAAAAGAACGTCATCCTTGTTGGAGGTGAGTGCTTTGGGTTGCTCCTCTATTGTCTGCAATTCAATTTTTCAATCACCGTGCCGATTCATTGGGTGTAGAACACACAATCTGCAAACACTTTAATAATCCTCACTGCAATGCAAGATAATTTTGTTTTGATGGAAAAATTATGTTTTAGAAATGTATAAGCATACCACCACACCAGGACCATGCATGGCAACATCTTTAAACCTTAAGAAATTTACTTTTCTGAAGCAATCAGAACATTTTGAGATCATAATTGATTACAATAATACTGTTAAAGTAAGTTTTTTAAATAAAGGAAACTTCATGGGTCTCGGACAATTACATCAAGATGATATATATATATACTCGTGCTTAAGTATACATGTATATTTTTGAAAGGGTTGGTTTAGGTTACCAAAAATCCATAAGAGTCAACTCAGCCATGTTGGATTTGTTTATTAATGCAATATATGCTTGAAGTGCGTCCCCTAATTAAATGAATTTCAATTTGGGCGACTTCTAATATTTCTAAATGCACAACATCAACCAAGAGCTTTTTTACAAAAAAATTTAAAAATCTTGTATTTTCGGGTTATGGTATTTTGGGATTATTACAAATGGGGAGAAGGGAAGGTGAAGAGGAGGTCGCTGCTGCCACATGCATGGCAGCTGGTGTTGGTGGACATCGAGGCTGGAGATGGGAAGTCTTGTCGATGAGCTGGTAGTTTTGCTGCCTCCAGAGCAGCACAAGGGCCTCGATTCCAGAACTACTCTAAAATAAGGATGGAAATAACTAACTGTCATGCTGATGAACTTACTATTTGGGCAAACAAAAATAGAAAATCAAGTGAGGATTTGGTTGTGGCAAGCACTTTGTTCATTGCATAGTGATGGATCAGAAAAAGGTTGTTGAAAGCAGTCAAAAGATCGATGAAGTAACAACAAAAATAATAGTTAAACTTCAAGAACTATGAAGCGTTTTTTAAAAACAATTCAGTGTTCTGCACAGATTAAATTTTGCTCCAAATTATTCTATTTTGTCCTAAATTATTCTGATTTGGCCTGTCTTGCATGATTGTACTGACCTGGCTTCCTTGTCATCAGCTTCTCAACCCTTGTGAGACTTTTGCAAACATTATGGTTGATAATCCGTAAGTGATGAATATGTGTCCTTACTAGAAGAAAAAACAGTTGTTTCCTTTCTTCTAATGACGACTCCTTTAGTTATGGGAGGTGACCTATCATCTGAATCCATAAAACCAATTGACAGATGCGTTGAATGCACATCATCTGTTCTACAAGCTTTGGTTACATTCAGAGATCTGTGTCCAGGCTACCGCAAGGATGAGATAGAAATTTGTGTCAAAAATGCAACAAAGTTTATTGAAAACGAACAGCAACCGGATGGCTCATGGTACCTAGAACTTTCTTTTATTAAGTAAAAAATATTAAAAGTTTAATTACGCTAATAACTAGATTATTCCTTATTCAACAGGTTCGGTACTTGGGGTATCTGTTTCATCTATGGGACACTATTTGCAGTAAAAGGACTAGTGGCAGCTGGAAAAACATACAAAAATAGTTATTCAATCAGAAAAGCATGCAATTTTCTTTTATCGAAGCAGTTAAGTACTGGTGGATGGGGAGAAACATATCTTTCAAGTGAAACTAAGGTAAATATTGATTTTCCTTATGTGATTATGCTTGCATTTTCTTAAGTGGTTTTGTTAGCTCATATCTGATTTCAATCTGGTCGTCTTTAAATATGATATGATACTTCAATGGCTGTATTTGGTTATCTACTTAGTATCCAAAGCTGCTCACTATCCAACAACAAAAAATCTAAGCCTCCATTAAGGTTGGTAGAAGTCACTGCAGAAACCTACCGTCTATTGGTAAAGATCTATTCCAACTACAATCCTAAGTCAGTGTAAGTGTCTCTGGTGCAATCATCGATGACAATTTTATAGTTTAGCAAACTCACATATGTCAATATTATGGTGTTGTGGTATAGTGTCTGCAGATGTTTGAATTGTGCTAGTTTTTGCTATTTTTTTTTTTTATGAAGGATTTTATTAATTTGCAATCACTACATCGAGTTGATAGAATAATCATGAAGTCACTTATCGGCCTCTGCTATGTTAGTTATGCTGAAATAGCATTTAATCTAAAAATGGCATTTAGGGATCTGCTTACATATTTCTCTAGCAATTAACAAAATGAATTCTCCACACTTGGGTACAAGCGCAATGTATCTAACAGTGACAACTAAGCTCAAAAAAAAAATCTAACAGTGACAACTAATTGTCTCCATGTTCACAGACTCAGCAACTATCAAGTGCATCTTAAGGCTACTCCTAATGCATTGTGTCATGTCACTCTTTCAAAAAACAACTATGTTGGCTGAGTCTTTATTATAATATTTTGCAGATTTATGCAGAGGCAAGCAGTCCTCATGCTGTCAACACTGCTTGGGCAATGTTGGCTTTACTTTATGCTGGACAGGTATATTTTCTGCATTACAGCATTTGAATTTCGGTGAACAAATTATGAACAAAACCATCCTGATCTCCGTTTATTATTTCATTGTCGTGGGAATGGAAAGCAGGTTGAAAGAGATCCAACACCATTATATCATGCTGCAAAAGAATTAATCAATATGCAACTGGACTCTGGCGACTTTCCACAACAAGTAAGTCTTCAATTCTTTTACACACATAGATATTTTTTCCATCAAATTAAGTATCTTTTACCATTTTATAAATTGAACTATCATGTACATAAAAAGCTAACATGTTCCCAATATAATAAATTTACAACTGACCAAAACAACATTCTCGTGCCAACTTTCTGTTTCCTTGTGCAAGTGGAATTGTCCTCTGTGCTTTCACAAAAAAGTTGCATTCCAGAAATATGGCTTGTGCATAAATCCATGTCGATCTCCAAACAAGACATTGATGATCTTCATAGCTTCGGCTCTTTACCATGAACCATACACAGCATTCTAAACATGCAACAATATTTATGGTACTATCGCTTTGGTGGCAGGAACATGTTGGAGTGTCTAACCGTTACATGTACTTCAATTATGGTAACTACCGAAACCTGTTCCCTATTTGGGCTCTCGGAGAGCTTCACCGCCAATATGTTGAAAGGAAGATATGTAACTAGTGTGCATATTCAATATTTGCTTGCGATGATATATAAGATAAATGATAAGTATTGTATGCAATATGGAGCCATGTATATTGCAAGCAAAACCACATAAAATTAGTAAGAAATTTTGGGCAAATGTCCACAAATCCAAAATAAATATCCTTGGAAAAAATTCCATGGATTCATAATACCTGTTGTATATGTTCTGAATGACAACGATATGTAAATTGCTACATTTGTTTACTATTTCAAAAATAATTTGTGCAAAATAACTATCTGGCAAAAATATTGCAAATAATCCTCCTATTTGTTCAGTGAGAATTGGTGTTTCATGTGTTGCCCAAGGGCACAAATTGCTATTCTCTTCACATAGATCGAATTTATAGAGTTCATAAGAAAGTGCCTCAATAGTCTAGGTATTTGTATCTCTCACTCTAGAAGACCATATCAATTCAAGTAGTTTCTAGGCTGGTTAGAGAAGAAAATCTTGGATGCAGTCAAAGAAGCAATTTTTTTTTTGAACGCAATGGCAGGAGCTCTGCCTTTCAATTAAGATGGGAAAAAGAAAGTTTATGTACAAGACAAGGGCACTCGAGGTTAGGGATTCAAACCCCAGAAGCATGCCAATTAGGGAAACGCACGGCCCAAAAGGGTTGGGGGCAACAACTACACATACTCGAATGCTCTCTTCCTTTGCTCTCTGTCTTCCTTTATCCTTGCGGCCGCCTGTGGCACCGTCTCTATCTTGTTGTCGAAGATTCTCCTATTTCTCTCTCTCCAGATATTCCAAAAGGTGTAGATCACCACCCCGTTAAGCCGCCTACACTCGGATCTTGGCACTTTCCTCGCCACCTCTTCCCACCATGATCTCATATCGGTGGGGTTCACCTGGGGTTGCTGCTGAAGCTGAGTGAAGTTCTCCCACGAGAGGATCTGATCCCAAACCGCCTTTCCGAAGGGGCAACATAGGCATAGGTGGAGGCTGCTCTCTAAAGGACCATTGCATAGTACGCATTGTTGATGGTGTGGCCACCCTCTCCTCTGTAGGTTTTATGCTGTTAGAATTTTATCTTGCACCAAGATCCAGGCAAAGATCTTGCATCTGTTCTCCACTTGCGCTTTCCAGATCAACTCTGTACGGAAGGGGACGATCGAGCCTCTGAACTGTATTCTGTAGGATGAATGGGTGGAGTAGTTCCCATCACTGGTCCACCGCCAGATGATGGTGTCCTGGACGCCCTGCTGTAGGTGCACATCCTGTATCCGTATCCAAAGGGACACAAACTCCTCCATGTGGACAGCCAAGGTGATTTTCCTTCCTAGCTTGTGCATCCAATTGTTGTTCCGGAGCTCTTGTTGCACCGTTCGGTTTCTCCTTGAAACTAGGCAAAACAAGTTCGGTGCTAGGAACCTAGGAGCTTGTCCATCGAGCCAATTGTGGTGCCAAAACCTAGTCTTTGCACCGTCCCCCAAAGTTATAATGATTGAGGAGTTGAAGAGTAGACGATCATCGTCAGAACAAGGAAGCTCGGAGCCATTCCAAGACTTGGAATCGTCCACCCATTCCTGCCAAAGCCATCGTAACCGAAGGGCTCTCCCAAATCTATCAAGGTCGCGGACGCCTAGACCACCCAGTTCTTTTGGCCTGGTAACCGTTGGCCAGTTAACAAGGCAGTGTCTGCCGCTGGCGTTCTCCTCCCCCTTCCACAGGAACGATCTCCTGATTTTGTCAATCTTTTTCTTAGCCCATGCAGCTAGAGGAAACACCGTCAGGTGGTAGGTTGGCATGGAGGAGAGGACTGATGTTACTAGAGTGAGGCGTCCTGCTCTGTTAAGCCATCTTCCTTTCCACTTGGGTAACCTCTGCCCGATACGATCTATGAGAGGTTGCACGTGGATCTTTTGCAGTGATCTGATGTGTAGTTGCAGCCCCAAGTACTTGCATGGAAAGCTCCCTCTAGAACCGGTGAAAGGAGAGAGGACTTGGTCTAGATCAATGTCTGCGCAGCTGATTGGGTGCACCGAGCTCTTTTGAAGGTTGATATGGAGTCCCGA